>CM055271.1:2389860-3061950 GCA_029237695.1 Conchocele bisecta | reverse complement strand
CACTTCGACTCAAAACCAGCCAGTCTTGACATAGTTGTCTTCCTTGACGAACCGGCACCGTCATGACACGGGATACACACACACGTGGGTCCCTACTCGTGTAGTTTGGGCAAGGTAGGAGTCTCTGTAATGCCCCGTTCTCACCGCCGATCTGAGTACATCGATCCCCTACCGGCCAAATTCCGCGACCAAGCTGGACCATGTGTTTGGTCGGGGGTCTACACAACGGAACGGAACCTCTGCCAGACCTGTAGTGGACCATACTATATCAACTCAAGACCCTTCCAGACCACTTCAAGACCACTTGCCGACCCAAATCCCGACTTCTACTCAACCTTCCCGTTGTCTACCCGATCAACACGACCAGCCCGACATTTTCTCGACCTCTACCCGATCATGTACTATCGGGCACGATCGCAGCACGATAGCAGCATACTGGTTTCTAGTGTCTATGGCATAACAAATCTGGCTTATTCTGTTTAACGTACTATTTTTGACTACACCGCGCATGCATATCGGATGATTTAGCGTGGTTAAACCTATAAGGACAACTTATGATGCAAATTTGCCCACTATTCACAGCTATGTCCTATTCCCTGATATAGTATGAAGTTTGGGCCCAAGGTATCCATCAGTTTTCGTATAATGATCGTTCAACTCCAGCCAGTGACTTGTCTCAATTCGCGTCAACTCGAACAGATAAGACAACTTTGAAGTTTTCAAGAGATAATGCAAACATATCTCTACCGCGCATGAATATCGGATGATTTAGCGTGGTTAAACCTTCATTCTGTGAAACCGACTTTGGGCGAATGGACTCCTGACTCCACAAATGTACGCCAGGATGAAGTTGTCCTTAATCGGTTATGCATTGGACATACACATCTAACGCATTCGTATATGCTCAAAGGTGAGCCGCGTCCATGGTGTATTCCATGCCACAGCGCATTTACCGTGCAGCACATCCTACTGGACTATATCGATTTTGCCGATATTCGAGGCAAACACTTCAATGTTACTTCACTTGCGGAGCTATTCCAGGTGGAGAACATTGAAGGTTTGCTTCGCTTTCTCCATGAAACTAACTTGTATCGGAAAATTTAATTGTATCATTGTATACATGTTTCTCATTTCTATAACTTTATAATTCTATACATGTTTTTCATTTATATTGTTCATCATATTAATATTTTTACCCCGATCATCTGATTGACTACCACATCTAACATACTATTTTACTATTATTTTTATTCTTCATCTACATTGCTTGGCCCTAAATGATACTCTTTTGTGTTGATGGGCCGTTAAGCACCATTCCTACTGGACTGTATCGACTTTGCCGATATTCGACGCAAACACTTCAATGTTACTTCACTTGCGGAGTTATTCCAGGTGGAGAACATTGAAGGTTTGCTTAGCTTTATTCATGAAACCAACTTTTATCATTGTGTACATGTTTCTCATTTCTATAATGTTATCATTGTATACATATTACTCATTTATAATGCTGATCATATTTTTTATTTTTGCCCTAATTATCTGATTGTCTACCACATCTAACATACTATTTTAGTATTATTTGCATTCTTCATCTACATTGCTTGGCCCTAAATGATACTCTTTTGTGTGTTGATGGGCCGTTAAACACCATACCATTATATTCCATTTAATGACGTCTAACAAACTTTAACGCACCAACAACATCGCGCGACGCCACGTGGGGATAATGTAATGTACTGGGATATAAACGCAATACGTTGGATGGGCGTTTCCATTATGAATGTAAGGACAGTGTAAATATTGTTCATCATACTTTCTTTTTTTTTTACCTTAATCAGTTGATTGCGTACCACATCTAACATACTATTTTACTATTAATTTCGTGTTGCTTGGCCCTAAATGATAATATTCTGTTCTGAATTTGGGATTTTCCTTCTTCCCTACACATGAAATATATGGGATTTGACCCTGTTAACCAACCTAAAATGACTAGCGGATGATAAGTCATTTAACATCATTATATAAATAAATAATACTTATTAAGAATCTTGTGGAGCTAGCCTAGTTTCAATACGTTCAGTACTTTGATTTTTGTATTGTGATTATACCCCTAATATATGAGCAGGTTTCATGAAACGGGCATTAGTTTCATGGTGTATATATCCATTCACGTACATGTATATATACGTATATTATTTATCGACGCCTTTCCTTGAGCAATTACTTTCTTGTATATAGGAACATAATTAGTTTTGGGGTCATGTTTCTGCGTTACAGTGTCGACTGAAAGTTGATTATGCGACGGAATGCGGATTAATGTCTACTCGTATGATCACTAATAAATAGACGTCTCGTCGTCTGTGTGCACGGTAATAGGGCTCGCATGGTAATCGGACACAACTAATAAGAGTCGGACGTGAGAGTAGTTCTGCTAATAAGATTGGCGAAATTTACGAAGGATTTTGATTTGCTGAAAGGCGAGCAGCATATACCCTGATCAGACTGCACGTGCGTGCAGGCTAATCAGGGTCTATGCTGATCGCATATGTTACAAGGACCATATTTTCATTCAGGGTCTTTTTATGCTACATGTAATTCATTTTGAACATCTAAATGGACATCTCCAAAACATACTGAAAATAAAATCGAAAGTTTTGAGCGAATATTCGTTCCTTTGGACCTACGCTGGTCACAAACGCCGTACGTTCTATCTTGCTTACATTCGATCCAAATTAGAAAACGCGTATTCTTGAATGAGTAGATAAGAACTATTATTGTTGACAATGATATCACCCAAGAAAGTAGGCGAACTATCATACGTATCCAGAGCTCCAGTTAAGATGCGTAATTTGACCAAATATTCATGTATTGTTCTTAGTTCTTCACCAAAATATGTAAGTTGGGAGTTCGTTAGAATCGTCTCAATGAGACGATTCTAAAGCACTCACAACTTGCCATTTTTGGTGAAGAAATAAGAAAATTGCCCCCAAAGTTGATCAAATTACGCACCTTAACTGGAGCACTGGACTATCAGACTGATTTATTGTCGAGCACACAGCTACCAGACGCAATATGACAGTCAAGTAAGAATCTAGTGTGTATACATAGTTCCCACGTCAGTAAAAGTTATTTCCCTTTGTTGGATACAGGTAAACACTGTCGGCCATTTTGGGAGGCAATATTCCATTAGGCCCAATAGACAAATAATGGAAATAATCCCATTTTCGGAATTATTAAATTTTGCACGCAACAAAAACAGTTGTCTTTCCATATATGATTCGTTTGAACAACATATATTTGCTGAAGCACCAAGTTCTATCGGAGCATTTATGTATAATTCCAGCACAAAAATATTTACACAATTCCCTAACATTTGATTGGCCCGTAGCAAGTCTCTGTCCAAATAGTCGAGTAGGCACTCCTATGTGTTCCATAGTGAACCTAGACATTCTGTTTCCTATAAACTTTTATTGTTGTTTCATCTTTATATGGTTCTTTAGAACACATTTAGCTTTGTTGCCCAAATGGCAACTTTGGGCAACTCTTGCAATTTGCATAAATTCAAGATGGCCGCCAGTCGCCATTTTCAAAATTTTAATACAAAACTAATTCTCATATAATGATGTATAATACCATTTGTTATTTGTTTCGGGATGTCTAGACTCGTTTTACGATGTTATATTTACGTTTTAAGGCTAATGGAATGTTTGTTCTCACTTTTCTACATCCAAGATGGCGCCCAAAATAATATTTTTGTCGCTACAAATCTGAATTAAATACTTGAAATATGCGAGAATTCATAGTCACACAACATTGTGGACACTTGAGATATGATTTGAGAATAATTCTTCTAAATTCACGACACTGCTGTTCTGACGCTCATAATAGGGGTACGTGTAATGAAAGTATGCATGTCAGTTGCTGAAATTTAGGTACCGTGCCTGGCTACGAACGGTATAAAAATGCAACCACGTTACATTTGTTATTTGTGAGTTGTTGTACACCGTGAAGGTAATTTACTTAACAAATAACACAATCAAGAGATCCATGATAATCGATAAACACAATTACCAAACACGGCACGTGCGGTTTCAATGAACCTGTACATTGGTTTCAACGACTGCGCCAGTACTTTATCAGTCCACGATACAACCGAATTCCAGAGACATTCAGTAGGCATCATTGACGCTGGCAGCAGTCAATCATGTATCGGTAGTGTTATGATACCTCGTCATATATCCAAGCAGAATAAACCTGCGAGATATACTCTATTAATTCCTCTTTTACACTATACTGGTCCTAAAAAGAACATCCACTGCTGTGGCCACTATCAAAACTAGCGGGAATAGCTACACGGAGGTGGCTGCCCGCCAGGCCAATCTAACAGCTGTCACCGAAAAAGATGTCAGGTGGCTTAGCTGTCTCAGTCTGGGTCCAGACTAGCGAACTAGTCAGAGGTAGCGATGTACTCAAATGTGCGAGCTCCTACATGTTTGGTCCTATGATTGATGCCCCACCCTCTCACCCAGATACTATTCGTACAACACTTGCGTACATGCAACAGTCACTGATGGATATGGGGATGAAACGCGTTCATCTGAGAATGGACATGCAGCTATTTTCTGCAACCACCAAGCAAATATGCTGGCATCAGCCAATGCAGTTCCAGAATGTAGTCCTTCATCGCGGAGGAATACATAGGTATATATAACGGTAAGTCGTGGGTGAAAACCATGATGCCATTCCGGAACCCAACAACGGCTCTATTGGGGCAGTTTCTATCCACAGGCCCAAAGCCATTGAAGCATATATATCAGTATCTAGAAACTGCTCGCCTCCACCTGACTGGTCCTGACTGGGTAGATAGCTTCCTTCTCCCGACACTCATTGTCCACCAGTTTGAGCGTACAGTGAGAGAAGCAGATATATATTTCATGGAACGCATGCTGACATACATTTTCCTCGCTGGACAAGCACAATATGCACGATATCTTACCCAATACCTTCTGGAGATGTGTTCACTTGATACTGAAACAGAGTCTCAGCTGACCAATTTGGAGAACAGACCGCTATCAAGATAGGAAAATGGTCTCTAAAGGAAATGACTTTATCTCCTGAACGTGTTACTGAGTGGATCGACGACTTCCCCATTACCCTACATGTGTCTGACAATGTTGACTGTATATAGTATGCTAACTCATGAGATCAGTCCACACAGACACAGCACACGGAGAAGATGAAGCATCGCCGTACATTGGATGCAGATGACGGGGCTTTTGTTGAAGCAGAGGTGGAGAAATATCCTCATCCACTGAAAGTCCACCGTCCTATTTTGTACAATCCTGTCACAGGCCAAATTGCCATTGCTGAAGTGAATGTGGCTGGTTCTGTCGATATTGGACAAGCATTAGACAGCAAATACACCAGCAGTCTCCCATGCGGATTATATGACCCTATCAGACAAGAGCAAAACAAATAGTGCCAGTCATCGATATTGAAACCATTGTTATACGTCTCCTGTTGATTGTTCAACGGAGGCAGCTGGAACTTGGGCCACTGTTCCACTATGAACTTTGTGCTGTACCACCATTGCTTATCGACGAGCAGGGTTGCCCCCACAAAGGCAATAAATCGGCGCTAACAAAGCGTCTCGGTGTTGTTGAGATCTCACCCACAGCTGCTGGGATAGTCACCGTGTACGTTCAGCAGCTATTCTATCGCATAGTGTGGCCTTATGGCGGTATACCTTCAGATCTGATTCCATAAGGTGTCGTTGACAAGTATCAAGAAATATCTGCCAAAAATCATTAGAGAATGCGGCGAGCTGGTGAATAGCTTATCAACTACGATCTCTCTATCACCAGTCCTCTGCCCAAAAGAGATTTAATTTTTAAGAACAATAATAACAATAAGGGACTGGTGAGTGATGTGTCCAAGTTCTCCATATGAGAGTAGATAACCATGGATAATCTGGACGACGATGTGTTTAGCCATAATGTGGCAGACATCACCATGATATATTACGTCCTTGAAGATGCAAACTATGGCAAGAACGTTATCCGCATACTTAGCAGGTGTGTTTGTCCTACTGGTGTATTGGGTTTATCGAGAGAAACTACAATGCATGGTGCCCATCTTCAGGTGATGGTGTGGAAAGCGGCAAACCAACAAGACCCATCAAACGAGTCGAATGATATCACCCACTTGGGAGATGCGTGGCGGGGTTCCAGTTCCTGTCACTGATCAAGGTGAACCTACTCCACCACAGTTGAATCATGTTCTTAATTGTCAGTGCAAAGCACATGGAAAGATGTGCATGGCTTGTGGGTCTTATACATTAGATATTTCATGCACATCATACTGCAACTGTTCTGGCGAAACGGTTGCTGCAATCTGCATACTAAGAGGGAAGCTGAAATTGGAGGCAGGTGATACGACCGGGGATGCTGAGGAAGTTGTTGAGGCAGATGATGTCGAAGATGATTTTGGGAACTGTATTCGGGAGGATTGTGACATTTGTAATGGCGCGCTCTTTGGTGTACCTGACATTGAGTATCTGATTGATGAATGGGAGTAAATTAAAAAGTGTTCAAAGAATATGTGTACGTATATGCATGTACATGCATTAAGTGTATTGGCATACATTAATATGTATTATGTATTAATATTGCAAATATAATCTAAGTATGATCATATGAGTAAGGATGTGTTTATAGGTTGGAACCATCGACAAAAATCATATCATTCCAGAATAATTGATAAAGTGTCATATATTCTGAACCGGTTCATGTTCTATCAAATATAATGGTATTCTCAGGTTGCTTGTATCACTCTGCATTAGTCTTTACATAATTACATTTAAACTACTTTTTTTACTAGCAACTCTCATCATTTTTCATAAAAATGTAAAATCTGACCATACAATTACGTCTAGACTCTTATGATGACATCCAATTAACAATAGTATTGCAGAAAACAGCTTTACGTACACGAAAACCTATATAAAGACATATTATACTTCATTGTATGACAAGTAGGTAAAAAGTTAGATTTTCAAAATGGCGACTGGCGGCCATCTTGGATTTATGCAAATTGCGAGATTTGCCCAAGGTTGCCGCTAGGGCAACAAAGCTATCGGAGTATGAATCAAGAAAAAAAGTTTATAGGAAACACAATGTCTAGGTTCACAAAATGACTACTCGACTAAAAATTTATATCCCACTAAACTCCCACGCCGAACTACTTTCCGTAACCGTGAGGCGCAGTTAAAATAATTCTTAAGAAAACGGAAAATAAACACATTTTCTTGATGAATTTATTTCAAATGCTGGAATTATAAGGAATGAATGGCCTTAAAAAATTACAATTTTGGAAGAAAAAAAACAAAAAAAAAAACATTGTTTTTGATTTTTTTCCGAAAATTGTAATTTTTTATCGCTTCGTCCAGTATTCCCGCTACTTTTCCAAGTTTATACCCCGATAAATTCCACAAAAAGGCCATTCATTCCTATAATAATCAATATAAACACTTCTATTTGTTACATTTAGTGTTGCCCACAAATATGACGGACAAGGGAGACTACTCCATGTCACATTAGCTCAGGTGGGAACTATACATGTACAGTGGGGTCAGCGTGTAAGTGCACACACGAACGAACACGACAGGTTGGAACCAGCCTGTCGTGTTCGTTCGTGTGTGCACTTACACGCTGACCCCACTGTAATGTTGGCTCCCCAGTCATACTGGTATCTCGCTTCCTTTTCAAAATGTTCGCGTTTTTTGGTCGTTCCTGCTTATATTAGCGACAGCTGGACCTTGATAAGAGCAACCGAGGGTTAAGACAACATTTATACACAGGATTACCACGTTTAGTTCGTGATTTTTGCTAGTTTTAAAGGGGAAAACAGTACAAATTGAAGCACTTACCTTTCACGTTTTTAGCTCACCTGAGCAAAGCTCATGTGAGCTATTGTTATGGCAAAGTGTCCGTCGTCCGTCGTCCGTCCGTCCGTCCGTGAACATTTTCAATCATCTTCTTCTCCCGAACTGCTGAGCCGATATTGGTTAAACTTCACAGGGATGATATATGGGTGATGCCATTTCAGATTTGTTAAAATGGAGATCATCGACAATCCAAGATGGCCGCCATGGAAAGTTGGTCAAATTCTTAAAAAATCTTCTTCTCATGAACCGCCAGGCCGATTTCGACGATACTTGGTATGAATGATCGATAGTTAGCGCTGTTTCAGATTTGTTAATATGGTGGCCCGTGGGTCAAAAATGGGCGTCGCCCGAGGGGTCAAATAGGGGTCAATTTTTATTCTTAACCGAATATATTCATGTAATATATCAAATCGAAGGTATTGACGAGACAATCACTCTCGAACATTTTTGTCTAAATCATATGATTACGTCATCCAAGATGGTCACCGATAGTTCAAATGGTCATTCTTTTACTAAAGATTTCAAACGTCTTTTTTTTGTAAACTGCTTGGCCGATATTGGCCAAAGTTAACTGTAATGGTCTGTGGTTGAAGCCTGTTCATTTTTGTTAAAATGGAGGTCATCACCAAATCCAAGATGGCCGCCGTTGAGAAGTAGGTCAAATTCTTAAAATATCTTCTTCTCACGAACCGCCAGGCCGATTTCGACGATACTGGGTATGAATGATCGATAGTTAGCGCTGTTTCAGATTTGTTCATATGGTGGCCCCTGGGTCAAAAATGGGCGTCGTTCGAGGGGTCAAATAGGGGTAAATTTTATTTTTAACCGAATATAGTCATATAATATATCAAATCGAAGGTATTGACGAGACGATCACTCTGGAGAATTTTTTGTCTAAATCAGATGATTACGTCATCCAAGATGGCCACTGATAGTTCAAAAGGTCATTCTTTTACTAAAGATTTCAAACGTTTTTTTCTTGTGAACTGCTTGGCCGATATTGGCCAAACTTAACTGTAATGGTCTGTGGGTGAAGCCTGTTCATTTTTGTTAAAATGGAGGTCATCCCCAAATCCAAGACGGCCGCCGTTGAGAAGTAGGTCAAATTGTCAAAAAATCTTCTTCTCACAAACCTCCAGGCCGATATCGACGAAACTTGGTAAGAATGATTGATAGTTACCCCTGTTTCAGATTTGTTCATATGGTGGCCCCTGGGTCAAAAATGGGTGTGGCCCGAGGGGTCAAATGGGGGTCAAATTTTATTTTTGACAGAATATGGCCATATAGTATATCGGATCGAATATATATAGTATATCGGATCGAATGTATCGACGAGACGATCACTCTACAGCATGTTTTGTCTAAATCAGATGATTTTGTCATCCAAGATGGCCACCGAAAGGTAAAAAAGTTGTTCTTTTACTAAAGATTTCAAACGTATTCTTCTTGTGAACTGCTTGGCCGATATTGGCCAAACTTAACTGTAATGGTCTGTGGGTGAAGCCTGTCCATTTTTGTTAAAATGGAGGTCATCACCAAATCCAAGATGTCCGCCGTTGAAAAGTAAGTCAAATTGTCCAAAAAATCTTCTCACAAACCTCCAGGCTCATTTCGACGAAACTTGGTGTGAATGATTGATATTTAACGCTGTTTCAGATTTGTTCATATGGTGGCACCTGGGTCAAAAATGGGCGTGGCCCGAGGAGTCAACTAGGGGTCAAATTATATTTTTGACCGAATATGATCATATAATATATCCAATCCAAGGTATCGACGAGACGATCACTCTGGAGCATGTTTTGCCAAAATCAGATGATTACGTCATCCAAGATGGCCATCGACAGGTCAAAAGGTTGTTCTTTTAATAAAGATTTCAAAGGACTTCTTCTTGTGAACTGCTTGGCCGATATTGACCAAACTTAACTGAAATGGTTTGTTGGTGAAGCCTGTTAATTTTTGTCAAAATGGAGGTCATCACCAAATCCAAGATGTCCGCCGTTGAAAAGTAGGTCAAATTGTCAAAAAATCTTCTTCTCACAAACCGCCAGGCCGATTTCGACGAAACTTTGTATGAATGATCGATAGTTAACGCTGATTCAGATTTGTTCATATGGTGGCCTCTGGGTCAAAAATGGTCATGGCCCGAGGGGTCAAATTTGGATTAAATTTTATTTTTGACCGAATATGGTCATTTTATATATCAAATCGAATTTATAGCAGTAAATCACATGCACATTCGCAATATATGTTAGATCAGAAGGTACCAACAAATTCTGTGGAACATTTGAAGTTGTAAGTGAAGAGTCTTTGTGAAATCAAGATGACCACTATGGAGGCTTTTAGGTGAGCGATACAGGCCCATTTGGGCCTCTTGTTTACGTCCGCCATCTTGTGGGTGTCTTATCATACCGGCTTACAGTACAGTGTAAATGATACTGTTTTGTGTTGATGGACCGTTAATCACCATTCCATTCCTATTCCCTGCGATACCAGGGTTTTCAGTAGGTGCCGTTTAGAGGGGTGGTGGGTGTGACTCGTGAATTCATATTGGCATTTATTATCAAATAAACAGTCAAACATACTATTTCATCTACTATTTTGAGTCAATGATTCATACGTTATTTCCTAAAAAATAATTAGCCATATCCCATTTAACAGCGAGTAAGATCTGAAAAATGAGGAGAATTTGATTTTTTGTCGCGTCTGCTTTAGCAGAAGGAGCGACTATAGTCGCCGCTTTTTCCGTCGTCGTCGTCCGCGTCAACAATGTCAACAAGTTGTGTACAAGTTTCTTCGGCGTGATATAACTATTTATTTTACGGATTGCTTAAACATTACGACACTTGATACCTGTGAGCATTTGGAACACACTTATGCCGCCATTAACATGACCTTTACCTTTTTTACCTTCACATGGTTGTGGAAACAGCCATTATTTTACGTTAAATAGTTTATATGTGTACAAATGTCACACATCCGTACCATGAATATGACTTTGACCTTCACAACTTGGCTTAAACACTTAGCAGTTTCAATTAAGAAATTTGCCGGAGTTTCTCCAATCTGCCATCGCTGCGTGTGTGCCGACGGGCAACCTAATCTTGTCGAAATTACGATCATAATTGACTTATATTTATCATTCAATATAAATGACAATCATAATTGACTTATATTTATCATTCAATATAAATGACATGACGAACACGTATATATATATAGTTTAAAGGTATATATACCTTTAAACTATATATATACACGTGTTCGTCATTTATATTGAATGATAAATATAAGTCAATTATGATCGTATATATATATAGCTTTAAACTATATATATATATGTTGTCTGTATAATGCGGTTCGTGCTATCTGCCTTTTTATGTTGTCATTTCCTCGTAAAAGTGTCGTTCATTATTATTACAATAGTCGTGTTGTCATATGTGGCTGCGACCGTAGAAACGAGGCTTATGAGATTTTCCGACCAGTGTAGATCCAGATCGGCCTGTGCATGATCAGGATCTGCACTGTTCGCCATTCCGTCAATGGAATACCCGTCGAGTTTCTAACAAGCAATGTAGATTGTTATCAGGCTACATGAGTGTGATATTTTGTAAGGAGCTCGACTGTTCACAAATCCTATAAGCCCCATTTCTCCAATCACAGCTACATATAATGTCGTCGGATGCTGCATTAGCGGTACATAAATTACGATTTCGCTGAAATTAAGTGCATTAGGAGAGCAGTGTATGTGCCATGGGAAAATGGACACAATTATCGTTCACCAGCGTAAACGCTTTCCAGTTTTCGTGTCGAATACAAATCAGGATATACACTGTACATAGTACACATCAATCAATGAATCAATTATTATATACATCAATCAATCATTACATTATTAATGTATACAATACGTGGCGTAATGGTGAATTAATGTTTATTTTGCCATAAAATGTCTCAGATGATGCATCTGAACATTGTGTGCCTACTGAGTGGCCATGTACCATTACCAAGGTGCATGATCACGTGGTTACAACACCAACAACGTCGCCCACTCTAAAGTAAGTATTATTTGATATTTTCCTTAATATGCAACCAATTTTGATAAAATATGGCGCAACAAACGCGTCTTCATGAGCTGCATTTGGTGGTCTAGGGAGTTTGGCACAGACTTATGTCGTTTTTGCGAAGAATCGATTTCCGTGTCAGAGACACGGAAATCGATTCTTCGCAAAAACGACAGAAGTTTGGGCGAAAATAAAGAGACCACCAAATGCAGCTTAACAAGACGCGTTTGATGCTCCATATTGCATCAAAATCCGTTACGTAATAAGCACATTATAAAATAATACGTACTTTGAATCGGTACTTGTTGTTGTTGTTAGTACCACGTGATCATACACCTTGATTAATGTATACACGTATGTGATGACCATGAAGCCCACATAAATATGAGTCCCGTTTCCGGTATTACCTCCCTGTCTGTCCGAGATGTGCGGCTACCTACTATTTCTGCAACCGATTGTCGGATTGGCTTGAAACTTCATATGCTTATTTGTCATCATCCATAGTTTCACTCTATAGCCCATATATGCGTCCCCTGTGCTCACGGTCAATTTCGAATGACTTAGAAATATGCGCTAACATTTTTCTTGAGTTCCATCAGTTTCACTGATTATTTCTTGTTAATTGTGTTAGTCTGACGCTCCTTGTTTTGCTAGACTGTGCTAAATGGAGTGTATCCGGCGACGCTAGGAAATGCGTATGAATGCCGAGGTTTGTCGAAGGATTCATGCCACGCGGAGCCTGATTAATTTGAAGCGAAATTCAGTGGATTGGTATTCAGGTTTCAGCACCTATTTATGTTATGCGATGAGAAGGTATAATGATGTTTGATTTTCTTGATAGGGACGCGGACTTGATTCCGTTACATGAATTCGATGACGCCGCGTATTAAAGTTATCTTTTTAGCTCACCTGAGCGAAGCTCATGTGAGCTATTGTTACCGCAATGTGTCCGTCGTCCGTCGTCAGTCCGTCGTCGTCCGTCGTCGTCCGTCGTCGTCCGTGAACATTTTCAAACGTCTTCTCCTCGGTAACCATTGGGTCTATAGTCACCAAACTTCATGGTCATGGTCTAGGTAGGGGGATTACAAAATTGTTAAAATGACGTCATTACGTAATCCAAGATGGCCGCCGTCCAAAAATAGTACAAATTCTTAAAAAATCTTCTTCTCAAGAACCGCCAACCGGATTTCGACAAAACTTGGTAGGAATGATCGATGTACAATGCTCTTTCAAAGTTGTTAAAATGGTGACCCCGGGGTCAAAAATGGGCGTGGCCCGTGGGGTCAAATTGGGGTCAAATTTTATTTTTGACTGAATATGGTCATGTTATATATCAAATCGAAGGTATCAATGAGGCTATCACTCTGGTACATTTTTTGTCGAAATCGGATTGTTATGTCATCCAAGATGGCCGCCGAAAGGTCAAAAGGTCGTTCTTTTATTAGAGATTTCCAAATTCTTCTTCACATGAACCGCTTGGCCCATGGTAGCCAAACTTAAAAGTTATGGTCCATGGGTGAAGCCTTTTCCGATTTGTTAAAATGGAGGTCATCACTAATCCAAGATGGCCGCCGTCTAAAAATAGCATGAATTCTTAAAAAATCTTCTTCTCATGAACCGCTGGCCAGATTTCGACGAAACTTGGTAGGAATGATCGATGTACATTGCTCTTTCAAAGTTGTTAAAATGGTGACCCCGGGGTCAAAAATAGGCGTGGCCCGTGGGGTCAAATTGGGGTCAAATTTTATTTTTGACCGAATATGGTCATGTTATATATCAAATCGAAGGTATCAATGAGGTGATCACTCTGGTACATTTTTTGTCGAAATCGGATTGTTATGTCATCCAAGATGGCCGCCGAAATGTCAAAAGGTTATTCTTTTATTAGAGATTTCCAAATTCTTCTTCACATGAACCGCTTGGCCCATGGTAGCCAAACTTAAAAATTATGGTCCATGGGTGAAGCCTTTTCAGATTTGTTAAAATGGAGGTCATCGCTAATCCAAGATGGCCGCCGTCTAAAAATAGCATAAATTCTTAAAAAATCTTCTTCTCATGAACCGCTAGCCGGATTTCGACGAAACTTGGTAGGAATGATCGATGTACAATGCTCTTTCAAAGTTGTTAAAATGGTGACCCCGGGGTCAAAAATGGGCGTGGCCCGTGGGGTCAAATTTTACTTTTGACCAAATATGGTCATGTTATATATCAAATCGAAGGTATCAATGAGGCAATCACTCTGGTACATTTTTTGTCGAAATCGGATTGTTATGTCATCCAAGATGGCCGCCAAAATGTCAAACGGTCGTTCTTTTATTAGAGATTTCAAAATTCTTCTTCACATGAACCGCTTGGCCCATGGTAGCCAAACTTAAAAGTTATGGTCCATGGGTGAAGCCTTTTCAGATTTGTTAAAATGGAGGTCATCGCTAATCCAAGATGGCCGCCGTCTAAAAATAGCATAAATTCTTAAAAAATCTTCTTCTCATGAACCGCTAGCCGGATTTCCACGAAACTTGGTAGGAATGATCGATGTACAATGCTCTTTCAAAGTTGTTAAAATGGTGACCCCGGGGTCAAAAATGGGCATGGCCCGTGGGGTCAAATTTTATTTTTGACCGAATATGGTCATGTTATATATCAAATCGAAGGTATCAATAAGGCAATCACTCTGGTACATTTTTTGTCGAAATTGGATGGTCATGTCATCCAAGATGGCCACCGAAAGGTCAAAAGGTCGTTATTTTATTAGAGATTTCAAAATTCTTCTTCACACGAACCGCTTGGCCCATGGTGACCAAACTTCACAGTTATGGTCCATGGGTGAAGCCTTTTCAGATTTGTTAAAACGGAGGTCGTCGCTAATCCAAGATGGCCACCGTCTAAAAATAGCACAAATTCTTAAAAAATCTTCTTCTCATGAACTACCAGCCGGATTTCCACGAAACTTGGTAGGAATGATCGATGTACAATGCTCTTTCAAAGTTCTTAAAATGTTCACCCCGGGGTCAAAAATGGGCGTGGTCCGTGTGGTCAAATTGGGGTCAAATTTTATTTTTGACCGAATATGGTCATGTCTATATCAATTCGAAGGTATCAAAGAGGCGATCGCTCTGGTACATTATTTTATCGAAATTGGATGGTCATGTCATCCAAGAATGCCGCCTAAAGGTCAAAAGGTCGTTCTTTAGATATTAGAGATTTCAAAATTCTTCTTCCACAAACCGCTTGGCCCATGGTGGCCAAACTTCACAGTTATTGTCCATGGGTGAAACCTTTTCAGATTTGTTAAAACGGAGGTCGTCGCTAATCCAAGATGGCCGCCATAAAAAAATAGCACAAATTCTCATGAACTGCCAGCCGGATTTCGACGAAACTTGGTAGGAATGATCGACGTAGAATGCTCTTTCAAAGCTGTTAAAATGGTGACCCCGGGGTCAAAAATGGGCGTGGCCCGTGGGGTCAAATTTTATTTTTGCCCGAATATGCTCATGTCATATATCAAATTGAAGGTATCGATGAGGCGATTACTCTTGTGCAATATTTTTCGGAATCGGATGATTATGTCATCCATAATGGCCTCCAAAATGTCCATTTATTCAAGATTTTGAACGTCTTTTTCTCAGGAACCACATGGCCGATGCTGGCCAAACTTCATAGTAAGTTAAGATCCTTGGGTGAAGCATTTTCAGATTTGGTAAAATGAGAGTCATCGCTTAATCCCAGATGACCGCCATCTAAAACTAGCACAATTTTTTTAAAACACATGAACTCAATGTCACATTCTCCTCTGGTGTTCATGGAGTCAGGTGAGCGAATTAGGGCCATCATGGCCCTCTTGTTTCCTATCAGTTTCGGAGTGTACTTTTTAAGCAAAAACAGTCTACTAAACCACTAAATACATGTATATTGTTATGGGAAAACATCGTTTTCATGTGTTTCATGGATAGCCGTAAAAATGAATAAAAAAAAGAGAGTAAATATTTGATATTGTCGATGATCCATTTATAATAATTACGATCGCCACCGCTAGCGTAGATCCTGATCAACCTGCGCATCCGCGCAGTCTGATCAGGATCTACGCTTGTCGCCATTCAGTCATAAATAACCTTTGAGCAAACCGATTATATCATGATCCGAGTAGAAGACACACACGACTACTAGGATATGCGATTGTTGTAAATGTCGTACGGCCCCTTTTGTCAGCCGGTGGCCCGTGTTTTAAAGTTGTTGTTTTGTATTTATGGGAGTTATTTGTATACGCCCAACTCTCTCGTAGTCTGATATGGAGCATACGGTGTGAACCTTTTAAAATGCGGATTGGTTAATATACAATAAATCCTTTAATGTTTTACATCATTGTGCCATTTATTTCCCAGTCGTTGATATAATTATTGGCCCATTCCAGGAGTGATAGTACTTTATTACATAAAATGGGCTGTCGCAGTTTAATAACACAATATGTTAACTCTGCATGCTAGCGGCGAAAATATCCGTCAAACGAATTAGGAGTATATGTTTTATTTCTCTCTGTAAATATGTCTTGAAATTTCATTAGAATTGTGTCCTCCGGAAATTCCAAGACATATTCATGACATTTATAAGGAGAAATAAAAGAAAATATAATGAATTGTCATCTGCTATTTTTGAACTATTTATAGCCCACAAATTTCCCAGCATGCAAAGAGTTAAGGTATTAGGTGATGGATAGATACGCTTGACTTCAATGATAATTGCTTCATATATGAATATAACATATGTGAATATTGTCTTGTTACTGTATACTATATGGAGCATTGAGTTGCCATCTCTGCCATCTTTGTATGTACAATCCATCGTACAGTTTCACCACTTCGTGCGTTTGACACATACAGTAAATAATATGACCAAATAAGATGTGGTGCAATACACAATAGACAGATATGACAACGGCAAGCTATACATATTATGCCAGCAAACTATACAAAAGACGAGATATCTGAGCATTTCTCCCATCAATCTCAAAATAAAGCTCCACGTGTAAACTTTCAATTATGATGCACAGCCTATATTACTATACACATTATCCATAGGTAAAGCCATATTTACTTGCATAGTAGGTGAGTAGACACCAGGTACAATATACTCAGATAACTGCTTACATGTCACTCGATTTAATAGCTAATAACACAGTACAGTAGTGGGTATATATGGTACGTGTTGTGTGGTTTGCCAGGTAAAAGTAATACGCTGTGCGATTTTCTGTGTAATGAGGTTATTTATTATTGTATTATTGTGGTTCATGTTGTTAAAACACAGGCACAAACCTGTCCAGAAAACTGACATATTTTACAGTTTGGTGTAATATTATTGATAGCAGTCCGTTCTCCTGGATTTTCTACATGTGATTAGCTACATTATATCATAGTTTCTACTTCACATTTTGAGTTCTTTGTCAAACGAAAGAACATGTGAAACTGTCTGATGGCGGGAACACACAAAGATGGCCACCCCATGTGCCGTATATGATGCATCAATGAGTCAGTGTTGACATGTATATGTAAGACACATATTCCACCACATTTAAGAAACAATTATCTTGAAATCAAACGATGATCTGTAGCCGATTTCATCAAAATTGCAAAGTACACTTTCCTTTCAAAGTATACTTTGAGGGAGAAATCTTCAATTTTAGGATAAATTTATTGATTTTTATTATACTGAATTTATTACATTATCACAGCCAATTTGGCTGTGATAATGTAATACTTTCAGTATAATAATTCTGCATACTTTTAATCATCAAATATATGCAGTTGTTAGTTCTATATGAAATCATGTATATAGTTGGTCCTTAAAGATGATAATACACTACTGTCTGTTTCACGAAATATTTGTTCAAGAATCCTCTTTCGTCAACCATGTATGGGACACGGCTCTGGGATTGGATTATAATCCCCCCCCCACCCCCCCCCCCCACCCCGCCCCCTTGTAGCATCGACGTATTTCGCCGATATTGATTTCTAAAATCAACGATGTCAGCCGTAATTGACGTCGACATTTGACAAAACTATCAGATTCCGCATGAGCTCTAAACATTCCACGTCATTTATATGGAAATTATGTCATTTTTTCGAAATCTATATCGGCGAACTATGGAGGTATGAAAAGGGAGGTAATTCCAAAATCTGACCAGAAATTTCGGAAAATCAGACATGGTGGTTTCAACTTGTCCAACATACTGTACAATAATAAATGCATACCCCACATAAACATATACGGACTTGTGTGTCAGCGTACAGTAATACGTAGACACATAAAAATATACGCTAATATTTTAAAACCGCAGTTACAAAGTAAATATTAGTTTATGTTTGTTTGGCGTGATAAATGATCTTTGTTCATACCGCAGGGTTCATACCGCAGAATGTGCACCGGATTGAAAGGGTCTGATATGTGTGTAAACATACTATACTAGGACCCGTACGCATACTATGTGGCTTTTAGTTCTGAGTACATAACTCTAATTACATTTCATATGCTTGAAATGGTGTCAATTTTACATTTGCATGCATGTGAAGTACACAAATTGACCGGTTTCTGCAAGCAAATAGTGTCTATGGCATAAACCAACCGCTTTATGAGAAATGGGGTTTATGGGTTTTGCGATCAGTGTAGATCCAGATCAGCCTGTGCATCTGCACAGTCTGATCAGGATTTGCACTGATCGTCATTCCATCAATGTAACGCCCGTCATGATGTTTATATCAGGCTACATGAATGTGCTGTTTGATCAGGACCTACACTGGTCGCAAATCCCATAATCCCCATTTATCCAGTCACAGCCACACTTATGGGTTTTGTGACCAGTGTAGATCCAGATCAGCCTGTTCATCCGCACAGTCTGATCAGGATCTGCACTGTTCTCAATTGCATCATGCTTCTACCAAGCAAAAGCGATCATTATCAGGCTACATGAGTGTGCTGTTTGATCAGGACCTACACTGGTCACACATCCCATATATGCTTCATTTATCCAGACGCATACAATACTGACATACATTTTGATTCATCACATATGTACACATCCGTTTCTTAGTTCATAAGCGTATGAGATCGTTTCAGTCATGGTAGGTTTGGAACGTGTGGGTGGTGGGGGTGTTGAGTTTGTTTGGATGGGGTCACAACAGTAATAAAGCATGTCATAAATATGTCCGTTGGGATCTGGAAAAAATATGAGGATTTAAAAATCACTTTTAAATATAATTAGCCTGGGTTGGAAGTATAAGGAATAAACAATAATATTTCTTTTGAGAAAGTAACAGGGATATAAACCGGTAAAAGTTCAATAGCCTAGAGGTCCACCACCACCAAAGGTTGTTCCTACATGATCTAACCAATGACCACACATTTTGCTATTCTCTACTACTTTCATTTTTCGTATGGATGTTGTGGAACCTATCTTCCCATAACGTTCAGCCATTCTGCTCTGGATATTCACTAATTAAAATATAGGTTTAATTAGTGTTAAGAAAGATAAATTCAATCTCCTGTGACCACCCTGGTGATGGCGCAAAACGTCAGCGGCTGGAATTGAAACCGCCTCGCATGACAAACATGCTCCGAATTACAAAATAATCCCAAAGCATATGCTTGAAACTGATGAAAATGATACATTAACATGCCTGTGAAGTAGATTAGTGCATCAATTGACTGGTTTCTGCAAGCAACGAGTGTCTATGGCATAACAAATTAACGTACTACTACTACATCCCGCATGAATATCTGATAATTTAGTGTGGTTAAACCTAGAGCTCAGGAATATAAGGTAATAGTCAACTTGAAAAAGGCTTAATTTCGTAGTTTTCCTATGGGCTTTTTCCTGAATATTCCAAAACTGCCTGTCTGTGGTGATTGAATGTATAATACTCAGCATCATATGCTATTTTCAGCTGACAAAAGCAAGTATTTGTAAAATTATGTGCTAAACTTGTGATCTGGTCCATTCAGTGAGCATATTCAGATTCAACTTGTACGCATCTTCCGCTCGAAATGTGTGTTTGCTGTTTGGGGCGCAATTTTAACAGTCTGAAACAGAGGTGTGTAGCTCGAAAACAAAACACTCTGTACCAGTACAGACTATGATCAGTGTGGCCAGGTATACATGTAGACTTGATTCACACATTATTTGTTAGTGCAAACTCTGCATGTCACATAGCTTTCTGGCGCCTTTAGTCCAGCGGCCATGACGGAATAAGTGCAGAAATTGACCACCACATGCTAACTTTTACACATTATAAATGCTCTTAGCTGTATGCCAATTTGACTTGAGTAGCTACTAAAGTTTCTTGACATATAATGTAACAGGTGTATACAACAACAGCCTCTGTGAATATATGAAGAGGATATTATGAGAAACTATATTGCAGAAGTGCTCGCTCGGCCAAGAATTGCCAAGAAAGTCTCAAATGTTGGTGGACTGGTACCTAAATAGTATCACCGTGACATTGGTAAGAGGGCTAATTTAGAATTAGAATGTTGCACACGCGCAAAAGCACTTCCGGCCATACGCATCAAGTCGCAATAATGTCCACAAAGCATCCGTGATCTGCCTTGTTTCCCGCCATTTATTGTTAGTTTCTACAATTTTCTATATTTTGGGTCAATTACGTCAACCGTTGACATAAATTGGACACGCGATTATGCCAAATTTCGCAAAAATATATCTGATTTTAGAAATCAATATCGGTAAAAACCAGGCCACTATCCCACCGTTTGCAAACAGTGTAGATTCAGATGAGCCGGTTCGTAACGAACTGTCTCATCTGGATCTATCTGCCCTATTTGTGTATGTTTCCTAAGTTGTTCTTGTTGTTGCTGTTTTTTTATTATTATAAATTGTCCCTTTTTTTTAATTAATTAAATAGTCTATAAATTAAAGTGGTATATTCAATTCCAGTTACTTACGGTTACTTTTTATAAATTACTTATGGTTAAAAGGGTTATATAATTATCTGTTATTTTTCTGTTTTGTCAGAACTTTTTGGCATATGAAAGTTCTCACATAATCCACCATCCCATGCAAACTATGCTGGATCATTTGAACGTACACCGGTTATGTGATGATTCCGTTATTCACATTCGGAAAGATAAAACCGGAAATGTCACCATTCATTAGGGCGAATATCAGCAACACGTTTCCGGTTCCGGAAATGCGGACGTGGGTTTTTAGCGGGAAAACACACACATATCAGAAGCGACGAGTATATCTGTCTTACAGCGTAATTACCTCAATAAGCGCACATGCGTATATGAGACGAGCCATCTGCTTTTGTACATATACTAAGCAGATGTGCGATATCCCATGCAAATTATTTACAAAATTGACGATATTTTCCATAATCGACGTTGAACGTTCACGAAATGTTCGGAGCCAATATAGGAATGAATGGCCTTTTTGTGGAATTTATCGGGGTATAAACTTGGAAAAGTCGCGGGAATACTGGACGAAGGCCGGAAGGCCTCGTCCAGTATTCCCGCGACTTTTCCAAGTTTATATCCCCGATTAATTCCACAAAAAGGCCATTCATTCCTTATAATTCCAGCATTTGAAATAAATTCATCAAGAAAATGTGTTTATTTTCCGTTTTCTTAAGAATTATTTTAACTGCGCCTCACAGTTACGGAAAGTAGTTCGGCGTGGGAGTTTACTGGGATATAAATTTTGGACAGAGACTTGCTACGAGCCAATCAAATGTTAGGGAATTGTGTAAATATTTTTGTGCTGGAATTATTGCGGAATTGAACTTTCGATGTCATTTATAGAAAATATCACAGTTTATGTAAACATTATTCTGGAAAAAATGTACATCTTCATAGATACAAAATTACGTGAATTTTCTCGATGATATTCCGTGAATTTTCTCGTATGATATTCCGTTCCTCTCCAGTTCTGAGATTTTGCATCGGCAATATCAACTTGGAACAAGAATACGAGGGGTACATGATACCGCAAAGTACAGGTAAACTAACTTGTATCCATTTGTGGCTGTGACTGGAGAAATGGGGCTTATGTGTTTTGCTACCAGTGTATATCCAGATCAGCCTGTGCATCCGCACAGTCTGATCAGGTTATGTCTGCACTGTTCGCCACTCCATCACTAAAACGCCAGTCATGCTTCTAACAAGAAATATATATCGTTATAAGGCTACCAGTGTGTGTTATTTGTTAAAGAGCTACACTCGTTTCAAAATCCATAAGCCCCATTTCTCCATTCACAGCCACAATTAAGAACATATTGTATGGGCAACTGTTTAGCGGTAATAACAGACCTCACCATATATACTCTAAGGCTATTTGTTTTATTTTGAGTAGCTAAATTATAAATGGACTGAAAATAAACACATATTGTGCATGTAATCAGACCTGTTATTCCATAATTGTGACTGTGACTCCAGGGCAAATTGCATTTGCAGCGAATGCATACGCAGCGCAGCATCATGCTGCGCAGCATCCGCACAGTCTACACTGTTCGTCATTCAGTCACTGAAACCTTTGCGACCAGAGCAGACACAGAGCAGCCTGCGCATCCGTGCAGTCTGCTCGGGTCTGCACCAGGCCCGTAGCCAGGGGGGTCGAAGCGGTCGGACGACCCCCCCGCCCAGCCTCGAGGTCCACTTTTTTAGCAAAAAAGCATGCCACGGACCCCCCTAGATACCTAAGGCCCCTTGGGCCTTCGAAACGACCCCCCTTCAAACAGGTCTGGCTACGGGCCTGTGCACTGTTCACCATTCACTCTCCATAGCTAGTTGAATGAATATGATGGCATGCCAGGAGCTAGAGTGACAGCAAATGTCATAAGACAGAGCTCCAGATAAGCTGCGTATTTGCTTAAATACTCAATTAAAATTGCCAAAAATCCAATTGAAATCCGACGTAGCGAGTATCAAAAAGCAATACATATTTTATGGTACCTTTATCATGCAGCAGAAAACAATAAACGGACCACAACTATAGCATATTTTTATTATTTTCCATGAAAACATATCTTGGTATTTCATTAGAATTCTAATGAAATGCCAATACATGTTTTAATTTCGAAACAAGTTATTCAATAATTGCTGTCTGTTGATATGTAAACAGTAGTGCGATTTTATTTTACCCAATTAACAATTTGAAATACCCAATTGCTTCAGAAATGATGGAGTAGCAATACTCAATTACCAATTCCTTATCTGGAGCCCTGATAAGCCCCATTTCACAGCCATAGTTCTGGGTGTAGTTCGATGAAAGACAGTGTTATAAGCTCGATTAGACGGATTGGAATTAGTGACGTATTGCAAAGGAATTTTCAGTACACATTCTGGATGAGAATTGTCGCTACAAACGATTATTTGCATAAGTGTAACATTGTCAGCTCCAAATTGTGTGATGTTTGCGCCATATAGCTCAAGAAACAAATAAGCACCTTTTTTTGGGAATGCACTATAAGCCAACATGTTTGGTCACAGCTGATTACCTTTTTAAACAATAATACTATAGTATGCAAGTTTGATTGGCACACTGTTTGCTTCGGGCAATATGAGCAAGACAACACGTTTGTCAACTTTTGTATCATTCTAGCAAAATACTTCCATACATGTAAATTACGAAACACGGAACCAACATTTCCAAAGTTTATGTCTTACCTAAATGAATGAATCCTTTAATACATGGTACTGGCTTAGATCTGGATTACATTCCCAAATACGCTGTCCCAGATACTCCACCATGGCAGTTGGAGCAGCCCAATGTGATCTTCGATCATAGCCTGCACACGAAATCAACAACTGATCCATCCATTTTTAAATCACTTTTTTCTTCAAGTTAAAGACAGGTACAATACATACACTCCATTTTACCACCGATGGCTGAAAGGATGGGGACCGGGTTGCTGCTGCTGCCGCCGTCCCCGATGGAGATTTTCAATTCAGACTCACAGATAAATATTCGATATTTCCTGCGGAATTGAGGGCAATTTTGCTTGCTCTTGATTTCGCGAAAATATATTGGAGAAAGCATTTTATTTCCGACTCATTATCGTCACTACAAGCTTTGTATAGCATGAAGCTTGAGCATCCACTTATCCGCCAAATCATTGAGCTACACCATCTTTTCGTCTGGGAAGGATATTAATTTGTATTGGCTCCCCAGTCATACTGGAATCAAAGGCAATGACAGGGCAGATAGGGCTGCCAATGCTGCCCTGGAGCTACCGACTTATAATTCCAGCACCAACATATTTACACAATTCCCTAACATTTGATTGGCCCGTAGCAAGTCTCTGTCCAAAATTTATATCCCAGTAAACTCCCACGCCGAACTACTTTCCGTTACCGTGAGGCGCAGTTAAAATAATTCTCAAGAAAACGGAAAATAAACACATTTTCTTGATGAATTTATTTCAAATGCTGCAATTATAAGGAATGAATGGCCTTTTTGTGGAATTTATCGGGGATATAAACTTGGAAAAGTCGCGGGAATACTGGACAAGGCCTTCCGGCCTTCGTCCAGTATTCCCGCGACTTTTCCAAGTTTATACCCCGATAAATTCCACAAAAAGGCCATTCATTCCTGTAATAATGTTCCTGTTTGCTATCACGTTTATAAATCATCCAACAACTCATTCATCTCTGATACAATGATACATACAATGATACATACAATGATACATACCGTGATACATACCATGATACATACCATGATGCAATGATACATACAATGATACATACAATGATACATACACTGATACAATGATACAATGATACTAGACTGATACAATGATATAATGATACAATGCACTGATACAATACACTGATACAATAATACACTGATATAATGATACACTGATACAATGATACAATGATACACTGATACACTGATACAATGATACAATTGTAGACCCGTGGGATTTGCTCACATATCGATGGTCTAGTAACATAAGGTCGTAAGTGCTATGCTTTAGCATAGCAGTTACGACCTTATGTTACTAGACCATCGATATAATAACCTTTATGCTGTAAAACCGACTCTGGGCAATGGACTCCTGGCTACAGACATGTACGCCGGGATGAAGTTGTCCTTAGTCGAGTGCGCATTGGACATACACGACTAACGCATTCGTATATGCTCAAGGGTGATCCGATTCCATTGTGTATTCCGTGTCACAGAGCATTCACCCCCCGTGCAACACATCCTACTAGACTGTATCGACTTTGCCGGTATTCGACGCAAACACTTCAATGTTACTTCACTTGCGGAGATATTCCAGGTGGAGAACATTGAAGGTTTGCTTAGCTTTCTGCATGAAACCAGCTTGTATCTGAAGATTTTATTTGTTATCATTGTATACATGTTTCTCATTTCTATACTTTTATCATTCTATACATGTTGTTCATGTATATATCTGATTGCCTACCACATACTATTTTACTATTATTTGTATTCTTCATCTAAATTGCTTGGCCCTAAATGAAACTCTTCTGTGTTGATAGGCTGTTAAGCACCTTTCCATTCCATTATTACGGTATTGTCAATCAAGAGTGTCGTCCCCATATTTAAGATTAGTATGGTGATACTGGTTTATCACAATAACAATGTCTTTGAATACAATTTGTTTTGGCAAACCCCTATTTTATAGGGGTGTCCCAAAACAAATGGTGTTCAAATATTTAGGGTATATACGGGAGCCAGAAACAAACAAAAAGGTTTATTGGCTATATATATTGGTTTATAGATATATATATTCTGACGTATACAACAACACATGGAAAAGTGTAGGAAAACTTGCATTGATTACAATTAACATATTTAAAAAACATTTAGCACACAATTCAATCAATATACTAGTATATGCATGCAGTTATATTGTACTGATCGGTATAAGTTAGACATTGAATATGTGTTCTTAGAATATTCGATAAACCTTGCTTGTACACATACAGCTATGCTCAAATAGTTCTGTTATGATGCAGCTAACTGCGCATGCGCAATGTAGGGGGACTCCGGCATTCATAGCGGTGTGACTACAATGGTGCATTCTGGTGGGCCACCACCATTATTTTTTACTCTATAAACCAACCAATTAACACGCATTTTCCTATTCTCTACTACATGTACTTTCCTTTTTCGTATGGATGTTGTGGGAACTATTGTCCTATAACCTGCTTTGGCTATTCGCTAATTAAAATATAGATTTCATTGTTTTTTGAGAACGATAAATTCAATTTCCTGTGGTGGCACAAAACGTGAGTGGCTGTAATTGAAGCCGCTTCGCATTACAAACATTTTCCGACTTACAAAATAATCCCAAAACATATGCTTGAAAATGGTGTAAATTTTACATTTGCATGCATGTGAAGTACACAAATTGACCGGTTTCTGCAAGCAAATAGTGTATATGGCATAAACCATCCATTTTATGAGAAATGCGACCAGTGTAGGCCCAGATCAGCCTGTGCAGGACCTGCACTGTTCGCCATTCCATCAATGAAACACCGGCATGCTTCTAGCAAGCATTATAGATCATTAGCAGGCTACATAAGTGTGCTATTTGATCAGGAGCTACACTGCTGATAAATCCCATAAGCCCCATTTCTCCAGTCACAGTCACATATAACTTTAATAAGGATATATGTGGACATAAGTGTCACACACACCCTTATCGTTATCCCCTCGCCGATAGGCAAATTATATATAGCATTAATCCATGTACGTGCGTGCGTGCGTGCGTGCGTGCGTGCGTGCGTTAGCAACACCTTTCAAATTTCAATAAATTAAGAACAGCTTAACTATTTTTGATAATATTTGGCCACAATGTGTGTCTAGGGATGCTGCTTTGTTTTGCATACGACTCGCGTCAGACCACCCAAGGTCAAGATCACTGAGGACTTATGTTCACATTAAACATCTGAAAGTCTTGTTTTTTATTATGAAGGCTGCCAGTGAGGGAATTAGCTTAGTCATAACGATGCACTTGTTTTTACTGTACTACTTTCGATGAATGAATATCTGATGATTTAGTGTGGTTAAACCTTCTGGACGATGGCGCAAACGGAACATTTATCTGGTAACACTCTATGTATTGACAGAATACACGCTAATGAGGGATCGTAGATAGTTATCTCCCTTTGAATTTATTTATAGAAATCTGGTCCAAATTGTATATTGAAAGGCTTTATTGTTCTTGAAAGGGCGAATGAATGTTGACTTGTTGTGAAGAGGTCATTACAGTGTTTTCGACTAGCCTTGATCCATGTCACCCAACATATCAGTGCAATCTGATGCATATGTTCGCACTTAATGCTATTCCAATGAGTGAAGACCCAGATCAGACTGCACATCTTATATTATGGGTCTACTCTGTTCTCAAAACTCATTCTTGTGCTATTCTCGAATAGTAGGAAATAAACGCTGAAATAAGCATAGGACCGGATACCTATACATAGATTTGCAAAGGGAAATAACTAGCTACGATCCCCCATTGATAACAGTTTCTATTCTAATACTATTTTCCACGGCGTTCCATTGGTCGAACGGCGTCACATGACGTTACCGAATTAATGACGGAACATAATACATAAGTCCGCGTTTATTTCAACGGAAGCCATGATGTAAATGCACGACTTCTACTAGAATAACACGTTACCTGATAAATAGAATACTATGCTAGTTAATAACTATGGTAGTGTGTCAATACGTAGTGTCACTTGACCATTATCTGTCTGACAACTTATCCAACATTAATACAATTTAGAACAAATTCATTAACGTTATTCGGATTAACATATTCGCTTTTGAAGTTATTACCATGTGACACCACGTACTGACCCACCCTCGTATCAGGCTTGGCTCGGAAACGGTAGTCATTCCTACGCGTTTCATAGCCTTGCTTGATAACCCTGATAGGAGACAAGTCACGTGAGTATGTACTTAATGAGACTCGGGTAACATATTCAAGGTGCATGATCACGTGGTTACAATAGCAACAACAATGGATGAAACCGCCAATCATATAATAGTATCGGCACTTGCAAGCGTGTAGGGCGTGTAGGGCGTGTAGGGCGCGGCGCTCCGTTCAAACGTAACATGACCACGCGATAGGGCGTGGCAAACAATACGTTAGTTATAGTTCACATATTGCTACGAAATTAATTTATTAAAAAGTGTACTTGTACAAGGGCTACCATCTCGAATCCACCTTAGAGCAAGCAAATACAATCACAGGCATTCGGCATGTTTCGGCGGCTTTCATCGGTATAACTATATACTTTGGTCGAACACGAACTCGTATCATAACAAAATAACATGTTTCAACTTGTAATTTTCTATGTATTTCTGCAAGATGACGATACTTCGCAAATGATCATATGAACTTGCCACTACAATATTGACGTTAGAGCCTTAAACACATTATTTCATTTGTTGTGATACTGGGTTGTGTCCGACCTAGGAAAAGCAGCTGTACTTCGATATTATTTGCATAATCATGGTATACCTATGCTATTTTAGCAAGATAACGATAATTCTCAAGTGAACATGTGCACTTTCTGCCAAAATATTCACACTAGCGTTAACACAAAGCCGAAACACGCCGAATGCCTGTGAATACAATGTCGTATGAGATCAGAACTCCAGATATGGTGCGTATTGGCGTATTTACGCAATTATTGAAATAAATACGCATTGATTATCAAAAGTGAGAGTACAAAATACGCACAGCAATGTGAAAATACGCATTGATTTTCAAATTGAGTAGTAGTGGGGCCGATATGTGTTTGAGAAGTGCAATTTTGCACAGATGTTTATTAGAACAAATTAAAACTTTTCAGACGGGTGGCCAAAAAAGATATTACCAGGAATGATATCATATGGATAAATCCAAGATGGCCGCCATAACAAATACAAACTCTGAAATGCGTATATATGTGCATCCATGTCACCAACTAAAGCACTCTAATTGTCGACCATGACAGTAATTTGGATATGAAGGTAAATAACATGGATTTACAACCATTTACAGTGAAACAAATTGGTCAAGGTCAAGGTCAAACTGAAAAAGACGGCAATTTTATTAATTTTGTTTATCTTCTTCAACACATTTTCTAGATATTTAAGACACTTTTTGAATCTAGAGATATAGATGTATAACAGTAATGCATATACAATACAATCACCTTATGTTCATGAGCTTCAGTGGTGGAGGTCATAGTGAGTCATAGTGAATGTCAAGCTAGATTGTAAATAAAATCAGTCTACATGTTTCTGTAGTATGAATACTTTTATATGACTGCAGAGCTATGTCACCTACTGTTACGTGATATAGATTTTGGTGACTTTCGGGTGGTAAATAAAATTGAATTAACCTCGCCAACTTCGAAGGTCAAGGTCATTTACAGAGCTCCAGCTAAGGTGCGTAATTTGGCAAAGGGTTCCGGTATTTTTTCTTATTTCTTCACCAAAATGGCAAGGTGGGAGTTCTTTATAATTGTCTCAATGAGACGGTTCTAAAGCACTCACAACTTGCCATTTTTGGAGAAGAAATAACAAAATCCCCCCCCCAAACCTAAAACGATCAAATTACGCGCCTTAACTGGAGCTCTGGGTCAACTTAAAATGCACAATTCATCACACAGTTTATGCTGGTTTCCATATACAAGCTTCTAGATGTTAGCTGTGGCTATACAATGTATGCATTGAAAATTCTTATTTTGGTACTGAGTTTGCGCATGCACCCTTACATCCAAGACATAGTGACATGCAGGGCAAAGCAGCCTTAACACATTGACATCGACCAGTGCAGCCTTTCATACAGCCACATCGAATCAGTCACATGCAGGATGCACTGGCAATTGGGAGGGAGCACCACAATGGTTGCCACTTTCCTGACTCGTTAGTCCACCCCCATGCAGCAGGATATACTTCAGGCAGTTGTGTCTCATGTGCATGACCCCAGATGTGACCGCCCTGTAGTGTTGCACGCTTGATATGCTGTTCAAGAGAAGCAGTGTACGTCCCATTGCGGCGAACAGTTGCTTTCGAACTTCATTAACAGTGTTTGAATCACTGGTGCGGTGATACAGCAGGACGGTGAAACGTTCTAGCACCTGAATATCACGTTCACTGATTGCGTTTGGGCCTTCTGCTAGCACCCGGAAAGTTTCCGTAACTTCGGGAAATGAACACATGGACCCGGTTGCTCAAAGGTTCTGTTAGCCTAACAGACTGTTAAATCATTAACAATGTTAAGGATTTAACAGTCTGTTAAGCAAACAGAGGTTTTGAGCAACCGGGCCCAGATTTTCCATGTCGTCATTTGCCCTATATAATAGAACGATGATACGGTGTCGCATCCAGTATATGCATGATACATCGGCATGCAGAGGGACTTCTGTGTTCCAATAGCTGCTGATATATCATGAACAGGAATGTAGCGGTGATCTTTTCCAGTACTATAGGACACCCACGCCACACTCATAGCCACATCAGAATCAACTGTTCATATCATGAATGAATTGTATCCTTCAGGGACTGCATCAGTAAGGTGTACCATTAACCTTGAATCTGCTTCTTCGTGGTTACAAGGCGAAAGTATACGTAGATCTTCACGGCCTTGGACACACACGACACAGTCACCATGTGTTACAATCAATTGTTTGTTGTCGGGAACAGAGAGTGAGCGCACCTCCTCCGATATTAGCATGAACACCTCCGACTTGTTTACATCATCGTTGAGAAATAAAGGCCAGCTTTTTGGTAAAGGGATGCAGCGTGATTCCTTGATCCTCACACCCTTTCCCCTTGATTTCCTTGTTTGTTCTTTTAGGCTGTCCTCCCTATATACAGCAAACACTATATCAAACTGTCGGTGATTATCAAGCACTCGAGAGATGTATGGAAAGAATGTGTCATTCATGTAGTCGGCGAATGTCTTGCCTTTGTCAGGTGGCAGGTAATTAATTACTGCTGCTCCATCCATGAGCATGACCTCAGCATTTTGAGTATGCATAACCGGCGTGATGTTAGTTGCCTTTTCGAATGTTTCCATTGTCTGAAATGGATGGGGGATGCGCCTGATTTTCATGCGAGAAGAAAATATCTGAACTACCACCCCGAACTGCACTTGCTACGTATAATCGGGCGAGCGTAGAACATGTGTCTTGCAGCGCTTTCTCTTGTGGGCGTTTGGTTGTCGAGTGCTGGTAGGGGCCATTATGTGTAGCTTATTCTTTGTTAATGGCTTGAAAATGGCTTGAAAATGGAGTCTGTGTGTGTCTTGGGGCGCTTTGTAAGATACTCGTCAAACTGGTGTAGGCCGGCTTCTCGGAGTTTCTGCACACAGAGGATTGCTGATTCTGAAAGAATCTTTATCGTGTGTAAGTAATAGAGTACTTCACCATATTCTGCGAAGGGATTGCACATAGCGTTGATCACTTTTTCTAGTGATATGCAATCATTAACAAACTTTGCTTTGTTCATGGTGTGCATTTGGTGTGCTCCTTGGGGCAGTGGTTGTGATGATAGATTCTTCAAAAGTGTTAATCACACATGTAACTTCGGGTGAAGCAATGGACCACCGCTGGAGTGCGTCTGTGTGATGTGTCTTCCCTATTACACCACCGTCACCCTTTATCATTACATTGTTCTTCTCGTGAGTCTGGTCCACTGCTATGTTCGAAAACTTTCGCCCAGTTTTGTTTACTGTGAAATGTCCGCTCTCAAACTCAACATCTACTTGAGGATGTAGTTTGGATAATGTAACCGTGTTCCGGATGTGGACTGGTACCCATCTTTCGTAGTGAGAATGATTCAAAACCATGAACCATGGAGAAAGTCCAGTTACCCTTGATTTGTATACTAGTATATCACACTTTCCTTCTCTGATCGAGCGGGTGTACACTAGCACAAGGAGTTCTAGTTCAAGGACATGGTACATGTACTGAAACTGTGGATTTGATGCAGACATTTCCGATGCCCATAAATCCACATCATCTGGTGAGTAAGCTGGTGGAACCGATTTGTGATATTCAATGTACTGCTTCATCATGATTGTATAGAGAACAACAGTTACTGCTGTGACTTCATGTGCATAGCGAGTGCACTTGATGTGTGTAGCTGTGAGACAAGACTCTGCAACACCAGATGTGAAAATACCAGATTCTGTAAGTGCTTCCACCCATCCACTTTCTTCTAGAATGTCGCCACGCAAAGTTAAAGCAGCCTTTTCGAGGTGCAAACCACCCATTAGCACCACATACTTGTCCTCACCGTGAGTCTCAGGAAACGCCCATTGTATACTTTTCGTGATCGCATAGAGGTTGTGACGCTAAGGGGTGCAACATCTAACGCGAAGTCATTACTACAATTCGCTGAATTAAATTGTGTCGTATGCTGGTTGTTTTGTATTTCGTATTTGTAATATTCCATCATAAAACAGATTTCAAACAAAATAATAGTAAGAGAAACAACAGGCAACACTTTTTGATTCTTACATTGTAATAAACCGCAGGAATACACAGATTGCAAGATGGTCATCATTGGGATTAGTAGGTTCAGATGTATTTAGAATTAACTAACGTAATGTTTCAAACCCATAAATGATTTTGTAATTTCAGACACTGAGGTGGTCTGGGTACGAGAGTATCCATGTTAATTAGGCTATAAGAAAGTTGAATGTGTTGTAGGTTCATGTAAACCATAATGCCATGGGCTCTCATGTAGATGTACAAAGATATGGGAGTAAAATATGTTTGATACGATTGTCAGATCCAGCTTTATAACTTGACAATTTAACAGCTGTGTCGAAATTAGGTAGACATCGGAATTAGGTAAACTAAATATTTTGAACATCAACAAAACTTCATTCTGCATAATTCATTGGGAAATTATAATGGGGAAATACAGTTACAGTGAACACAGTTCTGCCTTCTGGTATACCTTTTTAAATTGAACACTAATGCCACATAAACTTGACGGCTGTTGTTGTTGATTCTGTAAAACCCGCACTAACTTTTCTCGGAACCTTTGTGTTCTTTATGGTATTATACTTCTCTCATTTCTTAATGGCACAATTATTGCTCCAAAATCTTCCGCACTGTACAATGTTCTTCAAAACTTCTCTTGAGCATATTTGGAATTCAACATGACGTCAAGAGTGATCAATATATTGCTACCAAAATTTACAAAACGTAAGAATTTTTCAACCTAGCATTGAAACTTTGAACTTAAACGTGTCAGAATATCAACGAACCAATTGCAACTGATGACATAGCTTGAAAACTAGTATCATAGATTGTAAGATTGTCAAAAACAAAAGAAACCGATGGCTAAAGAAAATTACTGAACTTGATATATCAGGTTTTTACCTTGACATTGACCTTGAATTTTCAACAATGATGGTTAAAATTAATTTCATTTTACTCTTCACTCAATATGTAGTCACAGTAGGTTCCAATATTACAGTATTTTTTAAATTAGATGCAGTGATGTGCAACCAAATAGAACATCCTGGCTGAAATTTGAAGTTTTTCCTACTTGACCTTGACCTTCAATCCTGACATTGAACTATAAATGTCGCGTAAACAATGTAATTAATTTGTGCATTTATACTACTATCGTTCTATACTCAAATGTAGGTATAAATTGTCAAATATATGCATATATATTCCAGTTTAAGACAGTAAGTGATTTTTGCCGGCGGCCTTCTTGGATTTATGCAAATTAGGTCATTCCGGTGGATTTTTTTTCGTGGCCACCCGTCTGATTTTTTTCGAAATTCATCACTGAACAGATATGCAAAATTTGGCAGACTCTTCCAAAAGTGCACAGATCGACCTTTTTTCTGCACATATCTATCGCACTATAGTGAAAATAATGTCATAAAGTTGAAAATTCACTTAGTTGAGCTGCAAAAAGCAAACAGTGTTTGCTTTTTGCAGCTCAATTAAGTGAATGTTTAAATTTTTTGTTTGTTTTTTGTTTTTTTTTATCATTAAAATTTGTGTTCCCCATTTAGCAATGAAAAAAAAATCAATAACCCATTTGTAAAAGTAAAATGCGCAATGATTTTGAAATCAGAGGGCTTTAGACACAAAGCTTAGCTGGAGCTTTGTGAGACGATGCATGCGATTTTGTACCCAAGACGTTTTATGAAAATATATTTACAGAGACCGTAATATTTTCTGTAAATGACGTCCACAGTAGTAGACTGACCGTTGAGGAAATTTACAGAAAAAAACGTGAATGGGTTTAACGTCCCGCCAACAGCTATGGTCATATAAAGTCGGGTTGGAAATTTGCAGAGCAAATTAGGAAGCCATTGATCCGAATATTTCATAATACCATGTTATATCGTAAATTTCATGACATCAGTCTCCGCGAAACTGCCAAAAATGTTACAGGACATTCGGTCTGGTAAGCTTGAAATTCTTACCAAAACTTTACCAGGCCGAAACTTTTTTTATAAAAAATAAAATTGATTGTGTGTGATATTTAAGAGCTTTTTAAGTATATCAGTCATATAGGAAAAGCTAGCTACCACAAGAAGCGCATACCAAAGGAAGGTGATTTCATTGAAGCTTAGAATAAAAAAAGGAAAAAATAAAAAAAATTGTTGTTACTTTTTTTTATAGTCGGACATTCGGTCCGGCGATTTCCGGTTTAACGGACAGACGACTTGCGCGGAGTCTTTGTGGCATATAGCACATCTTCTTAGGTACAAGTTGTATGGCTTGTCTCAACAACAACAGAGAGGTTAAACATGGCATGTACAAAACGGTATTTACAAAGATTAAAGGGGCATATAAGGGTTTTTGAAAAATAAATTCTATAAAAAATAAAAACGTGTTTTCATCATGGCCCTGGTAAAGTGGTTTATTTGAAGATATCTGACGATACTAGGACCACTTGGTTCTTTCAATTTTCACTCATATAGCTACATACATCGGTATCCTATCTTGTTGTTGTTTCCAGTCTGTGAGATACATGGTTTTCAATAACCCCAAACATTCAGGGGTCCAAATGTCCGATCAAGACTAAAATGTATGTACGTGTAAAATGCGAATTTAGTATGTTTTATATAGAAAATCTGACCCATATGCTGCACGTTTCAGGAGTTAAAGTGTCCTATCAAGACACAATTTAAGCTTAAAATACACATTAAATATGTTTTATATAGGACATTTGACTCCTATGTTGCAAATCCCAGAAGTCAAAACCAAACTTCAAGGGTTAAAACTCACCAAAGGGTCACTATTGAAAACCGTGATAAATACGATTATATCAGTTTGTCGGTATCGTAGTATTCGGCGGCGTCGTCGTTGTAAGCCAGCGGTGCCGGCGACGCTGTCGGCATTACGTGGACGTTGGCAACGTATGGCTGCGGCATCTGGTGTATACCGCCGTCGGCATACTGCGTCATCGTCGGCTGGGGAGGGTTATCGGTGTATGGCGGCATATCCATTGTCATTGGCTAACAACAAGAATAAAAGCAATGTGAGACAAACCATTTTACCTAAGAAGATGTGCGATATCTCATGAAAACTACGGTATATGGCGGCATATCCATGACACTACGATTCGTTCCACATTCTCCTGTTGGCCTAATTTTGGCCATTAAATGCAAAAACATATCCAGACTTAGATAAATGTTCGTATATAGCTATAATGTCACCCTCTCCATTGTATTATTTCAGTCGTCAAATATTGATTTTATAAGGAAATTGCAAGGTAGATTTTTAAAACTAATGTTGGAACTTGTGGACCGATTTTTGTTTTCTTAGTAACATCATGTCCAAGCCCGACTCAATTTCCAATATAAATGTTAAACTAAAAGTATTATTATTATACCTTCCATAAATTCATAATGGAAACGCTCATTCATCAATATCTACCACGTTGTCGATAACGGCACTATGTACCGACAACGTCGCTGTTCCATCAATTGCAATTGTAAAAGCAAAAGGATTATTAATTTTAACTCCATATTTGGTTTTATCACATTCAATCGTGCTAACATGTCGACATTAAACATATTTTTCGATTACAAATTACAATACAGTTAACCCTATAACCATCATAGAGAAACTTGTACAAACTATTTGACGCAAAAAATGGCTAAGCGTTTCCGCAAAAAAATGTGAAGGTGAACAAGGTCAAGTTAATGGCGGCATGAGTGTGTTACAAATGCTCACATGTATCAAGTTTCCAATATTGAAGCAATCCATCGAGTAATATTGATGTTATACCATGATGAAGAAGCTTGTACAAACATTTTGACGCAAACAAATGGATAAATGTTTCCGCAAATATGTGAAAGTTTAAAAGGTCAAGGTCATGTTACTGGCGGCATGAGAGTGTTCCAAATTCTCACATGTATCAAGTGTCCAAATATTGAAACAACCCTTCTAGTAATACCATGTTATACCGTGATGACGAAGCTGGTACGAACTATTTGACATTTCGGACGACAACGATGTTGATGACGACGACGACGACGCGGACGACGACGACGGAAAAAGCTAAAGCAGGCGCCATAAAAAACCAAATGGCTAGTGCGTTTACTATGGTACGTAAAACAGTTGGTCTATGTTTGTGAGGGGTCCACGCACTTTAAACATATCGAATGTTTTCCTTACTACAATAAACACAACAGTCCATTGATTTATTCCTTAACTACACACACGCAACCGCCTGCGTAAATCTTGGAACTATTTCATAGTCCTGAACATCTATTGGCAATCACAACTCACAATCAAGCAGTTTGATTGACTGAGCCTGAGCTGTAGCACAGCTATATCTCAGCCAATCAAGCAGATTTATTCCAGCACAATAGGTAGGTATTTGGAAATAAAAGATATTTAAATAAGTATTTGAAATAAAAGTAAATTGAAATATTGGCAATATTAGCGCAGCCGGTTGTACGATCAGATACCCATACCTCCCGCGCGTAATATGGTCCCGCGTCTCGGGTGGATCGACATGCGAAGCAAAACCCGACGACAGATCCGACGCCGGCAACGAAACCTCCCATCGCCATGAGGATCAGAGCATAGGGTGTGCCGATGGGCGACTCCATTTCCAAGTCGTGTAACGCTTCAATGGTGGTCAGGGTGGGATATAACACCCTAGCGGACGCCACCAAGGCCAAAATACCTGTAGCACATACACACGATCTTGTTGTTAACTATGTATAAACTCTGTTGTAAAAACTCCCGCATCGTTCGTGGCAGTGATATGTATTAATCTGATTTCTGTCGAGTTTCTTATGAACTCAGTCAACGTGTTTATAAATACCATATGAAATATTTACAAATACACATGGCGTGTCTCATTTAGAGAAACTTACATAGAGAAACTTACATAAATGTAAGTTTCTCGAAATAACCCCGAACCGGATAAAACTATCAAGACGCGTAGTCGCCTTGCGCTGAATTGGTAAATATTGTCTTTTGATATCAAGTTTATCAGACAAGGCTAGGAATTCCGAGGTGAGCCGAGGAATTCTTACTCTTTCCGAGGCGAGCCTGATAAACTTGATATCAAAATACACTAGCATGGTACTATAGTTATCACGGTCACGTTTTACGTTCCAGAATGAGCAATGATGACGTGGTTTTCGTTGAAACGAACACGGATTTGTAACACGTAACTACAATGCCATTATTCGTTAACGTCATGTGACGCCATTGGACCAGTGAAACGTTAGTTTTCAATTCGTTGTAACCCGGATATTCGTATCAGGCCACTGTCAGATAGGATATTATGTAAGAGTGGTTCCACCGTGCATACCTGATATGAGTGACAAGGTGCTCCCTATGCTGTGTCGCATGTGACGTATGAAGGCAGTAACGAAGGCAGCCACGCACAAGGCAATAGCTACAGAGGTCTCGACCTTAATCTCGGTGAACCCAATCGATACAGCTGAAAGAAGAATCGGGATAATACATATAGGATATTTGTTTTCTTCAGTGTAAGATCGAATTTTATTTCATCGAGTGGACGAAAAGTGCCGGATTTTCACGAGTTGCGAAGGCACTTGCACTGAAGAAAACAAATATTCTATTTCTTTCATGACTTTGTAACGCCCATTTTACCGATTTTCACATTATTTAATTAGTTTATATTCCCGCTAGATACCTCCAGTTCCTATCGTAGCCCGTGGGGTGCCTCAAATTCCAATTTCCCTCTGTACACGTCGCATTACAAAGCAGTTACATTTTTGTGGAGGAGATTTAAGACTAACAGAACTATCCCGTGTCTATAGAAGATACTAACATCTAAATACGCTTTAACATAAACATAATTTGATGTGTATACTTTATGGATTTTCCACGCAAAAATAACGCCATCATGATGATGGCAACAGCAACATGCGGAATAATATGTTACGTGAATATATACTGAAAGGATAAAGAAACGCAGGGTAAACATTTGAGGTGATTTAAAGTGATGTGTTTGCTGTTATATACAATATTTTATATGAGTATTAAAAAAACATCTTTAGTCAACACATTACCAAAATTGCATTAGGATTTGACCGATAATAATTCATTAGTAATTGAATCACAATTGACGGTACCCCCCCCCCCCCCCCCCCCCTCCCCCCCCCCCCCCCTCCCCCCGGTTAAATTCCCGGCTAACACAATCAACGGTGACTTTACCCCGTGAGATATCCATCCCCAGGCATATAACCGAGCCACCCCCAAACCTATCCCTCTCAAGAACGCAAGCGTCGGCGAAGCGTTCCCCACGACGTCGGTATACACGACGTCGACCGTCCGGACGAAAAAGAGTGAACCGGGACTCATCTGTGAAAAAGACGTGTCTCCATTGCCTCATTGGAAATCGTCTGGGAGCATGTGCCGCCAACGAAGCCATACGACGCGCGCGACGTGCAAGAGTGAGAGGCAGACCAACGTAGGGACGACGTGCTCGCAGACCAACGTCGCGCAATCGATTTCTTACAGTTTTGGGGTGAATGTGGTGATTATGATTGCCTACCGTGTTAATAGCGGTTTCAGTGGCAGTAACGTGGCGATTACGTAGGTGGGCGAGACGAATAGCCCTGTCTTGACGTCGCGACGTTACGCGCGGACGTCCCGATCTCGGTCGGTCGGCAACCCTTCCGGTCTCTCTCAGACGACGGACAAGACGTTCTATGGTGGAAACATTCACACCGAACTGCATAGCAACCTGCTGTTACGTTTGACCTTGCATTATCAATGCAATAGCCTGACCCCTCTGAACTTCCGTCAGACGTACCATGATTGTGAGAGCTATAAATTCAATGTAAATAGCGGAAAACGATGTGTATACCTCAAGCGTATCGAGTGGTATGACAAAATGTTTTGACGAATTATCATCATCATGCTGCACTTGTTTTTGGCTTTTTATCACTTTCTCTATGTGGTACGGTGCATTAAACGGTTGAGTAACTTTAGACACCGGTTTGTGTGCACAGTACCAAGATAGTCGCCTGATCGGTTTTCATAATTTTAGGCCAAGCATTTAAATAATTATTGAGTATATTGTTACCCTGCGTTTCTTTATCCTTTCAGTATATAATGAGGTGTAGTGTCCGAGTGTGGTGGTGAGACATAACCGCACGGTTAGCCCACATCGGGCGACACTTTTTCCCCTTAGAAATACTTCAATGGTGTCAGAAGTAAACAGGATTGTGTCTGGGTGTACTTTGTGTTGCATGCTATACTCCTCATGAAGCTGTGAGGTTGATGCCTGGCTCCCAAAGGATAAGAAGGGGAGGAGTGGTGATAAGACATGATCGCCCGGTTAACAGTTGGTAACAGCGCCGTGCTAGTGTTACGGGTGCCGTGGGTTCGAACTCCACATCGGGCGACACTTTTTCCTCTTAGAAATACTTCAGAGGCAAGAAAACGAAAGTGCCGCCATCTTTTAGTTTATGTTCATCGAAATAACGAGAATAGTGTCACAACAAGTTGTTTAACAGTGTTTTGAACAGTATTTGATGTCTGCATTAGTCTTTGACAAGGATCACAGGCGAGTAATGAAGTGGATACTCATATCGTGTTGCGGAAACTGATATCGCCACATTAGAAACAACGGGGTCAGGAGTCGTGGTATTTTGTTAGGATAGCGACTGGTTCGAAAACATGAAGCTAACATTTCCGTTGAATATTGGATTAACAAAACATCCTGGAGGGACGAGAGACTGGTTGGCGCCTTGATTAATAATAATATTCATTCGTGCGACATGTGTAGGGGCGGTGGGTGGGGTATGTTTTATCAGATGTTGTATTGTAGATTCTGTTGTTGTTGTTTTTTGTTGGTTACAAAGTATGTCGGAGATGTTTCATATTTGCTCAAGTGTTCATATGGCTGTAGTTGTTTAAACTGTTAACATTTTTATCGCTTGATATTTCTATTATTTGATTTTGTGGCACGCCATCATCGTTCAACTTTTGGATCAGTCTTTTTCTGGCAATGACAGGAAACATAATAAAACTGTTTACTTGTTAATTCTTAAGTTACTTTTCATTATTTTTGCTCTTTGTGTAGCACTCTGTTTCGATTTGTCAAACTGAAATTACTGGTATGTGGACAACTCTCGGTGTTTTATCTTTCTTTTCGAGACATCCTGTCAAAATGTTGTTGCGAAAGGTAACTTGCAATCTACTCCTGTACCGTCCGTAGGCTGCGTTACGATTCCACTCGTAGGCCTTCTCTGCAGAATAGCGAATCAGATCTGATTCGTACTTTAGCAATTAATTGTGACATATTGGAGATATTTTCCATCTGAAAAATATATTAGTATTATAAAAGAAATACAAACTAATAATTCTGAAACAAATTTTACCATTGTAGAAGGTTTAGAAAATTAGTTTTTGCCGTTACAGAAAATGGACCCCATCTTAACTTTTACATGTTGAATTTGGCTGCAGCTGCCTGTATCACTTGTTGATAATAGCTTAAATATACTTATCAGGTCATCTACATATGTAAATTTATGTCATATGTACTTGAATATGTTATTTTCATAATATTACCACTCATTTCAGTTCAAAACTATATAAAATCTTTCACAATTAACTGCTAAAGTGCGAATCAGATCTGATTCGCTATTATGCAGAGAAGGTCTATGAGTGGAATCGTAACTCCGGCTACGAACGGTACGGGAGTATATTGCAATTACCGTTCGCAACTAGTCAAAATGATGTTTGTTTCCCTATTGCTCTCTGAAAATCATGAAATTTAATATAAAAGTTCATGATATATTTGCAGGTTCTTTTCATCGCTAGCGTTCAAAGAGTTAAATTTGACATGATTTTCGCTGAATACTGCAGCATAGAGATTTAGGATAAATGACAGAATTCTGTATAAATATTCCAGTGTGGCTCTGGTGGATTACACAGAAAATGTCAACATTGTCGTACAGGTTGCAAATGTCTGTTCTTTGGGCGACTGTTCTTTTGAATATAGAGTAGAACCGTTGTGTTACAAGCATATATACAAGCAACCGTTTCATCATAGATAATTTCAAGATCAAGAAAGATCAAGAATGAAATCGCAAGTGTGCAAGGGGCATAATCATGCAACTAGGCAATTCCCCAGTTGAGCGGAGCCTAAGAAAATAGTTCGGCAAAACTATGACTTTTCGAAAACGTTATTTAACGGGCGCATTTGGTATTTCACGGCTACAAAAAATGTAAGATGGATTTCGAGTTTACTGGTAAAACACGGTAATTCATGGATGGTCATAAACGAAAAGATTAACTTAATGTAAAATCATGGGCTGCTTTTTACACTACATTTGGTCTGTTTAAAGTTTGTTTGCGCAATCGTTAAACAGACCAAATGTATTGAACACAACAATAAACAGACCTAATGTATTATAAACTACAGTAACCAGACCTAATGTATTATACACTACAGTAAACGCAACAGTCCGTTCTCTTGAAGAGAAGGCAAAGGAACCGATAATTGTATTATTATTTCATAATGTATATACACTACAGTAAACAGACCTAATGTATTAAACACTACAGTAAACGCAACAGTCCGTTCTCTTGAAGAGAAGGCAAAGGAACCGATAATTGTATTATTATTTCAATACTGTTATAGTACGTTGGCACAGAGTGGACATGGAACTATTTTTTACTTTCACGTGCGCGCGCAATAGGTTTTGCGTGCGCACGCGATAGGTTTTGCGTGCGCACGCAATAGGGTTTTGCGTGCGCACGCGATACGTTTTGCAAAACCCTATCGCGTGCGCACGCAAAACCTATTGCGTGCGCACGCGAAAGTAAACAATATTTCCATGTCCCCTCTGTGCCACCGTAGTTATAGTACACTCCGAAATCATGTTTATGAAATCGAAACACTAGTTGCGGACACGTAACTCTGCTAAACGTCCGATATTGATTTCATTACGAAAAAATTGATTTGTCTATAGGGGAAAAAGGAGGTTGAGGAGCTGTGGGAGGAGTCAAACAACGAATTGACACCGAAACCTGGCTAGATAGCTTCGAAATGATCTAACTAAGAAAACAAAAGTTAAATTTTGAAAATCGGTCCACCATTTCTGACATTAGAAACAATTTCCCATGTTAAATCCCCATCGACACATCATGGGATTTAACATGGGGAAAAAATGTTCGTAATGAAATCAATATTGGACCAAATTGCACAAAATAAACAGAAGGCTCATTCTTAAATTTTGATAAAATTTAACATTATCAAAAAAAATATTGTTTTTGCATTGTTTATAACGCCGTAAAATTTCATGAAACAGACAGTAGTTGCGGACATGCATCTCTGCTAAAACTCCCGAAGTGTCCAATACGAGAGTTTTAGCAAGTTTCGTGTCCGCAACTGTAGCAACACTTACATGTATCACTGCCGCTGTTTGAACTTGTCGTACAATCGCTCTGTATACACCTAACGGAAAACCAAAGGCCGACACTGACAGTAACCGTCTCAACCGTTATCACCAGCCAACCGGGTGCAATAAATCCCGCCAACTGTAGCAATAAGGCGATGCCCAGAATGCCTTTCAGCATCCTCCCCCGACATATTTCCTGTGGGTGTTGCGCTACCGCGTCGTTGTGCATTTCTACTGTCTAGTATAATTTACTCCTGTAGAGTTTATTTTATATGATAAGGCCATACAGTGTACTTTGGTTCTCAGATACCGCTGATTGGTGATGTTTCACACCTAAAGAGGTTATAGTCACTTTATTAACCATATATGTTAACGGTAACCACATGCTATATATTTACACCTTCTATAAATTCATAATGCAAAAGCCCATTCGGCGTATTGAGTTTACATCAAATACAATACATTAAACACACGTGACGTCGCGCCATGTTGTTGTTCAGTAACTGCACGCTATTGACCGGCAACGTCGCTGTTCCAGGAATTGCGACGAATTGACGTAAAACAATAATGTTAACGCCATATTTGGTTATTTACATTTTTTAAAACTATCAGAAAATGCAGTGTAGATATAAGTAATACAAAATTTGGCTGTGGCATTTACTGGAGTATACAATACATTTGGTCTGCCATTCGGGCGCACTTTAAACATACCAAATGTATTGTACACCCCCAACGCAACAGCCCATGGTTTTATTCCTGTAGCCGATTTCATCAAAATTGCAAAGTATACTTATCTAGCAAAGTATACGTTGAGGGAGTAATCATTTATTTTTCCCAAAATGCATTATTTCATATAGAACTAACGACTGCATATATTTGATGATTAAAAGTTTGCAGAATTACTATACTGAATTTATTACATTATCACAGCCAACATGGCTGTGATAATGTAATAAATTCAGTATAATAAAACTTAATAAATTTATCCTTAAATTGAAAATTTCTCCTTCAAAGTATAGTCTGCTAGATAAGTATACTTTGTCATGTTGGTGAAATAGGCTACAGAAGCAAACTGTATCTGGCGATTTGAAATAAAATAGAGATGAGGATCTCATGCAAAAAAATATATATGTAAACAATCCGTCCTCTCGAGTCACTTTCCGCAAATTCCGTGTCTGAGAACCAAATTACTTTCTTTTTGGCCTAATATTAGAGTGACATATGCAGATGAATATACAAGATTGGTGGTTTACTAAGATGTCAATTAAACGAGTTTACTGATTCACAGTAGCCTTTTTTCTTAAAATATCAATCAACGCCGATGATAGATTCTATTTATTAAATAAGTACGGCTCCAACTTTGAAACTGCACTGATCATTCAGATAGCAAGATTTCTGTAGCAATCACATTTACATTAGTGTTATTTCCGTATTTTGTTTTAAATCACTGTCATTCCATTGATAACACCTATTTTATACACTAATATACACCGGTAAAACGCAGATTATTACGATTCCTGGTGTGTATAACTCGCAGTAAACAGTAAATATGGCGTCCCCTGTGTCGCAATATTCGATTCATTCACCCGTGTTATCAAGTTGTATGGGTATCTCCGTAGATGGCAGTCTAAACGCACCCGTAACTACACGCAATATAGTTTCGCAGTTTAAAGACACCGTGTCTGATGTGATGTCTTAGCTGTTACATATTGTGTCTCAGATGATGTCTTAGATGTTAAATGTTATGTCTCAGATGATCTCTCAAATGTTAAATGTTATATCTCAGATGATATCTTAGATGTTAAATGTTGTGTCTCAGATGGTCTCTCAGATGTTAAATGTTATGTCTCAAATGATATCTTAGATGTTAAATATTGTGGCTCAGATGTTAACTATTATGTCTCAGATGATATCTTAGATGTGACTGTCACTATCACTGATCGCTCATGCTTTCAACATTTCTTATACATGTTCTCTATCAGTGCAGGTGGTATTCGTCTAAGGTGTTCTTTGAACGATGTGGCCGCAGGGTGAGAAAGATGCGCACATGCACAGGTCCGGAAATGAACAGGTTTACCGTACCACGGTAAACCATCGTACAGGTTTACCGTACCATCGTCCTAACTGACTGAGCTAACCGGGCACGAATACACACACCTTCTGCACATAGTGACTTATATACTAACCGCCAAATTGAAATTAGTCCCGAAATTCCATTTTATTTCGTCTCTGAATTTCATATAGTTGGTACATTTTGGGGAGTACATGTATTTATAAGTCACGGTCACTCGTTGGGTGCCAAATGTCACAGGGCGAGACAAATGCGCCGCCGATCCAGATCCGAGCCTAGGATATATCTGGTTTATAGTACCAACCGGGACCTCTTGATTACCGTACCATCGCTATACGGACTGTGCTAACCGGCCACAGATACACACTTGCTCCCCATAATGAGTTATAGAGAATAGTAGGTTAGTGCCGTGAATGGGAAAAAATATCTGGCAAGGCTTAGGAAACGGGATGGGCGAGGTTCTACCGAGCATATCCCGTTTTCGTGCCGCGCCAGATATTTTCCCATTCATGGCACTAACCTACTATTCTATTTATTCCGTCAACACCTACAAATAGCTTTAAAATGCAAAATGTAAACCCAGCCGTACCCTCAAAATCGGAGAATTGACTATGATAACCGCACATATTCATACGCAGTGATTCGGTCGTATTGACAGGATATCAAAAGTGTTTCACGACACCGTGTTTCACGGCACATACGCACTGTCTTGACGGGATAAATATACCAACCGGGACCTCTGCATTACCGTACCATCGCTCTAGTGACTGAGCTAACCGGCCACAGATACACACGAACTTTACATTGGTATACTACATAACGCCGAGTATGAATGTGAACGATACGCTTATTATATACGCCGGGTAACACTGTGAACAATACGCTTATTATATACGCAGTGGAACCCCTCTAAACCGGACATTCGGCAAAATATAGCTGGTTACCTTAGATGAGTTTCTCTGTTATTTATCTCTGATTACATGACTTTTCATAGTTGCGAATGTGTCATATGTCTGATTTACAATGAAACATCTTCAATCCGGACACCCTGGGGACCTCCCAGGATGTCCGATTTGGTGAGGCTACACTTTACTTTCGTTTCCCCTTAAATACGATGCAACGCAAGTCGTCAATATTTGTCCATATTGGCGTCTCATGGGTTCATATTGGTCAGTGCCGAAACCACGTTTCACCTCGTCAAATAGTTCTTTCTAAATCATCACTAATCTGTTTATTTTATGTGTATATTATATCATGCTTTGAAGCGCATATACATTGTGAGTAATGTACATATATAATAAATAGGTTATTTGTATGTGGATATATGCTACTCGTTCCTCCGCGCAACGATATTGCGCTCCTAAAGTTGTACACATCAAATAACCTATAAATAGCCAGGTCACTATGATTTAAAAACTATTTTAGTTTTCGAACGACGTCACTTGGCGTTGCCGAATGATGTGAATGTAATGACGTAACGCTTGATAGACTGTGTCCATTATTAACAGCCAGGACCCAGTTGCTCAAAACGTCTGTTAGCTTAACGGACTGTTAAATCCTTAACATTGTTAAGGATTTAACAGTCCGTTAAGCTAACAGAGGTTTTGAGCTACCGGGCCCTGATGTCCTTTTGATCTGTTTCAGTTTCGGACTGGGCCAGTTTTGGAATGGAGCCGTTTGAGCAACGTTCGAATTACCGCCTGCGCTAATCTTGCCAATATCTGTCAATTTCTTTATTTCAAAGTATTGTGCTTGAAATAAAGACGTTTGAATTGGCATTTATGGTAAATAGAGCTTACTTAATCTCATTTTCAACGATGAAAACTTAAATGGTGATTATAAGTGTAAATTAGCTTGCAAATTGACAGACCCACCAATCGGCATCTCTTGGAATGGCAGAATATCACCCAGACAAGTTGATGTCGCCAATTGGTTCATATCGGTCACTGGTCATAGTCCATTGGAAATGATTCTGAAATGCTGTCAAAGCGTCAGACCATGTTTTATTGTGAATGAAGACAAACTACGTGTATAAAACAACAGCAGATGACACGTTTCATATGGGTGTTCGACCATGTTTTATATTGAGAAAGAAGACAAGATATACATCAACAGCAGACGACAATTGTCGTGTCTAGCATTCTATGGGTTAAATACAACCACGACCCCACGCAGTGAAGTAGATTTTAAAGGTACTTGCCCATTCAGTAGGCACAACATGTTCTTTATAGGAATTAAACAAGTGTATAATTGTGTCACTATTCCATCAGTTCTAAAAAGGCGCTGAGTCTCAGATGTAGTAGTATATGTCGCTTTATTGACTGCAAGTAATAGTTATAGTTCATATATTGAATATTTAATAAATTAATTTCGTAGCAAGCACTAGCGAGCGAGAAATTAATTTATTAAAAATGCGAACTATAACGTACTTATTGTTTACCCAGCCCACTCGCGAAGCTCCGCCCATAAACGTGATTTCGAATCGCTATACTAGTATGTGATTGGCGGTGTGACACGAAGTGAGCGCGTGTGTGGGCGGTAATATGATTTGCGTCTGGTGAACCGATGACAACAAGGCATAAAATCAGTTCTAAATATAGCGCTGACCATTTAATGATTAATTTAATACATATTGACGAACGCGTCGCAATATGCGATTAATTGAGACGAAATGCCGTTCTTCATTGGTCGAGAATCTAGGGTAAGCAATAAATTACCTTATAGTTCGCTCTACTTTCTAAGCCAATCGCTGGGCCGCAATATGTTCCACTTAGTTCACATATTGCAACGTTTAACCCCAATAAGTTATATCTTGTCCGATTTAAGTATTAACTGTACGACAGGAAATGGAAAATCAATACGCGGTTGGGACATTGCATTGTACACTTGATTGAACTATAAGTATGTTATTGTTCACATATTGGCTTATTCAGGAACTAAATATAGCGGTCGGTAGCGCTCCCTCGCATTTAATTACTTAAAATTCCAATATGTGAACAATAACTTACATTTATGAAACCACCACAGCATTTATTTGATAATAATGGAGTTTCTTATGAGAGCTCTATATGTGTGTTGTGTGTGTGGGGGGGGGGGGGGTGGCGGGGTGGGGTGGTGGCTGGGGAGACACTATTGGCGTTTGCAGTATGTGGCGCATTCGTTGCATTCATATCATATGCTACCTATTTCCTATTATGTGTTTATTTTTCCCTCGCCGATGAGCAAGAGGGGATATATCGTTAGTCCATGTCAATGCGTGTGTACGTGCGTACATTAGTAACACATTTTTTATTCGAGCGCTATCGAAGAATTATACAACATATCCAAATTCAAGGTCTTCCAGTTGTTATGCAAATTAGTTTACATCGGTCGCAGCACACATTTTTTGCGGGTTGAACTTTTTAAAATCACGGATACGCCATAAAAATAGTTCTAACAACTTAGCTTAATCGCCTTTTCAATGTAATCAATGTTTTGTTATTAGGTTAGAAGACACCAAATGGTGCGAAACCGCCCAGGGTGTATGCAAAAGTAGTCCGGTATAAAAAAATAGTGCGGGTGTTTTGAGGTCACAGACACCGTTTGCTTGCAAATCTTGATCCATTACTACCCAGTTTCACTTGAGGAACATTTTGGGGTGCCTTCAACACCAGTTTTCAGCATATTTGTAGCATTTAAAAGAAAACACTGACCCTGTTGGTCACTTGATGTAAACGGAGTTTCCGTGGCCAAAAAATGTACACAATATTGGAGGACATGACAAGGTTGGATTTTTCTTTCTTAGGAGTAAGTGAACCTATTGTTTAGTTTCATGCAGAACCAGTACAGACTGGCTGCAGGTCATGTACAAGTGGGTCCCACAGCATCCATACGAATAGTGAAAGTAGGAGAGACTGGCCTTATTGGATGGCATTCGGTTAAATTATATAGTAAAACTATTTGGTGGTGTCTAACCTATAAGGTGTGCCTAGGCCCTATGTGAGATATGTTTGTTTGTAGAATTTGAAGTTGGAAGTTTATGTTTCTTGTAGCTATGTCCTCTGGGAACATAATTTAAAGTTACTGCGACAAGAATAATCGAGCGGACTCCGCGATGCAACATATTTGTTCTTTTTGTATCTCAGACGGACAGTTATCGGCTTCAAAATCTTCTAAAATCTTGATTTCTCAGCTTTATTTAGTGAAATATAATAAACCAGTGTATGCAAATTACCTGTAGGTGATTGGGCTTGGAATGTGACAGAAATATACACCGAAACAGTGATTATAGTGCGTTTTTAATTTTTTTTCATTGATATTGGCTTGCTGATGGACAATTAAGAAGTTATGGAAAGTGGCGCGACATCGCGACGCTGTTCCAAAATTTGCCAAAATTAGGCGTAAGTGTATTGTTTTCGCATATCGGTATAGTACCAAGACACTAGTACTCAGAAAACATTGTTTTTCCTTTCCTCCTGTGTTATAAAGCAAATTTCTTGACTGACCGTTCCAAGCCAGTACCCTTTTGTCTGTCGACCATTCCAGAGTGGCATACACGTTGGTATAGTTTCAGTGATGAGTCTGTATATGTAGAATGGTTAGCTATAACACTATTTAGGGTAATGTTATGTGATTTTATGGAGATTTGTGCTTTTAATTCATCATCTATTAAAATTCTCCATAGTTCTGTAGTAGCTCAAATTAAGGCAGAATGTGGACAGTCACATGGTGGAGTTACACAGCTGCTGTGTGACAACCATTTGAGATATTTGCTCCAAACTTGGTACTGTATCCAGGAATAGAAGCTACTTTTTGAATAGTGAATATTGTAGAATGATTTGTAGTGGGACTGGTACACTTATAAGCTATTGACCTTTTCGACATTCCGGAAGTGATAACACAAAATGGGCTATTCCTATAAGTCGATACCGGTGCCAACTGGGACTGTTACCATCCGGTACCTCTACGAAGGTAACTGTAATGCGTGGCCTCGTGTGTCACGCATGTGACTAAGAGTGAATAACATGTATTGTATATTGCTGAAGCGAATATGGGACGTGTAATTGACCTCATTTGGTAGTCAAGTAGTACGTGAAGCATACAATTGTTAAACATATGGGATTGGCTGTGCACCATGCATGCGATATTGACTCACCATATCTCAATGATTTATACATCCTTGTAAACTCAATAGAAGCCTTATTTTCGAATATGCTTTTACCAAACCTGCTCACATTTTCATATGAAAATAAAATACGCAGGCCGCAGCTAAAAATGGACTTTATCCCGTCAACACAGTGCGTATGTGCCGTGAAACACGGTGCCGTGAAACATTTTTGATATCCAGTCAATACAATTTTTGCATTTTACAGCCATTTGTAGGTATTGACGGGATAAATAGAATAGTAGGTTAGTGCCGTGAATGGGAACACATATCTGGCGCGGCACGGAAACGGGATGTGCTCGGCAGAGCCTCGCCCATCCCGTTTCCTGAGCCTTGCCAGATATGTTTTCCCATTCACGGCACTAACCTACTATTCTCTATCTATTTTCCTTATTTCAGAACCAAAGTATATGTTGTGACAACTTATTTGAACCGTCTCAGCGAGATTGTTCAAATGAGTGGTCACAACATATACTTCTGATGAGAAATAAAGAAATTCTTGAGCCTTGCCGGAAACCTACTAGTCTCTATTTAACTGACCAAATAGCCATGAATAGTTGTCTGGATCGTTTTCATAATTTGCCAGTAACACGCGCGTCGACTTGTCGACAGCAAACGTTTCGCATCCCTTCTATTCTTCGAGTCTTCAAACTACAATGTACAATGTACTTGAAACGTTTTCCACTATAAGGTTTGATCATGTCCAGCCGTGTGCAAACGTTTGTTGTGGCCCGAGGGAACTGTTTGAACCCCAAGGCCGCAGGCCGCGGGTTCAAACAGTTCCCGAGGGCCACAGCAAACGTTTGCACACGGCTGGACATGATCAAACGTTATTGTTACATTTCCAACAAAAAAACTTGCCAATCGTGCCAAAAGTTCCGCATCCCTTCTATTCTTCGAGTCTTCACACTGCAATGTACTTGAAACGTCTTCCACTCTAGATTAATCATTAGTCTATTTGTCATCCACAAACATGTCCATACTGCGAATAATTTCAGGATGTTCAGTACTTTGATTCAATAAATTATGAACACTTCACTGATTTTGATAATATTTGGTCACAATGTTTGTCTAGGGATGGTGCTTTGTATTGCATACGCCCACGTCCGACCGCACAATGTCGAGGTCACTGAGGACGTATGTTCACCTTGTTTGTAAGGCAAATACCTTGAAGTTTGTTTGTTTGCTTTGTTTCTTGAACTTGTTGTTGTTTTTGTTGTTGTTGTTTTTTATTATCAATGCTGACAACTAGGTGATTAGCTTCGTAATAACGATGCCCTTGTTTTGGGTATTTTATTCACTATTTTCAATACTTGCAATTCTAGTTTACCCCAGTTGTTCGGTTTCTTGGGGTTCTTGTTATACTGATACACTTTGATTAGGTGAGATAAATATACCGATTTTTTAAACAAAAATGTTAAAATATGTTAAAATATGTTAAAATATACCCATTTTAACAAATATGGGTACAGTGGAACCCCTCTAAGCTGCACACCATGTGGACCCCATTGTGCTTAATTTAGGGTTTCAGTGTAATTTATTGCATTGTCATGCATGTTCATGACTGAAAATAACAAACACAATGGTCCTCAATGCCTATAGCAGTGGAACCTCTCTATTGGGACACATTGGGATCTCCCAGGGTGTCCGGTTTAGACAGGTTCCATTGTATATTGCTTTCGCCTCGGGTGACCACCTGTATGTTTGTCCGAGCACATGTTGGTGGTTATACAGTGATACCTCTCTAAACCGGACACCCTGGATATCCCCAGCGTGTCCAATTTAGAGAGGTTCCACTGTAAATCAGACATTTCACCATTCTGAGGCATGTGTCTGCGCTTTGAAATCAGGAACATATAATCATTATCATCTGTAGCCGATTTCACCAACATTGCAAAGTAAACTTTTCTAGCAAAGTATACTTTCAGGGAGTAATCATTTATTTGTCATGAAATGCATTATTTCATATAGAACTAACGACTGCATATATTTTACAAATAAAAGTATGCAGAATTATTATACTGAATTTATTACATTATCACAACCAAAATGGCTGTGATAATGTAATAAATTCAGTATAATAAAAATTAATAAACTTATCCTAAAATTGAAAATTTCTCTCTCAAAGTATACTTTGCTAGACAAGTATACTTTGCAATGTTGGTGACATAGGCTACTGAGCTAAATGCACAAAGTCAATTTCGATTTTGTATGTGACCCCGGGTCATGGATTATCTCCCCAGTGCGAACTTTGGAGAATTTGGGGGGTTGGGGTGGGTGGGGGAGAGAAAACAAAAGGTGGTGGTTATATTAATTGATATGTGAAATTAACCCATTGAAGTATGTGGATAAAACTATTTTTTATTGAAAAAGTCTGATAATTTTCTTTATTTCTCCATAAAAGTATATGTTGCTACCACTCATTTGAACCGTCTCAACGAGACGGTTCAAATGAGTGGTAACAACATATACTTTCAAACAGAAATATAGAAAATAGCAAAGCAAATCGCCAAATTGTCATACTACTGTAATTGTATCCAGCCTATAATGGGTTAGGGACCAAATGCAATCATCTTAATCGTGTCGGATTTTGTTTTCAATCGCCCCATTGTCGCAAATGCGTTCAAAATACTGTACAAATCTGCAATTAAGTTATTTTTTACTAATCAGGGCCCGGTTGCTCAAAGCTTCTGTTAGCTTAACAGACTGTTAAATCCTTAGCATTGCTAAGGATTTAACAGTCTGTTAAGCTAACAGAGGTTTTGAGCAACCGGGCCCTGCTTCGTCCATTCCTTTGCACAGTAACTTTCGTTTCCTCTTGAACACACAAAGGAGCGTCAATTATGTATATTGACATATCGTTATTTCATAACACTCCCCATTTTCAAAAACACTCCCCTAAAATATACTGAGCGGTGAGTTTTGGAAATGGTTATAGACCCCCGATTAATCCACGCAGTTGGTTTATGTAACCAGGGTCTACATTTGTCATCAGCATTGCCCAAAGATGATAAAGAGTGGGATGTAAATGTATATGGCTGTACAATGTAATTTTTTCAAAAGCTTAATATTAAACGATGTTTAACCTATGAACGAAAATGACTAGTGTGTCGGTGGGGGTTACACAAGTGCAGTCACATGCCTGTGTAATCATTCTAAAAATGCCTAGTGCACAGTGTAGGCTCAGATTAGGTAGCACGCCGTATGGTGAACCAGCAAGTACTCGAACCATAGACCGATAATTCGACTTACGGTGAAACCATTGTGTAGTCGATTATATTATTTTTGTATTAGTTACTCGTCCTTTTATGTGTGGGAATATATTGGGAATGGAGGCACCCCCACCCTCAGTATATTATATATGAGTACATGTATGGTGAAACTGGGCAAATAATGAGCAACACCGTAGACGCAGATCTTATATCATGAACGCGGATACTGTTCGTTGTCGTTACCTCGTCGTGTATGTTCTATTTGTATGTTCTATTTGTTAAGGGGAGTGTTTTGAAAATGGCCTAGTGCTACCATTTTCAAAACACCCCCCCCCCCCCCCCCCCCCCCCCCCCCCCCCCTCAGTATAATATGTATTAGTACATGTATGGTAAAACTGGGCACATAATGAGCAACACTGTAGCCACACATATTATACGATAAACGCGGATACTGTTTGTTGTGGTTACCTCGTCGTGCATGTTCTATTTTTTACGGGGAGTGTTTTGAAAATGGCCTAGTGAAACCATTTTCAAAACATTCCCCCTCAGTATATATTATGTATGAGTACTTGGTTAAACTGGCATATAATGACCAACACTGTAGACGCAGATCTTATACCCTGAACGCGTAGACTGATTATAGTTGTTACATCGTAATGCACGTTCTTTAGTTAAAGGGAGTATTTTAAAAATGGCCTAGTGAAACCATTTTCAAAACACTCTCCCTCAGTATATGTGGCTGTGACTGGAGAAATTGGGCTTATTTGGTCATGCGACCAGTGTGGCCCCAGATCATCCTGCACTGTTCGCCGCTCAGTCAATTAAACATTTAATGCTCCTACCTTACAGTTTTGATCCTTATCAGGCTTCACGAGTGTACTAGAAGATCAAACGTTTGATCATTCACAAATCCAATAAGCCCCATTTCTCCCCAGTCACAGCCACATATTATATATGAGTACATGTATGGTGAAACTGGGCACATAATGAGCAACACGGTAGACGCAGATCTTATATCATGTACTACGTTTCACCTCGTAAAACAGTTCCTTCTAAATCACCACTAATGTAACTATTTTATTTATACTTGGTATATTTTTAGGCACATATAAAGTGTGAGTAATGTACGTAAATAATAAAAAGGTTATTTTATTTGTATGTGGATATATGCCACTCGTTCCGATATAGAGAATAGTAGGTTAGTGCCGTGAATGGGAAAAAATATCTGGCAAGGATTAGGAAACGGGATGGGCGAGGCTCTACCGAGCACATCCCGTTTCCGTGCCGCGCCAGATATGTGTTTCCATTCACGGCACTAACCTACTATTCTATTTATCTCGTCAACACATACAAATGGCTTTAAAATGCAAAGAAATAACCCCAGCCACCGCACATATTCATACGCAGTGATTAGGTCGTATTGACAGGATATCAAAAACGTTTCACGGCACCGTGTTTCACGGCACATACGCACTGTGTTGACGGGATAAATTGCGCTCCTAAGTCGCAGGCCATTAAACACCATTAAGCAAACAAACACATAAAGTCGCGCAATATCGCACGCTGTATAACTCGTGCATATATCAACATACAAATCAAATAACCTATCAATGGGACTCTCGACAGGGGTGGGAATTTTCCGGAAATCCGGATTTGAGGTGCCAGGGACCACTTCCTCCGTGAAACGTGTAAATCCGTTGAGAGGGGAGGGGGTGGGGTGTTGGGTTGAGAGAGGGGAGGGAGTGGAGAAACTTTAAAAAAAGAAAAGAAAAGAGTTAGTGACATTTTTCTTCTTGAAAATTGGTTTTCTTTGTCAATAATACCCAACAATTTCTGCATCGGGGGGGGGGGGGGGGGGGTGTTGCCACCCTGACCCCACATAATGGGCCTTGCCCCTTCGGCCCCCAGGCCCCCGGCATATTTTCAGGATTTTCAATTATCCTCTGTTCTCACCCCTGCTCTAGAAGATAGTTAGCTTATAGTTCGCCCTACTCTAGAAGATAGTTAGCTTATAGTTCGCCCTACTTTCTAAGCCAGTACCGCGATCCTTATTTCACGTATTACAATATTTAACCCCAATAAGTTGCATATTACCAAATTTAATTCAACAGGAAATGGAAAATTAATACTCAGATGGGAAATTGCAGTATAGACTTGGCGTAACTATAAGTCAGTTATTGTTCACATATTGGATGTTTAAGGAACTAAATGCTGTGGTCGCTGGCGCTCCCTTGCATTTAATTCCTTAAAAATACAATATGTGAACAATAACTTATACATATTGACATATCGTGAGTTCATATTGGTCAGTGCCGTAACTACGTTTCATGCAGACTATGCTCAATAAATGCAAATCCAATAATAAAAAAGAAAACGTTGTTAATGTGGAATTTACAGACTATCATAATTTTGCACTTACGAACATTTTAGTCGTATGAAGTTTAGTGAAACTGCACCCAGATGTATAGGTTAGAAGACACCAAATGGTGCGAAATCGCCCAGGGTGTATACAAAAGTAGTCCGGTATAAAAAAATAGTGCGGGTGTTTTGAGGTCACAGCCATCGTTTGCTTGCAAATCTTGACCCATTACTACCCAGTTTCACTTGAGGAACATTTTGGGGTGCCTTTAACACCAGTGTTCAGCATATTTGTAGCATTTAAAAGAAAACACTGAACCTGTTGGTCACTTGATGTAAACGGAGTTTCCGTGGCCAAAACATGTACACAATATTGGAGGATATGACAAGGTTGGATTTTTCTTTCTTAGGAGTAAGTGAACCTATTGTTTAGTTCATGCAGAACCAGTACAGACTGGCTGCCGGTCATGTACAAGTGGGTCCCACAGCATCCATACGAATAGTGAAAGTAGGAGAGATTGGCCTTATTGGATGGCATTCGGTTAAATTATATAGTAAAACTATTTGGTGGTGTCTAACCTATAGCATATCAGAAGATTGGCTAACTTAGACTGGTCACGAATGCTGCACGCCTGGATCGTTTCTCCAGTCGCTGTCACATGTTTATTCAATAAAGGTGGCCCTCATATAATATAGGATTGTTTTAATAAATAAACAACATTCCTAGTATGACGTAGTGCTGACGTCACATATTTGATCATCACCACGATAGACGTACACGGGCCAGTATCTTAATGATCTAACGCAACGTGGGATGTCGTGAGATTGTTGTTGTTGTTGTTGTTGTTGTTGTCACAGAAAACCCACTCAGGGTTTAATACGTGCGTACGTACGTGCGTTAGTAACACCTTCATTCTTCAATAACTTGTGAACCGCTTCACCGATTTTGATAATATTTGGCCACAATGTGTGTTATGGGATGCTGCTTCGTTTTGCATACGACCCACATCCGACAGCCCAATTTCAAAGTCACTGAGGATTTATGTTCACATTTCTTGCAAGGCAAATGCGTTGGTTTTTTTTTTAATTGTATTATCAAGGCTGCCAGTGAGGGATTAGCTTCGTAATAACGACGCCATTGTTATTGTTATTCAGCAACACTATTATTTATTTAACTTGCCAATAATTCCAGCACAAAAATATTTACACAATTCCCTAATATTTGATTGGCCCGTAGCAAGTATATCCCAGTAAACTCCCATGCCGAACTACTTTCCGTAACCGTGAGGCGCAGTTAAAATAATTATGATGAAAACGGAAAATAAACACGTTTTCTTGATGAATTTATTTCAAATGCTGGAATTATAAGGAATGAATGGCCTTTTTGTGGAATTTATCGGGGATATAAACTTGGAAAAGTCGCGGGAATACTGGACGAAGGCCGGAAGGCCTCGTCCAGTATTCCCGCGACTTTTACAAGGCCATTCATTCCTATAATACACTTCAACAGTTATTATCAATTCCGAGAATGTTTTCATCTTGTTTGTGGTTGTCACTAGAGAAATGGGGCTTATGGGTTTTGTGACCAATGTAGCTCCTGATGATCAGACTGTGCATCTGCACTGTTCGCCATTCCATCAATGAAACAGCCGTCATGCTTGTAACAAGCAAAATAAGATCATTATCAGGCTATGGAGTGCGCTATTTGATCAGGAGATACACTTGTCACAAATCCCATAAGTCCCATTTCTCCAGTCACACACATAAATGACACACATGTAATAACACCTGCGGCAAATTCAATTGGTTGGCCGCATCACCATAATTATGTATTCGTATTAAAGGTACATGCCCACTCAGTAGGCACAAACTGTTTTGAGAACAGTGCGTATCCTGATCAGACTGTGCGGATGCACATGCTGATCTGGATCTACACTGGTCACAAAACCCATAAGTGTGGCTTTGACTGGAGAAATGGGGATTATGGGATTTGTGACCAATGTAGCTCTTGATCAAATATCACACTCATGTAGCCCGATAACGATATATGTTGCTTGTTAGAAGCATCGTGTGTGTTTCATTGCTAGAATTGCGAACACAGCAGATCCTAATCAGACTGTGCGGATGCACAGGCTGATATGGATCTTCACTGGTCGCTAAACACATAATCCCCATTTCTCCAGTCACTTCCATATTTGATGATAACGAGATGGGAGCAGCGGTCGCAATACGCAGGTGCTTCATCAGGATGTCACACGAGTGATGGTTATTTTAACATTCGGTGGACAAACCCGTACATTATTTTGTATCGATAATAAATATAAATAAGTCACCGACATACAGTGCAGATGCCGATCAGACTTTGCTTATACCCGATCTGGTAGCATTCACACTAGTTAGGTATCTTATATTTAAGGGTGGGAATTGGATCAAAGCACCTTCCATATCCGGGCATATGAGCCCAGAAAATTTGTAAAGCCAATGGGGGCGTTGGCCTGTTTTCCTTTCCGGCTTTAGTATTAGTTGCAATACAGTCGAAATGTGTGCTTTAAATTAAGGAGGTTATGAGATGGTTCATTGAACCCAGCTAGTACTATGCTACGTAACCATGCTACGAGTACGATACTACGATGACGATAGTACGATGCTACGATGGCGATAGCACGATGCTACGATGGCGATAGTACGATACTACGATGATGATAGTACGATTCTACGATGACGGTAGTACGATACTACGATGATAGTACAATGGTATGATGACGATAGTACGATACTACGATGACGATAGTACGATGCTACAATGGCTATAGTACGATGCTACGATGATGATAGTACGATAATCCGATGATAATAGTACGATACTCCGATGGCGATAGTACGATACTACGATGACGATAGTACGATGCTACGATGGCGATAGCACGATGCTACGATGATGATATTACGATACTACGATGATTATAGTACAATACTCCGATGGCGATAGTACGATGATAGTACGATGGTATGATGACGATAGTACGATACTACGATGACGATAGCACGATGCTACAATGGCGATAGTACGATGCTACGATGATGATAGTACGATAATCCGATGATAATAGTACGATACTCCGATGGCGATAGTACGATACTACGATGATAATAGTACGATACACCGATGGCGATAGTACGATACTACGATGATAATAGTACGATACTCCGATGGCGATAGTACGATACTACGATGATAATAGTACGATACTCCGATGGCGATAGAGAGTGGCCTGCGGTTCTCTTACCAAGCAATTCCTGGAGCGCAGGATTGCAATTCGCGTTCCCATTAATTGCAATTGGACCGCAATCGGACCGCAATCGGACTGCGCTCCGCTTTTAATTGCAATTTACGCTCCTTTGTTTCTGTAAACTGCGAAAGAATGACCGCTTTACGCTGCGCTCTGCGGTAAAACCAGCGGACCGCTCTGCTTAACCAGAGATATAAATAGCCGTACGGAGATTGAAAGCTGGACAAGATAACGCACTTTCTCGTGGCCACTTCCTGTCGACAAACCTGTAGCGAGACTCGGCGAGATTACGCACTCGCTGTCAGTTGCTAGGACGCATAAATAATTTTGATTAGCAAAACTGCGTTTCGTGAGCGACTCGCAGTTTAAATCACATCCACATTAACAGCAATACTTATTTCTTAAACAACCAATTGACTTCGTACCGACAAATAAAATCATACAATGATGCAACCCCCCAAAAAAACACGGCATACCAATTTACCAATTGACGTTGCATACCAATAGTCGGCTGCACGACTGTAAAACTGCGTTTCGTGAGCGACTCGTAGTTTAAATCACATCCACATTAACAGCAATACTTATTTCATAAACAACCAACTGTGACAACATTTATGAACGTACGAATTTACATTCAGAACTCCAGTTAACCTGCATAATTTGATAAACTCTGGTGGGCATTTACTTATTTCTTCACCAACATGTCAAGTCGGTAGGCCTCAAATGAGACGATTCTAAAGCACTCCCAACTTGACACTTGGTGAAACCTGCATAATTTGATAAACTCTGGTGGGCATTTACTTATTTCTTCACCAACATGTCAAGTCGGTAGGCCTCAAATGAGACGATTCTAAAGCACTCCCAACTTGACACTTGGTGAAATTTACATTCAGAACTCCAGTTAACCTGCGTAATTTGATCAACTCTGGTGGGCATTTACTTATTTCTCCACCAACACCAATGATTCTAAATTGTTTAACCGCCCATCATCAGCCAAGGTCATTTAAGGCCGGGCTGATACGCTGTAATTTCAAGTGACTAGCTCTAATTGTACAATCTGGTGACAAGTATGTTTCATGGTAATGTATATGTACATTTCAACATGTACATATGGTCAATACAGGCTGGATTAATTAACTCTCAATTGTGTTAATTATCTCCAGGCATATGCTGGGTTACTGAGGTAGGCTGCACAATTTCAGCATACTATCAAGTAGTCATATAGTGGACACCACAAGGAAGGCTGACACTACTGTACATTTTATACTTAGTATCTTGTTCACACAAGTATAGACTGCTGTGCTCCGATAAGTAGCATTGGGCGATGAATGTGTGCAAGTTTGGTGAGTGTAGGTGTAAAAGGTAGTGTAAAATAGACTTAAACGCACAAGGTGAACATTTGTAAAATGCCTAAGTAATGTATGTTATAGAAACATGATGAATGTTTCACTGACTGAATGGCGAACAGTGTAGGCCCTGATCAGACTGCGCAGGCTGATCTGGGGCTACACTGGTCGCGTAACCCATAATCCCCATTTCTCCAGTCATCGCCACATTTGTGGAATAATAAGCTGCAAAACAGTCCACATTTTTGTTTTATGACAAGCCGGAGTTACTGCGGACTATTCTAGGAATCTGAGAAGCAACCGTCTCTACAACTGATCCAGTCATACATGTAGTTCTGCTCGGAGTACGCCACTACACAACAATTTAGTCCCGAGTAGACTCACTGTCGGATGAATGAACACGTTGGACAACAGACTATTGGGAAAAGGGACCTGATGATGGCTGTGACCAGTACATGTAGGCATATACTATACTCAACAAAACTAGAAACGTCCCTGTTTTATAGCCGGTGTAGCTCTGTCTATGTATGTACCACATGTTCAAAGTACATGTATTTTAAACCGTGGCGATGTTCAGAATACGATCGTGTAGAGTTTAGCCGATACACACGGTTTACTTAGCGGCCAGTGACCGGAACGTTGATTTCCACTTTTTGCACGTGCACGCTATACTTGTCATCGATAAGGTGATTCAGTTCATGTCGTACCATTCATGCGATAGGGGCTATTCGGAAAATTAAAAAACTTTTTTAATTTTTCACTGTTTTCGATATGCCACGGCTTTCCGAAAACGAGCGAAATCAGGCAATTGGGATGCTTGCGGGTGGGATGGCCGCCAGGGCGGTCGCGCCTCGGTTTGGTTGCTGTCGGAAGACGATTGATCGTCTTGCAGCCCGGTACCAGCAGACTGGGGCTGTTCACGACCGGCAGCGACCTGGTAGGCCTCGTGTAACGACGGCTAGAGCCGATCGTTACATTACGTTGACGCACTTACGTCAACGTCGATTGGCAGCCACAGTCACTGCTAGGCGATACGGTGTCTCAGGGCAGACCATTCGCAACCGGTTACGTCGTAACGCCCAACCAATCCGGGCACGCCGCCCGTACACTGGTCAGATAATGACCCAACGTCACCGTGCTGCCAGACTGTTATGGGCGCGACGTCATCTGAAACTGGAAAAGGGCTGACTGGAACCGAGTTTTGTTCACCGATGAATCTCGGTTCACAGTTAGTCATGCTGACGGAAGATTACGGGTATACAGGCGTAAAAATGAAAGATTCACCGATTGTTGCATTGTTGAGAAGAACAGTTTGGGGGAGGGAGCGTAATGGTCTGGGGTGGGATCATGGGAAACCGGAAGACAGATTTGGTTGTTGTACAGGGCAACATCAATGCACAACGTTATGTTGCAGATGTGCTAAATGCACATGCCTTACCATTTATCCGTCAGCATGGTCCTGGTGTGACATTGATGCACGACAATGCCCGCCCTCACGTAGCCAGGGTCACCACTCAATACTTACAGCAAAACAACGTCGACGTCATGCCATGGCCCGCGGTCTCCCCGGTTCTCAATCCCATTGAGCACATATGGGATGAGCTGGGCCGCAAAGCACGAGCTAACCATCAGATTGACAATGTTCGCGATCTTACACGGGCGTTACAACGGGAATGGAGGAATTTGCCCAACGCACTGGTATTGCGTTACGTCACGTCGATGCGGCGTAGGATCATTGCATGCATTCATGCAAATGGTGGCCACACTCGGTACTAACGATATTTACTGAATTTGCCACAATTACTTATTGAAATTCCATCTCTAAACATTAAGTAACACATTTCTGAGTTTTTGTGATTTTTGATTTTGACCCCTACCGCCCTTGGCCGGTTATCTCTCGAATATTTAACAAGATATCCAAATGAAATTTATTGGCTTTGATACAGAAATGAATGAACTTGTTTTTCCATTTTGATTTTTAAAAGTAACCCTTTTGGTTTTTGATGAATCTTTCCTTAAACATGGAGGGACGTTTCTAGTTTTGCTCAGTATATATGCACATGCCGTTCATACAGAACTGCTGTTGTACATGCAGCAGTCGGGTTAAAACCATTTTCACATTCTAGCAGCATTTAAAGCTTTCACATTGTTAACCCATCCCACTTTATTTCAAAAAGTTGGGTCAACGGCCATTGACCGTTAGGATTTTATCAACATGTAAGGACTGCGGGCCAATTATGGGCATTAAATCCAAAGCTGTACTGGCTGCACTGACACAAACTGTACAGAGGTCAACAATTTATACCAGTAGGTAGGCCTATGACTCATAATTATCAATACATGCATGCATATTCGGCACATAATGTATGTTTTTATGGAAATGTAGAAAATTAAAATGATGTTTAATGTCCCATTCACATAAACCAGGTTAACCAAGGAATAATTGAGCATATATTCAACTAGAGCAATCAGTGAGCGGGGGCTCACGTATACCCCGGCCACCTCCTGGACACAGCAATCAATGGAAGCACAAATATTCAAGTAATTTGGCTTTGACCTTGGGCATGAAGGACTATGGATATTGTATAGAATAAAAATATGGAAGATGAGCAAGAAATACATGAAGTTTGAAGTCAATCAAAGTTAAGGTTACATAGATATTGGGTAGCCAAAAAGTTTAACGCAAATATTTCAAAAACTTTAATGCAAATTTCCAAGTAATTTGACCTTGACCTTGGGCCTGAAGGTGACACAGGCATGATATGAATGAAAAATATGGATGATGATAAAGAAGTATATGAAGTTTGAAGTCAATTGGACTCACGGTTACATGGATATTGGGTAGCCGAAAACTTTAACACAAATATTTCAAGTTAACACAAATTCTAAGTAATTTGACCTTGACCTTGGGCCTGAAGGCCGCATGGGCATGGTATAGAATGAAAATATGGGATGATGATAAAGAAGTATGAAGTTTTTGAAGACAAATTGACTGATGGTTAGATAGATTATTGGGTAGCCGAAAACTTTTAACGCAAATATATATTTCAAGTTAACACAAAAATTTCTAAGTAATTTGACCTTGACCTTGGGCCTGAAGGCCGCATGGGCATGATATAGAATGAAAATATGGATGATGATAAAGAAGTGGTATGAAGTAATTTGAAGTCAATTGGACTTACAGTTTGAAGTCAATTGGACTTACAGTTACATAGATATTGAGTAACCAAAAACTTTAACGCAAGTGTGACGGACGAACGAACGGACGGACGAACGAACGGACGGACGGAATGCCGAAAACTATATACCCCTCGGCATACAAAATATGCCGGGGGTATCAATTATGACAAAAATATCCTTTAGGATTTCTTATAAGTATCATGTGCAATTAACAATTTGGAAATATAGTGAGGAAAAAGATATTGTTGGCATATGTCAACCGATGTTTCCTGCGAGATTTTTTTTTTGTTTGTTTAATAACAAGTTATTGCGAGGAGAAAAAACATATAGGTACTTTAGTGCATGTTTTTGGCATAACCTATTAGATTAAACATTAATACAATGTGATTTTAACATGAAAGATATAGGGTATCTTTCATAATATGAAAGCCGTTCTCACATGAAATGAACAGAAAAAAACGTTTTTCGCGTCACAAGATTATAAAAATTTCAATCTCGACTGTTTATTTTCAACGTATTTGTGCATAACATTAAAACAATATACTAAACAAAAAATCTTAAAAAAACAGTGTTTACCATTACTGTATCAAAGAAACTGTGGTGTTGTTGGGAGATGGAGGAGCTACCACTGGAGGAAAACAATCTAAAAACTCATATATAAATAATTTATATGCCGTAAAAACAATAAAATGTATCACATTGTGTTCTTTTGCCGTACCAATCCTAACAAACTATATGTTATATATGTAGTTCTTTTGAAGTATAATTTTTTGGACTAAATGTTAAATATATATGAATCAAGCATGATTACGCGTTAAAACTAAAAATAAACATATAAGGCGTAAAAAGCAAGCGAAACACCAGTGCATTGGTTAGAAAAAAAATTTTTCGCGTCACAACATGACTAAAAAACGGACAGATTGAAATACAAGTGTGTGGTGAATGCAAATGCATCTTGTAACTATAAAGCCACATTCAGTTATTTTCTGCAAACTATGATGCTTTCACAGTTATTTGTAAGGAATACATATTAAGTTGTAGCAGTAGAAACAGCCGGTTACAACCAGTTGTACGTTAAAAAAATCAATACAAATACCAGTAAAGTATTCGTGAACCGTCGGCAAAAAATAAAAAAATACAATATAATTTGAGCCGATGTTTAATAAAGAAAGTAGAATTCAACTCAACACTGCTCAATACAAAGCTTTGCTACTGATTATATATGACACAACTAATGTTACATTTGCGTGATACATCTTACAAATGATTTAGGCAAGATGCAAACACTTTTCAGTGGATGCACATATATTTGACAATTACCCCACCCACCTTGATTTGCATGTTAATTTTGACGAGGCACAATAATAAATAAGCATGGTCTTCGCGTGTATTTAGATAAAACAATAGTATTTACCAATTCAAAATAGTATATATTTAATAGTTTAATGCAATTAAAATGCATTACAGAAGGAAAAACAGGAAAAATCAGCGTTTGTTTACCTTCGACCAGTCGACTTTCGATTTCACTTCCGTGTTCCGGGAATGCAGAATGGGGCTATTCCAACGGTCGTCGTCAGCGCAGTTTCACCCTTCTAAATAAAGGTCTATCAATGCGATTTTAAACAATGATGTTAGATTAAAACTAACACACTGAAAATTATCTGGAAACTGGTTAAAATGTCGGAAAATAGTTAAATTATGTAACAAAGATGGCGGACAAATCAGAAAACATTTCGGTTCCAAACTCTCGCGAGATGTCACGAGTTTTCATGAAAAAATGTATGGTCAAAGAGGGAGCTATAAATCTCGTTAGCCTATATATATCTCTGGCTTAACCAATGCGGCAATACAATCGAAATAGTTGACAAACGTATCCGTGTTCCAATCCAAAATTTTATCCCATCTATCTAATTCAAAGTGACTACCCTAGAAAGTCAGCTGTATTTGTGATCTGTTTTTTTGGTGCGCAATATAAATCGGCGGGTTATTGCGAGACAAACAGTGAAACATTGACCTTGACAATTTCTTGGACAAAACAAAATGTCGTCACTCACTCACTGCCGTTCCGAATATCAAGAACACATTAATAGACACCACCATGCTGACAATATATTTATTTTCATATAAAATCAAATGATAATGTGTGGTCTACGGTATAATATAGCAAAACAAAGCATCAATTTTGCGTTTTGTTTACTTTTTCGTCGGTATCAAATTACGTTTTCCTATTATGTTGACATTATTTCGACGCGATCCTATAGTCGACATGATAATTTCTGAGATCAATACAACTTTTCATAATGTCTTTCAATTTCAAGCTGCAAGGAGACTGTGAATTGCATATTAACCATAATAACATGGTGAACATATTGATAATAATTTTAAAAGAAAAGCATATTTTAATTTTCGAAACCTGATCATAAAAAATTAAAATATTAAAAATTTATTTTGGAATTAGATTTATATTACATGCAAACGTTTCTGTTCTAGCTGTTGATTTCTATTGGCCCGATTCAAATTTTGTGAAGATAATATTTATTCCGGTGATAGCCATTTATTTAAAATAAAACGTTTACTTGTGTCACAGAGTGAGAAAGATAAATAACGGCCCGGAATCGAACCATGGGACCTCATGTTTACCGTACCATGCCATGACTCTACCGAGCAAGCTAACAAGGCACAGATCATACACACTTCATCCCCATGGTCAGTTGCGTACTGTGACATTCTTCTCCGCCAAATTGAAATTCGTCCTCGAATTCTATGTTTAATTTTTGTCTCCGAATTCCATATGTTTGGGTACAATTTGGGAGTATTTATCAGTCGCGGTCCTTTGTTGGGCAACAGAATACTCAATTATCGTCCGTACCCAGAGTTCCGGTGCTCCATAGGTTTTTCCTGCAGAGTACCGAATCGGATCTCATTCGCGCTTTAGCTGTTAATTGTGACATATTTTTCTGTACTTATTACAATGAAATGAATAAGTATAATACTGACATTTCTTTCAATTGAAAAATACAGAAAATATGTCGCAATTAACAGTTGAAGTGCAAATCAGATGTGATTTGGTACTTTGCAGGGGAAACCTACGGAGAGCACCATTATAAACTCTCGGTACGGACGATGCGGGAGTATTCTGCAGAGTTACTTCCCGCAACTACGTTGGGCGCTAAATGTCACAGGGTGAGAAAGATGTGCACCAGCCCGGAATCGAACCGGGGATCTCTGGTTTACCACACCATCGCTCTACCTGCTGAGCAAACCGGGCACAAATACACACTTATTCACCATAGTGACCACTTCATTCAACCAAAAATTCACAAGCTAGAAGTTATGCCAAATTATTACAGTCAACGTCACAGATTATGCTCTTGGCGACATTAGCGGACACAAATTTGTCCATCAATTTGATCAAATAAACAACGAAATCTGACAGATAACACTACGACGGCGCATGGAAACATCATTATTCTGGTACTTGGAATCAAAATGGTGGATATTAAGATCAATATGTGAGGCGCTGACGGAACCTTTAACATTTTTTATCACGATAGCAGCTACAGGGATTGTTGGACGCATTTATTTAGAGAAACAAGAGATTACAATGGATTGGATAATATACTAAGTGACATTTTGTTCTAACGTACACCAACATAGACGATTAAATTTGCGACAATGTTGGATTCTGGATTTTGTGGACAGGTGACAGAAATCGGAGCTGGATAAGAACCGACAGACGTGATTCTGAATATGCGTGCTTGGTCTGTGGTTTTTCTTCCAGATCATGTCATGCATGTTTTAATTTCACGTCATGTCAAAGCAGCACTATTGAATATAATGAATAACTTTAATATTCTACACCAGAATTAAAGTTCATTCATCGTCTGATGTGTAACTGATAAATTAAGGTAAGTTACTTGTATATGACAACTTTTGCCTCACCACGATAGAGGAGGGGGCATTTAGTGTTACCCTTGACCTTGTCCGTTCTTCCGTCTGTCACCAACCTAGTAACTCGAAAAACTTTTAAACCGTAATAGCTACATACCTGAAACTTGGTACATGTATGTTTGATTCGACCCCATGGTCATGGATTATCTCCCCCTTTTCATGTTAGAATTTTCCAATTTTGTCTTGTAGCTCGTAAAACTAAAACTTTTAAAACCCTAATAGCTACACACCTGAAACTTGGTATGTCCTTATGATGAGTAGATTTGCAAAGTTTATTTTCATTCGACCCCCGAGTCATGGATTATCTCCCTCTTTTTGAATTAGAATTTGAAAATTTTGCCTTGTAACTCGTAAAACTTTTGTAATAGCTACAGCACTGAAATTTGTTATGTAGCTTCCTTCTGATGAGTAGATGCGGAAAGTTTATTTCGATTTTTGATTCGAACTCCGTGTCATGGATTATCTCTCCCTTTTGGACACTGGAATTTTGCCTTGTTTACTATCAAAGCGATATGTGGGGTATCCGTGTTCTATGAACACATTTTCTAGTTTAGTTATCTCCCTTTGTTTTTTCGCGCACTCATTTGTCCGGAGCATAACGCGAACACCCTTTGCAATATTTTTTATGAAACTTAACACATGCATAGGTCTCACTGGACAGGGCGGAGCTAGCGTTAAAGGTACATGCCCACTCAGTAGGCACAAAATGTTCTTTATGTCAGAGACATCATCGGAGACATTTTCTGGCCAGATAAACAATCATTTACCATTACCCACGTATTGTTTGGCATTATTATACATTTTATATCAGAAGAAAATTGATATCAGGGACGATAACCGTGTTTCCTTAAAATGTTAATGGACATTACTATTTATTCTCTGTATTTATTTTTTGATGTGCAATGATCATACTTTATAATCTGTCAATTTTTTTTTCAGTTGATGAATTTAATTTAATAGTAAAAATAATTATAAAATATCATGCCCCATTTGCACATGAAAATACCGATACCACCGCGCGTCACTATCAGTAAAATAAATATTACCAAATGATTATATCTGTATAGCGGGCACTCGTAATGTTTATATTAAAGTAGTGGAATAGTGACAATTATACACTTATTTATTTCCCATAAAGAGCATTTTTAGCCTACTGAGTGGGCTTGCACCTTTAAAAAGGGGTTGGACAATTGTTGTCGCGACCGCCTGCGGACAGTGCGATATAGTCTGCACATTGACGTCCATCTGTATTTTTTTTACCGAGCCTGCTTGCGGAAAGCGAGACTTAGTGATCACAATGACGTCCGTGCGTCAGTCCGTCCGAAATCGGTGTATGTTTTTAAATACCATATCCTAAGTCACATTGACTTGAAACATCAAATGCTTATTAGTCATAATCCATATATTCATTCTGTCTCCCACTCATGCGGCCCCTGTGCCCCAAGGTCAAGGTCAAATGACTTTGAAATTTTTGTTAAAGTTTTTGCATACCTTATATCTCCACAACACTTACCCAGATTTGCTTCAAACTTCAAATAATTCTTTATTATCATCCATATTTTCATATTATAGCCCACGCATGCGACCCACATGCCCAAGATCAAGGTCAAATGACTTTCAAATTTGCGTTAAAGCTTTTACATACGTTAATTCAAACTTCAAATAAATATACTCGGACACCATCAAATGCCTCGGTGGGCTCAACATGCGGGCCATGGCCATCTGATTTTTATTTACCGTAGGTTAAAGTTTTTAAGAACACTACATTGTATATCTCAGAAACAGCTTCGCCAATTCACTCGAAGCTTCACATGTGTGTTTATCATCATCCATATTTTCATTCTATGCTCAACTCCTGCAACCCCTGTGCCCAATATCAAGGTAAAATTACTTTCAAATTTACCTCAAAGTTTTTGACATGCCTGCATGTGGACAGTGCGATATAGTTGTCACATTGGCCTACATACGTACGTACGTACATCCGTCCGGTTAAATTTTTTTGATTTACGGTTAAAGTTTTTAAAGGTACATGCCCACTCAGTAGGCACAAACTGTTCTTTATAGCAATTAAATAAGTGTAAAATTGTGTCACTATTCCACCAGTTCTAAAAATTATGTGTGCCCGCTATCCATATATAATCATTTAGTAATATTTATTTTACTGATAATGACTAGCAGTGGTATCAAGCTATTTTCATATTCAAATGAGGCATGATATTGTTATGCCACCGGGTTTCGAAGAAACAGGTGGCATATAGTGTTTGGACCGTCCGTCCGTCTGTCCGTCCGTCACACTTTTCGGTTAACCACTTTGTCACAGTTTCTCAAATATGCTGCAGGTGGCATCCGCGTTCGACAGACGCATTTCTTGTTTTTAATAATTTATGCTAATTAAAGGTACATACCCACTCAGTAGGCACAACAATTAAAGTTATGTGTATTCTCAGTTATTTGTAGGAATTAAATAAGTGTATAATTTTGTCACTATTCCACCAGTTCTAAACATTACGAGTGCCCGTTATATGGATATAATCATTTAGTAATGTTTATTTCACTGATAGTGACACGCGGTGATATCAGGCTATTTTCATAGGCAAATGGGGCATGATATTTTTTAATTAACTTATACTAATTAAATGTGTTTCCCTGAAAAAATAATGTTTTCGACAGATTATAAAGTATGATCATTGCACATCAAAAAATAAATAGTAATGTCTTGGTAACATTTTAAGGAAACACGGTTATCGCCCCTGATAGCAGTGTGGAAATTTACGTCTGATATAAAATGTATAATAATGCCAATAAATATGTGTATTAATGGTGAATTAATGTTTATTTTGCCAGAAAATGTCTCAGATGATGTCTCTGATATAAAGAAACATTTTGAACATGTCCTACCTAGAGTGGGCATGTACCTTTAAGAACACTATATCTCTGAAACCGCTTCACCAATTCACTCGAAACTTCACATACGGTGTATTTGTCACCCACATTTTCATTATTATTTATATGTGCCCAATGTCACGGTCAAATTACTTTGAAATTTCCCTTAAAGTTTTTGTTGGGCCCGCTTGCAGACAGAGCGATATAGTTGGCACATTGGTGTGCATTCAGGATAAAGTTTTTGGTTAAAGTGTTTTTTAGTTAAAGTTTTTGGATATACTATCAAAGCCTCGGCGGGTGCGGCATGTTTTTACGTCAACGGGCTAAAGCTTTGTTGCAATAAAAAAAATTGTTTGTACTATCAAATGCCTCGGCGGGCACGACATGCAGGCCATGGCCATCTAGTTATTATGGCATGCGATTTGATCAGCCGGCCATCACACCATGACCAGTTTAGCACTTGATCAGTCGGCCATCGCACCAGGACTAGTTTAGCACTTGATCAGTCGGTCATCACACCAGGACTAGTTTAGCACTTGATCAGTCGGGACATCGCTCCAGGACTAGTTTAGAACTTGATCAGTCGGCCATCACACCAGGACTAGTTTAAAACTTGATCAGTTTCCCATCTCACCAGGACTAGTATAGCACTTGATCAGTCGGCCATCGCACCAGGACTAGTTTAGAACTTGTTCAGTCGGCCATCAACCGGATAGTCGGACACCAGGATAGTACACTTGATCAGTCGGCTATCGCACCGGGACTAGTTTAGCCCTTGATCAGTCGGCCATCGCACCAGGACTAGTTTAGAACTTGATCAGTCGGCCAGCGCTCCAGGACTAGTTTAGCACTTGATCTGTCGGCAATCTCACCATGACTAGTATAGAACTAGATCAGTCGGCCATCGCTCCAGGACTAGTTTAGCCCTTGGTCAGTCGGCCATCATACCAGGACTAGTTTAGCCCTTGGTCAGTTGGCCATCGCACCAGGACTAGTGTAGTCCTTGATCAGTCGGCCATCGCACCAGGACTAGTATAGAACTTGATCAGTCGGCCATCGCACCAGGACTAGTTTAGCCCTTGATCAGTCGGTCATCGCACCAGGACTAGTAGAGCACTTGATCAGTCTGCCATCGCACCATAAGTAGTATAGCGCTTGATTAGTCGCCCATTGCACCATGCCCAGTATAGCACTTGATCAGTTGGCCATCTCACCATGCCCAGTATAGCACGTGATCAGTCGGCCATGCCGAGTATACATGTAGCACTTGATCAGTCGGCCATCGCACCAGGACTAGTAGAGCACTTGATCAGTCTGCCATCGCACCATAACTAGTATAGCGCTTGATCAGTCGGTCATCGCACCAGGACTAGTAGAGCACTTGATCAGTCTACCATCGCACCATAAGTAGTATAGCGCTTGATCAGTCGCCCATTGCACCATGCCCAGCATAGCACTTGATCAATTGGCCATCTCACCATGCCAGTATAACACGTGATCAGTCGGCCATGCCGAGTATAGCACTTGATCAGTCGGCCATCACACCAGGACTAGTTTAGAACTTGATCAGTCGACCATCGCACCAGGAATAGTTTAGCCCTTGATCAGACAGCCATCGCACCGAGACTAGTTTAGCCCTTGATCAGTCGGCCATCGCACCAGGACTAGTATAGCACTCGATCAGTCGGCCATCGCACCATGACTAGTTTAGAACTTGATCTGTCGGCCATCGCACCACGACTAGTTTAGGACTTGATCAGTCGGCCATCGCACCAAGACTACTTTAGAACTTTATCAGTCGGCCATCGCACCAAGACTATTATTATAGCACTTGATCAGTCGGCCATCGCACCAGGACTAGTTTAGCACTTGATTAGTCGGCCACGTCATCCTGCGTTACAGACAGAAGTGGTGGTCGGTGGGGGGGGGGGGGGTGTAGTGTAGTCATAGACACAAACTGGTGGTGGTGGTGGTGGTGGTGGTGGTGGTGATATAGACCGGAACTTTTAGGATGCCAAATGTAGATGGCTGGTGTGTGTGGGGGATCATTGTTTTGTGTCACCCGCGGTGGTGCGGAGTACAATGATGAATTACTTATGAATCGCAGGCGGGAGTGTAGTATTTCACATGCCCAGTACGTATCACTTGATTAGTTGGCCATCTCACCATGCCCAGTATAGCACGTGATCAGTCGGCCATGCCGAGTATAGCACTTGATCAGTCGGCCATCGCACCAGGACTAGCAGAGCACTTGATCAGTCTGCCGTCGCACCATAACTAGTATAGCGCTTGATCAGTCGCCCATTGCACCATGCCCAGTATAGCACTTGATCAGTTGGCCATCTCACCATGCCCAGTATAGCACGTGATCAGTCGGCCATGCCGAGTATAGCACTAGATCATTCGGCCATCACACCAGGACTACTTTAGCACTTGATCAGTCGGCCATCGCACCAGGACTAGTATAGCACTCAATCAGTCGGCCATCACACCAGGACTAGTATAGCACTCGATCAGTCGGTCATCGCACCGGGACTAGTTTATAACTTGATCATTCGGCCATCGCACCAGGACTAGTTTAGAACTTGATCAGTCGACCATCGCACCAGGAATAGTTTAGCCCTTGATCAGTCGGCCATCGCACTGAGACTAGTTTAGCCCTTGATTAGTCGGCCATCGCACCAGGACGACTAGTATAGCACTCGAACAGTCGGCCATTGCACCAGGACTAGTTTAGTGGTGGTGGGGGGTGTTGTGTAGTCATAGACAAAAACTGGTGGTGGTGGTGATACACATTGTTCCCACTGTGGGATATAGACCGGAACTTTTAGGACGCCAAATGTAGATGGCTGATGTGTGTGGGGGATCATTGTTTTGTGTCCCCGGCAGTGGTGCGGAGTACAATGATGAATTACTGATGAATTACTGTATTGAACACACATGTATATGCACTGTGATACCGTACTTCACAATCCTCAGTTTTAAATTGTTTCTGTATCGTAAAACTGAACATTTATTCATTTTGAAAAACTTAAAATTGTGGCAGATGATCGGGATATAGACCGGAACTTTTAGGACGCCAAATGTAGATGGCTGGTGTGCGTGGGGGATCATTGTTTTGTGTCCCCGGCGGTGGTGCGGAGTACAGTGATGTGTGTATATTGAACACACATGTATATGTACAGTGATACCGTACTTCACAATCCTCAGTTTTAAATATTGTTTCTGTATCGTAAAACTGAACATTTATTCATTTTGAAAAACTTCAAATTATGGCAAATGATCGAAATGAAAACCGGATGTTTACATTCGAAATCAACCGGTGCATCGGTATATTTTAACCACAGGATGACCCACTTTATATTCATACCATATCCGTACGGATATATCGTATATACGAACGGATATCGTATGTTTGTATAATATTCGTATAGTACGTTTGTATAATCACTGATAATGTAAACAAACTGTACTATACGATGATACGGTAAGTTTTTACTGGAAATAGCGAAAGAATGACCGCACAAACGGTATCGCGAAAGAATGACCGCACAAACTGGACCGCGAAAGAATGACCGCACAAACGGTATCGCGAAAGAATGACCGCAAAAACGGGACCGCGTTTGGACCGCAATTAGACTGCAATTAGACTGCAATTCCAGAGGGGAAGAATTGCAATTCAAGGACCGCTGGATTGCAATTCTTGGTAAGCGAATCGCAGGCGGGAGTGTAGTACGATACTACGATGATACTAGTACGATACTCCGATGGCGATAGTACGATACTACGATAGTACGATACTACGATGATAACAGTACGATACTCCGATGGCGATAGTACGATACTACGATGATAATAGTACGATACTCCGATGGCGATAGTACGATGCTACGATGACGATAGTACGAAATCGATGACGGTAGTACGATGATACGATGACACTAGTAGTATGATCTAAACGGAACACGCGTATATACTCGCGATTATTCATGGCAATCATTTAGATGACACAGAGCAAACAAACAGAATCAATCCTCTGGATGATAATAAGGGGCGTACTGTTTCAAGTTTCTTGCACTCGAGGTCTTAAAACGATAAACAAATATAATGAGAATTTGCACAGGTGGTAATTAGCCATGCCACGTCACGTCGTACAAGGTCTTTCATTGACCGAATAACATTGCTATCACGTGGAATGGTATTAATATTTTGCATTCATTGACAAATAACATGTACAAACTTCTGGGATTTCTGGGAAGAGTTTAGGCATTGTGTGATATGTGGCTATGACCTGTTTATATCCACCCGAGTTATAGAGAATAGTAGGTTAGTGCCGTGAATGGGAAAAAATATCTGGCAAGGCTTAGGAAGCGGGATGGGCGAGGCTCTACCGAGCACATCCCGTTTCCGTGCCGCGCCAGATATTTTTCCCATTCACGGCACTAACCTACTATTCTATTTATCCCGTCAACACCTACAAATGGCTTTAAAATGCAAAAAAATAACCCCAGTCACCGCAAATCTCCATACGCAGTGATTAGGTCGTATTGACAGGATATCAAAAATGTTTCACGGCACCATGTTTCACGGCACATACGCACTGTGTTGACGGGATAATCACCGATATTCAATCATAGTTTCCGTAAATGTGGCTGCGTCTGGAGAAATGGAGCTTATCGGATGTGTGATCAGTATAGCTCCTGTAGCCTGATAACGATATATAGTGTTCGTTAGAAGCATTATTGATGGAATAGCTAACAGTTCAGATCCCGATCAGACTGTGCGGAGGCACAGGCTGATCTGGATCTACCCTGGTTGCAAAGCCCATAAGCCCCATTTCTCCAGTCACAGCAACCAATGACGTCAGAAATTGACACAACATTCGGAACATATGCGAGCTCCGAATTTTGTGTCAACTTTCGGCGTCATTTACGGAAAACGTTGCATTTTTTTCTTCAGAAATCAATATCGCCGCAAATCGTCGATGCGATACGGGAGGATACGGGAGGATATACCAGAGCGGGACTCATTTAATACATGTAGGAGATCGATGAACACAAGGAAACAAAACCTAATGCAAAACTCCATGATAGTAACAGACACATAAATTACAGATTAAAGTTGGGGTCACATCTAACCAGCACAAAATGTTTTTACAGAGAATTGGTCTTAAATAGTGTATAATTGTGACACTATTCCACCCGTTTCAAACACTACGAGTGTCCGCTGTGCAGAAATAACAAGTTATTAATACATATATTACTGATAGAGACGCGCGGCTGTATCAGACTGTTTTGATATGCAAATGAGGCAGGGCATTTTTAAATTATGTATATAATAAAATGCGTGGCCTGAATAAATTCTGAAAAATCCGTCTCATCAGGATCTGTATTTTTGGAAAGTATTTGTTTATGTTTTTGAGAGCAAAGACACCCCCTTTTCATAAATGGACTAGTCTGAAAATCATTTTGTGACGGTTGGATTGGTTGCAAAATTAACATAAGCAAATCTATTCCAGTTAATACGGGGTGAAAGGGTTAAGGAAATATGTTTACACCCTTGCTATCGAGAGTAGCAATTACGTTTTATATAAAAGAAAAACGTATAATAATGTCAATTAACACGTTCGGTAGTGGGAAATTAATGTTTAATTGACCTGTACGGTGTCCGCTTTAAAGTGATCCACTGTAAATCAGGCATATGACCACTCCTGGACATGTTGCCATGCTTTGTGATCATGAACAGACATTACCATCGGAGATACATAAGAAAGCAACCCACAACATTACCAATACATCGATTTACAGGGTGTCCGTTTAGAGAGATTTCACTGTATGAACCATTCTTAAATAACATGTGATTCATACGGCTCACAATTCCCGCTGGGAGACCGTAATCGTTATCAAAATAGCTGCTTTTGATTTTGCAGTTTCTGCGAACAAGCAAATTTATATGGAGGCGTAAGGTGCTTCCTGGGATCACATGATTGTGGCATGACTTGATTGTGGCATGACTTGAGATACGCGACCGCATGAGCTAATCTTGCAAATCTTTACCAATTGTTTTATTTCAAAATAATCCAATACTGTGCTTGAAATCCAGCTGCTTGATTGGCTGAGCCTGAGCTGTGCTACAGTTCAGACCCAGCCAATCAAACTGTTTGGTTGCGAGTGGAGATTGCCAATAGATGTTCAGATGCGTTGACATCTGGACAAGATTAACGCAGGCGGTTGTGCAAGAGTACTAAGTGAGATGTTGACCAGGGGCCCGTTTCACTAAACTTCGTACGACTAAAATATTCGTAAGTGCAAATTTAGGATCGTCTGGAAATTTAAATTGATGGATTTACATGTATTGAGCATAGGCTGCATATGCAGCCTATGCTCAATAAATGTAAATCCAATAATTGTTTACAAGAAAACAGCGTTAATGTGAAATTTACAGACTATCATAATTTTGGACTTACGAACATTTTAGTCGTACGAAGTTTAGTGAAACGGCCCCCAACATAGTCCCACGATTAGCCTACGCATAGGTGCTGTCTGGTCTGGGGACAACGTTTATGATGTTAGTTATTGTGTTCGAGAAACATTAAAGGGACTAACTATGCATCAGATGATGTCACATATTCAACATGTGGTTTTACACTTCCTGCATTTTTTTAGATATAATAATAACTAGGAAATATGGTCTGTCGACGCACTTTGGGCCCCTATTTGAGAAACTCTTACAAAAACGTTCAAAAAGACAAAATTACAGACAGACGGACGTACAATCAATAGCGAGGGTAATTGCATTAATGTGGAATGATGTATAGGTACTAAGTAATGCATGTGTGCAATATGAAGGTATTAGCTGAAGGCAAACAGAAATTATAGGTGATTTGAGAAACTCTTAAACAAACTTTCAAAAAAATAAACAGACAGACGGACGGACGTACGATCAGTAGCAAGGGTAATTGTATTAATGTGTAAGGATGTGATCGTTACTAAGTAATGCATGTGTGAGATATGAAAATATTAGCTCAAGGCAAACAAAAATTATAGGTGATTTGAGAAACTCTTACAAAATAAAGGACGGACGGACGGACGGACGGACAGGGCGAAACATATAGGGTAACGCCGATTCTCGACGAGGCCCTAATAATAATAACATAACCGACCATTTTATTTGATAAATCTTCCACAAACTTGACTTTTACAATCAAGTATTAACTATCAGACACTGTGATAAACAGGGAAGATAATTTGGTTTGGCATACTTTGCCATTTTCGCTAGTCACCTTCCAGTAAAGAATATGGGAACATTCCGACATTGATTTGGAAAATCTGTAATAGCCTGTGTAGATAACGTTGAAAGTTGGTAAAAAATCAGCATGTGTTCTGCATTTTTCGCCAACTTTCGACTTCAATTACATAAAATATCATCTAATATATAAAGCTAATATCGGCGATTTCTAGTTGGATTATTCCATACGTTGTATCAATTTATTTGAGCCATGAGAACTGTCAAATATTGCAGCATATAATTAGATATAACATCACCATGGAGATAATTGCAGTCGCTTTTGAGAGAACCCTGTCGCCATATCATTACAAAATGGTAGCGTGTGACGTCTACGGGCAGATCATGTCCTAAGCTGTTTGTTACATGACCGCCACTCACAACAATTGTCGTCTGCTGTTGCTTTCATATCTTCCCTTATTTCTCAATAAAAACATGTTTTGACAGCACTTCAGAAATTGGAAATGATTCTGAAGTGCTGTCAAATCATGTTGTAAATTATTCTAAAGTGCTGTCAAAGCATGTTTTGATGACAAAAAATGGAAAATAGAAAATAAACAGCAGATGACAACAAAATTAAGATAGCGGTCTATATGGTTAAACGTCACAAAATAAAACAGCCATTAAACGGGTTCTATGGGGTGTTTATTTGTCATGAGCTTTGGCACAATTGCGAATTTCCTTCGACCAATCGTATTCTCGGACACATCCTCTGTCATTAACGCCCGCCTCCAGAAATTAACGCATATCTCTTGGGCATATTTTACGCTTCATTCGCTTTGTTGTTTTATGAAGAATCATGATTGTGTAAAATGTAAGAAAATGTTTATTTAAGGACCCGTTCTATACATGATCATCGTTTGATTCAAAGATAATTGCTTCGTAAAAGTGATAGAAAGTATGTATAACATAAATGTGAATACTGCCTCGTTACTGTTTCTTATACGGGACATGGAAAGGCCAAGTCGGCCACCTTTGTGTGTTTCAGCCATCAGCCAGTTTCACCTGTTCTGCCGTTTGACAAAGAACTCAAAATGTGAAGTGGATCATATGATATAATGTAGCTAATCACACGTAGAAAAACCAGGAGAACGGACCACTATCCATTATATTACACCAAACTGTAAAATATGTATGTTTTCTGGACAGGTTTGTGCCTGTGTTTTTAACACCATGAACCACCATTATAGATAGTCTCAAACACATAAAATCGCACATTGTATCACTTTTTTCCAGGCAAACCACACAACACAGACCATATATACCCACTACTGTACTCTGTTATTAGCTATCAAATCCAGTGACATGTAAGCAGTTACCTGAGGGTATTGTCCCTGGTGTTTACTCACCTACTATGCGAGTATTTATGGCTTTAGCTATGGGCAACGTGCACACTAACATAGGCTGTGCATTAGATTGAAAAGTTCACACATCAAAATTTATTTTGAGATTGATGGGAGAAATGCTCAGATATCTCGTCTTTTGTATAGTTTGCTGGCATAATATTTACTGCTTGCCGTTGTCATATATGTATATTATGTATTGCACTAAATTTTATTTAGTTCACTGTCATATTATTTGCTGTATGTCTCAAACGCATGAAGTGGTGAAACTGTACGATGGCTTGTACATACAAAGATGGCGGAGATGGCAACTCAGTGTACCATATAGTATACAGTAACAAGACAATATTTACATATGTTATATAGTAAATACATGGTTAGTGCCGTCGAATATAAAATATATTCGGTTGAGCCTTAGACAGCTTTATTGGGGCGAGCTTTAGCGAGCCTCTATAAAGTTGTCGGGGCGAAACCGAATATATTTGATATTCGACGGCATTAATCATGTATTTAATTTATACCACATACCAAACTTAATAGTTTGAACGTGCGTGACGTAATGTTTTGACGTCATTCCCTCGCCATACGTCACAAATCTAGAGGCGTCATTAAAAGCAAAATGGCGGCGTCCACGCTAGGTAGATTCGGTATTGTATCTGATTAAATCTCCGATTTATTTACGATGAGCTTCAATATTGACTGGGTTTAGACTATACAGTTGTCATAATAAGCATTGCAATCATAATGGACATATCCATGTCGTTCGTTACGTCGCATATACTGAACAAATGGACAAGATTAAACAGCCAGGGATTTCGATTTTAAAATTCACCGCCATCTTGAATTTGTTGTTCAGACTGACCAATCAGAGGCCGCGATTAGGGATCAAAGGTGAAAAAATAAAGGCAAAAATGGCACTTCATGTATATTAGGCTACTTCAGGTATATTAGGTTACTTAAGATATAAATAGCATTTATTCAACCCCCTTTATTATGCTGCATCGAGCAATGGTTGCGCTATAAATAGTAAATACATGGTTAGTGTCTTAGAATATAAAATATATTCGGTTGAGCCTTAGACAGCTTTATTGGGGCGAGCTTTAGCGAGCCCCAATAAAGTTGTCGGGGCGAAACCGAATATATTTTATATTCTAAGGCACTAACCATGTATTTACTTTATACCGCAACCCATTTTACGTTTACGTTACGTTGATTTATGACGTAACGTCAAGTTGTCTGAATGACGTCATTACGGCCGTCTTGGATGAGGAGGACAATGAGCAGTACGGAAAACATTTTATTTTAGAAATTCGCCTCCAAAACCATGCTAGCTACCTTGGAAATGATCCAAATAAGAAAACAAGAGCTAGTTTGTTAAAATCGGTCCGGTAATTCTGAAATTATTGCGAAAAATCGATTTGAAGTGGGACAGTTTTGACAATAGACTAGTCGGCATTTCAAGAAATGAAACTTCTGTCGGCATTTTTTAGTAAAAGTGATACGTCCAACTTTTTAACATAATTCGAGTATGCTGAATCCAAAAATGACGGATACCACGAACAAAAATGAGGATAAAGGCTTCAAATTTGCAAAAACAAAATGGCGGCCAATCTTTTTTTTCCCGCCTTTCCTGGTCTTAGTTAAATTGAATGAGTGCATTATTGTAAGCAAATTGTATGCAAATGAACATGCAAATAACGTTATATGGGTTGTGCAATACATTACAAAGGATTTGTGTATGCTTACAACTAAAAATATTCACAAAATATCTGAATAATTGTCATTTTTTTGCGAAAAACATAAAGAAATGTGTATATATTTTATTAATAGTTCTGGTGAGATAATGTGAGCCTATCCATGCCAAGAACATGTTAGTGAACCAACTAAGTATTGGTGCAATACATGCTACAGTATTGTTACTATAGAGGTGTAAAACATTATTTTGTTTGCCATATATATCGGCGATGACGGTGGAACAACACTGATGACATATTCTAGGCTCCATGAACCTTTAAATCCTATTAGGCTAGGCTATTTAGCTTTTGACCCTGAACATATTCCTTCATAAGCGATTGATATTGTAAACGGTAGTTCATCGATATAACAACCACAGAAAAAAAGTCCTAAAATTCAATGACACTGACTGTGCACCATATATGACAAGTGCGCGCGTAGCCCGTGAAATCCCGGTGTTGATGTAAATAATGACCTCCAGTTTGCGCTATTTTGGTTGATGAAAATCGTGATTCTTCGGTCAAAACGTCAACGCACCAATATATGTAAATAATATTTGACTATTGTTTAAATATAAACCATTGTGATTATACACCTATGAGTGAACATACTTGTATATATGTATACTGAACAGGGTAGCAGACCACAATACTATCGTCATGTGTTTTCGCGCTTTCAATGCTTAGAAGTATAAAGCACACCAATTACGCATTAATCTAATAGCAATGGGTATCAATGCGAATTAGTTATGTGTTTCAATATCTATGTACCAGAGAAATGCCATTTTTGTAAAAAAAAAAACCTAGTGCAGTCTAGTGCAGTTGTTACATAATGCTGGCCACTGTCTCAGGTTTTGTATAAACAGGTTTTGAAAATGGACACTGCTTTAGCAGAAAGTACACAGAAAACACTAGACACACAAACTGGGGCTGTAATTCCACCAAACATTGTACCAAACAAATTTGTTCACAATACTGCTGATAACATTGACATTCTTGACGAAACGCTTGATGGGAAGAATACTTTCCACGCCACACAGGTAGCGGCATGGCAGCGAGGCCTCGAGCCTGACGTCATGTTGCATACACTTGATCTGTCCCGTAGTCACACATTGAAAGTCCCCCAATCATTGAGGAACTGATTCCTGTCAACATCAAACCAAACAAGCCACTTCCAGTATTTTCAAAACCTGTGGAAACGGCTTGGTTTGACGACGATGTTGCTGATTCTGAGTGTGTAAAGGATGCACAGGCTACTGACTTAGCATTATTTACACAACGTCAGACATCAGAAGAGAAGGTGGGGTGGGGTGGACAGTGTTTAACGAATCACTGTCATCAGACGATTTTGACCTAACATCAATTGGGTATATACCAATCATTCTTGCCCCTGCACATGAGTTTGACTCGCTGAACACAGTAGTGAAGCGATGCATGACCATATCGTCGGCTCTTGGACAAGAGAATACAGTAATTACTGTTGACCTAGCGTTGTATTGCAAGTTGATGGAACTAAAATGGTCCGTCCCGGAGTACCAGAATCTACTGATTCCACGCCTTGGTGGCCTTCATATCTCCATGAACTTTTTAAAGACTATTGGAGTTCATATGAACGGGTCTGGGTTAGCTAAGGTATGGGTAGAAAGTAGATTAGTTGGTCAGGGTACGGCTGAACTAGTTTTGTCTGGTAAGGCATACAACAAAGGCATGAGGCTCCATAAACTGACACTGCAAGCATTGTGGCGTCAGGTGATGCCCCGTGTTCTTGACTTCGTCGTCAAAGAGTCTGACATAGAGTATTATGACCAGATATCAGATCTGTGTGATAATCCCTATACGGAAATGAATGCCGAGTTGGCGACATTGCTGAAACATGAACGAGTTCAGAAGCCACTCGATGAGTTTGTTGCCAGTCAATCGGGTGAGCATGCAAATGTGTCCTTCTGGTGGAAATACATGGACATGGTAGTCATACTCCTACTATTCACCCGTGCACAGCGTGATGGTATCTGGAACCTCCATCTGCAGTCGTTCGGGATGATGTTGCCATATTGTATGCGCTACGACCACTACAACTATGCCAGATGGGGGCCAGTATATCTGGCCGAAATGCACCAGCTTCCTGCTCCGGTACTGACAGAGTTTGAAAAGGGTAACTTTGTGGTCAAGCGTTCGGCACGCAAATTCAACCAAGTAGACCCTGATCAAGCCTCAAGAGTGGTTGGGTGGTGTAGGCAAGAAGGGTGGTGGAATTGTTGGCATTACAAAGACTACCTCCGCCTTATCTAGATGGACACTCTCTTACAACCTGAGGTCTCACATTGCAGTAGAGACATACGCCATGTTCCAGATGCACTCATGTGAGAAACTAAGTCACAATGAGAGCACCAAATCCCGCAAAAAGCGAGATAATGCTGATGAAGAGGCATTGCTCGGTACGTTCCAGAGATTTGGGGTGTTCACACCTGGAACCGAACGTACTACTCTGCAAAACATTGTAAACAAAGACATTGCAACGGAAGTAATACGTGAATCATTACTAAATGCCAAATGCCGTGGCATGACACAGTTGCAAGTATTTGTGCAGGAGAGACTGGTTGTCACTGAGGGTGCCAATCCAAGCATGTCACTACATGACCCCTTAGCTAGAAACAATGCGCCGACATTTGCGTCATTGTATGACGTCAAGGACACCAGATCTAAAGACCAAAAACATGTCATGAAGGCAGACAGGAGTGTTCTTCAACGGTTGGTCACTGCCTTCGAAGCCGGTCGCCAAGTTGATATGCCCAGCATTCTTGAGCATGAACTCATGCCAGTTCCTCTATCAATTGCGGAACTAAATGGCACACTCCGTACCGGAAACAAGAGTGTATTATCAGACTTGGTAACCGAAGGCATTGACTGTCCCGAAACCGTTGAACTTCACGATCACTCATCATGTCTCATCATTGATGGTCAAGCACTTGTCGTTGCCATTGGCAAACCTGCTACTGCAAAAAGCTTCGGTGATCTAGCCGACGTATTTTTCAAATCAGTGCTACATACTGGATCTAAGTACCAGAGAATAGACATTGTCTTTGACCGGTACAGGAAAATGTCTATTAAGTCAAGCACGAGGGCTCGGCGAACAAAGGCTGCTCAGCCTATCAGACGCAGTGTGGAAAATCGTGATGTATCCTTGCCAAAAAACTGGGAAAACGTCATGGCACTTCCCGCAAACAAAGATTATCTTGCTAGATTCCTGTCTGAGGAACTACTTGCCAATGCCCCACACGATAAGGACATAGTTGTAGCTGATGGGTTTGCTGACGAACTAGAACTACGTGCATCAAAGGATGCAACGGATGTAACGCTGCTAAGTGCAACGCACGAAGAAGCTGATACACGGCTTGTTCTTCATGCTGTCCATAGCCAGTTCGATTATGTCGTTGTGGCCTCGAGGGACACGGACGTACTGTTGCTACTCATAGCACACTTCCCACGTTCACAGTGTATGCGCATGTTCATGATGACTGGCACATCAAAGAAACGGCGCTATATACCTATAGAGCGTGAGTGTTCGATAGCCTCACACCACAATTAGCAACATCGCTACTGCCATTCCATGCTATCACAGGCTGTGACACGACGTCTTACCTTTCAGGTCACGTCACACCAAATGAAGAGCATGGAAAGTGTTCAAATGCAACCACGAGCTACTCGTTGATTTGGGTGAAGGAGAGTTCACGCAGGCAATTCTCAGAAGTTTCTGTGTAGAATCTACAACGTGCCTCAAACCGATTCTATATACACAGCGAGATATCACTTGTTCTCAAAGTCAATAAAGCCTGATGCATTACCACCAACAAGTGATGCTCTCCGCTTTCACATAATGCGAGTACATTATCAGTCTATGATCTGGAGGCAGGCTGACACTGCCATACCGGAGCTTCCTGCACCAGACACTATAGGGTGGGAGCGCAGTGACGATGGCTTTTTACCCATCCTTATGACGTTGGATCCTATTCCAGCGGCAATGTCTGGAAATGATATCCTGTTCATGTCACATGCAGTGTAAGACCATGCGCTGCAAATGTCGCAAGTCTGGTCTACGTTGCACATCTTTGTGTAGTTGTAAGGCTCATGGCGGTGATGCAAACCCATGTATGAACATAATCTAAACTGACATTTCGGGTTGTGAATCGGTTTATAGTGGATTAGATGTACATGTATCCAGCATGTCACATATCGTCGCGGCATCCGGGCGACTCCTAAAACCACAGATGAAGGACGCGTACCTGTGATATCAAATTAAGTACAAGTCCATTGACAATGCTTACAAACTACAAATAATCAAAATTAATGATAGCTGGCAAAACATGTCTCTACACGCGATGCTATTTTGGGTTATTTGCAGTTTGTAAGCATTCTTAATGGACCTGTACATAATTTAATATCACAGGTACGATTCTTTCACCTGTGGTTTTACGAGTCGGGCCGGCGCCGCGACCGATATGTGGGGGCCGATTTAGTATGAAAGACGCATAGTTTCATTACTGGATAAATCAACAATGGTGACTGATTTAAATAATATTCGTCTATGTTCCTTAACTGTGTAATACATGCATGTTACACATGGCATATCATTTGCGTTCAATATTGTGTATTAGCATTCAAACATGTTTTCCAATAGAAAAAGGAATATTTAGTACATCATTGTGGTTTATTTAATCACTATGCCAATATACAAGCCATAGTATTGCAACTGTTCACATATACCAACTTTAGTGAATGACAGAGAAAACAAAACGATTTTGGCGGCCATTTAGTTTTTGGAAAATTAGAAGGTCATTTCATAATAATATCTATAACACAATCTGATTACTCTTTTGCCACTGAATTGCTAATACTGGTACCATAATACCACTTAAACACATTTTAGAAAAATAAAAAATAAAAATTTGGCGGCCATTTTGTTTTTCAAATTAGAAGCCTTTCGCCTCAAAATTCTTCGTGGTATCCGCCATTTTTGGATTCAGCATACTCGAATTATGTTAAAAAGTTAGACGTACCACTTTTACTAAAAAATGCCGACAGAACTTTTTCCAAGGGCATTATACAATTATTTGTCTTGTCTACAAGGTGGAGCTGGTCGAAAAATAACTTTTTTAGAAATTCACTCCGAAACCCGGCTAGATAGCTTGGAAATGGTCTAACTAAGAACACAATAGTTAGTTTGTGAAAATCGGTCCAGTAATTCTAAAATTATTCCAACACTATTGAGGTGAAGTGAGACACTTTTTTCCGTTGCTATTTTGAACCCACTGGTCACATGACGAGAGGTCAAAGTTGAGAAAATAAAGCTAGTACGGCTGGTACCCGGTTACATTGTAATTATATGCAAACTGAGCACCAAAACAAAAGTGCAATTTGATTATGCTACTTTGATGTATATACGGTTAGTAGCGAATATAGATGATGTTTATTCGGCCCCATTTATTAGGTTACTTCAGACGCTGGTTGCGGTATAAATTCATATATTATGAAGCAATTATCTTTGAAGCTGAGTGTATCTATCTATAATTCCAGCACAAAAATATTTACACAATTCCCTAACATTTGATTGGCCCGTAGCAAGTCTCTGTCCAAAATTTATATCCCAGTAAACTCACATGCCGAACTACTTTCCGTAACCGTGAGGCGCAGTTAAAATAATTCTTAAGAAAACGCAAAATAAACACATTTTCTTGATGAATTTATTTCAAATGCTGGAATTATAAGGAATGAATGGCCTTTTTGTGGAATTTATCGGGGATATAAACTTGGAAAAGTCGCGGGAATACTGGACGAGGCCTTCCGGCCTTCGTCCAGTATTCCCGCGACTTTTCCAAGTTTATACCCCGATAAATTCCACAAAAAGGCCATTCATTCCTATAATGACCTACTACCTTAACCATAATGCTTGAATAATGTGCATGGAATCGAGCGGATTGTTTAACTGAGTCTAACGCAGACGGTTGTGTATGTATGGTTCTTTTGTCCTGTTTTCGGCAGCCATATACTTCTACTGTCTGTTTCACGAAACCTGCCCAAATTCTACGGCCATATAAACAATGCAAAAACAGTATTTTTTGGGATAATATTAAATTTTATCAAAATTTAAGAATGAGCCTTCTTTTTATTTCATGAAATTTGGTCAAATATTGATTTTATTACGAAAAATTGATTTCTCTATGGGAATTTAACATGTGGGAAAAAGAGGTAGAGAAGTTGTGGGAGGAGTCAAACAAATTTGGAAATTGACTCCGAAACCTAGCTAGATCGCGTGGAAATGGTCTAACTAAGAAAACAAAAGTTACATTTTGAAAATCGGTCCAGTATTTCTGAAATTCTAAAAAATGTCCACATGTTCAATCCCCATACAGCTGTAGACATCTTCACTTTGTGAAGATGTCTACAGTATGGGGATTTAACATGGGGAAATTGTTTTTTCGCAATAAAATCAATATTTGACCAAATTTCACGAAATAAAAAGAAGTCTCATTCTTAAATTTTCCTTTAATTTAATATTATCGAAACAAATATTGTTTTTGAATTGTTTATATGGCCGTAAAATTTGGGCAGCTTTCGTGAAACGGACAGTAGTCACATGATAGGGAGGGGAAATATATAAGCTTGCTTTCACTCCAATCCCATTTGTATAGTACTGATTATATTATTTATTTATGCCATGCGTGTAACTGATATATATATACCGCTATACAAACTCGGTTTTTACGCTCGTACATTGTTTCATGATAATCAGCTGACATGTTTTACAACGGTATAAAATCACGTGCCGTGGACTGTGGTTATACGTAATTCGCTAACGCCGTAACGTCGCATTTGTCAGTCCTGCGTGTTTGCAGTTATAGCATACGGGCGACGTTAAACCCGGAAGACTTATTCTCCCAATGTTGAATAGATTTTTATGTGAATCAGTTCAGGTTGCATGACTACGATCTTAAAGCCGGGGCTTAGCGCGTCTAGCGTTCAACTTCAATCTCAGTTAATTGAAATGTGAACTTGGGTCTTCATGGACCAAACACCAGGGGGAAATTCACTAAACTTCATAAGGCAAAAATGTTAGTACGAATATATATATGACTTTAATCCCATTTAGCCTACGGCATTGGGGTTCAAACAGTTCCCTCGTGCATAGGCAAACGTTTACCCACGACTAGACATGGTCGAAATTTATATTTATTAAACGGGTTTAATGATATCCCAAGGAACGAGGCTATGTTAGAAAGCCACCCGTATAGCAATATGAAGTGCTTACACAGAGCGGGAACCTATGATATGGCATATTTATAAAACGTTCATTGCTAGTGTGGATGTTTTCAACTCGATGCGCAAATAGTCAATGGCGCCTTCTCACTAAAGCAGATCGCTGATATCTCTCTCCAGGTTTTCTGCTATTTGGAGTGTGAAGTCATGTGATAAAGAGAATCTCAAAATCGTTTCCATTTGATATGCGAGGATCAGTGCGTAAATTGTGCGGCGTGACTCGTTTAATAAATTGTGCTTGACTCGTTTCATAAATTGTGCGTGACTCGTTTCATAAATATCATAGTAAATGGAAACTTGTTTGAGAGGGATTTACATTTATTGAGCATATGCTGCATATGCAGCCTATGCTCAATAAATGTAAATCCATCGGCCCACTCAGTAGGCACACAATGTTCTTTATAGGAATTAAATAAGTGTATAATTGTGTCACCATTCCACCAGTCCTAAACATTTAAAGTGCCCGCTAAAAAGATATATTCATTTAGTAATATTTATTTTACTGATTGTGACTCGCGGTGGTATCAGGCTATTTTCATATGCTATGAGGAATTCTATTTTTTAATTATTTATACTAATTAAATGCGTTACCTAAACAATTATATTTCGACAGGTTATAAAGTATGATCATTTTTTTTATTGCACATCAAAAAATAAATACAGAGAATAAATGTCCGTTAACATTTTAAGGAAACACGGTTATCGCTCCTGATATCAGTGTGGACATATACGTCTGATATAAAATGCATAATAATGCCAATCAATACGTGGGGTAATGGTGTATAACGGACACTCGTATTTTTTTAGAAATGGTGAAATAGTGACACAGTTATACACTTATTTAATTCCTATAAAGAACATTGTGTGCCTACTGAGTGGATATGTACTTTAATACACATTGTCAAAGCGTTTTAATATATATGATCAGCATTACGATATCTATGCAATGTCCTTTGTTTATTTATTTATTTAATTAATTAATTAATTAAATGTTGTTTAACGGCCTATCAGCATCTAAGGTCATATTTGGCCGGGATCCTTTGTGCAATGCATGTTTTCAAGTCGTCTGCGCTTGCAACAATTGAACTACTGTCTGTTCCACGTTTTTCTGCCGACGAATTTTTGGCTATTAAACACATTAAATCTAAAAAATATTTAAATGTAAGTACTTTTTCACCAATAACAAAAAAGTCACCCTCCCCAAAAAAAAATGTGTTTGTTGAAATTCCATCAAATATTGATTTAATAGCGAAAAAACGATTTTCCTATGGGAATTTAATATGGGGGAAAAGAGGAGTGGGGGAGGAGTCAAAAAACGAACACAAATTGGAAATTGACTCCGAAACCGGTCTAGTTAGCTTGGAAATTATGTAACTAAGAAAACAAAAGTTAGATTTTGAAAATCGGTCCACAAATTAAAAAAAAATAATTAAAAAGTCTATTTTTAGCCCCCATGTTAAATTCCCATAGAAAAAGAATAGTTGTTCTATAAAATCAATATTTGATGGAATTTCATCAAATATTTTTTTTTTGGGAGGGTGACTTTTTTGTTATTGATGAAAAACTACTTACATTTAAATATCTTTTAGATTTAATGTGTTTAATAGCCAAAAGTTCGTCGGCACAAAAACGTGGAACAGACAGTAAAATTTGAGTAATGAATAGTTTGTCCTCCGGGAGACCATTTCGTAAAATAGCATATTCACACATGGCGGCGACGGTTATAAACACCGCCATCTGATTGGTCAGCCGAAGCCGTAAATACTTCCTATCTTGGAGAGAATCACGTTGTTCAACTGGCGGAATAGACCGACAGGCCGGAAATCATTTCCGAACATTGCCGGGTGCGAACGACAAAATCCGGAAATGACGGACCGGAAATAATATTTTTAGTGCGGTCTGAAGGTGGCGTTTCATTGCAGTGTCGAGTGTACATTGTGTAATATGAGGCCAGCCATGTGATAGTGCACCTAAGAAGATGTGCGATATCTCACGAAAAAAATGTTCACAAAATTGACGATATTTTCCGTAAATGATGGCGTTGTTGTTGTAACCACGAGATCATACACCTTGTATCGCGTACCTAGTTGCATATTGATTAAATACACGCTGATCGACGCTGATAAAATGTATCGCCGTAAATCCGTATTTGAAAACTACTAGCTGACGATTCATTGGTCAAATGAAGTCACGTGACGTACCGAAATCAAATGACGTCAATACGATGACACAGCATACGCAAGCATGCGCACGACAGCGGTTCAAAACAGTTCAGAGGAATCTCTTTAAAAATTTATCCCGTCAGCACAGTGTGTATGTGCCGTGAAACAGAAACATTTTTGATATCCTGTCAATACGACCTAATCACTGCGTATGAATATGTGCGGTGGCTGGGGTTATTTTTTTTGCATTTTAAAGCATTTGTAGGTGTTGACGGGATAAATAGAATAGTAGGTTAGTGCCGTGAATGGGAACACATATCTGGCGCGGCACGGAAACGGGATGTACTCGGCAGAGCCTCGCCCATCCCGTTTCCTAAGCCTTGCCAGATATTGTTTCCCATTCACGGCACTAACCTACTATTCTCTATAACAGCGTCATGTGCTGAATTATGATGCGATTCGTTGTGATTCAATCTGATGGACAATGTCTGTTCGTGCTTGCAAAGTATACGATCTTTATCTTCGAGAGCAAATATGTTACCTACAGTGTGGACTATTTCCCAGGGTGTCCGGTTGAGAGATATTCCACTGGTAGGTTGGGGTGGCATGCGTATTTAATGTATATTAATTACGGTTGAACATCTCTAAACCATACACCCAGGGTGTCCAGTTTAGAGATGCATATGCAGCCTATGCTCAATAAATGTAAATCAAATACTTGTTTATGTACATTGTTAATGTAAAATTTACAGACTATCATAATTTTGCACTTACGAACATTTTAGTCTTACGAAGTTTAGTGAAACGCCCTCTGGTATAATGATTATGTTATACTGTAGATATATACAGGTTTAAGTCAATAAACGCTTTTCTAATCGATTCTATTATTTGCACTATTCGCCGATCGGACTTTTTTTTCAGTACAAAGACGACTCGGTAATGAGGGCAGGGAGCCGAGAATTATCTAACAATTGACTAATTATAGCTTGTCTACAAAGGCAATTATCTTACGCAATCGGAAAATAAATGCGTATGCACGCTTCCTTTATCTATACGCTTCGGATAATCTACATAGATCTACGTTAACACTTAGGATGCGGGATAATGAAATTGTCGTCTGCTGTTGTTTCATATTGTGTCTTTCTTCTCGGTAAAACATGGTTTGGTAGCACTTTAGAATCATTTCCATTGTCACACCTGGGTAGAATCAGCTGGCACAGTGGGATATAAATCGTATGTCACAAATTCGAGGTTCGAACCCGGGCCGCCGGAGTGACAGTCGGAGGCTGAAACCTATCGGCTACAAGTCCACTCTTTTGACCACCATGTAGACGTGAATGATACACATATAGTACCAGGTGAATGTATCTTGAGATTTATCAGGCAACAGAGCTCCAGATAAGCTGCGTATTTGAGTAAATACCCAATTAAAATTGCAAAAAAAACAATTGAAATCAGAAGTAGCGAGTATCAAAAAGCAATAACAAATTGGTGGTACCTTTAGCATGGTACAGACAACAATAACCAGACCACAAATATAGCATATTTTTCTTATTTTCCATGAAAACACATCTTCGTATTTCATTAGAATTGTCTCCAAGGAGACAATTCTAATGAAATGCCAAGATATGTTTTCATTTCGAAGCAAACTATTCAATAAGTCTGTTGATGTGTAAACAGTAGTGTGATTTTATTTGACCCACTTAAACTATTGAAATACCCAATTGCTTCAGATATGATGGAGTGAAAATATTCAATTACTAATTCCTTATCTGGAGCCCTGAGGCAATGCTAGGCAACGCGTAGGAATGGTTTCCGGTGCGAGCCTGGATACACTGGATATCAAAAGACATTTTCTTGTTTTTAATTCCGTCGGCAAAATGACAGACGATTCCTGGTTATGGTACCGTAACCAGGACTCGTCTGTCATTTTGCCGATTTTATTGATGCTAAGAATTAAACAAATCGCCGGAGTGATGGCGGGGAGAATGCTTCATAACCCCCATTTCCGGACTTGGTTCGCCTCGTCTGGATTTTACCTCTGGTGACGTCCCTGCCTGGTATTAAATTTACCAGATAACATTTTATGCGACGGAATTAAAAACAAGAAAATGTGTTCATAGAAAACGGATGCCCCACATATCGCTTTGATTGTAAAGACCAAACGGGGGAGATAATCCATGAAGCTAAATACCAAGCATCAGGCCTCCAGCTATTATGGTTTAGAAGTTTTACAAGTTACAAGGCGAAATGGTGAAATTCTAAGTCGAAAAGGGGGAGGTAATCCATGACAGGGGGTCAAATAAAAAATCGAAATAAACTTTGCGCATCTCCTCATCATAATGAAGCTACATACCAAGTTTCAGGAAAAGTCGAAAAGAGTATTATACCCAGTTTCACGTCTGTACGGTTTAAAAGTTTTACCAGTTACAATGTTGGTGACGGACGGACAGACGGACGGACGGATGGGAAGGACGGACAAAGGTAACACTAAATGCCCCCTCCACTAACGTTGTGGGAATACAAAGTATTGCCGTGAAACAATCACCACTAAACGCCTAATAAAATCAATATTGGACCAAATTTCACGAAATAAAAGAAGGCTCATTCTTAAATGTTGATAACATGTAATATAAAACAAAAATTGTTTTTACATTGTTTATATAGCCGTAAAATTTGGGCAGGTTTCGTGAAACAGACAATATATAGTAGCATGTAAATGCTACTGTTACATTTCGTAACCGTGACTTGAACTAGAGATCACTCATGGTACAGTTTTACGCTGGTAGCACTTTGAGAGAGAAATGTTAAATTTTATGATAAATTTATTAATTTTTATTATGCTGAATTTATTACATTATCACAGCCATTTAATGGCTGTGATAATGTAATAAATTCAGTATAATAATTCTGCATACTTTTAATCATCAAATATATGCAGTGGTTTGTTCTATATGAAATAATGTATTTCAGGAAAAATAAATGATTACTCCCTCAAAGTATACTTAGCTACATAAGTATACTTTGCAATTTTGGTGAAATCGGCTACTGGTCAACTCACTGGTTTCATCACAACACGGTGATAACTGCGGGGAATGAGGAATCGTAGCTAGTTATCTCCAGTTGAAGTTATTTATATAAATCCGGTCCAAAGTGTGTAGTCTATAACCTTATTGCTTATAAAAAGTGCGAATATAGCATGATTTGTTGTGAAAAGGAGTCGATATAGTGATTTCGACTAGCGTCGATCCAAATCCTCCTACGTATCTACGCAATCTGATCTGGGACTACATTACACTGTATCTGTCAGATTCATATTTTCACACTTATTAAGGTTATTGCAATCAGTGTACACTCAGATCAGACTGCACAGATGTGCAGTCTGATCTGGGTGTACTCTGTTCGCAAAAATCAAATTTGTGTGATATTCAGTAAGAAATAAACGCTGAACACAGCATAGGACCGGATCTCTATAAATAGATTTGCAAAGGGAGATAACTAGCTACGATCCCTCATTGAGATGTCCGTGTCGTTGTTCCATGTTCGGATATAAGTCGACTGAGAAAGTGAACCGTATACAGAGAAACCTCTCTAAACCGGACACCATGGGAGGTCTCCAGTACAGTGTGGGAGGTCCCCAGTACTCCCCCAGTGTGGAGGTCCCACCCCAGTACAGTGTGGGAGTGTCCCCAGTACCCCAGTGTGGGAGGTCCCCAGGGTCGTGTGACAGTGTGGGAGGTCCCCAGTACGTGTGGGGTCCCCAGTACAGTGTACCCCAGTTAGTGGGAGTCCCCGTACAGTGTGGGAGGTCCCCAGGGTGTCCGGCTTAGAGAGGTTTCACTGTAAATCAAGCATTTGATCATTCTGAGCCATAGTTGTGTGCTATGCGATCACGAACAGACATATCACCTGAGATAAATGGCCAAGAAACTCATCAAAAACAACATCACAGGTGTTTTCTTGGTATCCGGTTTAGAGGAGTTCCACAGTATATACCTAACCATGAATGGTGAATGTGTTTAACGTCCCAGCAACAGCTAAAGTTATATCTGGCTGTGACTGGAGAAATGGGGCTTATGGGAGTTGTGACCAGTGTAGCCGCTAATCAAACAGCACACCCATGTAGCCTCATAACGATCTGCATTGCTTGTTAGAAGCATTATGGATGTTTCAATGATGGAATGGCGAATAATGCAGATCCTGATCAGACTGTGCGAATGCACAGGCTGATCTGGATCTACACTGGTCGCAAAAGCTATAAGCCCCATTTCTCCAGTCACAGCCACATATAGAGACGGGACCCCGGTTTCAAGTCTCACCCGAAAGACCAGTGGGATGGAAGTATTGTTCATGCCTAGGGCGGGGATTCAACCCACAGCCTCCGGTATTGAAGTCCAGTGCTCTAACCTCTAGACCACAACCCATCACTACCTACCCATGAAACACATAGTTATCCGATGTAAATAAAAGTCAGAAAGTGAAAGTGACTTGGTTTAACGTCTCAGCAACAGCTAAGGTCATATAGAGACCGGACCGCAGTTTAAAGTCTCATCCGACAGATCATTGGGATGGAAATACTGATGCCCAAGGTGAAGTTTGAACCCACAACCTCCGGATCGGAAGTCAGGTGTTCTAACCCCTAGGCCACAAACCATCCCTAAAGAAAAGTAAAATGGTCTTATCGATTAGATAAACAGCTTCCGGTGAAATATCAGTGCATCCGGTATCTATATAAGATATTTATTAAACAAATTTGTCGATTTTATGAACATAGGAAACTCCAAGTTTCTCAAGAAATTAATCAACAGTTTGTATAAATATAAGGGATTCCGCTGGCGATCGCCACTTTCGCAATTGGCGATAAAAATAAACAATTTTCGAAAAAAAATCGCCACTTCAAAAAAAAAAAATAATAATTGAAGTGGCGATTTTTTTATTTTCCCCAGCGGAATCCCTGAAATATCATTTAAAATCAACACAAGTCTTAGATTCTGTTTATTCCAGAATGCGTCACGTGATGTACCGAATGACGTTAGTGTGATTACGCAACGTAAACAAGTCCGTGTTGCTTTCAAGGCAAATAATATTGCACCTACGCAATTTAAAGTACAAAACGTTACCTGATAATTTGCATACCAGATATACTGGAACCTCTCTAAACCGGACACAGAGAAAACACCTGTGATCATATTTTCGATGAGTTTCCTGGTCATTTATCTCAGGTGATAGTGTCTGTACGTGATCGAATAACACACAGCTATGGCTCTGAATGATCAAATACCTGATTTACAGTGAAACCTCTCTAAGCCGGACACACTGTGAACCTCCGGAACCTCCCTGGATGTTCGGTTTAGAGAGGTTTCACTGTAGTATATTGTAATATCAAGTTTATCAGTTTCGGCTCAGAATTCCTACGAGTTTCCTACCCTCAACTTAAAAAACAACAATAACCCATTATATTATTATCAAAAGACCCTAGCCTGTTATTCTAAAGTTATAAAACACCATATACTCGGTCAATTCGTATCAACCTGATCAAACAAATATTACTCACACGCGCTTTACGTGACGTAGTTATTGTCTTTAATATCGCTGGACACACTCAAACGAGTCCGCCCGGATACGCGCGACTATGAGTGGATTGCAGCCACGTGCTCGTTGCTAGGCGATGGAGAGGACGCTTTCTAGATATTGTATTGGAGCGTTCCCAGAAATCTTCCTTTCGGACACCGTGTGTGCTGCTATTCACAGTGTGGAATTGTCTCAGAACGGCGCTACACTCATGGGAACTAGATGAGATCAAATTTACTGGCATATTTCATTAACAACATATGTAATAAATATTATACATACACAAGGTAAGCGTGGTGTTTGTAACTGTTTAGTAATTAATTAAGTTATTTCACGTGAATGATAATTACACCTTGTTTGTGGTATCTTATGATCTTAATAATTAGGAAAACTTCGTGAAATTATTGGGGATTTAATTTAAAACAAAATTCTTGAGAAAATGTATTATTATTTTTAGCGTTTATTTATGGAACAATATTTATTTGTTATAGTTATTTTCGTATATGAGCGATTTTTTTGGTGAACTGTTCCATAATATAACAGCTAGTGTTTGCCGAAAATTAATTGTATTTTATGATACATTTAAAAATTACATGGAAATATTCTCCAAATGTCGACACCAATTGTGACTGTAACTGACCTGGGGCCCGTTTCACAAAACTTCGTACGACTAAAATGTTCGCAAGTGCAAAATTATGAAAGTCTGTAAATTTGACATTAACACTGTTTTCTTGTCAACAATTATTGGATTTACATTTATTGAGCGTAGGCTGCCTATGCAAAATAAATGTAAATCCATCAATTGATATTTCCAGACGATCCTATATTCGCACTTTAGTCGTACGAAGTTTAGTGAAACGGGCCCCTGTATCGACAGTTACATATATCTTATAATCTATCTGATGGCACAGTGGAACCTCTCTAAACCAAACAGCCTTCCGACGTCGATGCATTAATGTACGACCAGTTTCACTGTCAAATATCGCTAATGTGTATCATTGTTCATGATTGCAATGCACACAGGCATGTGTTTCAGTGCTCTTGCATCGGAATTACAGTGGATCATCTATAAAACGGACACCCTGTGGACCTCCCAGGGTGTCCGGTTTACAGAGGTTCCACTGTACAATACTGCCATGATAAGGATAATGATACAGAATGATTAATGAGTATTTTAGACACTGTTCGTTTTTATACAGTTTCTGTATTTCTTTTCGAAGGTATTATGTTGTGACCACTTATTTTTTGTTATTCCTGTTTGAAGGTACATGATGTTATTACTCAGTTGAACCGTCTCGTCCAGACGGTTCAAATTATTGGTAACATAATGTAATTGTATTGAGTATTGAGTAATAACCATTCTCTTTTGTTTTATTAAAGTGTATCCTTTGACCGTAATCGGTTAAAGTGACTATATGCATATGTTGCCCGGTCTATTTATCGCGCTAGAATAGTATACATAAGTTAGTTAAACCGATAGCTATGCTTTTTCGATACTATATAAATTTATTTAATTTCTGACAAATGCATGTGGCGAACACAATAATGGCGACTTGATTCTAAAGCGGTATACAGGTGTGTATTTACTCAATATTGTATTATTATATTTTTATTATTTTTTGCACTGTAAGATAAAATCATAATCTTGAGACTTCGTGTTACCTTTATTTGATCATAACGTCATTAGTTTAAATAGTGCATTCATTCATTTGCCAAACACGTTTTGGCCTTCCAATTTGACTGGTAAACATCTAGTACTTTGTGGAATGGAATGGAATGGAATGGAATGGTATTTAACGGCCCATCAACACAAAATAGTATCATTTATGGCCAGGCAATGTAGATGAAGAATACAAAGAATAGTAAAATAGCATGTTCGATGTGGTAGGCTAGCATTTTGTGGATGGTGCTTTTTCAATACTGGAATTGGGGGTGTCGTTCAGGGGCGTTGGAACAGGTCCGGCAGGTCCGGCGACTGCCGGATCAATAATTTTGACATATTTGGAATTCACATACATAAATAAATGTAATGTAAATATCTTGTTCTGCTATTTTTCTCGTTTCTCATCAGGAATGTATGTTGTTACCACTCAGTTGAACCGTCTCGGCGAGACGGTTCAACCGAGTGGTAACAACATACACTTTGGGTGGGTAGCGGGTGCACCCACTAGATTCGCCGGACCAATTTTATGATACTTCCGGCGCCCCTGTCGTTAGGTGACAATGGTGTAAAAGGGTGTTTTGCAGACATCCGTTTAATCCGCTGCCTCCACCCCTCCACCCCGCCACGTCCTCTTATAGATGCAGTGTTGGGCTCGTTATACTACAAGGTGTGGGATCACGTGTTTCCGAACGGCGTGACGTCATGTTTTTTAGATGCATTTACAGTAGATTTCCTTTAATATCTTTCTAAAATAATGACATATTGTTATGAAATATACCGCAGCACATGCGGTACACGTTGCCCTTTATTGTATAAGCGGCTTTAATCTCATAATTATGTCGTGTTGACAAAGAATCGGTTACCGTAAATGTAAATAAAAACTAGAGCACGTGAATGTAAGAAATAAACGGTACTCGATTCTTTGTGAAAGTTATTAGTTATTTTAATAACTTTCAGAGCACCTATGCAACACATATGCCATCGTGTTTGGTGCGCTACATATCATCAAAATCCGTCCGTTTGTTAGGAAGATTTTAAAGAAAATCTACTGTAAAAATGGCGTCACAGATATTGAATGACAATGATGCCACCTTTTGATTGGCTGACTATGTCGTGGGAACGAGATAGCTAACTCGTTCGAACCAGATTCTATCTCGTGGGAAAGAACTGTTATGTGAGTATCGTGATAGTCAACTCGTTCGAACGAGATGTTATCTCGTGGAACGTGATGCTACGTTTTTGGAACGAGATTGCCAACTCGTTCGAACGAGATGCTATGACGCGGGAACGATATAGAAAACAATACCGTTTAAGTTGCCGTTACTACAGATTACTGTTGCATACACAAGAAATATTCGCTTCCTGACATTCTGTGAATGCTTAGCCGTATGCTATTCAATTATCTGGGTAAATATTTACCGATCTCTGCATGACGAACAATGAAACGGGCATGCATATTGATGTCAAGTAACGCCATTGTTTTATATTGGTTTCTTTAGTTGAAAGATGCTATGTATGTGCAATATTAAATGAATCGGTTAGTGGAAGAAAGGGGCTATGTCCATTTTGCCAGTCGCATCTTCATTCGTGTAACGCAGTTATTGTTTTTTATCCCGTCAACACAGTGCGTATGTGCCGTGAAACACGGTGCCGTGAAACATTTTTGATATCCTGTCAATACGACCTACTCACTGCGTATGCATATGTGCGGTTGTCATACTAGTCGATTCTCCGATGATTTTGAAAATGCGGTTGGTGTTATCTGTTTGCATTTTAAAGCTATTTTTAGGTGTTGATAGGATAAATAGAATAGTAAATAAGTGCCGTGAATGGGAAACATATCTGGCGCGGCACGGAAACGGGATAAGCTCGGCAGCCTTGTCAGAATATGTTTTCCCATTTACGGCACTAACCTATATTCTCTATAATGAAACTGGGCAATATTAAAAGAAGAGGTCGCTAGAAGAAGGGTTGATAAGTCCCTTATTGACTTACTCACCTTCTTCAACTGATCCCTTCAAATGTATGTAACACAGTAAGCTTACTGGGTTTCGGATATGCCATGAAACTAATTAGTAAAATGATTTATATGTAGATGTGTATCGTACGTCTGAACTAAATTGCTTGGGAAAAATGGAGTGTGTGAAAGGAAAATGTTTATTACGCAATACATAACGCTAGTGTTTGTGCAATCGAGTGTTACCAATTTTTCATGACAACATTTCAACGTAATGTTTTCTTACGTTCAAGTGTTTTCTGAATTTTCCATATAAATTTAAAGAAAAACGACCACATCTTTCAAATCGTCATACACCAGCACCTGCGTTAATTTTAACACTATTTGTTAATGTCTTGAATATTGTGATTGAAAGCAGGCAACTTGATTGGCTGCGCCTGAGCTGTGCTACAGCTCAGGCACAGCCAATCAAACTGCTTGATTGAGAGTTGGTATTGCCGACACGTTGACATCTGTAGCCTATTTCATCAAAATTGCAAAGTATACTTATCTAGCAAAGTATAGTTTGAGGGCGACATTTTCAATTTAAGGATAAATATATTAATTTTTATTATACTGAATTTATTACATTATCACAGCCATTTTGGCTGTGATAATGTAATAAATTCAGTATAATAATTCTGCATACTTTTAGTCATCAAATATATGCAGTTGTTAGTTTTATATGAAATAATGCATTTCAGGAAAAATAAATGATTACTCCCTCAAAGTATACTTTGCTAGATAAGTATACTTTTCGATGTTGGTGAAATAGGCTACTGGGTAAGATTAACGCAGTCGGTGGTGTAGCTCAAGAACTACGTGTACATATTTAGTCGAGTTTTCCTAATAGGTCCACCAGCACCATTGATTCAGATCTCCAGATAAGCTGCGTATTTGCTTAAATACCCAATTAAAATTGCCAAAAACCCAATTGAAATCAGAAGTAGCGAGTATCAAAAAGCAATACAAATTTGATGGTACCTTTTTCATGCTGCAGCAAACAATAATCAGACCACAAATATGGAAACTACGAAAACAAATCTTGGTATTTCATTAGAATTGTAGACAATTCTAATGAAATGCCAAGACTTGTTTTCATTTCGAAGCAAACTATTCAACACTTGCTGTCTGTTGATGTGTAAACAGTACTGTGATTTTATTTTACCCAATTAAAATTTTGAAATACCCAATTGCTTAAGACATGATGGAGTGACAATACTCAATTACTAATTCCTTATATGGAGCCCTGATTGATTGTTCCTATATAAAGTAACAAATGACCACACATTTTGCTATTCTCCGCTATTTTAATTATGTTTTCGTATGAATGTTGTGAGACCTATTTTCCCATAACCTGCACACATTCTGCTCTGGATATTTAATAATTACAATATAGGTTTAATTATTGTTAAGAAGAAACATAAATTCAATCTATTGCGACCACCCTCGTGGTGGCGCAAAAGTCAGCGGCTGGAATAGAAACCGCCTCACATGACAAACATGACTTACAAAATAATCCCAAAACATATGCTCCAAACTGAGGTAAATGATACATTAACGTGAAGTAGGTTAGTACCTCATTAGTTGACATGTTTCTGCAAGCAAAGAGTGTCTATGGCATAACACATCTGTAGCCGATTTCATCAACATTGCAAAGTATATTTGTCTAGCAAAGTATACATTGAGGGAGTAATCATTTATTTTTCCCAAACTGCATTATTTCATATAGAACTAACCACTGCATATATTTGATGATTGAAAGTATGCAGAATTATTATACTGAATTATTATACTGAATGTATTACATTATCACAGCCAAAATGGCTGTGATAATGTAATAAATTCAGTATAATAAAAATTAATAAATGTATCCTTAAATTGAAAATGTCTCCCTTAAAGGATACTTTGCTAGATAAGTATACTTTGCAATGTTGGTGAAATAGGCCACAGGATTTGTTTTAACGTACTACTACACCGTGTATGACTATCTGATGAGTTAGTGTGGTTGAACCTAATACATGAGGAATATTTGAATTCCAATCCCTCGTCTATTGTTGTCTAAGACGTTGCAGTATGAGAGTGAATTTCACAATTGCCCCTGTACAGATCAGATTATGTAAAAGCCTTTTGATGTCAGACGGTTTTAATCCTACCAAACTTTCAAATGTCACCTCTCAATATTTAAAAGACGAACTTGACACTGCCAATAAGCTAACGGGAACAGACCGTGGAATTTTCTGCTTCAAGTTCAAGTCGTTTATTGCGTGTTTCCAGCGGCCAAACGTACACGTGCATGTAAATATTCAACAACAACAACAACAATAACAACAACAGCAGCAACACAGGAACCAGCATTTAAAGTTGAATTATGTTCATAGATTTACAAGATCACAGAGACGAGGGAAATAAACTTAAATTTGAAACATTCCAACAGATGTTGGCCGCTGCCAATGTCCAACTATACATGTGGTGTCATTAGTTTCAAGGATTTGTTAGGAAAATTTTAAAGAAAGTCCACAGTAAAAATGACGTCAACGATTACGTCACGTCGAAAAACGTCGGTCGGAAGCGTTCGGAAATTACGTGATCCTACGGCCTGGTTTAGATCGCCGTAAAAGTGGACAGGTTTCAGTGAAATAGACAGTAATAACGTTCTCTGAGAGAGAGCCAATAAACGTTCAATTTATTACCGGAATCCTTGGATACCAGTCATATACTGGTTCCCGAATCTGTATTTGATCATAAACAGCGAAATGGAAAATTATGGCGAAACACTATTTGGATTATGACTGTGAGTAAGGGAATGATTGACCTTATTTTGCAACGCGATGTTTGATTATTATATGTGACTATGGCTGGAGAAATTGGGCTTATGGGATGTGTGACAGTCTAACTCCTGATCGAACAACGATATATACTGCTTGTTAGAAGCAAGGCGGATATTTCATTGATAGAATGGCGAACAGTGTGGATCCTGATCAGAGTGTGCGATTGCACAGGCTGATCTGGATATACACTGTTCGCCAAAAACCCATACGCCCCGTTTCTCCAGTCACAGCCACATGTATGCATGTTCTACACTGTGTGTCATTCAGTCAAAGAATCGTTTGTCATACGTATGACAGACATGCGCAGTAGTTGTCCGTTGATGATCTACACACGTGCAGAGCTCCAGTTATTAAAGGTGCGTTTGGGGGGAATTTTGTTATTTCTTCACCAAAAATGGCAATTTGGGAGTGCTTTAGAATCGTCTCATTGAGACGATTCTAAAGAACTCCCAACTTGCCATTTTTGGCGCACATTTCCCCGTGCTGAAGCGATACACACGCATGGAAGCACATTAGCCCGCGTTGCGCAGATAGGCGCAGACATTGTGGCGTCATACAGGGTCATTCTTCCGTTGAATTTAAATTTGAATAACCGAAGCGATGTCCATTGCGCCTTACATTGCGCCTTAGTTGCAATGCTATCACGTGCTTTCAATTTCGACACCAAACGTGAAGGTAACACCATTGCGAATGGCATACTATGACTTGGATAGCCAACCCAATATCCATCTCCAGTCTCTTGGAGGCAGAGCACAGTTGGGTTAGGACCAATATAATTTCGACACATTTACGTCAATCAGCGTAGGCCCAGGCCGGACTATGTGCTTGTGAAGGCTGACCTGGGACTAGACTGGTCACACTGGTCATAATACACCTTTTTTCAGCATCCTGACCGTAATCGTTGTGCCCAATAGTACAAGTATTAGACATAAACACTGTAACAAGATACTGGAAACAATTGTTTCAATTTGCAATGTGACATCTATAGACTCACTACTCCTACCAAATATATTTACACATAAATATTAGTTAAATGTACATGCCCACTCAGTAGACGCATTTAATTAATATAAATAATTAAAAAAAATAGCATGCCTCATTTGAAATATCCTGATACCACCGCGCGTCACTATCAGTAAGATACATATTACTAAATTATTATATCTGTATAGCGGGCACTCGTAATTTTTAGAACTGGTGGAATAGTGACATGCTCATACACTAATTTAAATCATATAAAGAACATTTTGTGGCTACTACCTTTAACAACAAACATTTATTTCATGTACATGTACATTACCATTATCTATGTATGTGCATAGTGTTTGCCATGTTACCCATATACCACTAGGTGGTCTGGGATTCTCTTCAAATAAAGATTATGTTCTGTTCTGTTCTTTACAATATTTCAGACACGCACTAGTGTCACTCTCCATATGCGTATATACATGTAGCTGGATACAAGACAGTCGCCTTGAAAGTTGATCAAACACACTTCAGAGTTTGATATAATACATTATAATACTTGAAATAAACAGGTCCTTGTATGAAGTGTTTACCACCGGCTGCTTTGTTCATACAATGTAATCATAAATGGTATACAGTGGAACCTCTCCAGGACACCCTGGACGGTCCCCAGTGGAACCTCTCTAAACCGGACACCATGGGCGGTCCCCAGTGGAACCTCTCTAGGACACACTGGGCGGTCCCCAATGGAACCTCTGTAAACCGGACACCCTAGGCGGTCCCCAGTGGAACCTCTCTAAACAGGACACCATGGGCGGTCCCCAGTGGAACCTCTCTAAACCGGACACCCTGGGCGGTCCCCAATGGAGCCTCTGCAAACAGGACACCCTGGGCGGTCCCCAGTGGAACCTCTCTAAACTGGACACCCTGGACGGTCCCCAGTGGAGCCTCTCTAAATAGGACACCCTGGGCGGTCCCGAGTGGAACCTCTGTAAACCGGACACCCTGGGCGGTCCCCAGTGGAGCCTCTCTAAACAGGACACCCTGGGCGGTCCCCAGTGGAACCTCTCTAAACAGGACACCCTGGGCGGTCCCCAGTGGAACCTCTCTAAACAGGACACCCTGGACGGTCCCCAGTGGAACCTCTCTAAACAGGACACCCTGGGCGGTCCCCAGTGGAACCTCTCTAGACACCCTGGGCGGTCCCCAGTGAGGAACCTCTCTAAACTGGACACCCTGGACGGTCCCCAGTGGAGCCTCTCTAAATAAACCAGGACACCCTGGGCTCCCCATGGAACCTCTGTACCCCATACCTCTTAAACAGGACACCCTGGAGGCCTCTCTAAACCACACCCGGGCGGTGGATGGAACCTCTCTAAACAGGACACCCTGGCGGTCCCCAGTGGAACCTCTCTAAACGGACACTGGGCGGTCCCCAAGTGGTACTCTAGGGCGATACCTCTCTAAACCAGACACCCTGGGCGGTCCCCAGTGGAACCTCTCTAAACAGGACACCCTGGGCGGTCCCCAGTGGAAGCGAACCTCTCTAAACCAGACACCCTGGGCGGTCCCCAGTGGAACCTCTCTAAACCAGACACCCTGGGCGGTCCCCAGGTGGACACCCTGGGCGGTCCCCAGTGGAGCCTCGCTAAACAGGACACCATGGGCGGTCCCCAGTGGAACCTCTCTAAACAGGACACCCTGGGCGGTCCCCAGTGGAGCCTCTCTAAACAGGACACCCTGGGCGGTCTCCAGTGGAACTTCTCTAAACAGGACACCCTGGGCGGTCCCCAGTGGACCCTCTCTAAACCGGACACCCTGGGATTAGAGAGGTTTCACTGTAAATCAGGCATTTGATCATTCTGATTCATAGTTGTGTGATATGCGATCACGAACAGACATTATCACCTGAGATAAATGACCAAAAAGCTATCCCCAGGATGTCTGGTTTTGAGAGTTTCCACTGTAATTCAAGCGTAATGACTAAGCAACGGCATGCGTGTATTGCTTTGAAATCACTAAGCAAACTTTTTATTAAGATGAATTATAGTAAAAAGCATCAAAATCGAATAGTGTTAGTTTTCGGGTGTTCGGTTTAGAGAGGTTTAACTACATATGTTGGCAGATGATCGTGACACGTTATGCTTTCGGTCAACTCACATGACTTATTAACATGAAACTGTATTGAACTATAATAAATTATATTACTTACTACATCTTGTTACAGCTAAATAAATAGCTTAGATAATCTGAGTTATACGGATGTATTTTACTATTTCATCATGATTTTATATTATCTGTATCCTTCTAGCCGAGAGCCGCCCATTGTAAAATATGGTCACAAGAAAAGCAGAGTGAAGATGTCTATGGGATTTAACATGGGGAAATTGTTATCGCAAAACTTGCACAAACCAATAATAAACATGTATATACATGTACTTTGACCTCAGTTATCATTTTATACCCATTTTATTCGCAAAGCACAATGACAAAATATGCTGTTATTGCGACCATATTTGACAATGGCCAGGTCCCAGCTTGAAGTATACAGATACTATAAAAGACAGATGAAAGAGTAAAAGACATCCGTGTAGCTGAGAATATCTAAGCTAGTAAATAAAGTGTGTTATGCGCTGTTCATGGTTTCAAAATATATTCTGAACTGGTATAACCCAGAACTAGGAAACAACACTCGTACATTTTCACCTTGTATGAACACCATAGACGTAAATACAATTTTCCAATTCCGCTGTTGATGGTACTTCACTGGTATGGTGTTGAACATACGGGACCTAATACATTCATGTCTCGCAGGGAACGACCCACCGTATTCTTAGTATCCCCTCGCCGATAGGCAAGCGGGGATATACCGTTATTCCATGAACGTACGTGCATGCGTGCGTACGTACGTTAGTAACACCTTTCATTTTTAAAAACTCATGAACTACTTCACCGATTTTGATACTATTTGGTCACAATGTGTGTTTAGGATAATGCTTTGTTTTGTTTTGCATACAACCCACGCCCGACCACACAACCCACGCCCGACCACACAACCCACGCCCGACCACACAAGGTCATTCAGGACTTATGTTCACCTTGATTGTAAGGCAAATTCGTTAAATTTGTTTTTTATTATCAAGGCTGCCTTAGTGATAACTACCTTAGTGATAACTACCTTAGTGATAACTACCTTAGTGATAACTACCTTAGTGATAACTACCTTAGTGATAACGATGCCCTTGTTCCTAATACAAGTAGTTATTTTAAAACTATATCTGCGATATTCGCCGAATATCTTAGGTAACATTATTTGCGAACTGCTTCGTAGAGTTAACCCTTTCAATACTAGACACCTCTTTCCTAATGTTTGCAAACGGTGTAGGTCCTGATGACCCGGCTCGTAGCGAGCCGACTCATCAGGATCAGGGGGCCGTTTCACTAAACTTCGTACAACTAAAATGTGTAAAATTATGATAGTCAGTAAAATTCACATTAACAATGTTTTCTTGTGAACAATTATTGAATTTGCATTTATTGAGCATAAGCTGCATATGCAGCCTATGCTCTATAAATGCAAATCAATCAATAGAAATTTCCAGACGATCCTAAATTTGCACTTACGAACATATTAGACGTACGAAGTTTAGTGAAACGGACCCCTGCACCATTTGTGGATATATTTTACTGTTTGCCAGGTCCATACCACACCAAAGTCACGTGGCCCCTTCCCCTAAAAGTAGTAGGATATACGTGGTATAACCAGATTAAACCCTCACATACAAGAATGCCAAGACTTACGTGAGTGCCAAACTAGGTCTCCGTTCGGGATTCCGGTAAGGCTGAATCCCGATCGCTAAATTGCCCATCGCATGCTCCCACCCGACACTCACTCCAAGAAAAAATAATAAAACTATAGTAGTGTCCGTAGTATGATGTACGTATTTCTCAGTAGGTGAATATGTTTGAACAATTGGTAGGCTGCAGGAGCGCCGAAAGCATCATAAGATTGGTCCAGCGAATATATTGGGTGCACCCGCTACACACCCAAAGTGTATGTTGTTACCACTCAGCTGAACCGTCTCGCCGAGACGGTTCAACTGAGTGGTAACAGCATACACTGTTGATGAGAAATGAGCAAACTTGCAGAAAAAATATTTGCATTCCTTTTTGTATATGAAAAACATATATGTCAAAAGTATTGATCCGGCAGTGGCAGACCTGCCGGACCTGTTCCGACGCCCCTGGGCTGATAGTTCTGCGACAAAACATTTTCAGGAAATTCCACGTGAATTGCGATGATGGACGTGATCTGTCTGACGCAATAATTGAAGTAGCATACACATTATTGTAGGATACATTCCAGTAAATCGAGGGTGGCCCTTGGTGTTCGAAAGTAGTACATAATGAAGAAATAGTGCGAATCATGCTAACCGTTAGTCGTTACTGGTGCAATTCGGATTGGAATTATTAGAAGTTCATATACATTTACTCCGGCAGCACTAACACGGTGCAGATCACATACTTATGTCGTTTTTGCAAAGAATCGATTTCCTTGTCGGTAGACACGGAAATTGATTCTTCGCAAAAACGACAGAAATTTGGGTCAAAGTACAGAGACCACCAAATGCAGCTTAACAGGACGCGTTTGATGCGCCAGATGACATAATAATGACAAAATAAAAAAATATGTTCTTTGAATCGGAGGGCTTCTGGAAGTTTCAGTACTTGTTGTTGTTGTTGTGACCACGTGATCATACACATTGACTAATATTGTGAGAATGTTCTTTTTACTGCCTGTCACAAATTCATACGTCACATGACCCTATCATTCGTTGATCTATTTACGAGCGTCCGCTTGTTTAATCCAGCATACCTTCCGAGTCATGGGAATTTCTTACATGAAAATGCTAGTCTGACAGAAAGTATTCCATTCTATATGTACTTTAAATAATCCCGGTGACACAGGTTTCTGTTATAGAGAATAGTAGGTTAGTGCCGTGAATGGGAAAAAATATCTGGCAAGGCTCAGGAAACGGGATGGGCGAGGCTCTGCCGAGCACATCCCGTTTCCGTGCCGCGCCAGATATTTTTTCCCATTCACGGCACTAACCTAATATTCTATTTATCCCGTCAACACCTACAAATGGCTGTAAAATGCAAAAATAGTATTGACTGGATATCAAAAATGTTTCACGGCACCGTGTTTCACGGCACATACGCACTGTGTTGACGGGATAAAAATTATATAGTGACAACCAATGGTGGAATGTAACCTTGCAGCATCGCGATGGCGTGGATTTATCTGAAAGTATAGTACTATGTGGCTGTGACTGGAGACACGAGGAGTACATATGGGAGTTCTACCCAGTGTCGGTCTTGATAAAATAGCACTCTCATGTAGCCTGGTAATTCTCTATAGTATTGCTCTGCGCTTATTATGTGTTTATCATGATGTATTGAGTTAGTTTCTTCCTCAAGCGGGTCGTGTGTCTCCTTTATACGGACATGGATTTATTTTTATTAATTCGTTCCCACGAAATAACAATTCGTTCCCTCAATTTAACAATTCGTTCCCACGAAATAACAATTCGTTCCCACGGGAACGAATTGTTAATTCGTGGGAACGAATTGTTATATTTATACGGAGCCCCGCAGGGACATGGATTTATTTTTATTAATTCGTTCCTACGAAATAACAATTCGTTCCCTCAATTTAACAATTCGTTCCCTCGAATTAACAATTCGTTACCACGATATAACAATTGAATTCGTTCCCTCAAATTCCAGTGGGAACGAATTATTATTTCATGCGAACGAATTGTTAAATTGAGGGCACACATTGTTAATTAGTGGGAACGAATTGTTAATTCGTGGAAACGAATTGTTAAATTGAGGGAACGAATTGTTATTTCGTGGGAACGAATTAATAAAAAAAAAAGTATACGTCCCCTGCTGGGCTCCGTACCTTTTGGGTATCTCATTTTGTTAGAAGAATGGCGGGTGTTTTATTAATGGAACGGCGAACCATGCAGATCCTGGTCAGACCTGTTTCACCAACATTGCAAAGTATGCTTTGAGGGAGAAATTTTCAATTTTATGATAAATTTATTAATTTTTATTATACTGAATTTATTACATTATCACAGCCATTTAATGGCTGTGATAATGTAATAAATTCAGTATAATAATACTGCATACTTTTAATCATCAAATATATGCAGCAGGTTAGTTCTATGTGAAATAATGCATTTCAGGAAAAATAAATAATTGCTCCCTCAAAGTATACTTTGCTAGAAAAGTATACTTTGCAATTTTGATGAAATCGGCTACTGGATATGCACTGGTCGCTGGACTCGTAAGCGCCGTTTCTGCAGTCACTCGGCCACATATCAGAATTCAGTTCATATTCTCAGCCAAACATTACGCTGAATTGGCATTTCTTGTGCCTAAATATGAGTCCATTTTACTGTTAGGATTTACTATATTAATAATACATTCGTTTTTGGAGCATTTAGAAATACAATAAACGTCACTTAACGCAACATATTTTTAATATTATTTAATTACCATGATGTGAAAAAAACTATTTCATTTGTCATTTAAGACCAGTGTATTCCCTAATCAGCCAACATGTGCTGATCGAATATTTGGTCTGGCAATTTTTGTTAATACTACGCTTTCCGTGCCAATGTGGCATTTGCTCGGTATCGTTTTGATACCTAAATCAGAGCTCCAGATAAGCTGCTTATTTGCTTAAATACCCAATTAAAATTGCCAAAAACCCAATTGAAATCGGAAGTGGCGAGTATCAAAAAGCAATAAAATTGTTGTGGTACCTTTATCATGCTGCAGAAAACAATAAACAGACCACAAATATAGCATATTTTTCTTATTTTCCATGAAAACACATCTTGGTATTTCATTAGAATTGTATCCAAGGAGACAATTCTAATGAAATGCCAAGACATGTTTTCATTTCGAAGCAAACTATTCAGTAACTGCTGTCTGTTGATGTGTAAACAGTTGTGTGATTTTATTTTACCCAATTAAAATTTTGAAATACCCAATTGCTTCAGAAATAATGCAGCGACAATACTAAATTACTAATTCCTTATTTGGAGCCCTGCCTAAATCTCTTGCTTAGAAGTCTATATGATACTCAGGAATCTATATGTGTTGGAATCTGAGGAAAACAGGGGCCTGTTTCACTAAACTTCGTACGACTAAGATGTTCGTAAGTGCAAATTTAGGATCGTCTGGAAATTGATGGATTTACATTTATTGAGAATAGGCTGCAAACGCTAATGTTAAATTTACAGTTTATCATAATGTTGCACTTACGAACTTTTTAGTCGTACGAAGTTTAGTGAAACGGCCCCCAGAATCTAGACAATTTTATGCAAAATTATGATAGTCTGTAAATTTCACATTAGCAATGTTTTCTTGTAAACAATTGTTGGATTTACATTTATATGCAGCCTATGCTCAATAAATGTAAATCCATCAATTGAAATTTAGACAATCCTAAATTTGCACTTACGAACATTTTAGTCGTACGAAGGTTAGTGAAACGGGCCCCAGATACTTTTGATGTTTGCATGTATATATTGTATGTCTATAGAGAGCATAGAACGACGTAATCTACGCAGTACCATTGAAACCTGTGAATAACGTAATATAGATTAATCAAAATAAAAATAAATCACCCTCCCCAAATTTATTTATTTGATAACATTCCATCAAATATTGATTTTATTACGAAAAAACGATTTTCCTATGGGAATTTAACATGGGGCAAGAAAATGAGGGTCGAAAAAACAAACAATTTAGAAATTGACTTCGAAACCTGGCTAGATAGCTTGGAAATGATGTAACTAAGAAAACAAAAGTTATATTTTGAAAATCGATCCACAATTAGATATTTTTTAGCCCCCATATTAAATTCCCATCGGAAAATCGTTTCTTCGCAATAAAATCAATATTTGATGGAATTTCGTCAAATACATTTTTTTTGGGGAGGGTAGCTTTTTGTTATTGATGAACACCTACTTGCATTTAAATATTTTTTAGAATGAATATGTTTGGTAGCCAGAAGTTCGTCGGCAGAAAAACGTGGAACAAACAGTAGATGCGTTGATCAAAGACTCGACGGACGTTTAAGTGCAAGCCGGATATTTAAACGAAAATATCATTTTCACGTACGATAATCCTATGCATACCGTTGTACAAAACGATCAGTTTCACTTCGGTTGCAATTCGTTATCTTTTGTTTCGTTTGGGAACCTTCAACAAACCATTCTCTTTATACATACACGTGTGTACATGGGGAGTACTTGATCGTTGTTCAGATATTGGTAAAGATAATGGTTATGCAAAGGACAAACGATTACTGAAGCAATTGCCAGCTTACTTATCAACTGATGTATCGGTCTACATGTATATATAGGTACACATACACCAAACTGGGAGATAGATATTCATGCGCTCTGCATTTACAAGTAGTCCGGACAATTAGCATGTAGTAGTTAGGTCCAAACAGTTTCTTTGCGCAGCCTGACCAATTGCGTTGCTAATCTACTTCAGAAGTACAGTGAAACCTCTCTACACCGGACACCCTGTGTCCCCATGGTGTCATGCTTAGAGAGGTTTCACTCTAAATCAGGCATTTGATCATTCTGAGCCATAGCTGTATGCGATTACGAACAGACACTATCACTAAATGAACAACAAACTCATCGAAAATAAGATCACAGGCGTTTTCTTGGTGTCCGGTTTAGAGATGTTTCACTGTACATTATCGTATTGTAAAAGGTACATGCCCACTCAGTAAGCACAAAATGTTCTTTATAGGAATTAAATAAGTGTATAATTGTGTCCCTATTCCACCAGTTCTAAAAAGTACAAGTGCCAGGAAAACAGATATAATCATTTATGAATATTTATTTTACTGATAGTGACGCGCGTTGGTATCATGCTATTTTCATATGCAAATGAGGCATGATATTTTTTACTTATTTATACTAATGAAATGCGTCACCTGAAAAAATAATATTTTCGACAGATTATAAAATATGATCATTGCACATCAAAAAATAAATACAGAGAATAAATAGTAATGTCCGTTAACATTTTAAGGAAACACGGTTATCGCCCCTGATATCAGTGTGAAAAATGTTGTCTAAAATAAAATGTATAATAATGCCAATCAATACGTGGGGTAATGGTGAATGAATGTTTATTTTGCCAGACAATATCATACGTACAGAATATTCAAAAGTATCTGTATCACTATATTATAACTACTGCGTGGGCATGTACCTTTAATGTACGTGTGTATAGATACGGGTACATCAATATAGGGGGATATATATGCATGCGTAGTTTGTAAAATGTATCAAGATGCAAATATAGACGTTCGTATATCACCACCATACGGGTACTGCCGAAATACAATACTGTAGTGGAGATGTCTTTTCATATTCCTGTATATCATCATAGCATCGGAATACAATACAAATGCATACCGATAATGTCGTAAATGCTGTATTTATGTACCAAATCTTATATAACTATGGATACGTCTTAAGACGTCAGTGCCAGCAAAACGCATCATATTGACTTCATAGGCAGTGTAACCCAACATCAGTCGGCGTATTTTCCTGAGCTGGTGTTCCATTTGTAAGCTAACAGTCTGAATGGATATAATTTTGATGAATAGCTTCATAATTTGATCAGGAGCCACACTGATCAGACACTCAAAAGTACGCGTAGTCATATACCCGTACATGCTCATTACGTGAGTTTCGCTATCTGGTAAATTGCGTATTGAGGAACATAACGTAAAATGTGCCCGTAAGTGGCAGTAATAGGCGAAGTGCGTGTAATGTACCATTGTATCGAATTCATGATCATTTCCTACGACGCTAGTTCATAGAGGTCAGAGGGCGAGCCAATGGGATTTGTGACATTTATGACCAGTATAGGTCACGATCAACAGTTGTAGTTTAACATATTTATTAAAAATCATATGTATGGGTATAGGCGATGCTCGATTTACGGCAAAGCGAGTAGCCTATTCCCAGATCAAACTGCGCATGCGCGCAGTGTGATCTGGGAGTAGGCTATTCGCTTCTGTTGTAAGGTGTTATTTCTTTTCGGAATCGACAGCTCATAAAGACCGTTCGCTATCAGCATACACCGTTCATGTAGATCAAATTCATGATATTAATTGGTTACAATATGTAGGTTTGACGTCCATTTATGACGCAATTAAATGAAACCTATATACACACAACGATCAGAAAAGAGACTAAATGCTGAAGTGGTAATAGTATAAGGACTAAATAACTAATATGAAACTGATGTTGCATCCTTCATGTGCCAATGTCATAAGCCCCATCTCTCTGTAGTTGCAACCATCAGATCATCAGCAACACTGGCTACAAATAACATAAGTCGTATTCCTCCGTCCATCTATCATGAGTTAGACCGGCTACAAATAACATAAGTCGTATTCCTCCGTCCATCTATCATGAGTTAGACCGGCTACAAATAACATAAGTCGTATTCCTCCGTCCATAGATCATGAGTTAGACTGGCTACAAATAACATAAGTCGTATTCCTCCGTCCATATATCATGAGTTAGACCGGCTACAAATAACATAAGCCGTATTCCTCCGTCCATATATCATGAGTTAGACTGGCTACAAATAACATAAGCCGTATTCCTCCGTCCATATATCATGAGTTAGACTGGCTACAAATAACATAAGTCGTATTCCTCCGTCCATATCTCATGAGTTAGACTGGCTACAAATAACATAAGTCGTATTCCTCCGTCCATCTATCATGAGTTAGACTGGCTACAAATAACATAAGTCGTATTCCTCCGTCCATATATCATGAGTTACACCGGCTACAAATAACATAAGCCATATTTCCATAATCATATATCATTAGCTGGATTGTTTTCAAATAACATAAACCCTATTTCTCCGGCATTATATGTGGATCTGACTGGAGAAATGGGGCTTATGGGTTTGCACAGTCTGCACAGTATGATCAGGATATGCACTGTTCGCCATTTCATCAATGAAACACCCATCGTGCTTCTAACAAGCAAAATAGATCGCTGCCAGTCTACTCGAGTGTGCTATTTGATCAAGAGCTACACTGGTCACACATCCCATATTCCATAGTTCCTCAGTCACAACCGCAGATCAAGAGCTACACTGGTAAAAAATAGCATAATCACCAGTTGAAGATCACGGACAAATAGTTTATGACAAATGGTATCAGCGGCGAAATGTGATACAAGTGACATAAACCCAGTTCCCCAAGTCACATCTCATGTGATGCACATGATGGATAGACGGGCTACAATGTCATAGTCAGGTTTCTCCTAATTTCTCCAGTCACATACTTAGAGAATAGTAGGTTAGTGTCGTGAATGGCAAAAAAATATCTGGCAAGGCTTCGGAAACAGGATGGGCGAGGTTTGCCGAGCACATCCCGTTTCCGTGCCGCGCCAGATATATTTTCCCATTCACGGCGCTAACCTACTATTTTATTTATCCCGTCAACACCTACACATGGCTTTAAAATGCAAAAGAAATAACCCCAGTCACCGCACATATTCATACACAGTGATTAGGTCGTATTGACAGGATATCAAAACTGTTTCACGGCACAGTGTTTCACGGCACATACGCCCTGTGTTGACGGGATAATAAGTGCTAGTCTGTTATAATGTGTTATATTATATATTATTGTACATGTATTATATTCCTCGTGTACTCTGAGAATTTTGTCAACTTTTGACATTATACATAGTATGTGGATGTGACTGGAGAAACAGGGCTGATGGGATATCTGACCAGTGTAGCTCCTGATCAAATAACACACTTCGGTAGCCTGATAACGATGTATACTTGCCAGAAGCACAAACTGATATTTCATTGGTGACATCGCGAACAGTGCGGATTCTGATCAGCCTGTGCATCCGTAAACTGGTATTGCATTGATGAAATGGCGAACAGTGCGAATTCTGATCAGACTGTGCGGATGCACAGGCTGATCTGGATCTACACTGGTGGCAAAACCCCATTTCTCCAGTCACAGCCACATATCAGGAGCTAGACTTGCTACACAAAACATAAGCCCAATTCTCCCGAATACTCCAGTCAAAGATATAATCATGTCCGGGGAATATGGCGTCAATGAAAGAAAGTCTTCCGTTTTCCGACAGTCGCCAGTAGCCGGCGGATGAACAGAGGGTTTGTTCAGGAAACCCGGAAACACGTGACCGTTGTTAAATTACAATACCACTAATAGTGTTATATGTGGTTGTCACTGGAGAAATGGGGCCAATGTAGGTCCTGATCTGAAACTAGGAAAAATGGTATTATAGGTTAAACATAGTTTATTGCATAGTACAAAGTGCTGGGTCTACACCATTAGTTACAGCTCTTACCCAAGTATTACAACAATACAGCAAGTTCACAGCAATGGCGATAAGTATACACAGGTGCGGATCCAGGTGGGGGCGTGTCCGGCGCACGCCCCCTCTAAAATTGGTCGAGTTTAGATTTGGACCCACTTTTACGTGGAAAGGTCTGATTATTTTCTTATGTCTCACCCATGGTGTATGTTGTTACCACTCAGTTGAACCGTCTCGTCGTTCAACTGAGTGGTAACAACATATACTTTTTATGAGAAATAAGAAAAATATGCAGAAAATAATCTGATGTGTACAGACAAATAAGCATGTGGTATATGTTTGCAGAATGTACGGGGAAAAACTGGGATAGAAAGAGAGAGAGAATGGGGATAATGAGAGAGGAGATTGGAAGAAATAATGGAAGTCCTGTGTCATAATGTGCACAGGGGCGTAGCCAGAGACACATTTCTGATACGCACACATATCAAATGGTAGAACATTGGGTGAGCACGGCTCAGTCGTCGACCTAGCGAAGTGAGGGAGAGTGCTAGGGGGGTCCGGGGGCATGCCCCCCCCCCTCCGGATTTTTTTGGAAACGGAGATCCTATCTAACGAGTTTTCCTGCATTATTTACGGCACCATTTATTTGTAATCGACATGTACGTTTGATACAAAATGCGTTCTGTTCCAGACTCAATAGCAATCCCCCCCCCGCCACCCCCAAGATTTTATTGCATATTTCGAAAAATAAGCCTTTTTTTTTAATTCTTTTATTTTTTCTCATACGCACGTGCGTACGTGCGTATGCCTGGCTACGCCACTGGTGCATATAGTATAGAAGCTGATTCATCGACAGATGACTTCAGTGTTCACTACTTCCAGGTAGTAGAGATTGATGTTGGAAACTGGAAAATTGAAAACATGGGTAAATGGATAAATGTGGCTAATGACATTTGTGACAAGTCTAGTTCCTGTTCTGTGACTGGATAAATGTGGTTAATGACATTTGTGACAAGTCTAGTTCCTGTTCTGTGACTGGATAAATGTGGCTAATGACATTTGTGACAAGTCTAGTTCCTGTTCTGTGACTGGATAAATGTGGCTAATGCCATTTGTGACAAGTCTAGTTCCTGTTTTGTGACTGGACAAATGTGGCTAATGACATTTGTGACAAGTCTAGTTCCTGTTCTGTGACTGGATAAATGTGGCTAATGATATTTGTGACAAGTCTAGTTCCTGTTCTGTGACTGGAGAAATGTGGCTAATGACATTTGTGACAAGTCTAGTTCCTGTTCTGTGACTAGAGAAATGTGGCTTATGGTATTGTGTCAAGTATAGCTGCGACTCTGTTACTAGGGAAATGTGGCTTATGGTATTGTGGCAAGTCTAGCTCCTGATCTCCGATTGGAGAAATGTGGCTTCTGACATTTGTGACAAGTCTAGATCCGGATCTGTGATTGGAGAAATGTGGCTTATGACATTTCTTGCCAGTCTAGCTCTATATCCGTGACCACACTCATGCAACATCATAAGTATATAGACTGTTTGTTACAAGCATACCATCACAGTTGTGTGCCTCATTGACTGTCGAACAGTGCAGACCCTGGGTCTACACTGGTCGCATGGGTCAAAATCCCAATTTCTCCAGTGACAGACATATGGAAGTACAACCATATCTGCAGTCAGTGGACTACTGTCTGTTTCACGAAACCTGCCAAAATTTTACGGCTATATAAGCAATGCAAACACAATCTTTTTTTTCAATAATATTAAATTTTATCAAAATTTAAGAATGAGCCTTCTTTTTATTTCGTAAAATTTGGCCAAATATTGATTGTATTACGAAAAAAAGATCTCTGTATGGGAATTTAACATGGGGAAAAAGGGGTGGAGAACATGGAGGAGGGGTCGAAAAACAAATTGCCCAAGTATGTGGCTAGATAGCTTGGAAACGATCTAACTAAGAAAACAAAAGTTAAATTTTGAAAATCGGTCCACTATTTCAGAATTTTTAAAAACAAATTTCCGTGTTAAATCCCCATGTTAAATCCCCATAGACATCTTCACATAGTGAAGATGTCTATGGGGATTTAACATGGGGAAATTATTTTTCGCAATAAAATCAATATTGGACCAAATTTGACAAAATAAAAAGAAGGCTCATTATTAAATTTTGATAAAAGTTAATATTATCGAGAAAAAAAAATACCGTTTTTTCATTGTTTATATAGCCGTAAAATCTGGGCAGCTTTCAACAAAATACGCAAAAGAAATAGCGACATCTAGCAAGAATGCAACGAATGCGCGATACAATGCAAACGCCAATGAAGTTCGATGTTATCAAATGGCATTGGCGAACAGAGTACACCCAGACCATTTGCGCAGTCTGATCCGGATCTGCACTGTTCACCAATCACTCACAAAAAAACCATGGCATGCTTCTGACAAACAGCACAATGTCCAAACATAGTTTAATGAACGCGATGACATGCCAGGAGATAGAGTGACAACAAATGTCATAAGCTCCGTTTCTTCAGTCACAGCCACTTATGCAGTCTGTGCATGATTGAAAATGCATTGATCAATACATTAATTTACAATGCATTACTGAATACTTTCCACGGTGGATTTCTGTTTAATTAAAGGACAATTCCTCTCGAGTTAGAATGACATTCTTTATAAATGAGCGCACGGATGAACAAACCACCGTTATCACAATAATTATCCTAGATGTTGATAAAATTAAATGCGCAGTGATGTGATAATACCGGGTGTATTGTGTGCGTGAACTGTGGGTTAATTGGGTTGTCTCCGGTGCTCTGGTTGCCTCTCACATTAAGAACCACCCTTACACACCCATATGTGTCAACGATAGCATTTATATTCGTGTTGTCGCCATTGATCGCAATCGTTGTAAAAAAAATAAGAAAATTAATTTCCGTTCAATCAGTTTCATTCAATGTTCATTGTTCAGTGTAGTGTCTTTATACACCAGTGTTATCACGCTATGAAACGCGTAGGAATTCCGAGCCGAGTCTGATAAACTTATACCAAACGACACTAACATGACATTCTATTTATCAGGTAACAGCGAATAGCAAGTTGACGTATTCGGCCAATGCAAAGTTTGATATCTGATCAGGAAGATTGTTGCCATGCTACATATGCATGCTCCAGATAAGCTGCGTATTTGCTTAAATACCCAATTAAAATTGCCAAAAACCCAATTGAAATCAGAAGTAGCGAGTATTAAAAAGCAATAAAAATGTTGTGGTACCTTTATCATGCTGCAGAAAACCATAAACAGACCACAAATATAGCATATTTTTTCTTATTTTCCATGAAAACAAGACATGTTTTCATTTCGAAACAAACTATTCAATAATTGCGGTCGTTTGATGTGTAAACAGTAGTGTGATTTTATTCTACCCAATTAAAATTGTGAAATACCCAATTGCTTCAGAAATGATGGAGTGACAATACTCAATTACTAATTCATTATCTGGAGCCTGTCATATGTATGGCGGCTGATATAACGCACGCTTGACTAACATGCAATAAGCCCAGTTTTGTCAGATCGTGATATAAATGCTAAACGGCCCTTGCCAACTGTAATGTAAAATGGCTTTGCCGTAATAAATGCGATTCGGCTAAAATAAGCACTCTAAGACATGGCTGTGTACTTTCCATGCATGATCATATATCATATACCAGGATGTGGGATCATGTGTTTCCGAACGGCGTGACGTCATGTTTTTCAGATGTGTTTATAGTAGATTCTTTTCATATCTTTCTAATGGAATGACATATTTTTATGAAATATACCGCAGCAAATGCGGTAAACGTTGCCCTTTTTTGTAGAGCACGTGAATGTAAGAAATAAATGGTACTCGAACTTTCAGAACACCCATATGCCATCGTATTTGGTGAGCTACATATCATCAAATCCGTCCGCTTGTTAGGAAGATTTTAAAGAAAATCTACAGTAACAATGACACAAACTATATCAAAATTAAGCACAACTAACTTGTCTCTGTGTTCGGTTTAGAGAGGTTCGACTGTATTATAGTAATGTCTCCAATTTGAGTTTGGCGGTCGTGTTTAGTGACTATCCACAATTTAAGATCAATTATTTATGTGTGTCTGGTTTATAGAGGTTCTATACTATGCATGCAATCCATGAATTCTGTTGGTGTACACGCATTGTCTTCTGTTATATGCGCAAGGCTTTCAGCGCGAGATTAAATGCAAAAACATATATGAACATAAATTACGGAATGAGAAATAAATCGGATTATCACACCCATAATGGTAATGTATTGGGGCTTATAACGCCGGCTTATTGAAGAGAGACATTCTCCGAGAAAATATCCGATAAATTATTGCTTTTTTTTTCTCAGCCACATGCCTATGCATACATGTACATGCAGAGTCGTTATTTATTACATAACATTTTCTTTGACCGTGTAATAAAACGGAACATTACAAAATATGACACATGCAATACGCAGACCCATCTGGGACTAAGCCATACTTGAGACGCGCCATGAAATCTGCGTAATTTCATGAAATACGTTTACACAATTTACAATATTTTCCGTTAATGGCGTCAAACGTTGACAACATTTTCAGAGTATTCCGCATGTACTCTGAAAATGTTGTCATCTCTAAAAATGTTGTCAACTATTGACTATATTTATTAAAAAATATTGTAAATTTTGTCAACGTATTTAATGAGATTACGCAGATGTCCGAAGGTACAAAACCACATGGCTTGTCTCGTATGAGAGTGTAACATTTCCTTCTAATAGCGTGTATCATAGTACATGTCGTATTACACTTTTAACACTCAGGGCCAGGTTGTTCAAAACATCGGGGCCCGGTTGCTCAAAGCTTCAGTTAGCTTAACGGACTGTTAAATCCTTAACTGAATGGTTAAAATCTCTGTTAAAACAGAGATTTTAACCATTCAGTTAAGGATTTAACAGTCCGTTAAGCTAACTGGTGTTTTGAACAACCGGGCCCAGTACTCTTGAACTGCACGAACGAACAGTGCCCTCCCTATAGTTGGCACTGTGGTTTATAATTATCTTTCAGTACTCATTAACAAACAATTGTAATATGACGGAGCCCCGCAGGGGACGTAGAATTATTTCTCTTTTTTATTAATTCGTTCCCACGAAATAACAATTAGTTCCCTCACTTTAACAATTCGTTCACACGAATTAACAATTCGTTCCCACGAATTAACAATTCGTTCTCTCAATTTAACAATTCGTTTCCACTAAATAACAATTCATTCCCACGAGAAGGGTTACTGGTCAGTAAACTCGTTTAATAAATACCATTTTAAATCAGTACCCATATCATGCCATGCATATATCCCATGTGTATGATTTGAACACAATTTGTCCACAGTCGGGAAGGGGTGGGGGGGGAGATATTTCGTTAGATGTATTGCTCGGATTATCAATACAGATGGACGTACGCCGTTCACGTACAAGTCAATTATTCTATTCTCGTCTTCCTACGATATCTGCATGGTCTAGTTATCCTCATAATGCAATATATAAACATTGTTAATGTGAGATATAAAAAACGGTCAGCAAGACGCGAGACGATATCTGCATCGAGCCGATTTGCAGATGCAACTGAGCGAGCATTGGCCATAATGTGAAATAGACTGAATGCAACATGCTCGATGAAAATTGACAAATTCAACCAGCAACAAAATATTCATTGCAAGTGTTGCTATATTGCACAAGTTTGTTTGAATATACAGACAAAACGCACAGGGAGATTTCGTGTACATGTATGTTCCATGTGCGTTGCATGCGTGCGTGTTGATTACAACAGATGTAGTATCCAATGAATGGTAGGATAAATCTAGCTTGTAAATTGACCAATCCTAATATTGTGCAAAGATAACACGAAACAAGAAGCTAGCAACGAGCTTAATGGGAGATAAGCCTAATTATGCCCACGCTGGCTTCAAGGAAAGTGTCAAAACTGTCGGATCAACGACGTGGGTGTCGTTGTCTGATTGAAATGGTGGTGTCATGCATGCGACCAGTTTTGCCTTAGTTTAGACTATGCATTCTACGGAGCCCCGCAAGGGATGTATCATTCTTTTTGTTGTTAATTCGTTCCAACGAAATAAGAATTCGTTCCCACGAAATAAGAATTCGTTCCCACAAAATAACAATTCGTTCCTTCAATTTGGCAATTCATTCTCTCGAATTAACAATTCGTTCCCACGATACCACGAATTAACAATTCGTTCCCGTGGGAACGAATTGTTATTTCGTGGGAACGAATTATTAAATTGAGGGAACGAATTGTTAATTCGTGGGAACGAATTGTTATATCGAGGGAACGAATTGTTAAATTGAGGGAACGAATTGTTACTTCGTGGGAACGAATTAATATAAAAAATCCATGTCCCCTGCGGGACTCCATAGCATTCACTGTTTGTCATGCATTCACCGATTTAGTGTTTATTACGCTGGTCTTGATACATATGTACAGTGGAACCTCTCTAAACCGGACACCAAAACACACCTGTGCTCTTAGTTTTGATGAGTGTCTTGGTCATTTATCTCAGGTGATAATGTATGTTCGTGATCGCACAGCACACAACTATGACTCAGAATGATCAAATGTCTGGTTTACAGTGAAACCTCTGTAAGGCGGACACACTGTACATACATATTACAATTCCACAGGAATTTCTGATTTTGCCACGTGATCAACACTTGTTGATTGCAATGAAATTACGACATCTGCCACCAGCGTAGCTCCAGATATAGAGAATAGTAGGTTAGTGCCGTGAATGTGAAAACAATATCTGGCCAGGCTTAGGAAACGGGATGGGCGAGGCTACAAATAGCTTTAAAATGCAAAACAAATCTCAAAATCGGAGAATCGAACCGCACATATTCATACGCAGTGATTAGGTCGTATTGACAGGATATCAACAATGTTTCACGCCACCATGTTTCACGGCACATACGCACTGTGTTGACGGGATAAATAGAGAATATAAGGCTACTGTCTGTTGGTAGGAATTAAATTGCTAGGCTTGCCGAGGAATTCCTACCGTTTCCGAGCCGAGCCTGATAAACTTGATATCAAAATACAGTAACCTGTATTTTATTTATCAGGTAACATTTTATGCTCGAAAATGGACATAACGGACATAGCGCGGACTTGTTTACGTTGCGTCATTACACTGACGTCATTCTGTAACATCACATGACGTCATCCGACGCCAGTTTTCACTTCGTTGTAACCCGGATGTCTGTATCAGGTCAATTGCTGATACAACACTATGTTATATCAGTCAGTACGTATTCAGACAATACAGGGCAGGTTACCTGATAAAAGACTGCGAATCCGTCGTGCAGTCACTGACGTAGCAGTATTGTCGTCTTTATAGCAATACACATTTACAAGACAAGGCCGTGATCAGGCCCGTACGCAGGGGGGTGCGACGGGTGCGTACGCACCCCCCTAAATTCGCCGAGGTCCGCTATTTTTCAAACGGTAATCTCAACACAAATCTTGAAATGCATTAATATGCAGGTAATTTGCATGAAAATGCCACCGTTGAAATCCGAATTTAAATGACATAAAATGCAGGAGAGTGCATTTCAGGCCATCTAGGTTTAAACAATTTAAGGGGGGTGCCTCAGGGGCGAGCCCCATGTAGTGGCGCGAGTACGCCTAGCGTACTCGCGCCACTACATGGGACTCGCCCCTGACGCACCCCCAATAGAAAATCCTGCGTACGGGCTGGTGATAAATACCGAAATTTACTACTGCCCACAAATATACATTGCAAGTGCGGTTTTATTGATCTGTTCAATTCTCCCACAGACTGTGACAATATTTTCAAATTCATTCATTTTGTGTGGGTATTTGCGAGATGATCAGGATCTACAATATTTGGTGGTCGCCAGATCGGCCAAGTGAGCTTCCTCCGGGTACTCCTTACACATTAATGACCGCCCTTACGCATTCATCAATACTTAAATGTTGATACATTTATTGCTAAAACGGCACTTTTAGGAGATCTAGTTACGACAATGATGCACAAATACGTTGTTGAATGGCATGACCGTATTAACAGTAATAGCAGCATACGGGGTCAAGGGGGTAATAAACTCAGGTCTTATTGTAAGTTAAAAAATAACTTCGAAACAGAAGCTTATTGCAAGCTCTTGATTCCATTTAAGCACAGATCAGCTTTTGCCAAGTTTCGCTGTGGGGTTGCTCGCATTAGACTGGAAACCGGACGATACGAAAATATTGCCCTGGATGAAAGGCTGTGTATATTTTGCAATGCTAATACTGTGGAAACGGAAAAGCATATTCTTTTAGAATGTGATTTGTACAGTGATCATAGAACTGTATTGTTCGATAAAGCTTGCAACATTGTTCCGGATTTCTTGAACTTGTGTGATATCGATAAGTTTGTAATCTTATTTGCTAATAATGATATCATGAAAGAATGTGCCAAAACTTGTTTAAATATTTTAAAAAGAAGGTGTGGTTTTCTTTATAGATGATCAATATACCGTACGTTAGGTCTTATTCATTTAACCATGTCTTATAGTGTAGATATTGTACTATATTCATGAATGATTGTGTCTATGTTTATCATGTGTTTTAGTGTATGGGTATGTCATAGTCATGATACACGCAGTAGGTTACATGTAGTTTGTGCATGTGCGTTATAGCATGTATCAGATGCTGGTGTCATGAACACGTTAGATAACTGTATGTACATATTACCCATGTATTCATATTCATTTTTTATGTGGCAAAACACATGTTTTATAGTGAGTGTAGTCTCTTGTAATTCTTATAGAATGGCGATGTACTATTTTACTGTGTCTATATTGTATTATCTTATGTGTGTACATTGATGAGACTTTAATAAACAAATATATATATTCATCTGTACCAACTACAGCATTATAAGTGTTCTCGTGCTTGTTTGTAATTGTTGTAAAATAAATCAAGTTTAAACTTTACAAAAATTGCTAATGTCAATACCATTTTCTCAACAGATGACCATATTTACCCAGAGTGTGACCACACGTTTAATCAGACTTTCCAATGGAACATTAATGATACCAGTTTATATGGCCGTAAAATGTGGACAGGTTTCGTGAAACTGACAGTAGTTCATAGTGAACTACTGTCAGTTTCACGAAACATGTCCACATTTTACGGCCATATAAACAATTCAAAAACAATATATTTTTGTTGATACTATTAAATTTGATTAAATTTTGTCAAATATTGATTGTATTACGAAAACGTTATTTGTCTATGGGAATTTAACATGGGGCAAAATGAGGTGGAGGAGCTGGGGGAGGAGTCAATACCTGGCTAGATAGCATGGAAATGATATATTACAGTTTGAAAATCGGTCCACTATGAAATTAGAAAAATTCCACATGTTAAATCCCCATAGGCATCTTCACTCTGTCACTCTGTGAAGATGTCGATGGGGATTTAACATGGGGAAATTGTTTTCTCGCAATAATCGACCAGATTTCATGAAATAAAAAGGAGACCCATTCTTAAATTTGGATTGGTTTCGTGAAACAGAGAGTACATGATTAAACGCTATACTGGCCAATGACTACGTCAGTCATGTTTTGTCGCGATGTGTCTCATATAAAGCCGGGGTTATCATGCTGCGCTTAATTTTAAATGTGATTTTCAAAGTGTCTTAAAGTACGATTGACAAATACGAAGGAACCGGAAGCTGCATGTGTCGTCATTAGGGTTTGCCGACGTAGTGTTGTCTCTACTTAGTCCTTAAGCTAATGAGAAAGTTGTGTCGAATTATCCTTAATCAGTCTTGAAAGTGTTTGTTTTATACATCGGTGGAGATTGCATGATAGATACAGATTGTGATTTGACAGACATGACACGCTATATGTGGCTGTGGCTGAACAAATGGGGCTTATGGGATTCTGATCAATGTAGCTACTGATAAAATGGCACAATCATGTAGCCTGATAACGATCTATATTGCTTGCTAGAAGCATGACGAGTGTTGCATTGATGGAATGATGATCAGTGCAGATCCTGATCAGACTGTGCGGATGCACAGGCTGATCTGGATCTACACTGGTTGCTAAACCCATAAGTCAGTAACAGACACATATGATGTGCGAATACCTGTGACGTAATAGTTAACAAATGGTTGTATGACATGAACAGAACAACACGTAATAATTCCAGCACAAACATATTTACACAATTCCCTAACATTTGATTGGTCCGTAGCAAGTCTCTGTCCAAAATGTATATACCAGTAAACTCCCACGCCGAACTACTTTCCGTAACCATGAGGCGCAGTTAAAATAATTCTTAAGAAAACGGAAAATAAACACATTTTCTTGATTCATTTATTTAAAATGCTGGAATTATAAGGAATAAATGGCATTTTTGTGGAATTTATCGGGGATATAAACTTGGAAAAGTCGCGGGAATACTGGACGAGGCCTTCCGACGAGGCCTTCCGACGATGATGATTCTACGATGACGGTAGTACGATACTACGATGATGATAGTACGATGCTACGATGGCGATAGTACGATACTACGATGACAATAGTACGATGCTACGATGGCCTTCGTCCAGTATTCCCGCGACTTTTCCAAGTTTATACCCCGATAAATTCCACAAAAAGGCCATTCATTCCTATATTACGGGTCAACATAGATGTCCACAGAAATGATACAAAATCTGCAAATGTTGTATTCAGCATAAAGGTTGAATGTTTAAGGAATAAAATCATGGGTTGTTGCTTTTCTTGGGGTGTACAATACATTTGGTCTGTTTAAACTTTAAACAGACCAAATGAATTGCGCACCCGAGTAAAAGCAACAGCCCATGGTTTTATTACTTATATCTACACTGCATTTTCTGATAGTTTCAAAAATGTAAATAACCAAATATGGCGTTAAAATTAAGTATAATATTGTTTTGCGTCAATTTGTCGCAATTTCTTGAACAGCAACGTTGCCAGTCAATAGCGTGCAGGTATTGACAACCGCGTGGAATTTATGGACGTCAAACAAACTTTCACCAGACACAGCATGGCGCGACGGCACGTGGATCTAATGTATTGTATTGTGATGCAAACGCCGTACGTCGAATGGGCGTTTACATTATGAATTTGCACTTACGAATATTTTAGTCGTACGAAGTTTAGTGAAACGGGCCCCTGGTCAACATCTCACTAAGTTCTCTTACACAACCGCCTGCGTTAATCTTGTCCAGATGTCAACGCATCTGAACATCTATTGGCAATCTCCACTCGCAACCAAACAGATTGATTGGCTGGGTCTGAACTGTAACACAGCTCAGGCTCAGCCAATCAAGCAGCTGGATTTCAAGCACAGTATTGGATTATTTTGAAATAAAACAATTGGCAAAGATTGGCAAGATTAGCGTATGCGGTCGCGTATCTCAAGTCATGCCACAATCAAGTCATGCCACAATCATGTGATCCCAGTAAGCACCTTACGTCTCCATATAATTTTTCGCAGAAACTGCAAAATCAAAAGCAGCTATTTTGATAACGATTACGGTCTCACAGCGGGAATTGTGAACCGTATGAATCACATGTTATTTAAGAATGGTTCATACAGTGAAATCTCTCTAAACGGACACCCTGTAAATCGATGTATTGGTAATGTTGTGGGTTGCTTTCTTATGTATCTCCGATGGTAATGATGTTCATGATCACAAAACATGGCAACATGTCCAGGAGTGGTCATATGCCTGATTTACAGTGGATCACTTTAAAGCGGACACCGTACAGGTAAATTAAACATTCATTTCCCACTACCGAACGTGTTAATTGACATTATTATACTTTTTTTCTTTTATATCAAACGTAATTGCTACGCTCGATAGCAAGGGCGTAAACATATTTCCTTAACCCTTTCACCCCTTAGTAACTGGAATAGATTTGCATATGTTAATTTTGCAACCAATCCAACCGTCATAAAATGATTTTCAGACTAGTCCATTTATGAAAAGGGGGTGTCTTTGCTCTCAAAAACATAAACAAATACTTTCCAAAAATACAGATCCTGATGTGACGGATTATTCAGAATTGATTCAGGCCACGCATTTTATTATATACATAATTTAAAAATGCCCTGCCTCATTTGCATATCAAAACAGCCTGATACAGCCGCGCGTCTCTATCAGTAATCTATGTATTAATAACTTGTTATTTCTGCACAGCGGACACTCGTAGTGTTTGAAACGGGTGGAACAGTGTCACAATTATACACTATTTAAGACCAATTCTCTGTAAAAACCGAGGCTACAGGAGCTATACTGATCACACATCCGATAAGCTCCATTTCTCCAGACGCAGCCACATTTACGGAAACTATGATTGAATATCGGTGATTATCCCGTCAACACAGTGCGTATGTGCCGTGAAACATAGTGCCGTGAAACATTTTTGATATCCTGTCAATACGACCTAATCACTGCGTATGAATATGTGTGGTGACTGGGGTTATTTTTTTGCATTTTAAAGCCATTTGTAGGTGTTGACAGACGGGATAAATAGAATAGTAGGTTAGTGCCGTGAATGGGAAAAATATCTGGCGCGGCACGGAAACGGGATGTGCTCGGTAGAGCCTCGCCCATCCCGTTTCCGAAGCCTTGCCAGATATGTTTTCCCATTCACGGCACTAACCTACTATTCTCTATAACTCGGGTGGATATAAACAGGTCATAGCCACATATCACACAATGCCTAAACTCTTCCCAGAAATCCCAGAAGTTTGTACATGTTATTTGTCAATGAATGCAAAATATTAATACCATTCCACGTGATAGCAATGTCATTCGGTCAATGAAAGACCTTGTACGACGTGGCGTGGCATGGCTAATTGCCACCTGTGCAAATTATCATTATATTTGTTTATCGTTTTAAGACCTCGAGTGCAAGAAACTTGAAACAGTACGCCCCTTATTATCATCCAGAGGATTGATTCTGTTTGTTTGCTCTGTGTCATCTAAATGATTGCCATGAATAATCGCGAGTATATACGCGTGTTCCGTTTAGATCATAATACTAGTGTCATCGTATCATCGTACTCCCGTCATCGATTTCGTAATATCGTCATCATAGAATCGTACCATCATCATCGTAGTATCGTACTATCGCCATCGGAGTATCGTACTATTATCATCGTAGTATCGTACTAACACCATCGGATTATCGTACTATCATTATCGTAGTATCGTAATATCATCATCTTAGCATCGTACTATCGCCATCGTACTATCGTCATCGTAGTATCGTACTATCGCCATCGTAGCATCGTACTATCATCATCGTAGTATCGTACTACCGTCATCGTAGAATCATCATCGTCGGAAGGCCTCGTCCAGTATTCCCGCGACTTTTCCAAGTTTATATCCCCGATAAATTCCACAAAAATGCCATTCATTCCTTATAATTCCAGCATTTTAAATAAATGAATCAAGAAAATGTGTTTATTTTCCGTTTTCTTAAGAATTATTTTAACTGCGCCTCACGGTTAGGGAAAGTAGTTCGGCGTGGGAGTTTACTGTCATATACTTTTTGGACAGAGACTTGGTACGGGCCAATCAAATGTTAGGGAATTGTGTAAATATTTTTGTGCTGGAATTATAGAAGGTGTAAATATTAACTCTTGAAGGTAAGAGTATGGTGCCAACGATAGAAAACAAGATAACAAAAGTAGATCAATGATTAACGTAATAACTAATATACCATGCGAAAAAGTCATGGCAGAGCAGCCTGCAATGTGACACAAACATGTCTTCATGACCACCGGTGTACCGTCCCAGCAAAAACAAGGTGCATGATCACGTGGTTATAACAACAACAACAATGGCTGAAAGTGTTGAATGCGGGGGCCCACTCCAAAGTGAGTATTATTTGATAGTTTCCTTAATATGCAACGGATTTTGATGAAATATGGCGCAGCAAACTCGTCTTCGTGAGCTCATACTTATGTAGTTTTTGCGAACAATCGATATCCGTGTCAGTAGACACGGAAATCGATTCTTCACAAAAACAACAGAAGTTTGGGCCAAAGTACCGAGACCACAAAATGCGGCTTAACAAGACGCGTTTGGTGCGCCATATTTCATCAAAATCCGTTACATAGTAAGGACAATATAAAAGAATATGTACCTTGAATCGGAAGAGCTTCTGGAAGTTTCAGTAATTGTTGTTGTTGTTGTTGTTGTATCTACGTGATCATGCACATTGAAAAGGCAACGTGACGTGTAACATACTGGATATCAGATGAGATATATAGCCATACGTAATATACAAGGCAGGGGCGGATCTAGAGGGGTGGGGGGTTCGGGTTGCAACACCCCCCCCCCGTTCAGCCACGGAGTTTACATAGATCACAGTTTACCACAAGCTAGAGTCTGAATTTAAATGCAGTAAGACACAGGAAAGTGCATTTCGAAGAGCTCGAAAATAGGACAACCACCAGTTGCGAACGGTAACTCTTGCAATTACTCCCGTACAGCTACGGACGGTACGGGAGTAGATTGCAAGAGTTACCTTCGCAACTAGAGACCCCCCCCCCCCCCCCTGTTCGCCAAATGCTGGATCCGCCCCTGAAATGCGTATCATATGGTACTCGGCGCGTGTCATGTGTTTATCATGAGGTATAAGTTAGTTTATTTTTTACATTTGTTCATGGGTCTCCTTTGGGTATCTTGTTCATTTTTCCGTTTGGTATGCTCATCACTAAGTGCTTCATCTCCCGAGATAAAGCATAAACAATACATGTCTTTAAATGGGTTTTGCAAAGGAAACTAACAACAAAAATATCATATTTTCAACAAGAACTTACGCGAGTAAATACGGCGGCATTAAACGAATTATGAATCATAACTGTTTCTTGCGAGACAGAATGCAGGTGCATTAATGCTCCAGCACACGTTATAGTAACTGGCTAACATGCATCTCTGGAGAAATGGGGCGTATGGAATTTGTGACCAGTGTAGCTCCTGATCGAATATCACACTCCTGTAGCCTGATATCGATATATATTGCTTGTTTGAAGTATGACGGTAATTTTCCGTAAATACCCTAAAATAAGATACAGTCAAAGCCGAAAAGAAAATGCAATGGATTGGAACTTGTCGCTAACATTGGACATACTATATGGATATGTTACCGTGTACGACAAAAAAATGGAATACACGTGGTAACTTTGATAAAGATCCCGTCGATATTACTAGGCGAAAGTGCCCCACCTCGATTGTATTTCAAATGACATCCATTAGTTCATTACAAACAACGTAATTAATCAATTAGCTACGCGACACTAATTACCATGCCTTGCACTCAACACGAAAACCTTGACACGTGCATATGTGTGGTGGCAAGTTACGGACGAGAACTATAAGTTAGATCACGGTTCGTCCGCATGTACGAGGAGATAATCCGCGAGCTTTAGCGAGCGGATTATCGCTCGTACATGCGGACAAACGTGATCTGACGTATTTATCACATTATCATGTACATATCTTGCACACGAGCCGTGTTAATACAGAAACAACACCCAGAAAAGTGTCCAAAATGTGATAACTATAGTTGTGAGTCGGGCAACATCGCAGAATAACTTTAATATAAATACTTCAGGAATAAAACCATGGGCTGTTGCGTTTACTTGGGTACTACACATTTGGTCTGTTTAAAGTCCGAAGGACTCCTCGCAAACTTTAAGCAAAACAAATGCACTGTTTACCCCAGTAAACGCAACAGCCCATGGTTTTATTACTTATATTTACATTGCATTTACTGATAGTTTCAAAAATGTAAATAACCAAGTATGGCGTTACAATTAACAATACTCTTGTTTTACGGCACTATGTCGCAATTCCTGGAACAGCGACATTGCCAACTTTAACCAATCAACAACATAGCGCGATGTCACGTGTGTCTAATGTATTGTAATGGGATGTAAACGCAATACGTCGAAAGTGCGTTTGCATTATGAATTTATAGAATGTGTATATATATGAAGTTTAATATAGTATTACAATATAATACGTGTGGATAAATAATTAATTATATCATTTACCTAATTCAGCTCAAAAACCCACGTCTGTTTCCCCAACCGTTGTAGGATTTGGCTAACCCGATTACAGATACGTGGGCAGCGACACGACAAAACCGGGCTTATCGCAGATCCTTATCAGAAAGGTCAGCACACAATAGATGAACTGTGTGTGTGTGTGTGTGTGTTTATTTGTCGTTTCTAATGCACTCTATAAATATCACGCAATCTGATGGTCATACATTACAGGTATATCATTGTTGATGAACGGTCGCAAATTATTTCAATATGTATTCAATATTAAAGTTTGCAAAACAGTAAAGGAGTGCATTAGAAATAGGTTAACTGAATTGTAATTTTGAACTTTGCTGCGTATATCAGAAAATGATAGGTCCGAAAACATGTTTAATGGCTTCGCTAGCGCGTCGCCATTAAACAGATTTTCCGACCTATCATTTTCTGATATACGCCGCAGATTTCAAAATTACAATACAGTTAACCCTATATTCAATGACAATGACTGAATATTGAACAGTGTAGACCATGTACAGGGCTTATTGCCGTCTTGACCAGTGTAGATCCTGATCGGAAAGTTCCACTCAAAGCTAATAATACTCCATACTGTTCACATGCGTGTTTAATACTGTCTGTTTCACGAAACCTGCCCAAATATTGCGGACATATGAACAATACAAAAACAAATTATTGTTTTCGATAATATTTATTTTTTTCAAAATTTAAGAATCAGCCTTCTTTTTATTTCGTGAAATGTTAAATCCCCATAGACATCTTCACTGACTGAGGTATTTCTGTGACGGATTAGCGAACTTTGTAAACACTGACCAACAGGTTCCGCTCAAAACATGATAATAAAAAATCACACGTTGTCACGGACGTAATATCGAACAGTGTGGACCCTGAACAGACTGCGCGGATGCACTGGCTGGTCTGGGTCTAGACAGTTGACACATACACTAAGAACTATTTTCTTACGTTGAATCGCAAATCCATCTCATTTAGAGCAACTTAATCCTCTAATGCGCGGCGTAATTTTCTATTAGTTATAATTCCATGGAATAAATGTATGACATCTTGGGGGGAAAAAGTGTCTAAAGTCTGTTTGGAATCTTGACTGGTAAAAAGGTCCCACTGGCATGTGTATATCAAAGGACTGAACGTCCTGAAATTCTTCGCAGTATGTGTTTGTGGATGACACATAGAATAATAATTAATCTGGAATGGAAAGCGTTTCGCGAAAAATAAGCTCGGGAAAATCACGGCAGCAGCAACAACAACCAACAACAACAACGAGCTAAAAAATAGATTTTTGGAAAACCCAAAATGATAAATAGATTTATATTCTGGGACCTATTCTGAACCGAAATCGAAGATTCTATTCGTGCATCGAACCATGGAGTTACGAATCGCGAATAATCGAGTATGGCGGTTAATCATCGTAGATTACGGAAACATGTGCAATAACATAAATGTAACACACACAAAGCAAACAAAACATTTATCACACTGAAAAGGCGATCAAGCTAAGTTGTTAGAACTAATTTTATGGCGTAATACCCGTGTTTTTGAAAAGTTCAAACTGCAAAATGTGTGCTACTACGATCAAATTTGGATATTGGTTGTATAATTCTTCGCTAGCGCTCGAATAATAAAGTGTGTAAACCCAATATACCAGTCCCAAAAATAGGCTAGCCAACTTGGAAAATCACGAGTAACTTCCGATGTAACTATGTCTGGTGCATCATATAATGCTATAATTGGCCGATGTTTGTCAGTAATTGGCCGACGTCTCTTCAACTGGACAATGTGACGTCAAACAGATAAATAACATAATGCCATGTGAAATTACATAGTGGTCTGTAGATCGGACAAATGGATTTCCTCTGGGTACTCCGGTCACCTCCCATATTAAGGATCACCTTTACACTCCCATATGTGACAACGAAAACAGTTGTATAAGTGTTCTCGCGCTTGCTTGTAATTATTGTAAAATAAAGATTGTTTAAATAATATGCTTACGTTGTTCGACACCACTCACAGCCGTGTTCAAACGTATAGTGCGTGCTGTTTGACCATGGCTGTAGACAATGCTCATTCCGGGGCCAAGCCAACACCTACGTAATGCATATGTCTCATGCATGACGTTGCTAGAACGCGCCATTACGTCACCAGACCATTTTGAAATTGATGCGGCTGCAACACGCGACGTGTACTGGACGTGCCCCGGAATATGTATGGGGTTCAAACAGTTCCCTCGTGCCACGGCAAACGTTTACCCACGGCTTTACATGGTCGAACCTTATAATATTGCACAATCCGCAAATATGCTATGTACAGCCTTCCTATACCTAAACACGCATGACCCATATACTGTTTTTAGTCGTACGAATTTTAGTGAAATGGGCTCCAGGAATACAGCCATTCAAACATATATGAGATGTCCACACTAGTTGATCAGTAACCGTAAGTTTAATCGTCTATAATCCATAGTTTACTATGGCTCTGCACATAATGAACACATGGAACCCTTGCTAAATGTAAATGCTTGGATTTAACGACGGTATTGGCTCGATGACCTTGCATGTCGTCTCCCAAGAATGGGATATAGGAAGGAGGTGGATACAGAGAAAACCGGCCCCAGGAGGCCTTATTAGAATAGTCCCCTCTAGTTCTTTAACGTGTCCAGACTCTCCTTAAAATCTGATACAAGGGACCGCCGTTTAAAGTCCCCATCTGAAAGGACTAGTAGAGCAGGAAATACAAAGTATCTCAGGAATACTGACGCCCTGGAACTGAACCCTGAATCGAACCCGGGTCGCCAGCGTGGTAGTTCAACGGTATTACCCCTCGGCCACGGTCTGCTCTAAACCCCTGCTGTTCACTCTCCCCTAGTGTAACCGGGGCTGCTCTAAACCCCTGCTGTTCACTCTCCCCTAGTGTAACCGGGGCTGCTCTAAACCCCTGATGTTCACTCTCACCTAGTGTAACCGGGGCTACTCTAAACCCCTGTTGTTCACTCTCCCCTAGTGTAAACGGGGCTGCTCTAAACCCTTGCTGTTCACTCTCCCCTAGTGTAACCGGGGCTGCTCTAAACCCCTGCTGTTCACTCTCCCCTAGTGTAACCGGGGCTGCTCTAAACCCCTGTTGTTCACACTCCCCTAGTGTAAACGGGGCTGCTCTAAACCCCTGCTGTTCACTCTCCCCTAGTGTAACCAGGGTTACACTAGGGGAGGGTGAACAGTAGGGGTTCTATTGTTCTCCCCTTTCAACGCCAGCCTTAGACATAGTTGTACTTTACAGGGGTTACACGAGGGGAGTATTATAGAAACCCCTACTGTTCACACTCCCCTAGTACTGGGGGAGTGTGAACAGTAGAGGGGGGTCTACACAGCCTTTTCCAGCACAATGAACATGTCCCAATTTGGAGCTCAATGACACCCATATGAAATGTATCCAGAGTTGATCGGAATCCATAGCTTACGTCTGCATTAATGTGTGTGTGTGTCACTAGTATTTGTCTGCATTATTCTGTGGATGCGTGTCAATAACGGCATCAATGTATACATTAGCTAACTATAATGATTGGTATTGATTAACAAGCATTATAATGGATAGCCAGAGCTCCAGATAAGCTGCGTATTTGCTTAAATACCCAATTAAAGTAGCGAGTATCAAAAAGCAATAACAATTTTGTGATACCTTTATCATGCTACAGAAAACAATAAACAGACCACAAATATAGCATATTTTTCGTATTTTCCATGAAAACATGTATCGGTATTTCATTAGAATTGTCTCCAAGGAGACAATTCTAATGAAATGCCAAGACATGTTTTCATTTCGAAGCAAACTATTCAATAATTGCAGTCTGTTGATGTGTAAACAGTAGAGTGGTTTTATTTTACCCAATTAACAATTTGAAATACCCAATTGATTCAGATATGATGGAGTGAAAATACTCAATTAATAATTCCTTATCTGGAGCCCTGTGATTGGTATTGGTTAAAAAGCATTGTAATGGATAGCCAAATGTACAATCAAGTCCGGAGAATAACCAACAATCTCGATCGCAATTTGTAGTTGTTCTTGAACCCTGGTTTGAATAATTAGTGAGCGGCGAAATTGTTCAGGCAAAGAAGCATATAGTGGCACCTCTCTACTTTAATTCAGACATACATGTATATGTATATGCATTCCAAATATAACAAGACAAAATCATGGAATCCATGATAATCGCTAAACACAAATACCAGTAGCCTATTTCACCAACATTGCTCAATATACTTATCTAGCAAAGTATACTTTGAGGGAGTACTCATTTATTTACCCCGAAATGCATTATGTCATATAGAACAAACGACTGCATATATTTGATGATTAAAAGAATGCAGAATTATTATAATAAATTTATTACATTATCACAGCCAAACTGGCTGTGATAATGTAATAAATTCAGTATAATAAAAATTAATAAAGTTATCATTAAATTGAATATTTGTCCCTCACAGTATACTTTGCTAGATAAGTATACTTTGCAATGTTGGTGAAATAGGCTACTGAAGAAATATACATTGCGAGTGCGGTTTTGTAACCATGAAAAGACAACGTAACCTTATTAGCAACGTGACGTCAAACCGATGACAAATTTCACTAATACTAACGTCAAGGATGCCAAGGACGTTGTTCTAAGGGAAGTTACTCGTGATTTTCCAAGTTCGGTAACCTATTTATAGGACTGGTCCGTCGAGTCCGATCCGAACCCGCCTACTTGTAAATATCGACGTGTATGGTGTATCCGGTTTTCGCTTAATTATCCTACAATCTAATTAGTGTCACCATGTTGTCATTTCAATTAGTAGCGATCGTTTTCTATAGAATATTCCACCTTATTGTGTTATTACATTACCGACCAGTTCCGATATTGTCAATATTTTCACAGCCTAATCTGCGAATATTTGTTGTTCCGCTGTTGTGAGCACAACATTAACCCTTTGAACTCTAAGTAACAGGAATGGATTTTGCCAGAAAACGTCTCCGATGATGTCTCTGATGTAAAGAACATTTTGTGCTTACTGTGTGCGCATGTACTTTTAACCCTTTCAACTCTAAGTAACAGGAATGGATTTTGATATGTTCATTTTCTAACCAATCCAATCATCACAAAATGATTTTCAAACTAGTCCAGTTATGAAAAGGGGGTGTTTTTGTTCTCAAAAAATATGAAAATTACATCTGGATCTACACTGTTTGCCAATACCACTATAGAGGGCTGTAGTGTTGAAAGGGTTAACCCTTTGAACCCGAAAGCCCGCTATATCGGTTTATGCAAACAGTGCAGATCCAGATGAGCCGGCTCGTAACGAGCCGTCTCATCAGGATCTGCACTGTTTGAAAGTCATTTTCATACTTTTTAGAAAAACAAATACCCCCTTTTTATAAATGGAACAGTCTGAAAATCATTTTGCGATGATTGGATTGGTTGCAAAACGAACATATCGCAGCCCATTCAGTTACTTAGGGGTGAAAGGATTAATATGATTCATATCTCCAGTGGATTGTTATGCGATGTGTGGACCAAATCTGGCCAGGATCTGCATATGTCGTTAATGCATTAATTCTGGTTTTCTACGATAATTAATAGAGATCAGTAAACAGCTTAACAGACTGTTTCCATCTAGTGCGGGGAGATTAGTATACATGACAGACTATGTTTACTAATACGCGCGGTATTGACGCAAACAAATGGATCTGATACTGGCATGATGAAACGGCCATTATGGCAGAACGATATGTGTGCATGCTTCTACAGTTACCTGGCTCTGAATGTTAACGTGACTATGTTTCAGGGGCCCGTTTCACTAAACTTCGTGCGATAAAGAAGTGAGTACGTGCAAATCTAATACTAGTATGTGCAACAAACTTCGCATTTGCAGTTGATTTTGTGAAATATTTGGTTAAGTTGTTCAGTTCATTGACCCCTACATGTATGTGGAACTTTGTAGCAGTAGTGAACCACGTTAACCTTTACACTGCCGAATTAAAAATTGTCGTCTGCTGTTTATTTTTTATTTTCGATTTTTCTCATCAAAAACATGGTTTGACAGCATTTTAGAATCATTTCCAGTGGAAAAGATTCTAAAGTGCTGTCAAACCATGTCTTTATTGAGAAAGAAGACAAAATATAAAGCATCAGCAGACGACAATTTTCGTGCTCAGCAGTCTAAGGGTTAATGTGTGAAGTAAATATATAGAGATCTCCGTACGAACATTTGTTGTCATACGAAGCTTAGTGAAACGTAGTTGCGAACGGTAACTCTTGCAATTTACCCCAGTACCGTCCGTAGCTACGGACACATTTTGCGGTTTGAACTTTTTAAAAACGCTGGTATTACGCCATAAAAATAGTTCTAACATCTTAGCTTGATCGCCTTTTCAGTGTGATAAATGTTTTCTTTGCTTTTTTGTGCTACATTTATGTTATTGCACATGTTTCCGTAGTCTACGAGTGCGATGATTAACCGCCATACTCGATTATTCGCGATTCGTAACTCCATGGTGAAACAACGTAGTTGCGAACGGTAGCTCTTGCAATTACCTCCGTACCCTGCAGTATTATAAACTTTTTTACCAATACGCAATTTGTTCCAGGCGACTTATGTTTGGAAATATGCACATTACTGCAATTAAACAAGTTTGTCATATTCTGTTGCATCGCTTTAAATTTCTAAGTACAGTGGAACCTCTCTAAACCGGACACCAAGAAAACACATGTGATCATATTTTTGATCAGTTTCTTGGTTATTTATCACAGGTGATAATATCTGTTCGTGATCGCATAACACACAACTATGGCTCAGAATGATCGAATTCCTGATTTACAGTGAACCCTCTCTAATCCGGACACCATGGGGACCTCCCAGTGTGTCCGGTTTAGAGAGGTTTCACTGTACATTGTCGCCCCAGCTTCTTGAATGGGATGAATAGGCGGCATGTGGTCGAAAGTTGTCATGGCAATGAATATATATTTATACACGTTGTATGCACGAGGAATTTCCGCACTGGGGAAAATACATATTACAAGACGGCGTTCACACATTTTGTTACATTCTTTTACATTAAGAATCGCAACTATAGCCTCATACTATCATTCTGAAAACAGCGGTTTTGATCCTGTTTTAAATGGGTAATTGTACATGTTTTCAATTAAGTACGTGTTTTCATTTTTTTTTTAAAGAAAATATGTTTTTCACACATGTGACAAGCGTATCCCGCTTTTATCCAAAATGATATTATTGTTTTCAAATCCCAACCATATCTCGGCTCCAGCAATGTCAGCATGCAATTCAATTGTTCACACGTCTGTATTCGATATTCACAGATCAATGGCCCTCGAGCGAATTAGTTTGTCATTTAGTGCGTCAGTTTCCTGTGCTCATGACTATGAATGCAAAATGTCTAAAAGCGAAGTAATTATTCAAATTGATCACCATTTAAGATGTTTTAGAGCCAAAGAAAATTGTGCCCAAGCTCGTCTTATGTATTGAAATAGGTAAAAAAGAAATAAATAAATGAAGGGGTGCTGGGTGTAGGCATTATGATGGATATGGTAGGGTCTGATCTTACTATAAATGAGCGAAAGAACGAATTCAGAACGTTTCAATGTGTAGTTACACTACCGTCTATGTTAATCTTGCCCAGATTATCAACGTTTCTGAACATATATTATATTAGTTACAATACAATACAATACATTTTATTCACTCTAAGCCACATACGTGACACACGAGGTATACAATAGATTACATAATACAACGATGGGTAAAAATACAAAATGCATAGCTCACTAGTCATTATAACCATAAAGCATTTCTTATAAAAATAGCTAAATTTCTTAATTGCTTTCCAGATTTGTTCTCAAATAGCTGTGCGAATTTTAAAATATTTGGTCTTCTAAAATAAAATGGCTTGATATACCGTTTTCGAACTTCATCATAGAAGCGGCACTCGAAAAGGAAATGAAACTCGTCACCGAGAGCACCAGCGCCACATTTGTTGCAGACCCTGCTTGCTCTCGGCACACCTGTCCATCTACCAGTTTCGACCGCCAGTCTATGATTACAAGTTCGAAATCTGGTCAATGTTTTTCTTAACCTTTCCGTGAGATTAATTAAATATGTTTCTAATCCAAACTCTGTTTTAAAAATTCTATACGTAATTCCACGTGAAGATGAATCGATGCTGGTGAGCCATGACTGAATAAACTGGTTCAGAAGCCGAGTCCTGGCGTAGTGGCCCAGCAGTTAAACAGTATTGTACAGGGCTACAGATAAGCTGAGTATTTGCTTAAATACCCAATTAAACTTGGCAAAATCCCTATTGAAATCAGAAGTAGCGAGTATCAAAAAGAAATAAAACAATTGTGGTACCTTTATCATGCTGCAGAAAACAATAAACAGACCACACATATAGCATAATTTTCTTATTTTCCATGAAAACATATCTTGGTATTTCTTGAAATGCCAAGACATGTTTTAATTTCGAAGCAAATTATTCAATTATTGCGGTCTGTTGATGTGTAAATAGTAGTGATTTTGATTTTATTTTACCCAATTAAAATTTTGAAATACCCAATTGCTTCAGAAATGATGGAGTGACACTACTCAATTACTAATTCCTTATCTGGAGCTCTGAATTGTATTTCATTTGGATATAATTCCAGCACTAAAATATTTACACAATTCCCTAACATTTCATTGGCTCGTAGCAAGTCTCTGTCCAAAATGTATATCCCAGTAAACTCCCACGCCGAACTACTTTCCGTAACCGTGAGGCGCAGTTAAAATAATTGTTAAGAAAACGGAAAATAAACACATTTTCTGGATGAATTTATTTCAAATGATGGAATTATAAGGAATGAATGGCCATTTTGTTGAATTTATCGGGGATATAAACTTGGAAAAGTCGCGGGAATACTGGACGAGGCCTTCCGGCCTTCGTCCAGTATTCCCGCGACTTTTCCAAGTTTATACCCCGATAAATTCCACAAAAAGGCCATTCATTCCTATATTAAGCACATTTCATATACACACATTAGTATTGGAGGATTGAAAGGAGCATCTAAAGGAACATCTAAAGGAACATCTATTGACAATACAAACTCGCAATCGATCAGTTTCATTGGCTGCGCGTGAGCATGGTATTCTATTTATCAGGTAACGTTTCAGGCTACAGGATAAATAAGTATGATGTTGTTTTCGTTGAAAAGAACGCGAACTTGTTTCTGTGACGTAATTCCAGTAATGTCATTCGGTAACGTCATATGACGTCATTCGTCCAATTAAACGTCAGTTTTCAATTCAACCTGGATATTTCAACCCGGATATTCGTATCAGGTCAATGCCTGATACAGCAATGAGTCACCAGTCAGCACGTATTCGGCCAATACAAAGCACGTTACCTGATACATTGTGGCACTTATTATGAAATAACAATACATGAAAGTTATATTTCGTTAAAATAATATGATCCCGGTTTTACCAAAATGTTCGTGAATTCGATTTAATGCTTTAAAGGTACATGCCCACTCAGTAGGCACAAAATGTTCTTTACATCAGAGACACATCTGAGACATATTCTGGCAAAATAAACATTCATTCACCATTGCCCCACGTATTGATTGACATTATTATACATTTCATATCAGACGTAACTTTCCACATTGATATCAGGGACGATAACCGTGTTACCTTCAAATGTTAACGGACATTACAATTTATACTCTGTATTTATGTTTTGATGTTCAATTATTATACTTTTTCAGGTGACGCATTTAATTAGTATAAATAATTAAAAAATACCATGCCTCATTTGCATATGAAAATAGCCTGATACCAACGCGCGTCACTATCAGTAAAATACATATTACTAAATGATTATACGTGTATAGCAGCGACTCGTAATCTTTAGAACTGGTGGAATAGTGACAAAATTATACACTTGTTTAATTCCTATAAAGAACATCTGTGCCTACTGAGTGGGTATGTACCTTTAACGCTATCTGTATGTCTATGTTGTATATTGTAAATTGTGTACATATAGTACGTACGTTGCGATCACAGGTTGATCACTCTGGTGCATTTTTTTGTCGAAATTGGATGGCTATGTCATCCAAGATGGCCGCCGAAAGGTCAAAAGGTCGTTCTTTTATTAGAGATTTAAAAATTCTTCTTCACATGAACCGCTTGGCCCATGGTGGCCAAACTTAAAAATGATGGTCCATGGGTGAAGCATTTTCAGATTTGTTAAAACGCAGATCATCGCTAATCCAAGATGGCCGCCGTCTAAAAATAGCATAAATTCTTAAAAAAATCTTCTTCCGGGGTCAAAAATGGGCGTGGCCCGTGGGGTCAAATTGGGGTAAAATTTATTTTTGACCGAATATGGTCATGTCTATATCAAATCGAAGGTATCAAAGAGGCGATCGCTCTGATACATTTTTTGTCGAAATTGGATGGTCATGTCATCCACGAAGGCCGCCGAAAGGTAAAACGGTCGTTCTTTTATTAGAGATTTCAAAATTCTTCTTCACACGCACCGCGTGGCCCAAGGTGGCCAAACTTCACAGTTATGGTCCATGAGTGAAGCCTTTTCAGATTTGTTAAAACGGAGGTCGTCGCTAATCAAAAGTCTTCGTTCTCATGAACCGCCAGCTACGCCCATTTTTTACCCCTGGGTCACCATTTTAGAAACTTTGAAAAAGCATTGTACATCGATCATTCCTACCAAGTTTCGCCGAAATCCGGCTGGCGGTTCATGAGAAGAATTAAGAATTTATGCTATTTTTAGACGGCGGCCATCTCGCCTTCCGCGTTTGGAAACATATTTTGCTGTAATCCGAATTATGAAATGCAGGTAACGCAGGGCGACTTTCCCCGTGTTACAGACAGAAAATTCGGGTTAGTTTTGCTCATGCGTGTTGATGAGATCATGAAGCAAAAATGCGCGATCTTCCATCTTTGGGAGAGAGGTTACGAAAAAGCAAGATTGGATAGGATAGAATCTCGTATTTTCGTCTCGCAATCTCGTGATCATACTTCACATTTTCGCGATCAATATATGCTCGATATCGCGAGAACGCGAGATTTTAAAAGCTTTGACCCCGTGTCACCATTTTAACAATTTTGAAAGAGCATTGCGTATCGATCATTCCTACCAAGTTTCGTCGAAATCCGGCTAGAGGTTCAAGTGAAGAAGATTTTTTAAGAAGTTATGCTATTTTTAGACAGCGGCCATCTTGGATTAGCGATGACCTCCGTTTTAACAAATCTGAAAAGGCTTCACCCATGGACCATAACTGTGAAGTTTTGCCACCATGGACCAGCCATCGGCCATGTGGTTCCTGAGAAAAAACGTTCAAAATCTCGAATAAATGGACCTTTTGGAGGCCACCATGGATGACATAATCATCCGATTCCGACAAATATTGCAACAAAGCAATCGTCTCATCGATACCTTCAATTTGATATATGACATGAGCATATTCGGTCAAAAATAAAATTTGACCCCACGAGCCACGCCCATTTTTGACCCCGGAGTCACTATTTTAACAACTTTGAAAGAGCATTGTACATCTATCATTCTTACCAAGTTTCGTCGAAATCCGGCTAGCGGTTCATGAGAAGAAGATTTTTTTTAAGAATTTATGCTATTTTTAGACGGCGGCCATCTTGGATTAGCGATGATCTCCGTTTTAACAAATCTGAAAATGCTTCACCCATGGACCATCATTTTTAAGTTTGGCCACCATGGGCCAAGCGGTTCATGTGAAGAAGAATTTTTAAATCTCTAATAAAAGAACGACCTTTTGACCTTTCGGCGGCCATCTTGGATGACATAGCCATCCAATTTCGACAAAAAAATGCACCAGAGTGATCGCCTCGTTGATACCTTCGATTTGACATATAACATGACCATATTCGGTCAAACATAAAATTTGACCCCACGGACAATTCTCATATGCTGCCAAAACATGTTTATTAGAAAAAAATATATTTTGACAAAACTTGAAATCGGAGTAGAGAGACATACCTTTAACTTGATACTTTTACCATCAACATAGGTATTATAAAATATGAATTATAATCGTTTCTAAAAGTTCCGTTTTTTACCACATAGTAAGTGCACGAGTTCCGGCGAATAAACCTGTCCCACGATGTTTATACAAAATGGCTTCCCGAGAAATGATAGAAATGTCTGTGTGATTAAATTGTCTGTCGTGACGCACAGAACGGGTATAAATGTAGGTTTGATCAAATGTTCGATTGGAAACAATGTTTTATCTATGCAAAATGTTTCTTTACGGGCCGGGACGACGTAAAAGTGTATTTTGAACCCGATGTTTACTCCTTCATATAGCAATATCGGCCTCGGAAATGTGTCCGTTCTTTCCCGACCTAGCAATGATGATACTATTTTTACAACAAAACAATCGATAGCTCGAAAACGCGTTGACATAGCGCAATGGGGAATATATCGTTGCGGAATACTAACATTGTCCCAACTTCTGCAATAGGCGAGTGCGCATGCGCGAAACTATAAAGTCTTCCGTTGTCTGAGTGATCTTTTTTCTACTATTTCTTTATGTCTATGTTCATTTAAAATTATTTGAGTAATTGTCAGGCAGGTTTAGGTCATTGGTAAGGTTGTTATACTTGTTACAAGTGACGGCTGTTCACGGGGAGTGGAGTTTGTGTGTTTTCTTTGTCGGCCACGAAACATCACTATTTGATCACGTGACCATCCAAGATGGCGGCGCCCATGTATTGTTGTTGATATTACTACATTATTGAGATTTTTCATCAGATACACCATGTTTAGACCCAACGGACCCATTCTGGCACTGACTCTCATGCTGGCAACAGTCCTCTGTTGCCGGGGCCTACTTTCCAGACTGCACCATGTCCCATATCAAACTGGACTACCCGTTTTTGACTCATTTTTGAAAATAAAATGAATGCTGATGGTTTTAGAATACAAAATGAATGTTTGAGTAGCAATTTTACCACCATTTTTTCCTTCTTGAAAAACGGAAAATGCCAAAATTTTGACATTCAGAGAAACAATTGTTGTCTCTTCTACATCTGCACCCTACTGGTCTCGGTATCAGGTGACGTACAAACCAACCCAGGTCCTAGCATTACAGAAACTAGTGGGAACAGCATTTACCCATGCGGAGCTTGTGAAACAAATGTAACCTGGTCTAGGAATGCCGTGTTTTGTGAGACTTGTTTTATTTGGTTCCACATTGACTGTCAGGATATAGGCAAAGCCACCTTCCATACACTACAGAACACCAGTGTAAGCTGGAACTGTCTCAATTGCAACGCAATTAATCAGCATACTGTGTCATCAAACTTTATTGATGATCTGATCACGACAAACAGGTTTGAGCCCATAAGCCCATGCAACTTCAGCACACTTTCTGAGCAGAGCAGCCCAGGAGATCCCACATACAGTTCTTCCCCAAGAACCTCTCATCGACTCCCTCGTACAGGAAAACCTACACGCACATGTCGTACATTAAAACCTCTGAAAGTACTGAGTGTAAACATTAATTCTATCGTGGCCCACAGTACTGATCTTAGTAACATGATCGATAGCGTAAACCCTGATGTTATCATAGGGGTCGAAACCAAGATAGATGCCACTATTCACTTGGGTGAAATCTTACCCAGACAGTACATGGAAAATGTTGTTCGGGTTGACAGAAAACGGGGAGGTGGTGGGGTAATTATTGCCGCAAAAGATGACTTTATTTGCAGCGAGGTTCCCGACCTGCATACAGACTGCGAGATTGCCTGGATGAAAATGGAGGTTACTGGATGTAAATCACTTTATTTATGTAGCTACTACAAGCCTAGTGAGGGCAACAGCTCTAGTTTAGACCAGTTTTCCGAGTCACTTCGGAGATTGGGTATGACTGGTTCCCATGTTATTATTGCAGGAGACATGAATTTTCCCGGATACGACTGGCCAAACAACTGTATAAAACAGAATTATGGCTATCCCACTCTTACCTTTCAGTTCGTTGACCTCTTAGACGACATGGGCCTGACACAACTTGTAGACTCACCCACCAGGGGCAACAACATCCTTGACCTTGTTATCACAAACAACCCCAATATAATTTCTTCATGCAAAGTGATCCCAGGTGTAAGTGACCATGATGCTGTCCTAACTGAAATTGACATTAGGCCTATTAAAAACAAGCAAACCCTCAGGAAGATTGCGCTCTACAGTAAGGGTGATTGGGAGGGACTTAGAAAGCATATTACTACCTTTGGGGAAAGTCTATTGCAAAATTTTGACACTTCAACCCCGGTTAACCAATTATGGGTAAATATCACTTCGGAGCTCGAAAGAGCCATCAGCCAGTTCATACCGCACAAAACTGCAAAGTTAAAAGATAGACAACCTTGGATTAATGGTAAAATAAGGCGTCTTATTAGGAAACGGGATAAACTTTACTTTAAAAACAGAGCTAAACCGACCCCTGAAGGTTCAAGTAAACTAAAAACTCTTAAACACCATATACAGACACTGAGCAGAGGAGCTTACTGGGAGTATGTTGAGGACTTAATTACTCCAAAAGATGAAAATTCAGTAGCTGAAAATTTCAATATTACAAAACGTTTCTGGACTTTTATTAAGCACAAAAAAACAGATGCTATTGGACTTAAATCCCTGCAGCGAAACGGAGTATCTATTACCGATCCAATCTGAAAAGCCAATTTGCTTAATGACCAGTTCCACTCTGTTTTCTCTCAGCAAACTCCCATGAAACTCGTTTCTTAATGCAAATATGTTTCAAACCTTTTTTCCAGAAAAGAAAACGACATGCCTGAGATAGAGGTAACAGAAAATGGTGTACAGAAACATTTGCAAAAACTGTCAGAATCCAAGGCCCCAGGCCCAGACAATATTACTCCTACTATTCTGAAGCGCCTCTCGGCTGAACTTGCGCCAATTCTTACTCTACTTTTCAATACCTCACTTCAGCAGCAGTCCCTACCAGACATTTGGAAACAAGCCAATGTAACACCAATATACAAGAAAGGTGATAAAACGACACCTTCGAACTATCGCCCTGTCTCTCTAACTTGTATCTGCTGTAAGCTCTTGGAGCACATTGTTTGCAGTAATATGATGCAGCATCTCAATAGGAACAATCTTCTTTATCCCCTCCAGCATGGCTTTCGGGAGAAGCTTAGCTGTGAAAGTCAACTTATTGAATGTGTTCACGACATAGCCCTCAACATGCAGAGTGGTAGACAGAATGATGTTGTAGTCATGGATTTCGCTAAGGCCTTTGATAAGGTTGCACACAATAGGCTCCTCTACAAACTCTCATCCTATGGCGTGAAGGGATTAGCACTCGGCTGGATAGGATCTTTTCTTAGTGGTAGGTCTCAACGTGTCGTCCTTGAAGGGAAAGCTTCTACGTCCGTTCCAGTACTATCTGGTGTTCCACAAGGCTCTGTGCTTGGTCCTGCGTTATTTCTTGTTTATATTAATGACCTCCCGGAGTACACAACCCATAGTACTGTCCGGCTCTTTGCAGATGACACATTGTTGTACTTAGCTTTACATAGCCCATCTGACTGAAACAAACTTCAAGACGACCTTCATAATCTCGAGAGATGGGAATCCGACTGGCAAATGTCTTTTCTATCCTGACAAATGCGAGGTTATTCACATTACCACCAGGAAGGCTCCTGTTATGCATAACTACTCTCTCCACGGCCAAATTCTTTCTTCAGTTCCTTGTATTAAGTACATCGGGGTTAACATCAGCCACGATCTGAAGTGGAATAAACATATAAACTCCGTCTCATCTAAGGCCAATCAGACTCTAGGTTTTCTGAAACGTAACCTCAGGATCAACTCGAAGACTGTTAAAGAACGAGCTTATAAATCCCTTGTTCGTCCTAAACTAGAATACTGTTCCACAGTCTGGGACCCCAAGAGCATTAGCAAAGACAATGAGGGTGACTTAACTTTGCATAGGCTTGTACACCAACTCGAGATGGTCCAGAGGAGGGCTGCAAGATGGGTTTCTAACCGTTATCACAACACATCTAGTGTAACCGATATGCTGCACAGTCTGGAGTGGAGATCACTTGAACAGAGGAGAGTCGATGCCAGACTGAGTATGCTGTACAAAATTAGGAACAATCTTGTAGCCATAAATGAGGATAACTACTTAACACGAGGCACTGGTAGACGCCAACACCAATACCGCCAGTTGAGTGCCGACAAAGACTACACTCGTTTCTCCTTCTTCCTCAGAACCGTTGTACAGTGGAACCAACTGCCCACTGACACCTGCCTGGCAGAGTCGCTGGATTCCTTTAAGGCTCAGGTCTTGAAGGTTCAGCACTCCAGACTCATTTAATTCTAAACCTTCTTCTTTTTCTTTTTCTTTCTCTCTCTATGCTTCCTTCTACCTTTCCTTGGCCTACTGCTCTATCTAGTCTTTTTCGTTTTTCCTCTCATTTTCTCCTAGCACTCAACTGGTGATAACACTCATGTGTGAGGGTATACCAATATACCGGCAAAAGCAAAAAGGCAAAAAAAGAAAGGCGACAATGATATAACTCGGTTGACGATTCGTGAGAGTCCGTTGTCTCGAGCCCGTATGGGCTCGGCCTATTAAAAAGTTGGACACCTTCCCCATAAGATTAGATGGATGGGGTTTATTCATTTATTGATGCTTTTAGGCATATTTAATGTATTTATAGACCTCGGTCCGTTACTTCAACCTGTGGTTGCGACGGTCAATGCCAGATATTCCGAAAACAATATTTGTTTACAGATACAAACACATTTTGAGACACGCCATGCGATTTGGTACCTAAGAACATGTGCGATATCTCATGAAAAATATTTACAAAATTTACGATATTTTCCGTAACTGACGTCGAAAGATGACGAAATTTTCATAGCAAATGCGGAATACTATTCCGCATTTGCTATGAAATTTTCGTCATCTTTCGACGTCATTTACAGAAAATATCACATGAAAAATCGCACATGTTCTTAGGTCCAAAATCGAATGGCGTTTCACATTTTAATATCCCACGGGAAAGTCAATGTTAGCTAAACATGACAGTGCTAATGCTCAGATGGGCACAAAACATCTTATAACTTGACTAAACTAATATACAATACTGATATTGCCCTTGACATATCCTGTATATATACATATATATGGAGAATATTAGGTTAGTGCCGTGAATGGGAAAAAATATCTGGCAAGGCTTAGGAAACGGGATGGGCGAGGCTCTGCCGAGCACATCCCGTTTCCGAGTCGCGCCAGATATTTTTCCCATTCACGGCACTAACCTACTATTCTATTTATCCCGTTAACACCTACAAATGGCTTTAAAATGCAAAAAAAGTAACCCCAGTCACCGCATATATTCATACGCGGTGATTAGGTCGTATTGACAGGATATCAAAAATGTTTCACGGCACCATGTTTCACGGCACATACGCACTGTGTTGACGGGATAAATATATATATTGATGTCTACGATTTTATGTCAGGTAATTGTCTTGAGCAGAAAATGATGAAATGTCGCTGTGACTGGAGAAATAGGACTTTTGAGTTTTGCGTCCAGTGTAGATCGAGATCAGCATGCGCATCCGCAGAGTCTGATCAGGATCTGTATTATTTGTCATTCTATCACCGAAACACCTTTCACGATTCCACAAAGCGATTGAATCATTATCAGGCTACATGAGTGTGCTATTTGATAAGGATATACACTGGTCACAAATCCCATAATCCCCATTTCTCCAGTCACAGCGACAAATAAGTAATTATATTATATATCTAATAAGAATATCCTTGTGAGCTAATCGTTTCATCTCGTATATCTACGAATCCAATATGTAGACGACCCGCTGGCCAGGGTATTGCGACATATGCGACCAGCATAGCCCCAGTTCAGCATCCGCGCAGTCTGATCAGGGTCAATGTTGGTCGCCATTCCGTCCCAGACAAGTGCGACCCGCATAGCACCAGTTCAGCATTCGCGCAGTCTGATCAGGGTCAATGTTGGTCGCCATTCCGTACCAGACATGTGAGACCAGCATAGCCCCAGTTGCCGATTTCACCAAAACTTATAAGCATACTTATCTAGCTAAGTATACTTGGAGGGAGTAATCATTTATTTTTCCCGAAATGCATTGTTTCGTATAGATCTAAAGACTGCATATAGTTGATAGATTAAAAGTATGCAGAATTATTATACAATTCGTTTAACAATTCGTTCCCTCGAATTAATAATTCGTTCCAACGAAATAACAATTCGTTCCCTCAATTTAACAATTCGTTCCCGCGAATTAACACTTAACAATTCGTTCCCACGATATAACAAGTCTGTTCCCACGAAATAACAATTGTTATATCGTGAGAACGAATTGTTATTTCGTGGGAACGAATTGTTAAATTGAGGGAATGAATTGTTAATTCGTGGGACCGAATTGTTAAATTGAGAGAACGAACTGATATTTCGTGGGAACGAATTGTTATTTCGTTCGTAGTAACGAATTAATGAAAAAGAATTCTACGTCCCCTGCGGGGCTCCGTACAATACCATGTCTACCTCCTTGTGTAAAATTGTTTCAGTATATATGTAAATCATGGTATGGGATCACGTGTTTCCCAACGATGTGATGTCATGTTTTTTATATGTGTTTATAGTAGATTTCCTTTACTATCTTTCTACTGGCATGACATATAATGATATGTTATGAAATATACCGCAACAAATGCGGTACACGTTGCCCTTTAGTGAATAGGCGGCTTTAATCTCATAGTTCTGTCGTTTTGATGAAGAATCGGTTACCGTCAATGTAAATAAGAAACTAGAGTATGTGAATATAAGAAATAAACGGTACTCGATTCTTTGTGAAAGATACAAGTCATTGTAAATAACTTTCAGAGCACACATAAAACACATACATGTATGCCATCGTAATTGGTGCGCTACATATCATCACAATCCGTCCGTTTGTTAGAAAGAGTTTAAAGAAAATATATTTTAAAAATGACGTCACAGATTACGTCACGTCGGAAAATCGTTTTTTGGAAACCACGTGATCCCACAACCTGTAAATAGTACAACTGGACTGCCTATAGTTTCAAGGTGTATGATCACGTGGTACTAACAACACCAACAAGTACTGAAACTTCCAGAATCCATCTGATTCAAAGTACGTATTATTTTATAGTTTCCATATTATGTAACGGATTTTGATGAAATATGGCGCATCAAACGCGTCTTGTTAAGCTGCATTTGGTGGTCTTTCGCCCAAACTTCTGTCGTTTTTGCGAAGAATCGATTTCCGTGTCTCCGACACGGAAATCTTCTTCGCAAAAACTACATAAGTATGTGCCAAACTCACTGGACCACTAAATGCAGCTCGTGAAGACGCGTTTGCTGCGCCATATTTCATCAAAATCCGTTGCATATTAAGGACAATATCAAATAATACTTACTTTGGAGGGGGCGGCGTTGTTGTTGTTGTAACCACGTGATCATGCACCTTGAGTTTTCTTTAACGCCGATTGTTCGCCTATATTTTCAGGTCCACCAGAAACTAATCTACACACCAACCACAAGGAACCAAACCCAAGTGTGACGGAGTGATCTTGCCACAAGGATGACGTCACCCATTTCAACGTTTTCCGTAATAACAACATTGCTTACTATTCTATGTTTTGACGTTTTCGCGATACACGCATACGCACCGTACCTACCCACATCGGCGGAAACGGAAATCGACGACGTTGATATCCAACCAAACTCTCGCGACGTCGATTTATTCTATCGCTATTTAAGTTCGTTAATGTTTGACAAACTGGCGCAGCTTGACACGCAACGACAACCATGGAACACCAATCAGCTCGGATATCTCCCGCAGCGGCCATTGAAACGGGCAGGTCAGTGGTCATTTCCGGTGTCAAGCGTTGCTAAACGGAAGGTGTTTTGGCAACCGTTGGGGTACACCCGGGAAGGAATGAAACCAAATCAGAGTGGCGGCTCGGGAACTTCGAACTTACAAGTTATCAGATACGGAAAATAGTATGGAGCCTGGGAACTATTAATGACGGTCACCGTCAAATTACAAAATTAATTGTCCATGAAAGCGCAGTTATTTGCGATTAACCCTTTCAACACTACATACCCAGGGTATGGGATCACGTGGTCTAGTGTTTACACTGCAGTAATGGTGGCACCCATGAGGTATCAGCTTATTTTTCATCAATACGACTGCGGTTCCTTTTAATGATGAACATATTCCAGCCGTTAACACTACGAGTCCGCCAGTACCAAATTTAGCAGCATTACGTGTGTAGTTACTCTGAACATTCTGCAGAGAAGTTTGAATCGGACGAAATCGAACGTTGTTGAAACTTGGTCAGATTAAACTTGCTCTGCAGAATTACAGACTAACTACATAACTAGTGTTACTAATTTTGGTATTGGCGGACTAGTAGTGTTATTGCTGGAACATGAGCATCATTAAAAGGAGGAAACCGCAGTCGTATTGATGAAAAATAAGATTTATCTGAATCCTCATGGGCGCCGCCATTAATGGAGTGTAAACAATAGACCACGTGATACAATACCATGATACCTCTATAGTGGTGTTTTCAGACAGCGTAGATCCAGATGAGCCGGCTCGTGACGAGCCGTCTCATCAGGATCTGCACTTCTTGCAAGAAATTTTTAGAAAGAAACTGGATTGGTCGGAAAATAAACATATCAAAGTACATTCCAGTTATGTAGGGCTGAAATGGTTAAATTTCACGAATATAAGATTAAACTACACAACGAGAGAATACGTCATGTAATAAATGATACGGCGCAACACTTTCAAGATAATTAAAATCATAGTTTACCGTTAAATTGGAATTCGTTACCTGTTGCATACAGTGGAACCTCTCTAAACCGGACACCCTGGGATGTCCCCAGGGTGTCCGGTATAGAGATGTTCCACTGTATATCAGGCATATAACCACTCCAAGACATGTTTAATGTTTTACAATCACGAACAGACAGTGCGGTCGTAGATAAATGAAAATGAAACTGATCATGCACACACATGGGTTTACAGGGTGTCCGGTTTAGAGAGGTCCCACCGTAGAATAGAATAGTATACACTTGGGCTAACGTTGAGTAGAATGGAATAAACAAATGTAAAATACTTTCTAGATCAACAGATCAACAAAATGGAGATAATGTACCAACAATGAAAGCATTAGTGTGACTCTCTCCACCCCCCCCCCCCACCCCCCCCCCCCCATCCCTCCTCCCTCAATAAAATGAAAGGAATTAGACGTTACATGATATTAGGTACATGAATCAGTTTCTGGAATTGATAACTACTATAGAATAATGAACATATAAATTTAGATTTTTATCATACATCTATATGTGCACTGACCATATACACATTAACTGTTTTAAGAAAATGCGGTGTCAGCTTATACAGTGTACATGGTCTATGTGTATTTGAAAACTACTTTTTCTGATTTTTCATTGGTCGAATGACGTCACGTGACGTTACCAAATTACCATTACATTTGCGCATATCATAATAGAAAAAAAGTTCCTGATATATATAACATCAGGCTAGATGAAGTATTTTGCTATCAAGGTAATAAGGCTTGCATCGGAAACATTAGGAATTATCAACGAGCCTCATACTTCCTTCGCGTTTCCTAGCCTTGCCTGATAAACTTGATACCAAACGACACGAATATTCTCCGTTTGTCCAGCTCGGCTATGTTTCTATATTTCACCGATTTTGAACTCGAAATTCAGTCATATTTTCCGTAAAAACGTGGAAAATTAACAACACAAATTCAGAGCTCATGTGGAATTCAATTGTCTAATTTGTGGATGTGACTGGAGAAATGGGGCTTATGGGTTTTGCGACCAGTGAACATCGAGATCACCTGTGCATTCGCACAGTCTATCCGGATCTGCACTGTTCGCGATTACATCAATGAAACACCCGGCATGCTTCTAACAAAGTGTGTACATCGTTGTCGGGCTACATGCGTGTGCTACTTGATCAGGAGCTACTCTGGTCACAAACCCCATAAGCCCCATTTCTCCAGTCACAGCCAGATTTACGGACCATAATGCTTATTTTATTTTTTCGAAATCAATATCGGTGAAAAACGGCTGTACTATAATTCTACGGCTGGGCCTGCTTGCGTCGTCATTTAAAACTTAAGTCGAACAAATGTGAACCGTTTCGCGAATTTTTAGTAAAACAATACATATAGCAAAACTACATGCCACGATTTGATAAAGCCGGGTTTATTGCCATGTTGACCATCCTTATACGCATCAATATTCCTGCGACTTGACAGCTATCTACCTGACACGAATTGTTTCAGGTAACATGGTTTTCATTGACCGAATATATAGAGAATACCAGTCTACTGTCTTTTGATATCAAGTTTATCAGGCAAGGCTGGGAAACGCGTAGGAATTCCGAGGCTTGCCGAGGAATTCCTACCGTTTTCGAGCCGAGCCTGATAAACTTGATATCAAAAGACACTAGCCTGGTATTATGTTTTATCAGGTAACATGGTTTTCATTGAGCGAATCCTGTATAAAACAAACCATGTGCTTTCGTACCTAGGAAGATGTTCCGATTTTTCATGAAAAATACTGACAGAATCTGTGATAATTTCTGTAAATTACATCGAAGGTAGACGAAATCTAAAATTTGTAAATAACTTTCATGAAATATCGTCTTCAAACGGTACCGGATCGCATGGCTGGCATTGGTTAACCCACGTACCGAATGGCGCGAGACAAAATAGTCCGCGTATCCGTCAACGAAAACCATGTTACATTTGTCCATCATGTTGCGTAAAACCACAGGTGGCTGAAAATGTCAGAATCGTCTCTAGTATGGTTTACATTAGAAACTACATCATCGGGTGATTTTATTCTGGCACCTGTGCATCAAACGTTACCTGATAAATATAATGATATACAATTGTATATGTGACTTTTGTGACCAGTGTAGATCCTGATCAATAGCACACTCCTGTCGTCTGATAACGATATATGTTCCTTGTTAGAAGCGAGGATGGGTGTTTCATTGATGGAATGGTGAACAGTGCAGATCTTGATCAGACTGTGCGGATGCGCAGGCTGATCAGGATCAACACTATTCGCAAAACCCGATAAGCCCCGTTTCTCCAGTCACAGACGCAGTATATGCAAGTATGTTACCTTGTCAGATTTGGCTCGAAAACGGTAGGAATTCCTCGGTGAGCCTCGAAATTCCTACGCGTTTCCTAGCCTCGTCTGATAAAATTAACATGAATCAATACCCGCCTGGAATTCCTCCCTATGCTAGGCGCATAATGGATCGCTCGCTGACTGAATGGCTAACCATTCGTATATTCTTGTACTGTTCACATTTGTTATATACCCGGTTTTGCACCGCCGTGACCAATGGTTCACTTTATTGTCAAGATAAACGGTGTGCTTTAGTGATATTACATACACAGTGCAATAAAACAAAAATAAAACACAAGACGACTTGTTTTGCTTACCAACACTAGCCTTATATTTTATATAATATGAATATTAAGTCAACCATCAGGGGACATGGATTTTTGTATTAATTAGTTCCCATGAAATAACAATTCGTTCCCTCAATTTAACAATTCATTCCCTCGAATTAACAATTCGTTCCCACGATATAACAATTCGTTCCCTCGAATTAACAATTCGTTTCCACGAAATGACAATTCGTTCCCTCAATTTAACAATTCGTGCCCTCGAATTAACAATTCGTTCCCACGATATAACAATTCGTTCCCTCGAATTAGCAATTCGTTTCCACGAAATGACAATTCGTTCCCTCAATTTAACAATTCGTGCCCTCGAATTAACAATTCGTTCCCACGATATAACAATTCGTTCCCTCGAATTAACAATTCGTCCCCACGAAATGACAATTCGTTCCTTCAATTTAACAATTCGTTCCCTGGAATTAACATTTCGTTCCCACGATATAACAATTCGTTCCCATGGGAACGAATTGTTATTTCGTGGGAACGAATTGCTAAATTGGGGGAACCAATTGTTAATTCGTGGGAACGAATTGCTATTTCGTGGGAACGAATTATTAAAAAAATAAAGTCTACGTCCCCTCCGTACAATCAGGCCCGGTTCGGAAACGGTAGGAATTCCAGGGCAAGCCATGGAATGCGTTCGCCATTCTTAGCATATCTGATAAACTTAACAATATGAATATACACCAACCTCGTATTCCCTGCTCAATAGACAATCTATTTAACTGTATGAATTCAACGACGGGATTAAATCAATGTACTGAAAGTACTGAACATAGGGTACTACAAGATTAAACTAGATTGATTGATTGATTGATTGTTGGTGTTGCAGTTGCATTAACCCTTAAAGGTACATGCCCACTCAGTAGGTACAAAATGTTCTTTACATCAGAGACATCATCTGAGACATTTCCTGGCAAAATAAACATTCATGCGCCATTATCCCACGTACTGATTGGCATTATTATACATTTTATATCAGACGTAAATTTACACACTGATATCAGGGGCGATAACCGTGTTTGCTTAAAATGTTAACGGACATTACTATTTAATATCTGTATTTATTTTATGATGTGCAATGATCATACTTTAAAATCTGTCGAAAATATTATTTGTTCAGGTGACGCATTTCTTTAGTATAAATAATTAAAAAATATCATGCCTCATTTGCATATGAAAATAGCCTGATACCACCGCGCGTCACTATCATTTATACACTTATTTAATTCCTATAAATGACATTTTGGGCTTACTGAGTGGGCATGTACCTTTAAAGCGCTGGAAACGACAATTGTCGTCTGCTGTTTTAAATATTTTTATATTTTCTCCTCAAAAACATACTTAGACGATTCCACTGCGGTGTCAAAACAGGTTTTTAAAGAGATTAAAATATACAAAATGAGCAGACGGCAATTTTATTTTTCAGCGTTTTAATGGTTAAGGGGTAAACTATTGATATGGCACAACTTGAAGTACAGTATGCACTGCTACAGTATGTACCAAAACATTCAACAACATTACAGATTATGCATAGCAATATCAGAAAGATACGGTAACACATACATGTATACAATACATCATCAATTCAAGTATGCAGATTCCAGATATCTATGATCATTATAGATATATTGAAAACTGATTGAAGAGCAATAGTTACAATAATTCCGCCACGGAAGCGGTGTCGCGCCTGAAAATGCCTTATCGGTACATCGCCAAGTTTACTTCTGTTTTGTGAATGAAATAGTTGGCCCCGGATCGAGTATATTAAAACATACAAATGACGTCATTGGGGAAACCGCTGACAAAATTGTCAATGTATGGAAGCCCAAACTTGTTAGATTTTTTGTTGTCGTATTTCAGTACTTGCATTAATATGGGTATTAATATACGCTGGATGTGTTATACTGTCATTAATTTGTTCCCTGACTGTAAGTTATCACCTTAAATACTGACTTATTGACCCCCTTCCCTGAACGTAGAATTGACACTAGTAGTATATATGAGTCACAATGATACCATCACCCTCTGGAAGGCACCGGCTACGCGCGGCGACCCCCACCGCATGGTGGTATCATTGGTGACTCTTATATACTACTACCGCGAGACCATATATTTATGACATGAGAAGATACACCCTATTAGAGATAAGAATCCCTATGTTATACTCAGTATATTACAGCAATCTGTCCTTATATATAAGGTACATTTATTACAAATAAAATATAAACTTACACCCTATTGAAGATAAAAATCTATTGGTTATACTCAGTATAATGTCTACCATAAAGCAAATGAGAGAGCAAGCTAAGAGTTGGGGAATTTCCCTAAGAGGTTTGAGACTCAAGAAAGATATAGCAGATAGGATAAGTGACGCGCGAGCCGTCGTCTACGAGGAGAGGCTGCGACGTGCGGTTTCGACCGGACGACTGCCCGCTGACCCTGAAAAACGCTCCGAGAAATTGGAGAACGAGACGACGGCCAGTCTGCGTGCCACTGCTTACGCGCAGCGTGTAAAAGAAGATCCCAGCGCGTGTGGAAAACCACTATACAAGGCGTACTACAATAAGATTTATCAAGGGTTGGTTGGGAGACCTCCTAAGAGTAGGAGAGATATAGCCAGAGCTTTGGTGGAGGAGGGTCCCAGGATTCTCGCCGAAGAAGCCGAAGTTAGGGAAACTGTTGATAGGGGTAGGAGGAAGATAGTATGGACTTTCGAGAGGGGGTAGATGGGGAGATCGCTAATCGCATAATGAATAAAATTCGTCCAGAGATGACCACGGCGTGTTATCTGAGGTATTCGTGCTCGTATCGTATTAGGAACATCGAGAACGACGAAACGATGATCTATCACAAACAATCAAAGGGCAGTCCGTGGATAAACGAGATTTCCAAAGCGGAGAGTTGGATAACCGATAGAGAGAAAGGTCGAATGGACATCGACAAAGTTGATAGACCAAACACAAAATGGACCTTCGTTCGTTGGATATCGGTCGAGGTGAAGATGATCATCGACGCTCAACAACTTCTCATGGGAGCGGGAAAACTCCCAGACTGGTTAAGACAGAAAAAGGGAATGTATTCCGTCGACACGTACGACGACTACTTGTGTCTGTTTAGGTGCATAGCCATCCACCGTGGAGGGAGACCAGACCGCTGTTGTGAGAAGGCACGAACTCTAGCTAACGAATATCTCGGTCACGATAACTGACCGGATAGTAAGGGAATTCCCCTGAAAGATATTAAGAAGGTCGAAGAGCACTTCAAGATGGGCATTCGCGTTTACGAGCCCACCGCCGACGGAGTGTGGTACCTAATGAAGTGTCCGGCAAACTACGACGCGGTTGGGGAGAAGACAATGACGATAGGAATGTTTGGAGGTCACTCGTTCCTCATAACGAACCTCCGCAAGATGACGAACGAGTACGGGTGCTCCGGATGCCAACAACGGTTCACAAAGTCGTGTAACATGCACAGGCACGCGACCACCTGCATGGGTGGGAAGACCGTGGTGACATGTCCAGGTAAGAGGGTAGAGAGACCACAGTCGGCCTACGAGAAGGCGTTCTACCCTAAGGGGTCAGCGAGCGCGAGGTCGATTCAATGGTTGAACAGAGAAGAGGAGAGGGTGGGAAAGCACATACATCACGCCGACTGTGGTCACGGTGGTCAGAGGTGGGTGGCCGGCGATCCGGTCGACGGTTACTGTCACGAGACTGATACCGTGTTTCAGTTTCACGGATGCTACTGGCACGGGTGTCCGATGCATTGCATGAGAGGTAACGCGAGATCGCTGTACAAGAGGACGAACATTCAAGACGCCAAGATAAGGGATGAGGGTTACGAGCTGGTGGTGATGTGGGAGTGCGAGTGGTTGAATGAGGTGAATACCTACTATCCACAATCACCGCGCGAGGAGGAGACGACTCTGTACCCTCACCAGATAGTCTATGACTTCGAGGCGTATCTCGACAAGTCAAAAACCACTCAACCCACCAAAGACCTGACCTTCGAGGTCGAGCACGTTCCTATATCTGTGTCTTTGGGGGATACGATGCATGAAGGGATAACCCACATCTACGAACGAGATCCTGACATGCTAGTCGAGAAGTTCGTGACCGAGCTACAGATGAGAGGCAATGCAATCAGGGAGGGGGTTAGGAAGAAGTATCTGCCGGCCGATATAGATATGCTATCGAAGTCTCAGCAAGCAAAGATTGTCTCTTGGATTGACCAAGTCCCGGTGGTGGGGTTCAACTGTAGCAGGTACGACCTGAACCTCATCAAGCAGTACTTTGTAGAGAAGTTGGCGGCCACCGTGAATAAGGTGATGGTCGGAAAGAGAGCCAGCACGACGATGTTTCTGTTTACCCCGGAGTTTAGATTTCTCGACATCATCCAGTATCTGGGACCCGGTACCACGTACGACCGGTGGGTTAAGGCGTACGACTGTAAAACGATAAAGTCTCACTTCCCGTACGAGTGGTTCGATAGCGCGGACAAGCTCGACCATCCGGGGCTGCCAGACTATCCCGAGTGGTACTCGAAGTTGAAGGGTGAGTTCCTACTGTCGTTGTCCGAGTGGAAAGAGTGTAAGAAGGTATTCCAAGAAAATGGGATGAAGACGTGCAAGGAATGGTTGCAACACTACAACGACTTGGATGTCGGACCGTTCCTGGAGGCTATGACTAAGATGACGGAGTTCTACAGAGGAAGAGGTGTGGATGCTGTGTCTCTGCCAGGTGTTTCCCTTCAGTACCTACTCCGCGGGTCGATCGATGGGAAGGCGGACACGCCCGAGCTGTGGTCGCCGAAGTCTGAAACTTATGAGATGATGAAGCAGGGATTGGTCGGTGGTCCGTCCATAGTGTTCTCCAGATACGCAGAGGTTGGCAGGTCGACGATCAGGGGTCAGGTAGGTAGTCGGGAGGAGAAGATGTGCAAGGCGGTGATGGGGTACGACGCCAATGCGCTGTATCTGTCTATCCTGTCGAAAGACATGCCGTGCGGGGAGGAGACGATATGGACGTGTGACGACCCGGAAAGACAGTCGTATATAGACTGTTTCGTGAGGAAGGTCAGGAGTGAAAAGTGGTTCGGATTTGCGGAGTTGGATATAGAGGTCCCGGAAACGTTGAGAGACAAGTTCTCGGAAATGTCACCGCTGTTTGTTAATAGAGAAGTCGAAGAGAACGAGGTTCCGCAGCACATGAAGGACTACCTGGCCGGGACCGGGAGGAAAAGGGTCGAAGGACAGAGAAAGCTCGTGGGGGCAATGTCCGCCAAGAAGATGATCATATACTACCCACTGCTAAAGTGGTATATGGAGCACGGTCTGATCGTCAAGGCGGTGCATAGGGTGATAGACTACACGCCCGGCAAACCGTTTCAATGGTTCGTGGAAGAGGTCACCGCTGCCAGACGGACGGGGGACGTAGACAAGAGCGAGGCGGTGTTGGCGGAGATATTCAAACTGGTTGGCAACGCGTGTTGTGGCAAGCTGATAGAGGCACAAGAGAGACACCTGAACACCACATATACGAAGGATGAGAAGACTGTCGACCGGGCACTGAGGTCGGCGTAGTTCGAAGACCTGGAGGAGATTGGGGAGGCTTACGAGATATCGAGCAGGAAGACTCGAGTGGTGATCAACAGACCGTTTCAGTGTGGCATAGCGGTCTACCAGTTGGCCAAGCTCCGGATGCTGGAGTTCTACTACGATTTCTTGGACAAGTACGTGGATCGCGGAGATTTCGAACTGATACAGATGGACACTGACAGCATGTACTTCGCGCTGTCGGAGAAGAACGCTGGCGGCGGTGGTGAGAAAAAAGAATATGAAGAGAAAGTTTAATAAGGAGAAGACCGAGTGGTTGGCGTGGGACGTGTGGAGCAACAGAACTCCGGGACTGTTCAAGCTGGAATTCGAAGGGGATAGAGCCATCGCTCTGTGTAGCAAGTGTTACTACGTGAGTGGTGATGGAAAATCTAAGCACTCGGCCAAGGGATGTCGAAGAGATCTAACAATCTGACTTGGGGAAGGTATAAGAGTGCTCTCGAAGGGGGTAGGGATATGGCGGAGAACAGGGGATTCCGAATGATTAACGGGGTGATGAAGACGTACAAGCAAGAAAAGTTGGGGTTGTCGGCGTACTACGACAAGAGGAGAGTGATGGAAGACGGGTTACACACCGAGCCTATAGGATAGGTAAAAAATGATAGAATACTAAAGACTCTAACGATCCGGGGGTAGCTGGGTGTCAGAAGGTACCATAAGAAGTTCTTCGCGAACAAAACCTCGAGATGGCCCATCATCCAAATAGTAGAGCACGGGCTCATCGGGTTTGGTAATAGATCGATCTAGATGATATACATTGAGAGACCACACGGGATCAGTCGCGCGGCGGCTGCCACCTTCGAGCTCTCCCGGTTGATAGAGGTACCGGACGTCAATATCCGATGGAAGCCGTTGCTCCTCTAAACCAACGGGTCGCCCGCGCGAGACGGCAGAGGGCTTGCTCGTCACCTTTTTAGACTTGATGGCATCTACGGGCTTCTTACCTATCAATCTGGTCACCTCTCCGTTCAGTGCGGAGACCACGGCGGGCAGTCTGGCCACCCACTCGGTCGATCGCGAATGAGGGTCTACAAGTTCTTTAGCATATTGGTGTCCGAACAGCCTCTCAGCCAGGGTTCGATTGAACCATTCCACGATCCCCTGGTCCCGTTGGATGTTGACGCGGCCGCGTCTGATAGAAACTTTGTGCTTAGACAATAGATGAGAGACCGCGCCCATGAACTCGCGGCCGGGATCGACCTGGAGAAGATTCGGCCATTTGAGAGAACTCCTCTTATATATTCGGGAAAGAGCCTCGGCCACCTCCTTAGACTATTTAGTGGCCAACGGCTAAGCCCCCTTATAACGACTCGCTACGTCAACGATTGTCAGTGCGTACTTGTACGTTTTGTGACCGACGCGATCGTGAGGGAGAAACAGGAGATCCGCTTGGCGAACTTGGTTTGGCACCGGCACGTCGAATTTCGGGCGCGGAATATTGTGAGGCGCGGGTAAATAGATCTGCCAGATGGCCTGCTTCTTGAGCCATTCCTTGACAGCTTTTTCTGAAACCTTGGTCGCCGCCGCGAGGTTCTTGATGGCCGCGAGTCCCTTCCAGTAGCCACGTGGGCTATAGTATGTATTCGACAGCTTGCGCGTTAGTTTGGTATCAAGTTTGCGCGTGTTCATCGTATGCGAAGTATTCTAATATATCGGACAATCTCCAACATGCCCTCGCCAGTTCGTCCAGTAACTGCGTCGTTAATAATAAACCTTTGTTGGAAGTCCAATCGCGATTGGTTAAGTTCTGAAGGAACTCGGAGGAATCTAATTCATCCCTCAACTCCCAATCGAGATTGGATGAAGGAGTTCAATCCCCAGTATTGGTGGAGGATTCTAACATCCGCTTTGCGAAAAGGGTGGCCGCTTTTTCATCCTCGCGCCACGTCTCGTGAGAATCTCGGGCCAGACGAATCATACTCTTTGCACCAGCTATACGATGTTTTTGGGCAGTGTAGCCTACATCGATCATAGCGTAATAAAGTTCGTCAACTAACATCGTTCTATATATATATTTTTATAAAAAAAAAATAAAAAAATTAATTAATTAATTTAAAATCTAAATTGGATATAGTAGCCGACGAGACCCACCACACCCATTCCCACGACGATGAACGCGATCTCGCGGTCTTTTTGGGGCTCTGACGGTACATAGAAATCTGAAAGTTGGGGCTCGCGATCCAGTCCCAATTTCATTGGATCGAGACCTTTGTGCGGATATGCCAGCGCGTACTCGTGGTTGGCTTCTTCAACGTTCTGAAAAGTTTGCGCGGCGTGATTTTCGCGGCGAAGCTCTTCATTGACCCAGTCCAGATGGGCGGTTCGTTTTTTCGACCACGCTTCCTTTGCTATTGAGTTGTTCTACAGCTAAATCGTGACGCTTACGCTCCTCATCCACGTTCGAGCTTTTCATTTTAGAGAATATAAAGTTGCTACCGCTGAACGCCAATGCGTTTACAAGCGCACCAACTACTATTACTGCGATTGAAGCCATTTATTTTCCTTTCCATATATTAACTGGTAGAATTCCAGCTTTAACTAGATAATCTCGGGTCCAAACTGCGGCCGCTACATCTAAGGTCGCGAGCCCTACGTCTCTCACAGTAAAGTCCAATTTGGGAGCGGTTCCTCCTAGGGCCATCTTTGATAGTCGAGCATACCCGATACTGAAACCCGATATCACCACGGCGTGATCAAGCGCATTCACTAAAATTTTACCATCTTGTTCAGCCATTATAATTATTGCATATAAAAGGGGTCGCGATCAATGTTTAAATGGGGCGCATCCAATCGCGATTGGTGTTTCGTAACTTTCTTCTGAACACTGGCTGGTTGTTTTTTCGATAATAGGGGGTATTTCCATACGCACAGGGCACCAACAACTGCCAGACCACCACCAACAACCCAACTCCAATTCACGAATTTGGGTTCAATCGGATTCGCCCAACTCCAACGGCAGTTGGTATTGGGTGTTGAGTGTGCTTCCAATTCGTGAATTGGGGGTGTTGTTGTACTCAACTCTGTCTTCAGATGTTTTGTTGTCTCCGTCCCCATCAATTCACTAATTGGCTGCAACCCCAATCTCGATTGGAGTTTAGCCTCTCGAAGCTCGGCGAGTATTTTATCTTGTTTAACTTTTCGGGTGGCAGCCGCCGCCCACCCAGCTGCCTGTCTTTTGGGATTTTTTATATGCCGTATGTCATCCAGTGGCGGAGTAACACTCGGGTTCGATTGGGTTGGAGCAATCGGGTTCAGCTCCATCACTCTCGCTGGTGTGTCTTGTGTCATCATTTTCAAAATTATATTTTGTATTAATATTAGGGCTTATAGTTCGTGGGCATATATGTCCAAATTGACAGTGTTTACCCGTGGTCAACGCGGTTGTCAGCGGAGCTAAGTACATTCCAAACTTGTGATAAATTTAGCAGCAGGCTGTTCTAAGAGTGTGACCTATAAAAGGGTCAGTCTCTAGATCGTCAATCAACCCCGCGGTGTTTGGTATAGGGAGAAGTATACTAACGGCGGTTGCGTACAAATGAATAGCCGCCGATCCGAGAGTTTTTGTCATCTCCGCACCTAACCTAGATTCGTATCGCGCATACATTTTATCGATCTCCGCATCTGACATCTTATCCACCTGAAAAACTGAAAGACGCCTCCCGAGATAATGCTCCGATTGTCCCCCAGCAACCAGCGCAGCTAGCCGCTCTCGTCGCGCCGCATTTTCATTCGTATCGTGTCAACCCCGATTGCTCTGTCGGATCATTATCTTTCAGGATGTCAGCAGTCGGAGTTGAGGTTTCTTCCATTAGCTGATCGAGAAGTTCGTCGCAGTTCATTTTTTTCAAAATTAATTTAACTATTCTAACAAGTCTCATCACTTTAACATATTGCCAAGCGCACCACCCGATACTTATGATCACCATTATGCTCGCAACAAAGCTCGCAGCGGAGCACCAACTTGTTAACATTGTTAACCATTGTTCAGCATTTGTTCAACATTTGTTAAGCATTTGTTCAGCATTGTTCAGCATTGTTCAGTAATTGCTAATTTTCTTAAAATTAATTGTTAAGCATTTACTCGGCAATTACTAACGAGCGTTAAGTAATTGCTAATTAATTAATTGATAACTTCGTAAGCAGTTGGTTGATCAGTCTTTAGCAAAAGCTTGGCTTGCTTAGTTTCCGAAAGCATCTGTCGAACCTCCAGGCGCTCCTCGCGCGTTGGAATAACGTCATTCTCTCGAAGACAGTCATCGAATGAGTCTCGGTCCTTGCAGTGAAAGAGGGCGACGCATTTCGTTTGCTCGCGCAGATCCTTGAGGACGGCGTTGTACATTTGAGTGGATATCCATACGCTTTGCCTAGCATGGCGGCCAGAAAATGCGAGCTCAGAGAGCATGTCCTTCTTTTTGGTCATCGCCGCCTTGGCTGAGCAATCATCAATCACGTATAGGGTGGGCTCACCCTGGAATTTTTGGTATAAACCACGCAGCCAATCGTGAAGCCTATCACCGGGGTCACTAACGTATACCTCAGGGTCGGTCCATATCCACGGGCGCCGCTGATAAGTATCGTTGTGCCGCACAGTGGGACACAGGATCACAATATGACGAAAGGCATCGCGGTTGGAGCCCTCGAGCAAGTCTAGGATGAAAACCGTTTTTCCACATCCTGTCTGCCCACATATTATGGCATCAATGTGAATTGGTATTGATTGCTAATTTTCTTAATTAATTCTTTAGAATTATCAAATTTATTAATTAATAAATCGTTAGATGATTTTTTTATTAATAAATCGTTAGATTTAGTAGAGTGCTGAGACGTATCGACCATCTTCGATGTTGAGTTGTGCGTCTGTAATTATATATAAGTACACGTTCAATGGCCCGGCTCCGTCCGCCTCTTTGGTTATCTGGATCGTCACACCCTCGATAGCGTTCTCAACTTGGCGTCCGCTGCCGTGTATTTGGTCGTCGTCGCTGGCTCGCATGTCTAGCCATAACGCGTATTTGGTATTCAGGAACTCGGCTAAGGAGACGGCCGAGAGATGCAGGTCTTTGGCAACTGCTGCAACCTCCGGAGAGCGCTTAGAGCCGGCAGCAAACTGCTTTCTTACTTCATCCCACTGCTGGTGCGCGCGAAGACCCGCGCTGTAGAGTTGATTGGGGACTCCCTCGATCGTCACCTCTACCTTCGTGATTTTGGGGTTATAGAATGTGTCGGTTTTTCTAGCACCGAACGCGAACCGAGCATCCTCAAACAGCATCAGTATACCTTTCATCGAGCGGGCGGGGTGGGTACGTTGACATTAATATTCCACAATGTGTCGCCTTTGTCTTTCGTCATCTTGCGATGGCGAAAAACTCGGTCGTAAAGTATGGCAACGCGCCCGGCGTACTGGGTTCTGATCAATCGCGCGAGTTCGGGCATCGTGACCATGTCATACTCCAGCGAAACATTGTCGATCGTATACGTCGATAACATGTCGCTGGCTATGAGAACTCGGCCGTAGTCGTTGAACGTTAGTTCGTATTCGAGGCGGTCAGCCAAAGCACTCTGATAGTAGGGCATGTGGCTCTCCAGCAACTCAAAGTCGAGCGGGATGTAAAAGCGCTTGCCGTAAGCGCCCGCGACCGCGTTGTCACTCGCGTTGTTATTTGCCTTGTTAGCAGCCCCGATTCTAAGTTTGGTTACGTTCTTATTTTTGCTGGTGTCAATACCCTGATAGACAGCGTTTTCGCGCTCTTGTGCCGTCTTCCACAGGTCCTGATAGCAATGGTAGACGTTGCTGTCGTCGATCGACATCACCTCATTACCAGAAATCTTTATCATAGTCTTCTTGACTATGGCGCGACCCAGGTTCTGAACGACGGTTCGGTCCGCGTCCGTCGACGTTAGCGAAATAGTGAAAGCGAGGCGAACAGTACCCGGCACAATGACGTCGTGAGTTCCGAGGTTGGGGAAGCGGACCAAGAGCTGCTGGTTCTGGTCGATCGTCGATGGGTTGTTCGTAATAACGACACTCTGTCTCACGCCTTTTGCCTCGAGGGGCTCACGCAGTCTGCGGTATGGATTTAGTTTGCGACCGTATTGACTCGAAGACATAATTAATAATTTTTTCAAAAATTATTGAAACTATTAAACCCGTATGGTTTTGTCTTTAATACATAATTAATATGGCTGATTACGATGTTGAAATGGATGAAATCGGCAGAGACAATTACCTCGATGGTGATGATGATAATTTCGACGATTCCCTCGAGACACCCAAAATAGAGACTCCAGTTCCAATCCAATCACAATTGGGTGGATTAGGTGGCGCTACCACTAGTCAAAGTCAGGAATTACTTGAGGGAGCTGTAAACGACTACTACAATAATTTGGCAGCAGAAAAAGGTCTGGTCCCCTCTGTCGGTCGCGACTACTCCAAGTTCAAATTTGATCTGAACGGTAGATTGCGACTAAGAGCAGCACTAAATCTCCCATTAGTCAACGCGAGGACCGGTAAACCCCTAGCACTGGGCACCATTGCCGGAAACCCGGGCGGTGGCCAATTCATAAGGAACGAACTAGGATTCACGGATTGGAAGAGGGGTAAAACAATTATACCGGCCCGCGCTGTAGAGGCCCTACAGTCTACCGACGAAACTATGGCAAAGACGGCCACCGCGATAGAAACGGTCGAGCTCAGCGAGGTCCCTCAAGTAGCCACCGACGCTATTAACACGATGGAGACCACGTTCAGCGTCCAATCACAATTGGGGGAAATACTCAACGATGACCCACCCTTACCTCTTCGCGAACTCCGTGGACTCGATAAGGCTCTACAAACGGTCCAGGGCGAACTGGTCCTTAACCTCTCCAAACTCACGGCGCTGGATGAACATATCGCGCTAGAAGAAAGAAAACTGGAGGAAGCCGGTGACGATAGAGAATCTACCGAGTGGATCGCCGAACGACTGCGGTCTTTGCGGGACGAAAGAGAAGCTCGCTTGGAGGCCGCCTCGGCTAACCGTGAGGCTCTCCGCACACAAATAAGTCGGATCCGCGAAACAATATCGAGGGTTCTGCACGAGGACACGACACTCGGTCAGCGTCTTCGCACTCTGTTCAGAGAGCAGGGCGTCACGATAACAAGCATCCTCGCAGCTGTCGGCATGACTATATCAACCATAGTTCTAGCTTTCACTGGTGGTGCGGCGCCACCACCCGCGCCACCACCAGCACCCGCGCCATCCGGTGGAGCCAAGGAGTGGGTAAAAAAAACAACTAAAAGCCCTCGCCAATCTTCTAGCTAAATTATCTGGAAAGGCGGCTGCCGCACTACCTGGACTGATCGGAAGTATCGTTTCTTACTTGTTATCTATATTATCAAAAACGGTCGGATGGCTCGCCAATAATACTTGGGCTTTTATCGTGGCAATCGCCGGTCTCCTACTATTCTCTGCCACCAATCGAGATTGGAAGTTCCTACAACCAAAGCGCGAGTAGTCCTATCGCCACGAGGGCGACGACTAGCCCTAATTTCTCCTCCTCGTGTGTTGTGCTTCCAATTTCAACCAATTTGCGATTGATTGGTGTTTCTCCAATCGCGATTGGTCTGTTGACGATTGAATTGGGGAACTCAATTCGTGAATTGGGGGTGTGGGTGAAACAACGGGTTCAAATGAACTTGATGGGGTGGCCAATTCGTGAATTGGGGGTTTTATGAAATATTTTTCAAATTTATTTGAATTTACAACTCCGCGCCCGATCATGTTGGGGGTGCGCTTGATCATATCCGTGTTCACGTTACCGTTGTGGCCGATTTTTTGATTGGGGGTGGCGATTACGATCTGATTATTGTAACCGTCAACCTGGTCATCTCGTAGTATCATATTGCTAGGCGCCATATAAAGACCTATTCCAAATACATAGTCTACTGGAGTGCTGGCATTCTGCAAAACGTCTTGATAATTCTGGATCGCCTTCTCCAGGTCCACCCTAGCTGAGATGGCGTCCTCTACAAGTGCCAAGAATTGTTTTTGTGCATCAAACGCTGTTCCCGTGCCCAGTATAGAACTGCGAGTTTGCTTCTGTGCGCCGAGGAGGCCCAGCCCACGTATGTGCGAATGGAGTCGTTGACGCGAGTAACCCCGGCCTGCGTGAACCCTATACCATTATCTAACATAAATGTACCCCACGCGTCCTGAACCTCAGCAGCCTGCTGTATGTAATCGACGTGAGCCCGTTTCGGAGGTAACATTTTACAAGAAAACACGCCACAGTGCCGACCTCCAGACACTTCCGGCCCGAAAGTCATAGTCGCGTGGTCAAAATTCCCGGCGTTCCGACTGACGATGTGGTCACCGGAGTGATCATGTCTAAAATCAGTCTGCGTCCAATTCCCGGACTGGCCCCGAATGAGAACGTCCCCGAGGCCGGTGCTGGTAGGAAATGCTTTCGGTCTCCAGTCCGCGTCTTTTGAAACGTTAAATTCGTTACACAGTCTTTCAAACGCCATACGGTCGTATGCGTTGGAAATGGGATCCCAGGCGTCGTCTTGAGGTAGTGAAATACCTAGTTCTTTGAGAATCCTCCTAATAGTATAATACGCGTGAAAGTTGTAGACACTTCGGAGCATGACATTCTTGGATGTCAGATGGTCTTTATGTGAAACTCCACACCCGGCTGTTGCGCACCATACAGCGAAATTTATTTGGTTCTGCCAAAACTGCATCGGTGTTGCTTTCCACCCGTTTACCGCCTCCATCGTAGTAATCTTGGGCAGCCTATATTGTTCAAAGATGTCGGGGAAGTTGGTGGCAAAGCCGCTGTCCGGTCTAACCGTTACGGTTGGGTGTACAAGGCGATTAACAACGTCTTTTTGCGTGTATTTACCTCCGACCGCGTACTTTGCATTAGAGTTAAAGCTAAATGCTTTGGTATCCATTGAAAGATATTATTATGTTTGCTACTATCACTAATGTTCAAAAAAAAGAGAGTTGTGAACTTCAAAAATCAATCGACAACTGCTGCGGAAAACGCGCCGGGTGGGCCTCAGATCAATCACCTTCACGGTTGGATGGCAGAATGTGGGGAAGAGCGAAGGGTTTTACTATGTGAAGGATGGACAACAATTAGGTGTAAAGCTGCCTCAAGGATGTGGGGAATAAGACAGCTCAAAGATTTTGTCAACTCAGAGCTTGACGGTATAATCAACCTCACAGTATCGAATGCTACCGGGCTCGCAACAATGACCATCAGCAGTGATAATACGGTAGTGGTCTCCCCGGGGTTGGGTATTCAACTCGGTTTTAGAGGAGACATACTCCTCAAACAAAGGAGTGTTTTACCCCGGGTGAGTACGTCGGTGATAATCCGGTGGACTTCGCCTTCACGAAAACTCTCAGGGTGCACCTGGCTCAGGGTCCGGATCGGGTGACACTCGTACAACACGGTAGACGGAGCTCCCAGCACATTACTGAAAACCGTGCCCGCCAGCGACTGTTTCTATGGTGAGACTGTGACCTTAGACTTCCCACACCCCGAGATGAAAGTTTTGGAATCGGGACATATCCACGAATTTACGGTCTCTATTCTCGATGATCAAGCGAGAAAGTTGAATAACTATTACCCGATTTCGCTAGTTCTCGAAATTTTCAATTGAGTACAGGTGCCCAATATTATAATTAATTTTAAGAAAATTATTATGAGTATATACGGACCAGGTAGTTCTTCCGATTGGGTGACAAATTCAAAGAATTTGGAACCGGTAGAAGGTGGATTCATCCCGACAGAGGACGACTTTTTAACTACTGAAAAAACCAAGGCCCTGATCAATAAAACTATATCGAAGGTCACAAACGGGATTCACAGGAGTATATCAGATGTTAGAGTAGAAGTGCTGACGGCGACTGCACAAATTGAGAAAGATCAGGCGGCTTATAAGGTGTTGCGCTCAGAGGACTCTCTCATCAGAGAAACGGAACTAAACGAACTAGGTGAAAAAATAACCAAATTTCGAAAAGAGGCAACGTCGGGTATTGAGAAAGCCCGAGAAGACCACCAGGCGGACCTTATGGAGGCTTATAGGGTGTTGCGCTTAGAGGACTCTCTCAGCAAAGAAGCGGCGGTTGTTGAACTAGACGGAAAAATAACCGAATTTCGAAAAGAGGCCCGGTCGGGTATTGATAAAGTCCGAGAAGACCACCAGGTGAACCTTGCGGAGGCCATTGCGGAGGCTTATGATGCGTTGCGCTTAGAGGACTCTCTCAGCAAAGAAGCTACACTTACTGAACAAGACGGGAAAATAGCCGAATTTCTGAAAGAGACCCGGTCGGGGGTTGAGGGGGTCCGAGAAGACCACAAGGAGGCCATTGCGGAGGCTTATGGGGCGTTACGCTCAGAGGACTCTCTCAACAGAGAAGCGGCACTTACTGAACTATACGAAAAAATAACCAAATTTCGAAAAGAGGCCCGGTGGGGGTTGAGGGGGTCCGAACGGGTATTGAGAAAGCCCGAGAAGACCACCAGGCGGACCTTACGGAGGCTTATAGGGTGTTGCGCTCAGAGGACTATCTCAGAGAAGCGGCGGTTGCTGAACTAGACGGAAAAATAACCGAATTTCAAAAAGAAAAAGGCCCGGTCGGGTGTTGAGAAAGCGCCCGAGAAGACCATCAGGCAGCCCTTGCGAAGGCTTATGAAGCGTTGCGCTCAGAGGACTCTCTCATCAGAGAAGCGGCGGTTGCTGAACTAGACGGGAATATAACCGAATTTCAAAAAGAGGCCCGGTTGGGTGTTGAAAAAGCCCTAGAAGGCCACCAGGCGACCGTTACGGAGGCTTATGATGCGTTGCGCTTAGAGGACTCTCTCAGCAGAGAAGCGGCACTTACCGAACTAGACGGAAAGATAACCGAAATTTCCGATAAACTGAAACATGATCATATAGCCGCGACCAAAGCTCTTGAGGAGGCCTCTTATAAGATTCGTACTGAGGCATATAACGCAAACAGTGTGCTTGCCAGAATAGTGCGAACAATGAAAACGCCAAAACGTGTCATAACAGTTTGGGCTGAGAAGCGGGGCCCATTGGTTGAGGGGCACTATGAATATTCGTTCGGTGCCAAAGCGAGTAATAAATGTGGGGGATACACTATGACAGCTGCAGGTGAAGTTATCCAAATGGCGGTCTGCTCGGTTAATGGTAGTGGGCGCGGTCGCGATAAATATTGTAGTAGATGGGGAAGAACGGGGGTTTGGAGTCACTAAAATCGCTGGAGATAGTTCGACGGTGGTTTCGTTCTCCGGTTATGATCGAATTAGACTTTCCACAGGTAGTGTTATTAACTTTGTTACGAAAATCGGTGACCCAGAGAGTTCTTCCACTATTGTCTCATTGTTAATTGAACTTATTTTGTAAATACTAATATATTGAACTAAATTTGTAAAATTTAAATATGAACGAATCACCGCTTCCAATTGTCAATACTGACCCATCAACACTGTATCCAACTCTCAATACCACTACATCAACACTGTATCCAATTAACGAAAGAAGTTCAGATTTTAGGTTGAATAATATCGTCGCTATGCAGGATATTTTAGTTAGAGAATGTGCAAATAGAAAAAGACACGCTAACAAATATAAGCGCGCGGCGAACATAGCTGAAGCATCTAGTACGGTTCTGGCAAGTTTATCTGTAATGAGTGGTGCGGGGACTGCTGCAACGCTATCTACAATTGTAACGGTTCCACTTGCAGGGGATTTGAGTGGAATTACCGTTTTATCTGGAATACTTTGTATGGTAATTAGGGCGGCGGGTGGAAAACTCGAGAAAAAAAGTAGAAAACATGATAGAATATCCGTTCTCGCTAGGTCTAAGAAAAATAGCATCGACATTATGGTGTCCAAAGCGTTGGCCGATAAGAAAATATCAAATTTAGAGTTTGAATCCGTGGTGGAAGAAATGGGGAGATATGAAGAATTAAAAAATGATATAAGAATCAAGGCGCGCGCCACCATGCCCAAAATTGAGTGTACTGATTGGGATAAATTTAGGGTAAAACTTGGAAATAAAGTCGGAGGAAATGTTACAGCACCATTATAAAATAAAAAAATTTAATTTAAACATTTTAATTTTCTTATATTGGTGCAGTAAACAAATTTACATACCTATACAACATGTGTTTTTCACTGAGAATTACGCCGTAATCACTATTGGTTGTACTGGTGTATCACAATGACAATGTACACAGTCGGGGATTACACTGTAATCGACTGTGTAAATTGATACACTCGGTTATCAATTTACATAACCCGTGTAATTGAAACTGTCTGTTTACCTCGGCTATCAAGTTACATAACTCGTGTAATTGAAACACTCGGCTATAAATAACTCAAGTTACATAACTCGTGTAATTGAAACACTCGGCTATAAATAACCCGTGTAATTAACTTAAATTAATTACTATGTAATAATAGGGGGTGTTCAGCTTTAAATTATTAAATTTTTTTACAAAATTAATTATAAAATTAACAAAATAACGAACCATCCCATGTTTTCTTTCGCCAATAGGTATTAATAAATAATTATAATTTGCACACCATTTGTATGTTGTATAGGAAACTGATGAGTATATATACGTTTGTTGACCTTACAACAATTGGTCTCATCTCGTGCATGCCATGTTGTTGATCCGGTATGACGTCCGTCTCGTCTGTTTAATGGTAGCAGTCTATGCATATGTGTGTATTTGGCGATGTAATTGCGTAGCTCAAAGGTGCCGGCCTAAAAGATTTCTGCCTAAGAGCTTTGCAATTTCGTAAACCAAATTCACACATAGGCTCGCCTTACTTCGCTGGTTTCTCTTAATAGAGGAATTGGCAATGGGGTTCAAGGCGACCCAGACTGTGAGCCAACAGATGCGTGGGCTTAAGAAAGGTCCCAACACCCCAGTGGCTGTGTGCCGGCTAGAAATCTGCTGCCCAGTCGCTGGGGGTGTTGTGCACGAGTGGAGGCTTTTGCTATTTTTTGTTCAAAATATATCTTTATAGCGATAATCGTAGAAATGTATATATTCGTAAAACGAATCGTTGGGTTTTAACAATTTTATATAATACACCTTAGTTTCATATCCGATACGCATTATCCGTCTTAATGTTTGTATTTGCCTCTTGTATAGTTGACATAATTGCCGGTATAATATTGTAAATGCAACGTTTTTATCGGAGCGTAATAAATTACGCTGGTATTTCATGTATTCGATATCGCCTAGTGTTCTCATTTTATAGTATTTATATATAGGATTATAACCCCCGTAAGCTTCGTAAACTTCTTCAACACAGTCATTAAAAAATTTCAATTCCAATTGTATTGTATTATCCATTTTCTCTAATAATATTGGTAGTTGTTTTTTTCTGTTCAATTTTCAATTTTATAAAATTAGTTTGATAATGTTTTTTTTACAGTGTTATAATGCTGTAGAAACACCGTGACTTATCAAAAACTACACATCTATTCTATCTTTCTAACTGACTTTCCGATTTGAATTATTACTAAACGATAATACTTGCGAGCACGTAATCCCTTGTTAACCATTCGATGAGTAGCCTGAGTGCCACCACATGGTGGACATAGCAATGACTCGGATTTGGTCCCTACCCCACAATGCCGACATGGGCGAGGCGAAACGGAACCTCTTCGCATCCATGCACGGTGATGTTTCAATATTCGTAAATACCGGTACGAAAACATCTCTCGTGACTACCTGTCTTCAACCACGCACACTTAACTAGAACCATTATGTTATATATATACTGAGTATAACATAGGGATTCTTATCTCTAATAGGGTGTATCTTCTCATGTCATAAATATATGGTCTCGCGGTAGTAGTATATAAGAGTCACCAATGATACCACCATGCCGTGGGGGGGCGCCGCGCGTAGCCGGTGCCTTCCAGAGGGTGATGGTATCATTGTGACTCTTATATACTACTACACTCATGTTGGCGTGTATTGGCCACCATAGACAAATGTCAATCAGGCCGAATTCGGGAATGTCACTAAAATCCGCTGTAAATCCATCGATAGTGAGAGAGAATGAGGAATAAACATCAGTTAGACCTACACGTGCGAGTTTTGTTTCGCACAGGTGTCGGGTGAGTTTAAAAATAGGCTGTCGGAAGGTCAAACTTGATGTAGTTTGTGTGTGAAACGCGTCGCTTGTTTCGGAGAGTATTCGGAGGGGAGTTAACTCTGTTACTAAATTTAGCGATGGCCGCAAATGGGGGCAAATCACGCGCAACAAAATAATCCGATGTATTTTTGTACGTAGAACATCCGTTGTTGATATTGTGCAGTGCAAGTAGTTTTTCATAATATTATTTTCAATTAGCGGTTGCGTGTTACAGTTAAACGTTGAGTAACACAATCCATTTTGTTGTTATGGTTACTCCAAGATATCACTACCTACCACCGCATCGAGGGGGGTCTGGGGCGTGGTTAACTGTCGGAGGCGATCCCTATACATAGGTATACCCTATGTAAAAACCGATATATGCAGTATAATAATGCCAATTCTATCGTCGGGAAATGGTTAATGGTTTATGGTTTATTGTACCCGCACAATGTCATATCTAACGAATGGACGAACACATTATGCCTCCCTTTATTATAACCTGGCACGTGGGTATGTACCGTTAACCGTAGATTTTTATCGTGTACATATGTCTACCAAACAGGCAGATTTCAGCGATATATGCCATACCAAAGACTGGTCTGGATATATGCTGGTCACATGTAGACATTCAGCCCCATTTCTCCAGCCACAGTGACAATTCTGACGATTATCAGTCAAGAGATTAGCGTCTCGGCGCTGCGTCCAGTGCCGGAAATATTAGCCGAGCACTTCCGAATGTCCGCGCGAGAAACAGGAAATGAAATGTTCCACTCAGGATGCAAGAGCTGTCTGGTAATGGGCGGCCATTTTGTCGCGACGTTGTGCACATTATATTTACTACGTGCAGCGTTAGATGTCAAAATCTCAGATATGTCACTAATGCTGCATCCTACAAAACCAAGTGCGTTAATCTTGCCAATATGTCAGTGTTTCTAAGCATATATTGGCAATATCAACTCGCAACTCGCAATCAAGCAGATTGATTGGCTGTGCCTGAGCTGTAGCATTCATACATCAGTACACCACCGCCTGCGTTAATCTTGCCCAGATGTCAATTTTTCTGTACATTTATCAGCAATATCAGCTAACTATCAAGCAGTTTGATTGGCTGTGCCCGAGCTGTAGCACAGCTCAGGCTCAGTCAATCAACTGCTTTCTTTCAAACACAATATTCCAAGTATTTTGTAATAAAGACATTGACAAATATTGGCAGGATTAGCCCAGGTGGCGGTGTGCACCAGCGTTCCATGGTTCACGTCGAAATAGGCGCCGGATTCCTGAAGAATACACATTAAGCTACTCATACTCATATATATATATATATATATATATATATATATAGATATTGCATAAACGCGTTTTCATCTAGTAACCGGCGCAAATTTCTTACTTTCCTACATATTGCTAGACGATATGCGATAGCTCTAAGTAGAGCTGAATGTCATCGCGTCAGGAAACCGGTGCCGACGATAAACAGTTTACGGCGGATTACTTGTCTTGTTCATTGCCACGGGATGTGCCAATATTGTCACGAAATTAACTCCTAGCGTCGGTTTAAGCGACACTCAATACGTGATCGTATCTAGTTATGTCCCTTTGCAAATCTTCTTATAGAGATCCGGTCCGATGCTGCATATCAGCGTTTATTTCTTACTGAATAGCACAGAAATTTAGTTTTGCAAACAGAGTAGACCCAGATCAGACTGCACATATGTGCAGTCTGATCTGAGTCTACACTGATTGCAATAACATTAATACGTGTGAAATATGAATCTGATAAATAGCGTAGTCCTAGATCAGATTGCGTAGATATGTAGGATGATCGGTATCAACACTGGTCGAAATCACTATAATTTCTACTATTCACAACACATCATGATGCATTGGCATTTTTACAAGCAATAAGGCCATAAAGTAAATAAGTTGGACCGACTTTCTATAAATAAATTAAACGGGAGATAAAGCTACGATCCCTCATTAATACCTATATATAGGCACATTGAGCGCACCTGTTGAAATGACAGTCATGCGCGACGACCACAAAAGGATCGGGAAAATAATAATTATTCATTATTAAATAGGAACAAATGATCAAAACAAAATTAAATCATTCACTTATCCGAGTGTAGTATTACTTATTCACTTATTTATATTGTAATACAGTTGAACATTTACTTAGTTGAGCTGCAAAAAGCAAACTTTTTGCAGCTCAACTAAGTACATTTTCAACTTTTTTGCAGTATTTCCACTACTCAATCTGTAAATCAATGCGTATTTTCACATTGCTGTGAGTGTTTTGTATTCTCACTGTTGATAATCAATGCGTATTCATCTAAAATAAGTGCGTAAACTACGCCAATACGCCACTTATCTGGAACTCTGCTGTACGGAACTTCGCAGAATACAGATTAAAATCGAAGGATTCAGTGAACTAGAGAAAGTGAGCAGGGGCTCACGTATACCCCGGCCGCCGCCTGGACCGACAAATAAAAACTTGAACGGAAATATTTAAAAAAAAACTTTCACGCACATTTCTAAGTAATTTGACCTTGACCTTGGACAAGAATTCCGCTTGGGTGTGGTATGGAATTAAAATATGGATGATGATAAGGAAGTACATAAAGTCTGAAGTCAACCCAACTTACCGTAACAGAGATAATGTGTACCTAAATAACTTTAACGTGGACCGACGGACGCACACACGCACGAACGGACGGAAGGAATGGCGGAATTACGAAATATATATACATGTACCCCTCGACATACTTCGTATAACGGGCGTATATGAAGAGGGCCATTAGAGAATTGTTCCACCGAACCCTTCAATTACAAGACAATGTCAAGCATTGACTTATCATTGACCTCTTGACCTTGACCTTGTCTTGTAAGTTTTATCAGTTCTGCAGCCGTCATATCTAAATTCGTTGACATTGCTCTCGATACCAGTAATCAAATACGGCGAGCAAATATGACAAAGCTACTAGTCAGTATTGAATGGAAGAATCCATCTCCTAGAATAACCTCCCTTGTCGGAGTCACGGCACTTTTTTGTGTCAATATCGATTTTGGAAATTTATGATATTTTCGTAAATTACGTCGTAAATTGGCAACACTTTCAGTACACATGAGGCACTTTGTCTCGCATATGTACTGTAAAGTTTGCAAACATAATTTACGGAAAATCAGGGCTCGAGATAAGGAATTAGTAATTGAGTATTGTCTCTCCATTGTTTCTTAAGCAATTGGGTATTTCAAAATGTTAATTTAGTAAAATTAAATCACACTACTGTTTACATATCAACAGACAGCAATTATTGAATAATTTGTTTCGAAATGAAAACATATCATGGCATTACATTAGAATTGTCTCCTTGGAGACAATTCTATTGAAATACCAAGATGGGTTTTCATGAAAAAATAAGAAAAATATGCTATATTGGTGGTCTGTTTATTGTTTTCTGCAGCATGATAAAGGTACCACAATTGTTCTCATTGCTTTTTGATACTCACTACTTTGGATTTCAATTGGGTTTTTGGCAATTTTAATTGCGTATTTACGTAAATACGCAGCTTATCTGGAGCTCTGAGTTTGCAAACATAATTTACGGAAAATACGGTTGATTACCTGAATTAATATCGCCGAAAAAAAAACAGTAGTGTTGCAAAGGGAGATATTTCCGCAATATTGGCCCAATTGTCATGATTCGGCATTTGTTTTCTCAGTCGAAGCCATGTTTCTACATCATTTACGGCAACATAACACATAGTTGTGTATCGTTTTACTAGAGTCCGTTTTGACCTGAGAGCGCTTCCACCAGTCCCGTGTCATATATAAATGACCTAGAATCGACAGGCATGCACACGACAACGGACCACGATTGTGCCGTCAACTAGCCCAGCCCAGCCCAGCCCAGCCCCATTCAGAAGCCTGGTCAGGTTTCACTAAACTTCGTACAACTAAAATGTTCGTAAACTAGAAATGGACGCTTGTCGACAAGCGCATGTGTATCCCCCTCCCCAGATACACAAGTAGTTTGAAAAAAGGGTGTTCGAGTTATGCTCCGGAGACAAAATCAGTGACGGAAAAACAAAGGGAGATAACTAAAGAATTAGTGATGCAAGAGTTGTCATTCTTGCGGGACACACCTTTAGGGTCGTGGTCTATGCATGTGTGAAGTTTCATGAAAATATTCCAAAGGGTGTTCGAGTTATGCTCCAGACACGAAATCAGTGCAGCACGAAACAACAAAGGGAGATAACTAAGAAATTAACGACGCAAGAGTTGTCATTCTTACGTGCGACACACCTTTGGGTCGTCTTCTATGCATGTGTGAAGTTTAAATAAACTAGAAAATGAGTTCATAGAACACGGATGTCCCACATATCGCTTTGATAATAAATGAGGCCAAATTGCAAGTCAAAATTTTCTTTTACCTGAGCGTTAAAGTTTTTGAAGCACCAAGTATGTGACCTTCACCCTGGGCTTGGCGGGGGCAGGACAAACGTGGATTTGGCACAGGGCGGTAGAGGACCATTAGAGCAATGCATATATGAAATATGAAGCTGATCCGTGAAAGAAAACAGAAATTATAAGATATTTACCTGAGCATATTAAAGTTTTTGAAGCACTAAGTATATGATGTTAACCCTGGGCTTGGCGGGGGCGGGACGAACGTGGATTTGGCACAGGGCGGTAGAGGACCATTAGAGCAAACGCATATATAGAAATATGAAGTTGATCCGTGAATGGAAAGAAAAATTATAAGTATTTACCTGAGCATTAAAGTTTTTGAAGCACCAAGTATGTGACCTTGACCCTGGGATTGGCGGGGGCAGGACGAACGTGGATTTGGCACAGGGCGGTAGAGGACCATTAGAGCAATGCGTATATGAAATATGAAGATGATCCATGAAAGAAAACAGAAATTATAAGATATTTACCCGAGCGTTAAAGTTTTTGAAGCACTAAGTATGTGACCTTGACCCTGGGCTTGGCGGGGGCAGGACGAACGTGGATTTGGCACAGGGCGGTAGACGACCATTAGAGCAACGCGTATATGAAATATGAAGTTGATCCGTGAATGGAAATAAAAATTATAAGATATTTACCTGAGCGTTAAAGTTTTTGAAGCACCAAGTATGTGACCTTGACCCTGGGATTGGTGGGGCAGGACGAACGTGGATTTGGCACAGGGCGGTAGAGGACCATTAGAGCAATGCGTATATGAAATATGAAGATGATCCATTATCCATGAAGGAAAACAGAAAGTATAAGATATTTACCCAAGCGTTAATGTTTTTGAAGCACTAAGTATGTGACCTTGACCCTGGGCTTGACGAGGGCAGAACGAACGTGGATTTGGCACAGGGCGGTAGAGGACCATTAGAGCAATGCGTATATGCGTGTTCGAGTTATGCTTTGGATACAAAATCAGAGCACGAAACAACAAAGGGAGATAAGTAAAGCCTCGCCTTGTCCCGCCTTGACCTCGAGCCTGGGCCCGAAAGCAATTTTCACTGGCCCGAACATATTATACAATTATTGACTAGTGAACCATAGAATATCAGATTATATTCTATGGCTCACTAGTCAATAATTGTTTTATTATATGATAATAGTCTGTATATAGCACTTACGACCTTATGCTACTAGACAAAAATTGAAAAAGAATTTGAAAAAAAAAATGAAAAAAGAAAATGGAAAAAAAGTTTAAAAATTAAAAATAATAATGCTTGCTACTGGAGCCCAGAATTTTTTTTTAATAGTCCTATATTTATCTACATATATCTGCACAGGTCCACATAATGCCACCAATATTTTCAACACAGTTTACGGAAATGTAATATAATCATTTACCTGTATAAATTACCTGTAAGTGGTCAGTGGTCAGTTGCACATGCTAGCACATGTACAGGTGAATAGTCTGTATATAGCACTTACGACCTTCTGCTACTGGACAAAAATTGAAAAATTAATTTGAAAAAAAAAATGAAAAAAAAAAAATGGAAAAAAAAGTTTAAAAATAATAATGCTTGCTACTGGAGCCCAGATTTTTTTTCCAGTCAAATTGAAAAATAATTTGAAAAAAAAAATGAAAAAAAAATAATGAAAAAAAAAAAAAAAAAAAATTACAAAAAAAAAGTTTAAAAAATAATAATGCTTGCTATTGGAGACCAGATTTTTTTTTAATAGTCCTATATTTATCTACATATATCTGCAGAGGTCCACATAATGCCACAATATTTTCAACACAGTACCTAATGTAGTGATTTACCTGTATAAATTACCTGGTCAGCGATGGTCAAGCAGTGGTCAAGCAGTGGACATCTGCACATGCTAGCCCATGCTTAGCACATGGTTCTCCCAGTTTCTATTGTTCTCTCTACAGGTAAGGTGTACAGAGCACACGAGAAAAGGTATACAGAGCAGACGAGAAAACAGGTCTTCATGCATTATTGTCCAGTTTGTAGAGTGCGCAAAACAAAAAAGGGAGATAACTGAAAAATTAGCTACGCAAGAGTTGTCATTCTTGTGCGCGACACACCTCCGGGTCGTGGTCTATGCATGTGTGAAGTTTCATGAAAATATTCCAAAGGGTGGTCGAGTTATGCTCCGGACAGGAAATCAGTGAGCGAAAACAAAAAAGGGAGATAACTCAAAAATTAGCTATGCAAGAGTTGTCATTCTTGTGCACGACACACCTTCGGTTCGTGGTCTAATTGAATGTGTTAAGTTTCATAAAAATATTCCAAAGGGTGGTCGAGTTATGGTCAATCAGTGCGCGAAACAAAAAAGGGAGATAACTCAAAAATTAGCTATGCAAGAGTTGTCATTCTTGTGCGCGACACACCTTCGGGTCGTGGTCTATGCATGTGTGAAGTTTCATGAAAATATTCCAAAGGGTGTTCGAGTTATGCTCCGGACAAGAAGTGTCTACGGCGGACGCGGACCGCGGACGCGGACGCGGACGCGGACGCGGCGCGCTGTCAAATCCATAGTATCCCCCGACGGTAGTCTGGGGGATACAATTAAAATTTAGGATCGTCTGGAAATTTCAATTGATGGGATTTACATTTATTGAGCATATGCTGCATATGCTCAATGAATGTAAATCCAACAATTGTTTACAAGACAACATTCATGATATTGTTAATGTAAAATGTACAGACTATCATAATTTACGAACATTTTAGTCGCACGAAGTTCAGTGAAACGAGCTCCAGGGGGCCATTTCACTAAACTTCGTACGACTAAAATGTTCGTAAGTGCACAATTATGATAGTCTGTAAATGTTACATTAACAACGTTTTCTTGTAAATAATTAATGGATTTACATTTATTGAGCATAGGCTGCATATGCAGCCTATGCTCAATAAATGTAAATCCATCAATTGAAATTTCCAGACGATCCAAAATTTGCACTTACGAACATTTTAGTCTTACGAAGTTCAGTGAAACGCGCTCCAGGTGCGGAGATTGATATATGGTGGTTTGATAATTGTTTGATAGTCGTTTGAGCTGTTACGAATATTGAATGATCTGCTCAGTCACCAATGGTCTACACTGGTTGTAAGACCATTAGGCCATGCCATTGTTTGTCTTTAAGCGTCCACCTAGATGGTCAAAACCTAGCTACATATCCGGTATAACCAAACAGACAAAGCCTAAAAAGCGATGGTAAATTTATGTTGAAAACTTCCTCAACCCTTTGCAGTGGAAGTTTTTAACACAATGCAACATGCCGCCTAATAAGAAGAAACTACTATATTAAACGTATGAAGTGTACATTCATGAATGGACAAGTTCCCAATTAGTTATCATATTACTTCGCCAGTAAATAGTGTAAAGTAGCGTACCAAATTATTTGTTTTGACAGAACAGCTGTCAACACCTAGCCGCACGCGGACGCTTAACAAAGAAAGAACTTGGCATGGCCTTATGGCAGCGTACACCACTGTGAGACGTGCGTTGTGAAACCGGCATGTATAGGCATACTACACTGGAACCTCTCTAAACCTGACACCAATGCAACCTCTGTGATAATTATTTCAGATGTTCATGATTGCAAAGCACGCCAATACATTTCAGAATGGCGATATGCCTGATTTACAGTGGAACCTCTCTAAACCGGACACCCTGGGGACCTCCCAGGGTGTCCGGTCTAGAGAGGTGCCACTGCATAATGACAGATCAAATATAGGAGAGAGAAAAATACATTGCAAGTGTACCATTCGATCATTATTTACATTTTGTGTAAACAATGACAGGATTTACTAAATACTAACGAAGTTAAAACTAAATAAACAGGAAATGTAGTCTGTCAGTACGTCTACCTCCGCTTGCAGCTAAATAAACGGACGGCACAATTGAAAACACGGAGGTGGAGTTGTCACAGCATGATATGAATGCACGTGTGAATTATGAAGCAGCTATGAGAAAGAAGCATGACTTTTAAGACATTTAAAGTAGTCATGCTTGAATGGCGAACAGTGCAAGCCCTGATAGATCCTCAAATATATGAGTGAACACATACATTAACATACCGTGAAGCGCTAGTCATTAGTACATCAATTGACCTGGACCCGTTTCACTAAACTTCGTAAGACTAAAATGTTCGTAAGTACAAAATTATGAAGTCTGTAAACTTCACATTACCAATGTTTTCTTGTAAACAATTATTGGATTTACATTATTTAGGATATGCAGCCTATGCTCAATACATGAACATCCATCAATTGAAATGTACAGACGATCCTAAATTTGCACTTACGAACATCTTAGTCGTACGAAGTTTAGTGAAACGCGCCCCAGGTTCTGCAAGCAAACAGCGCCTATAACATACATAACGCATATGGGTTATTTTCTGTACTGTACTACGACTACACCGCGCATGAATATGGGCATGCGCTGTTCGTATTAGTAGACACGGGTCATTCCTTGACCCAGTTATGAGGTCAAAAACCCAGGACGTCCACTCGAAGGCATATCGGGTCAGACAGATTGTGTGGCCACTTAAGCTATATCAAAAACAAATACTGACATAATGTTAGTTTTGTATGGGAAAGTATTAAATATAATAGGTCATATGGATATCATGGGTAACCGTTGCAATTCCCACAGTATGTGTTTAACCACACTAAATAAACTGATTTATCCCGTCAACACAGTGCTTATGTGCCGTGAAACACGGTGCCGTGAAACATTTTTGATATCCTGTCAATACGACTATAGTCACTGCGTATGAATATGTGCGGTCCGATTCTCCTATTTTGAGGATGCGGCAGGGGTTATTTTTTTTGCATTTTAAAGCTATTTGTAGAGTTGACGGGATAAATAGAATAGTAGGTTAGTGCCGTGAATGGGAAAAATATCTGGGCGCGGCACGGCAACGGGATGTGCTCGGCAGAGCCTCGCCCATCCCGTTTCCTAAGCCTTGCCAGATATTTTTTCCCATTCACGGCACTAACCTACTATTCTCTATATTCATGCGCGGTGTAGTGGTAATATGGTACAGAAAGTAATCCAGTTGCGTTACATATGTTTTATCCCGTCAACACAGTGTGTATGTGCCGTGAAACACTTTGCCGTGAAACATTTTTGATATCCTGTCATTACGACCTAATCACTGCGTATGAATATGTGCGGTGGCTGGGGTTATTTATTTTGCATTTTAAAGCTGTTTGTAGGTGTTGACGGGATAAATAGAATAGTAGGTTAGTGCCCTAAATGGGAAAAAATATCTGGCGCGGCACGGAAACGGGATGTGCTCGGCAGAGCCTCGCCCATCCGGTTTCCTGAGCCTTGCCAGATAGTTTTCCCATTCACGGCACAAACCTACTATTCTCTATATAGACGCCGTTTGCTTGCAGACCCTGGTCAATTGATGTACTAATGACCAGTCCAGTACTTCACGGGCAAGTTAATGTATTTTTCAAGCATTTATGTGTGATTTATTTTGTAATTCGGAACATGTTTGTCACGTGACGTAGTTTCAATTACAGCCGCTGGCTTATATGGCCACCAGCAAGGAGGTCACATGCATTGTATGTATCTTTATTATCAATAATGAAACATATATACATATAAAAAGTTATACCATGATGACGAAGCTTGTACAAACTTGTTGACATTTCGGACGACGCGGACGACGAAGCGGACGACGACGAGGACGACGAGGACGACAACGGAAAAAGCGGCGATTATAGTCGCGCCTTCTGCTAAAGCAGGCGCGACAAAAATCAATGGTAATAGCCCACCTATTGGTAACTCTTACAATCTACTCCCGTACCGTCCGTATGTAGACCTACGGACAATACGGGAGTAGACTGCAATATTTACTGTTCGCAACTATGGCCCACCCAGAAAATACCATGGTAGCGTATTCTGCTATCAAGATTACTATCAGGGGCAGATCCAGCATTTTGGGAAACGGGGGGGGTCATATTTTCGAGCTCCACGGATATAAATTTGTCCCGGGGGGCATGCCCCCGGGACAACATTTGAAATCTAGATGTCCAGAAAATGCACTTTCCTGTGTTTTACGGCATTTAAATTCAGACTCCAACTGGTGGTAAAATCCGTGGCTGAACGGGAGGGGGGGGGTGGGGGGTGGGGGGTGGGGGGTGGGGGTGGTTGCAACCCCGGAACTCCCCCCCACCCCCTCTCAAGATCCGCCCCTGGCAATACATTTTATATCTAAAATCTGATACGCAAAAATCAATGGGCGGTGCCCAACATGCAGTGCAAAGTGTCCAAGGGAGGCAACTATTCTTTCGTAGCTGATGGCTGCATTGTATCGATTGTCGTTCTTGGAATACCGTGTTGGAGAACATGCTCTGCAAATGCTTGATTTTTATTCGAGTGCTAGCGAAGAATTATACAACCAACATCCAAATTTGAAGTCTTACAGCTTTTATGCTAATGAGCTTATGTCGGTGGCAGCGTTGGGTTTTCCAAAAAATCTATTTTTAACTCAACGTTTTCGTCCCCTTTTCAATTCGGCCCAGATCGAGTATTCAGACGGTTTTTATCACCGATTGTTTGTTTATAGGAGTATTGTTAGGCAGATCACGACACCATGTCGTTTGTCTATAGAGGGCATATCGTTATATATCGAAAAACCGCTTCAGATATGCGGAAGTGTCATGAGCTGGGCCAGTTTCTTGATTAATTATTAGTCTATTTGTCATCCACAAACACATACTGCGAAGAATTTCAGAACGTTCAGTCCTTTGATTATCTAGGAATACAAGTGCTCCTACATGTATGTGTATTCTGCGACTTTGATCAATGGCGGTTATGCTCGACATCAACTTGTCAGGGTGATAGTCTGCCAATTCCAATTGGTGGGTCTGTGAACTTACACTTGCACTCACCATCTAAGTGTTCAGCGTTGAATATGAGAGTTGAGAATTTACTATCACATTACGTCATGGTGTTGTCTTGCATGTTCTAATCATGGCTTTAGACAATGCTCATTCCGGGGCCGCGCGTAGACCAAGTGCCTTCATGACGTCACTGTCTGTGTAACGGCTGCATCCACGGTAGCTATGGGATTTCCATTCGTTAACCGCCCCACCTCAGCCGGGATTGTCGTCAGGTTATTATTGGACATATACAGTTTAACTAGTTTGTCTGTGACGCCGTTGAATGCACCGATAGCAAAACTACCGTCGTTCAGGAGATTATTCCGAAGATACAGAGTTATACCAGCGTCGACGCATGCAAATCTAACATTAGAAAACGTTTGTGGGTACAGACGTTATGGCGTTTCTAGCTAAGTCAATGTATGATAGCCAATGCATACTCGCATTTGTATACCGAAATGCTGGGACGGCGGTAAGGTCTCCGTAGAAACAAGCGATCCCGTCGGAACGGTAAACGCAAGGCTGGTCGTCGCTGTCCATGATCAGCCCCATACACGTAGCAACCGCCACAGTCACTATGGCAACCCTGAACATAGCCTATAAGTAGTAAAAGTTCCAGTTAGTGTGGCTTCAAGTCCGTAGAAGGAGAATAGTGTTGCAATGAAACGTAGGATATTCATAGTTTTGCAGAGCCTCGCCCATCCCGTTTCCTGAGCCTTGCCAGATATTTTTCCCCATTCACGGCACAAACCTACTATTCTCTATCTATTTTCCTTGTTTCTGAACCAAAGTATATGTTGCGACAACTCATTTGAACCATCTCGGCATAATGATTATACTATAAGAGGAACAAATGATATTCTACTATGTTTCACTACTGTCTCTTCCACGTATTGCTGCCGACGAATCTTTTGACTATTAAACACATTAAATTGTTTTTGAATGTAAGTACTTTTTCATCAATAACAAAAAGTAACCCTCCCAAATTTTTTTTTATTTTATAAAATTCCATCATGTTTTATTTTTATTGTGAAAAAAATTATTTTCCTATGGAGATGTAACATGGGGAGGGGGGGAGGGGGGGGGGGTGGTTAAAAATGATTGTTTAAAAATCATTTTTAATTGAGGACCGATTTTCACAATCTAACATTTTTTTTCTTATCTCGCCAGGTTTCGGAGTCAATTTCCATTTTTGTTTTTTTGTTTTTTATCCTCCTGGTCCTCCTCCTTCTAATTTTTTTCGCAATAAAATCAATATTAAACTTTTTTTTTCTGGGGCGAGTGAGGGTGACATTTTTGTTATTGATGAAAAAGTACTTTTAAATATTTTTTTAGATTTAATGTATTTAATAGCCAAATGTTCGTCGGCAGCAAAACGTGGAACAGACAGTAATTTTACTTACTCATAGTGATATTTATTTGGAGGCCATTTTGGATTTGTCAAGAATTCATTTCTTTTCGGAAAGGCGGGTTAACGTTTCTCCAAAAACAAAGTGTAATAAACTTAATTCCAAAGAAAGGAAAAGATACAACTAATCTCACAAATTGGCGACAAATAAGTTTACTAAACGTCGATTATAAAATTGCCCCTAACTCAGTCGCTAAACGAAATAAACGTGTTTTAAATACATTAATAGACTGGCCTCAAACTGGTTGCATTAAAGGTAGGTATATATCTTAAACTTAAAATGATTGAACGGGATCATTTACTAATGCATTAAAAGTTGCATGGGCCAAACGTCTTATAAATGTACAATCCTATGCACAATGGAAAATATTGTATTTAAAATCTTTAAATCATTTTGGCGGTGTTAATGTGTTTGAAGGAAATTTTAATACAACGGATGCAAAAGAAATGGTAAAAAAAAAGAATTTTAGCGGAAATCTTTGAAGTCTGGATTAAATTAAATTTAATGACAATCCAGGAAATATATCAAAGCCAATTTTGTGGAACAATTCGAAACTAAGAGGAAAATGGCAGACTGTTTTTCTATACGGATTGTTCTATACGGACTATATAGAGAATAGTAGGTTAGTGCCGTGAATAGGAAAAAATATCCGGCAAGGCTCAATAATTTCTTTATTTCTCATCAGAAGTATATGTTGTGACCACTCATTTGAACCGCCTCGCCGAGACGGTTCAAATGAGTGGTCACAACATATACTTTGGTTCAGAAATAAGGAAAATAGATAGAGAAAAGTAGGTTAGTGCCGTGAATGGGAAAACATATCTGGCAAGGCTCAGGAAACGGGATGGGCGAGGCTCTGAAGTGCTGTCGTTTGTTTTACTGAGAGATACGGCAAGATATAAAAGCAACAGCAGACGACAATTGTTGTGTGTAGCGGTGTAAGGGTTATGGTAGTGTTTTGAAAATGGCCAGACTAGACATTTTCAAAATACTCCCCTCAGTGTACGAAGGAGTGTTTTGAAAATGGACAGGTAGCCATGTTCAAAACACTCCCCTCTGTGTGTTGAAGGGGAGTGTTTTGCAAATGGCTACCTGTCCATTTTCAAAACACGTTAGAGCAATTTTATCTGGGGAGTAGTTTGAAAATGCGATATCGGTAAGGATAAATCGTTAAATTAGCCATCGCAAGCTCACAACCAACTATCACACACATCTAAATGCAGGGATTCCGCTGGCGATCGCCACTTTCGCAATTGGCGATAAAAATAAACAATTGGCGATAAAAAATTGCAATTTTCGATATCCGGTATTGATAAATCCCTATCGTTAAATTAGCCATCGCAAGCTCACAACCAACTATCACACACATCTAAATGGATCTAAATCTAGACTTTTAAATTTAAGTTAATAAGGTGTCTTTCCACGTGAATAGACACCAGGGGCCCGTTTCACTAAACTTCGTACCACTAAAATGTTCGTAAGAGCAAAATTATGATAGTCTGTAAATATCACATTAACACTGTTTTCTTGTAAACAATTATTGGATTTACATTTATTGAGCATATAATAAATGTAAATCCATTAATTGAAATTTCTAGACGATCCTGAATTTGCACTTAGGAACATTGTAGTCGTACGACGTTTAGTGAAACGGGCCCCAGACCCAGATATAACATTCCGAAAAGTTTCTCAAAACAACCTGATCAGTTGAGCCCGAATAGATGTGAAGACGACTTGACGGTGATTTTAGTATACTATCTAGGTACATGTTCAGGATGGTTTAAAGTCACAGACTCTGGTGTCGTGTGGTGTCGTGTGTGTGTGCGCGTGTGTGCGTGTGCGTGTGCGCGTGTGTGTGTGTGTGTGGCTGCGTGTGCTTGTGCTGCGTGTGTGCTGCGTGTGTGGTGGTGTGCGTGTGCGTGTGTGTGTTGTGTAGTGTGGTGTGGTGTGCTGTGGTGTCGTGTGGTGTCGTGTGGCATACCGGAAGAAGTCAACACAAATCATAATTACGGTAGTTTTCATTTTGAATAGACGATTACACAAATCGCATGCCCAACATCTGATAGTTTGATTGGGTGTGCTTACTTCAGCTAGGCCCATCTAAACTGTTAAATTTTGCATTCGAAAATGAATTTATCCCGTCAACACAGTGCTTATGTGCAGTGAAACACGGTGCCGTGAAACATTTTTGATATCCTGTCAATATGACTTTAACTACGTACCGACTTTATCGCGCTGTCCGCAAGCGAACGCGACAAAAATATTGTAATCTGTGGTCCGGCATGATATTTGTAGCACCCAAATCAACCAAACTAATATTTATAATATCGATACCCAACAAATTGAATGCAACAGACAAAAGAGACACGGCGCCATTTGCAACACTTAAATCCTGGTTCTCACGCACGGTCACATGATTGGATACTGATGTGACTATAGAACAGTCTTAAGGACATGGGTAATGAATGTAAACATACACTTCAATGATAATTGCTTCATAAGACAGATGTGATATATGAAGATACGCTATGTGAATATGATATAGTTACTGTATAATATATGGTATATTTAGTTGCCATCTCCGCCATCTTTGTATGTACAAGTTAACATGCAGTTTCACCAATTCGAGCTTTTGACACATACATCAAGTAAGACAGTAAAAGTAAAAAAAATATGGTGCAATACATAATAGATAGACATGACAACAGCGTGTCTTAAATATTATGCCAGCAAACTATACAACGGATCAATAAACTCTGTAGAAATGAGTCTTTGTATAAAAGTGTGATGAAAACAAGCCACATGCCATTATTTAACTCTTTTCGACGATATTGCAAATGTAGGATAGTCTGTTCACATATATGTTATTATAGGAATGAATGGCCTTTTTGTGGAATTTATCGGGGTATAAACTTGGAAAAGTCGCGGGAATACTGGACGAAGGCCGGAAGGCCTCGTCCAGTATTCCCGCGACTTTTCCAAGTTTAAATCCCCGATAAATTCAACAAAAAAGCCATTCATTCCTTATAATCCCAGCATTTGAAATAAATTCATCAAGAAAATGTGTATATTTTCCGTTTTCTTAAGAATTATTTTAACTGCGCCTCACGGTTACGGAAAGTAGTTCGGCGTGGGAGTTTACTGGGATATAAATTTTGGACAGAGACTTGCTACGGGCCAATCAAATGTTAGGGAATTTTGTAAATATGTTTGTGCTGGAATTATACATAATTATATCCAATCACGTTTAGGAAATGGAATGTATAAAATGAATCGGGTTTTACGTCCCAGCAACAACTAAGGTCATATAGGGATGGGACTACAATTTAAAGTCTCATCCGACAGACCACTGCGATGGAATACTATGAAAGTATTTTTCATGATTTGAACTCACAACCTTCAGTATTGAAGTGTTGTACTCTACCACTAAGCCACAGCCCATCCCATCACAGGGGCCCGTTTCACTAAACTTCATACGACTAATATGTTCGTAAGTGCAAATGTCGGATCGTCTGGAAATTTCAATTGACGGATTTACATTTATTGAGCATAGGCTGCAATATGCAGCCTATGCTCAATAAATGTAAATACAATAATTGTTTACAAGAAAACAGTATTAATGTGACATTTACATTTAATTTTGCACTTACGAACATTTTAGTCGCAAGAAGTTTAGTGAAACGGGCCCCAGTTATGTTTAAATCGAACGACGACCAGGGATCACACGGGTCCTTAACACCGTTACCGAATTTGGAACAACACGAGTAGCTTATTTATAGTTACATCCGGGGCACCGTTGGTACTAGCATAGGTAGAGTTTATCTGTTTGATATGGAGCTACGCAGGGGACGTATAATTTCTTTTTATTATTAATTCGTTCCTACGAATTAACAATTCGTTCCCTCAATTTAACAATTCGTTCCCACAAATTAACAATTTATTCCCACGAAATAACAATTCGTTCCCACGGAAACGAATTGTTAATTCGTGGGAACGAATTGTTAAATTGAGGGAACTAATTGTCATTTCGTGGGAACGAATTGTTCATTCGAGGGAACGAATTGTTAATCTGAGGGAACAAATTGTTAAATTGAGGGAACGAATTGTTATTTCATGGGAACGAATTAATAAAAACAATGCATGTCCCTCCGTAGTTTGACACCACGTAGCGTCGATAGTGACACCAATGTGAAACTAAGACTCGTAATGTGAAACCCACAGATTCCGACATGTTAAATCCCCATAGACATCTTCACTCCGTGAAGATGTCTATGGGGATTTAACATGGGGCTGCCGTCATTGATGCCCAGTGGCCTCTTTCACTAAACTTCGTACGACTAAAATGTTCGTAAGAGCATTAACAAAGTTAACATTTTAGTCGAACTAAGTTTAATGAAACGGCCCCCTTCGTTGTTCTAATGCAAGTTACCTTACCCTTGATTCCCCACAGTGGGTAACCAGGGGCGGATCTTGAGGGGGTCCGGGGTTGCACCCCCCCCCCCCCGTTCAGTCACTGAGTTTACATAGATCACAGTTTACAACCAGTTGGAGTCTGAATTTAAATGCAGTAAAACACAGGAAAGTGCATTTTGAAGAGTTCGAAAATAGGACAACCCCCTAGTTGCGAACGATAACTCATGCAATTACTCTCGTACCGTCTACGGGAGTACATTACAAGAGTTACCTTCGCAATTAGACAACCCCCTCCCCAAACCCCTGTTCTCTAAATGCTGGATCCGCCCCTGGTAATCTATTTGTAAGACTGGTCTACATGTATCTTGTTGACTGCAATAGACTACTGCAGTGACCAAACGACAGACGGCATAGGTCCTGATCATACAGACAATTGGACATGCTGATCTGGGACTAAGCTTGTCAGCCGGGGATCCAATATGGCCTCCAACAGATGCGCTCGACAGCCTGTTCCCATGGTAATTATATAAAATAAAAAGCATACACCGCCTAATTGCAAACTTTATAAATGGAATGGAATGACAGACCTGTGGGCATATATGTAGCGGCCACCACGGCATTATTTTGGCCTGTTTTGTTTTTTTCGTCAGCTTCATGCGTTGAACATCCAATAACAACGCAATAAGCATGAATTCCCGCTAAAAAGGCTGCCGTGGCATTATTTTACACACCGCTATGGGCCTGATACACCCGCCCACCCAAAGTAGTGTGCGCATTTTTATATTTTCATGCAGTGTATGATTTGATTGAATGGCCGGTCAACAGCTATGGTCATTTTAGGCCGGGTCAACAGGGTCGAATATGTCCCATATCCCATATGTTACCTATTGTGATGTGGGGTGGGGGGGGGTGTAAGTCACAACATTAGAACTAACTATTTACAGGAAAAAGATATTCAGCCCTGCAATTAGAATAACCTGACCTGGTGCCAGATCCTCACCACACCAGAGTCACTTAGCCCCACTCCCCAAAAGTAATATGATTAGTACTAATCAGGCAGTCTATGTCCACGTGTCTACACCGTCCCTATTCTCCTCCGCCATGCCGGCCGTATAAGACATAAATACAGGAGGTCATGGTGATAGACAATTAACCATTTCAACCCTAAGTACCAATCAAATGTCGCAACATGATTTTCAGACTAGTCCATTTATGAAAAGGTTTTTTTTTTTTTTTTTTTCTAAAATAATATGAAAATTACTTGCAAACAGTACAGGTCCAGATGAGTCGGCTCGTTACGAGCCGGCTCATCTGGATTCGTTACGAGCCGGCTCATCTGGATTCGTTACGAGCCGGCTCATCTGGATGTACACTGTTTGCAAACATCACAAAAGAGGTATGTATTGTTCAAAGGGTTAAATTGCAAAATACATATAGCTCAATCATAACAGAGGCATGAACTTTTGAATTGTTTACTAATGTCAAAATTAGCGAGCGTTACATTTCTGTAAGACCACAATAACTTTACATTGCTTCGCAAAACACAATATTCAGGTAATTACGGCGTTATACAAAGTCGTGTGCTCAATAAAAAATATGTGATTCATTTACAAATGGCAGACAGAATGCGTATGAACAAAGATATGGTATGGAAACAATTGGATTTGTAGCAATATCTGACATCACGTCGTATAATAGCCAACCAAACTCCACCTTTGAATAGATGGACCCACAGCTGACAAAATCGAAAAGGTAAACAGGACCTACACTGGTGTGCGGTCATTGCGGTCATTGGTCCATCATTGGTCTTTGGGAATGGCATCTGAAGAATACAACTTTCTTAGATACTTAATTTATTTGCCAAAGATAGATTATGAACATAAATTATTATAGTCTACCGATATGTTGCTGTGACTGGCGAAATGGGTGACCATTGTAGATCCAGATCAGCCTGTGCATACGCACAGTCTGATCAGGATCTGCACTGTTTGAAATCCCACAATGCTATGTTAGCGCTACTGGAAGTCATTCGAAGGTTATTTCAGTGGCTGCTAATGCTTCAGAAATTGCCATTTTGGCTACAGAAACTTTAGAAATTAGTTGAAAATGTAACAAGTTTTACAAATAATGGAGGAAATGTAGACTAGTAACGTCTTGTTTTTATGTCAACAGTTCATTTTGACTACTACATTTGTAATTTGAAAATCCTAGCGCCAACCTAGCAATGAAACACCCGCCATGTTTCAAACAAGGAATACAGATCCTTATCAGTCTACAGGAGTGTGGTATTTGATCAGTTCTCAGTTTTCCAGTCACAGCCACATATATGTGTGCATATCATGTTATGCACACGATGCAATAGTAGTGTTAACAAACTCCTGCAGTTTCGTGTTAGGCAAATTTTCACAGTATGACCACCCAAAGGCCACGTGATTCCGGGGCGTCCATTGGTTCATCCATGAGAGGCGGCAGTCACATGACACCCGTGATTGAGACATGTCAACTTCAGTGACAGCTGGCAGGAGCCGAACCGCTGGCGGTATCGTTGTCAGGCGTGTCCCGCTCAACTCGACTTGGTCTAGTGACGGAAGATTAACGAAAGCACATTTGGAAACGAAGACAATCGGATTCATTTGCAGTCGAAGCGTGAGCAGGTACGGTAGGTTGCGGATACTATGTCTGTCGATACTTGCGATCCGATTGGACCTCAAATCGCACCATTGTAAAGCTTTGAAGTCGTTTACAATATCTGGAATCGATGTTATCTCGGTGTGGGCTATGGTGAACATTGTTGCCGGCTTATTTCCTGGCAAATCACACACGTCGATACCGCTTATATTATTAGTTAGAATTTCAAATGAATCCAAATTCGGAAAAGCGTTAAATACGTTAGAGAAGTCTTTGAGTGTTGCGGTATTAAATGACAGCACTTTAAGTGCGGACAATGGACACGACATGCTTGTGTCGTCTTTGTACCCTGTGGTACCAACTACTGTTAGCTCATATAGATTCTCCAAACCACATGCAAGATGTGAAATTTCTGCTTGCGTGGCGTTTTCCAAATATAGCTTCTTCAACGTTGCTTGGGAGCTTCTGAACGCGTCGTGCGGCACGGCGAGCTGAACGTCTATCAATTGCACCCATGCGAGTGTACGTAAGTTATACAGTGCTGCAGGCCAGGTTTTGACACACGGAAGAGAAATAAAGAGAGTTGTCAATGACAAACCGATACTCTGTGTAACGGCTGCATCCACGGTAGCGATGGGATTTCCATAGATACTCAACAGCAACAAGTTCGTTAACCGCCCCACCTCGGCCGGGATTGTCGTCATGTTATTATTGGGCAAATATAGTTTAACTAGTTTGTCTGTGACGCCGTTAAATGCACCGATAGCAAAACTACCGTCGTTCAGGAGATTATTCCGAAGAAACAGAGATATACCAGCGTCGAGGCATGCAAATCTAACCTTAGAAAACGTGTTTGTGGGTACAGATGTTATGGCATTGTTACTTAAGTCAATGTATGACAGCCAAGGCATACTCGCATTTGTATACCGAAATGCTGGGATGGCGGTAAGGTCGCTGAAGTAACAAACGATCCCGTCGGTACGGTAAACGCAAGGCTGGTCGTCGCTGTCCATGATCAGCCCCATACACGTAGCAACCGCCACCGTCGCTATGGCAACCCTGAATATAGCCTAGAAATAGTAAAAGTTCCAGTGTGGCTTCAAGTCCGTAGAAGGAAAATAGTGTTGCAATGAAACAGAGGATATTCATAGTTTTGCAACGAATATATGTTAATTGAGTGATAGGACATTTCATACCACTCAATGAACACATATATCATATTCGCTGCAAATATATGAATATTATATTTATTATATACCTCACCAAGCATATAATCAGTATTCTAAACTGTATACTGTGAAAAAAGTGTATTAACATTTTGCAGCCTACGTCAATTTTGGCAGGTAGGCGTATGAATACATATACTACAGATAACATATGTACAGATGTCAAAGGCACCATTATATGGCCAGTGGAACAAACGATATAACACTAGTAGTTTGACTTACTCATAGTGATATTTATTTGGCGGCCATTTTGGATATGTCAAGAATTACTAAAGTTCGTATGTGTGATATGCCTATAGCCATTATAGCTATTATACAATCAATAACTGTGAAGTTAATTACTTAGGTGCACTGGTTAGTATTGAATAATACAATTTTCAAAATGGGCGCCCACATCAACATGGCGGCCAAAGACATGACAACCCAATTTTTTACAAACGTAAGGACCTTATGCAACTAAAAAAGGCCATCTAATGTTGACAATATGTCACAAGGGAATACACTACTAGGAGAAAGAAGAGCCCACGCAAACCAATATTTAACTAGGCATACTGGACACTAGCAAGAGATGTGTGTAAAAAAATAAAAGGTTAAAATTACACAAATTTCAAAGTCATTTGAGAAAGTCTTACAAACTTTTGACATAAAAAGTGAACACTTAAAGGATCGCTTTAATTTTGGAGTTTGTTCACCTTAAGTGAACAAACTCCAAAATTAAAGCGATCCTTTAAGTAATATTGAAGATATTACATGTTGGATAACTTTTCGACGTAACAAAATGGCTAAGTGTTTCATAGACATTTCGGAGGTGACCAAGGTGGCGCGAGTGTGTGACAGATGTTCAGGTGATTCAAGTGTCCAAGTGTTGAAGCAATCCTTCGTGTAATATTACACAGGTTTCGAGGTAAATGTACACGGATGGACGTACGAACGGACGGAACCTCATCGCTTAGGGAGCATAACAATTACGACCATATTAACAGGTAAGTCTACAGACATAATTTACGAGTCTCCAAGAGGCACACAGATGCACTGAAGAGGTAGCGTAAACCGAATTTTCTGGCTGTCACGCAGGGCGACTTACGTGTAAGTCGCCGTGCGTGACAGCCAGAAAATTCAGGTTAGAGGTAGCGGTGTAACGTGATTCAATAAAGAAATTAAACCATCAAATTACCTTTCCCTCCATATTCTCTGATGGTCAATGTGTATATGGACATTGTTTATCAGTAGTTAGTATTGTAATCGCAACGTTTTAAGAACATATGGTTGATAATCATTGCCATTTTGCCTGCTATTCTAGTACAAAGTCTAAACGCGAACATTTTGCGTATTGTGGTGTTGTGATTTTCGACTTTGTAAAAGGCGAAGTCGCGCAAATATGAAACTTATATTTGAAAGTTCTCGTTTTCGTGATTTTTCGAAATTGAAGTGGCGAAAACATGAACTTTATGTCGAGTTTTCGTGATTTCAAATATTCGCCGTTTCGCGAGTTCGATTTTGAAACTAATTGCGTGTCTATGAAAACGCGAAAAATCACAACGCGAAAGGAGGAAACTCTGTCATATTTCGTAGTTGAGTGAAAAGGAGAAATTACATATTCGGTAAAAATTCCACTTCGTAAAAATCGAAAAGAAAAGGAGGGAATCGGCCACCATAAGAACTAGTTTAGTAGGTTAACTTTTGGAACGAAAATCCAGCCTTGAGAAATAGGGAGTGCGTGTTTTGGACCATATGAATAATGTCTCAATTTACAATACAAGGTCAAACCCAACGACAGATGTTTGTGTGTGTATCTTATATTTAAGGGTAGGAATTGGCTTCACTTGAAGACCTTGCATACCTGGGAGCTGTTTCACTAAACGTCGTACGACTAAAATGTTTGTAAGTGCAAATTTAGGATCGTCTGGAAATTTCGATTGATGGATTTACATATATTGCACATTTGCTACAAATACTCAATAAATGTAAATCCAATAATTGTTTACAAGAAAACAGTGTTAATGTGAAATTTCCAGACTATCCTAAATTTGCACTTACGAACATTTTAGTCGATCAATGTTTAGTGAAACGGGCCCCAGATATGTAAGTCCAAAAAGGCCGAATGTTGAAGTGTTCAAGTACCCGTCCTACGCCCGATCTCTCCTACCTCTGATTCCTAAATACGATGGGATATATTGTATTTTAGTTTATTTATTGGTCTTTAACGGCCTATCTACAGCTAAGGTCATTTAAGGCCGGGCCAACGGGTTCGATCCCGTATTTAACGTGCTGCAGTGGGGAGCAGGGGTGGGACCTCAAATTCAGAACTGAATATTTACATCGAAATAAATATATAGGCAGCCATGATATTAGAAGAACCTGATCTGGTGCCAGGTCCATACCATACCAGTCACTTGGCCCCTTCCCCTAAAAGTAATACCGGTGCAGGAACTTCAAAGCAATGAGCAGATTAATCGAGTCTACTGAAAATCATCCTCTAAACATAGCACTCAGTATAATTATAGAGAATAGTAGGTTAGTGCCGTGAATGGGAAAAAATATCTGGCAAGGCTCAGGAAACGGGATGGGCGAGGCTCTACCGAGCACATCCCGTTTCCGTGCCGCGCCAGATATTTTTTCCCATTCACGGCACTAACCTACTATTCTATTCGTCCCGTCAACACCTACTAATGGCTTTAAAATGCAAAAAAAATAATCCCAGCCACCGCACACATTCATACGCTGTGATTAGGTCGTATTGACAGGATATCAAAAATGTTTCACGGCACCGTGTTTCACGGCACATACACACTGTGTGATAAATGTTAACCCTTACACCGCTATCTTAATTTTATGTCGTCTGCTGTTCATTGTCTATTTTCCATTTGTATCATAAAAAACATGCTTTGACAGCACTTTAGAATAATTTACATGCTTTGACAGCGCTTCAGAATGATTCTGAAGTGCTGTCAGAACATGTTTTTTTTACTGAGAGATACAGCAAGATATAAAAGCAACAGCATACGACAATTGTTGTGTGTAGCGTTCTAAGGGTTAGGGTAGTGTTTTGAAAATGGCCAGACTAGACAATTTCAAAATACTCCCCTCAGTGTATGTATATATATTCTTTATTTCATCCATTTATGGAGAGCCAACATGTCAGACATGTATAACATATTTACATACATATTACCACATACATTTAAACATTTACATAACATATAATACAAGTACGTGTATATGAGTCACAGTACAAGAAAATTACAAAAAAAAAATATTTTCAAACATGCATGATTACATGATTACATTCGCCGGGTTCAGACGAATTATTTTGTGTAGTTGCGCACACTGAGCAGAATACGCCCGAATAATACTGGACAAATGCGCAGAATCATTTGTGACTACGCTGATCGAGCACCTAAATATAACTTGTCATCTTCAAACAGACTTATGCATGGCTGGACGTGTAATATGTGTCAATGTGTTAAGTAGCGGTGTGTTGAAGGGGAATGTTTTGCAAATGGCTACCTGTCCATTTTCAAAACACGTTAGAGCAATTTTATCTGGGGAGTAGTTTGAAAATGCGATACAGGTAAGGATAAATCGTTAAATTAGCCATCGCAAGCTCACAACCAACTATCACACACATCTAAATGCAGACATTCCGCTGGCGATCGCCACTTTCGCAATTGGCGATAAAAATAAACAATTGGCGATAAAAAAAATACAATTTTCGGAAAAAAAAATCAAAAAAATGAAGAAAAGAAATGCGATACCGGTAAGGATAAATCCCTATCGTTAAATTAGCCATCGCAAGCTCACAACCAACTATCACACACATCTAAATGGATCTAAATCTAGACTTTTAAATTTAAGTTAATAAGGTGTCTTTCCACATGAATAGACACCAGGGGCCCGTTTCACTAAACTTCGTACGACTAAAATGTTCGTAAGAGCAAAATTATGATAGTCTGTAAATATCACATTAACACTGTTTTCTTGTAAACAATTATTGGATTTACATTTATTGAGCATATAATAAATGTCAATCAATTAATTGAAATTTCTAGACGATCCTGAAATTGCACTTACATTGTAGTCTACGACGTTTAGTGAAACGGGCCCCAGACCCAGATATAACATTCCGAAAAGTTTCTCAAAACAAACCTGATCAGTTGAGCCCGAATAGATGTGAAGACGACTTGACGGTGATTTTAGTATACTATCTAGGTACATGTTCAGGATGGTTTAAAGTCACAGACTCTGGTGTCGTGTGGTGTCGTGTGGTGTCGTGTGGTGTCGTTGTGTGGTGTCGTGTGGTGTTGTGTGGTGTTGTGTGGTGTCGTGTGGTGTCGTGTGGTGTCGTGGCGTGTCGTGTCGTGTCGTGTGTGGTGTTGTGTAGTGTCGTGTGGTGTCGTGTGGTGTCGTGTGGTGTCGTGTGGTGTCGTGCGGTGTCGTGCGGTGTCGTGTGTGTGGTGTCGTGTGCGTGGTGTCGTGTGCGTGGTGTCGTGTGTGTGTGTGTGGTGTCGTGTGTGTGGTGTCGTGTGGTGTCGTATGGTGTCGTGTGTTGGGCATACATGAAGAAGTCAACACAAATCATAATTACGGTAGTTTTTCATTTTGAATACACGATTACACTTTTAAGCGTATACGCAAATCACATACCCAACATCTGACAGTTTGATTGGGTGTGCTTAGCATTAAATTTTGCATTCGAAAATGAATGTACATGCTCAAAAATGCTACAATCACTGGCATATACTACACGATGGAGTTATGGCGTTCATTTTGTAACGATCAACATTTACAACAAAATGTAACAAACTAACTACGTGTATTTGGCCGCGGCCCACACGTCGAGCCCGCCGAGGCTTTGATAGTATACCGAAACATTTTAACCAAAGACATTAACCCGGACGCACGCACGTACGTACGTACGCCAATGTGCCGACTATATCGCGCTGTCAGCTAGCGGGCGCGACAAAAAAATGTATTATGTGGTCCGACATGATATTTGTAGCACCCAAATCAACCAAACTAATATATATATAATATCGATACCCAACAATTCAACAGACACAAGAGACATGGCGCCATTTGCAACACTTAAATCCTGGTTCTCATGCACGGTCACATGATTGGATACTGATGTGACTATAGAACAGTCTTAAGGACATGGGTAATGTAAACATACACTTCTAATCAATGATAATTGCTTCAAAGACAGATGTGATATATGAATATAGGCTATGTGAATATTATATTGTTACTGTATACTAAATGGTATATTGAGTTGCCATCTCCGCCATCTTTGTATGTACAAGCTAATGTACAGTTTCACCAATTCGAGCTTTTGACACATACATCAAGTAATAAGACAGTAAAAGTAATAAAATTAGGTGCAATACATAATAGATATATATGACAACAGCGTATTATAAATAGTATTCCAGCAAACTCAACGGATCAACAAACTCTGCAGAAATGAGACTTTGTATAAAGGTGTGATGAAAACAAGCCATATGTCATTCTTTAACATTTTTCGACGATATTGCACCAACTTTTATACAATAACAAGCTCATGTTCACATATATGTTATACATACATATCACATTTAGGAAATGGAATGAATAAAATTAATCGTATTTTACGTTTTACTAAGGTCATTTAGGGACGGGACTACAATTAAAGTCTCATCCGACGGACCAGTGCGATGAAATACATGTACTATGAAAGTATTGTCATGCCCTACGGTATATTTTCAGTCATGAGTCATGTACTCTTCCACTAAGCCACAGCCCATCCTATTACTTTTACCAACCAATTATGTTTGAATCGAACGACGATCAGGGGTCACACGGGTCCTTAACACCGTTACCGAACTTGGAACAACACGAGTAGCTTATATATAGTTACTTCCGGGTCATCATTGTTATTAAAATAGGTAGAGTTTATCGGTTTGACACCACGTAACTTAGTACGATAATGACACCCATAGCTCCAGATAAGCTGCGTATTTGCATAAATACCCAATTAAAATGGCCAAAAACCCAATTGAAATCAGAAGTAGCGAGTATCAAAAAGCAATGAAAAATTTGTGGTATCTTTATAATGCTACAGAAAACAATAAACAGATCACAAATATAGCATATTTTTCTTATTTCCATGAAAACATATCTTGGTATTTCATTAGAATTTGCTCCAATGAGACATTTCTAATGAAATGCCAAGACATGTTTTCATTTCGAAGCACAAACTATTCAATAATTGATGTCTGTTGATGTGTAAACAGTAGTGTACTCAATTACTAATTCGTTATCTGGAGCCCTGAGTGACACCAATGTGAAACTACGACTCGTCATGTCAAATTCTGACAATGCTAACCTCGTAGATGCCCAGGAGCCTCTCTCTCTAAACTTCGTACGACTACCACATGAACAATGTTTTCTTGTGAATGAGTATTGGATTTACATTTATTGAGCATAGGCAGCCTATGTTCAATAAATGTAAATCTATCAATTGACATTTCCAGACGATCCTAAATTTGCACTTACGAGCATTTTAGTCGTACGAAGTTTAGTGAAACGGCTCCACGGAGTCCCGTTTCATTACACTTTGTACGACTACAATGTTCGTAAGTGCAAAATTATGAAATACTTAGTCAGTAAATTTCACATTAACAAAGTTTTCTTGTAAACAATTATTTGATTATATTTATTGAGCACGTTCAATAAATGTAAATATATCAGTTGAAATTTCCAGACTATCCGACATTTGCACATACGAACATTTTAGTCGTACGAAGTTTAATGAAATAAATGTGTACTCGTATATAAATTGTATATTGAAAGTTTGATAAGATGGAGTTTGCAAATGTACATGATGATAGTAATATTACGGCTTGTTTCACGTCTATTTTTACACTTTTGTTGTACAATCTTTATTCAATCCGACCGTTGGAATTGTGTTGAACGTCGGCTCCATGTTGGTGATGGACACAGTACAGTACCTCCTGCAATAAGAACAATCTTATTGATGTCAACATATGAGACACGCCATGTGATTGTGTACCTTCGGACATCTCCGTAATTTCATGAAATACGTTTACAAAATTTACAATATTTTTCATAAATAAAGTCAAAAGATAAAATTTTCAGAGTAAATGCGGAATTATCTGGTTACATGTACTACATATTCTCTGCCCCCGCGCGTGGCCTCTTTACCGCCAAATGTGGAAAGCTGTGTTCGCCACTTCCGCACATCAACTATCATACCATATTTTACACAAGAATTCCGCCACGGAAGCGGTGTCGCGCCTGCCGAGGCATTTGACCGTAGCATGATCACGGGTACAAGGTCAAGGTCATGTTTCACAACAATGTGAAGGTCAAAATGGTCAAGGTCATGTTAATGTGGGCATAAGTGTGTTCCACGTGTATCAAGTAATATTAAAGGTATATCATGATGATGAAGAAACAAGTACAAACTTGTTTGTAGTGTTTCTGCAACAATGTGAAGGTTAAAAGGTCATGGTGATGTTAATGGCGACATGAGCGTGTTCTAAATGCTTATATATATCAAGTGTCTAAATGTTGAAGCAATGCATCAAGTAATATTGAAAGTATATGATGATGAAAACACTTATACAAATCGTTTGACGTAAATGAAATGACTAAATGTTTCCACAAACATGTGAAGGTAAAAAATGTCAATGTCATGTTAATGGGGGCATAAGTGTGTTCCAAATGCTCACATGTATCAAGTGTCCAAATATTGAAGCAATCCATCAAGTAATATAAAGTTATATGACGATGAAGAAACCTGTACAAACATTTTGAAATTGTTGACGCAGACGACGACAACGACGACGACGCGGACGAGAACAACGACGGAAAAAGCGGAGACTATAGTCGCGACTTCTGCTAAAGCAGGCGCGACAATAAAGTTACAGCAGGATACATGTGCTCATTAATTAACAAATTACACTATAATCTCTCAATCCATCGTGGTCGGTCCAATGGTTTCCGGTTTAAATATCTTCCACTGTAACTATATTTACTTGGCAATCTTGACCAGGCATTACCATCATAATTGACGGGAGTAAATGCTATCAAACTATTTACATCGGTGCCTCTGTGGGAGGGATCAGGCGAGCCAGATGTGGCCAGACTAGAAATGTGTTACTGTTAATACGTAGCATATGAACTTACCAGCAGTTTGCCACCACACGGACTTCCAATAGGTATCCAACTGTGTTGACACCACCGAGACTGCGCGTCTATTCCTTCATCCGGGCAGTGGACGTCCTGAATGTTATATGATACACTATTGATATAAATATACTATATGTCGCTGACCATGCCTGCATAAACAGACGGACAAGACAGTACCGTATACATGCTACATATAACATCAACACTTGGGAGCCAATGTAAAGTCACGTTTTGTAACTTCATCAGGGGCCCGTTTCACTAAACTTCGTACGACTAAAATGTTCGTAAGTGTAAAATTATGATAGTCTGTACATTTCACATTAACAATGTGTTCTGATAAACAATTATTGGATTTACATTTATTGAGCATATACTGCATATGCAGCGTATGCTCAATAAATGTAAATCCATCAATTGAAATTTCCAAACAATCCTAATTTGCACTTACGAACATTTTGGTCGTACGAAGTTTAGTGAAACGGGCCCCAGGCGCGTAGCCAGGCATCAATGTATGTGGAGCCACACACTGGTGTCTAAGGAGAGAGTACGCTAAGAGGGTCCGGGGGATACCCCACATATTTTTTAAATGCAGATGCCAAATCCTGCATTATTTGTCAATTTAACATTAAAATCGCAATGTTGTCGCCAATTAGTATACAAGGGCGTCGTCATGGGAGTTCGATGGGTTCATACCAACCTCCCCACCCCCCCCCCCCCCCCCCTTACCCCCCCCCCCCCCCCCTTAGAGAGGTTTTTTGGACCCAGACAGATTTTCTTTTTCGTGCATGCATGAGCAGACGTTATATTAGTCAAATGCCCTACTAACAAATTATGAATTTGATTAGAGCAATCAGATTTGGGAGATCGTGGGTACTTAAAAAACTTTCAAGCAGATTTAATTTTACAAAAACTTCAGCGCAACTTACAGAGTCATTTGACCTTGACCTTAGGCATGGGGGCCACAAGTAATTTGACGTTTATCTTGGACATTGGGGCTATATAATGAATATATGGATGATGATAAAGAGGTATATGAAGTTTCATGACAATCAGACTTAGGGTTGTGGAAATATTTGGTACTGAAAATACTTTAAAGCAGATTTGCAAAAATAACACGCAACTTTCAAAGTAATTTGACCTTGACATTGGGCATGGGGCCGCATGGGTGGGCCACATATTGAAAATATGGATTATGATAAAGAGGTATGTGTAGTTTGAAAGTCAATCGGACTTAAGGTTGCGGTACTTAAAAACTTTAATGCAAATGCCAGAAGCACGGACGCACAGACGCACGAACAGAAGCAAAACGAGGCGACTATATCGCGCCGACCGCAAGCGGGCGTGATCAAAACCTTTAAGGTAAACTTCAAAGCCTTGACATTGGGCACAGACAGGGGCGGATCTAGAGGGGGGTTCCGGTGTTGAAACCCCCTTCCCTCGTTCAGCCACGGTGTTTCCATAGATCACAGTTTACCACCAGTTGGAGTCTGAATTGAATGCCGTAAAACACAGGAAAGTGCATTTCGAAGAGCTCGAAAATAGGATAACCCCATAGATGCGAACGGTCACTCTTGCAATTACTCCCGTACTGTCCGTAGCTACGGGAGAAGATTGCAAGAGTTACATTCGCAACCAGACACCCCCCCCCCCCCACACGTTCCCCAAATGCTGGATCCGCCCCTGACAGGGGCCGCGTGGGAGGGGTGTAGAATGACAATATGCTGAGGCTTTGATAACATACCGAAAAACTTTAACCAAAAACATTAACCAAAAACGTTAACCAAAACATTTAACCCGGACGAACGTACGTACGGACGGACGTACGTACACCAATGTGCCGACTATATCGCGCTGTCCGCGACCAAACATTTCGTTTTCAGTACAAACAAGAAAATGTGACCTGTGGTGGCTTATTGTAGAAACTCCGACGAACTTCGTAATGTGCCAGGACAGACGGACAGAGACACACGGACACACCGTCCAAACACTATATGCTACCGTCTCTACCGATATACCGGGGGGGGGGGGGGGGGGACAGAACAATCGTTTTAACTTCATATTTCATTCGTTTTCGTTTGTTTCGTTTGAGAACCTTCAACAATACTCGCAGGACCCGTACCTTTTTTGTCAAGATGGTGATGACCACGCTGTCAGCTACTTCCACACCAGCATGCACGGAAACGCATTCGGATGTCAGTGAGATCATGTCGCCGTGTATCCACATACAAGTCAAAGTGAAAGTAAAAACGTGTAACGTTCCGGCAACGGCGTGTATATAAACACTGCTGTACAGACAGACACTGGCACTGTATTGACCATCTGAACGGCTAATACAAATATCCTGCAATACATTGTGAACATTGTAGGTCCTGATCCTCATGTATGTAACTATGATCATACAAATCATAAACCGATAATACCTTTAAAGTAACTCGTAATTTAGGACCACTGCTAGGTCGCAGACGCCAGGACGCTATTTCTCAACCGAACCTAAACACGATGGCAATACGGTAATGTCATCGACAGAGAATAAAATCTCATATAAATATGTACGTGAACTAATATAACTCAGCGTACATTGAGGAAATATAAATATTTATCAATTGGCTGATGAAATATGTTGCATTTATATGGAAAGCTGTCATTTGTAGACTTACACCATTAGGTAATGTGGTTCCGCCATTAGGTAATGTGGTCCCGTCACTTCGTAATGTGGTGAAAGCTATTTGGTCATGTGATCCCGTCCGTCATTAGATCATGACGTTTCATCATTTGGTTATGTGATCCCGTCATTAAATCATGTGGTTTCGTCATTTGGTTATGTGGTTTCGTCATTTGGTCATGTAGTTTCATCATTTAATCATGTGATCCCGTAAGTTGGTAATGTGAATCGCATCATTATGACGAAACACGATTACGTTCGGTGTAAACGTCGTTAAATGACGTTTACACCGAACGTAATCGTGTTTCGTCATAATGTTGTTGTTTCCACATTACCAAATTTTGGTAATGTGGAAACAACAACATTATGAAGGGAAACTCCATTCGGTGCTAACATCATTTGGTAATGCGATTACATTAACAAATGACGGGATCACATGACCAAACCTGACCAAATAATGAAACCACATGACCAAATGACGAAACACATGACCAAATGACGAAACCACATGACCAAATGATGAAACCACTTTGACCAAATAATGAAACCTCATCACCAAATGACGGAACCACATGACTAAATGACGAAATCACATGACCCAAGGACAAAACCACATTACCAAATGATGAAAACACAGGACCAAATGATGAAACCACATAACCAAATGATAAAACCACGTTACCAAATGACGAAACCACATGACCAAATGATGAAACCACATGACGAAACAACATGAGCTAATGACGGGATCACATGACCAAAATTGCGGGACATTACGAAATGACGGAACCACATGACCGAATTGTGTAAGCCTACAAAAGTCAGCTATGGCATTCCATACATATAGCTGATTGGGTTGCGTATTCACATGATCGACTCGTATATAATGTCATCAGTGGTAGATACTTACACCTATATATCGGCACAATGAACACTATCGTGTGGGAGACCGGAGATGGCCACGACGTCATGACGGAGACTGGTCGCGACGTCATCATCGAGACTGGTAGTGACGTCATCAAGGGACTGGTCGGAACGTCATCGCGTAGACTGTTCGTAATGTCATAATGTAGATGGTCGTGTTGTAATCACGTACATTGTGGTGTCGTCATCATGAAGACTGATCGTGACGTTAGAACGGTGACTAGTCGTGACGTCATCACAAATACTGGTCATGACGTCATCGAAGAGACTGATCGAAACGTCATCACGAATACTGGTCGTCACATCAACGCGGAGACGGCCCCGTGCCCCTCGCATCCGCACATAGCGCGAACAAATGTGTATGTACTAAATATACAGTGGAAGCTCTACATCCGACACCCTGAGAAGACAGACATCAGGGGGGCCGTTTCACTAAGCTTCGTACGACTAACATGGTCGTAAGTGCAAATTTAAGATAATCTGGAAATTTCAATTGGTGGATTTACATTTAGTGAACAAAGCTATGCTCAATTAATTTAAATCCAGTAATTGTTTACAAGAAAACAATGTTCATGTTAAATTTACAGACTATCATAATTTTGCACTTACGAATATTTTAGTCGTACGAACTTTAGTGAAGCGGCCCCCTGAATGTCAGATGTAGAGAGGTTCCATAGTAAATACTGCAAACAAGAATTAAAAGAGACGATACTGTGTTTTACAAGCACGACCAGATATTACAATCAGTGATATATAACATAACAGCTGATCTGATTTCTGCTCGGTTCGTAAACTCCTTTAAGAACCTCGTGTTTCCCAACTCTCGGGGAAGAAATGTCAACAATTATACTGTGGGGGATTGGATAGATTCGTGATGACGTCCGTGTAACTGCGCTGTCATATACAGATGGGGGTGTACCAGTATGGGGAAAACTACAGCCAGCACCTAAATTACCATATAATCTGTCAGAATTTAACGACATTATCATAATATCCTGCCAGGTACCCTTATTACACTGGATCACTTGGCCCCAGTTGTGAATCCTGTAGCATTCACGACTAATGCACGAATAATGTACGTTAAGATACGCATACCCTGCCATCGTAACTGCGTAATGTTCGGTATCCAGATCATGTCGAATAGCCACATGATCTACTCACATACAAAGATCCAAGTAGTAAATACTTACACCTACACTGTATGTATCGGTGACTGGAACGCTGTCACGTGGGCGTCCGGAGATGGGCGTGACGTCATAATGGAGACTTCTCTTGTTGCCCATCGCGTCCACATGCATCGTCAATTAATTAGAATCTCCTAAACCTAGAGTTGGGCCTCTCTAAACCGGACACCAAGGTGTCGGGTTTGGAGAGATTACAAAATTAATGCAAATGAGACTTGAACATAATATGTGTGTGTCAATACTGAAGTGGTGTTACGGGACGCTTATCTCGGTTAAAGTAGGCTGAACATAATACGAAAGTAGTTTTCATTCTTAGGATCAGCCAAACATAAATATTAAACTTACAATATACACGTTCGGCGAGGAAATACAATATCCTGATTCGGTGCCAGGCACACTTAATCAACGGATCACTTCGCGCTAGTTGCGAATCCACAAAGATTCGACGGTAACGTAAAACTCCTCAAGGATGTATCGTTAATAAGACCACAACTGAAGAAAGGATATGCTACCCAGATCAAGCGGAGTCTGGTATTCACAGGATCGACTAGCTTAGATAATCTCAGCTATAAGGATGTCCTTTATTATTCATCTTTATTTTATGTTTTCTGCATCCTGCTAGATGAGACACCTGCTATGTACATGTATGTTTTGTCACTATAACAGCATATTCTTAGTGATTATGTCCTCGCATTTTGCGACGTGGTCTGACGAGCGAGTTGAAAATCTGTATACTTACGGTTTCTCGTTGGATTATGGAAAAGAAAGTGAAAGTGAAAGGGTTTAACGTCCCACCAACAGCTAGGGTCATATAAAGGCGGGTGGCTTATTAATGCCTTTCTAACATACTGCCAAGTTAAAGAACGCACAACCGAGAAAGGGCTGTTCTTATTGCAACTAATTACACAGAAGGTGTCTCAACTAGGAGGATACAGAAACTATAAAACATTAAAAAGACATCCGTACAGTTGAGATTATCTAAACTAAAGATCGACTTACAGACGACTCACATTGAAACTACTTACAGCTATGTATCGGCGCCTGTAACAAAATGCAGGCAGTCAGGTCGTGACGTCAACACCTCTCCTGGTCGTAAGGCACTTCGTATCCACACTCTGCACACAATATTTTGAATCTACAAAACTCAAGTGGAATCTCTCGAAACCGGACACCCTGGGAGGACCCCAGTGTGTCCGGTTTAGAGAGATTCCACTATAATTTCAGGAAAGGAGAATAATAAGACACGGTTCGGTGTTTTGCAGTTATAACAATATACAACAGTGGAAGCTTTCTCAGCGAACATCCGGGTATGTCCCCGTGTTGCCTTACTTAGGGAGATTCCAGTTACAGTTAGGTGCCCACAACTAGGGATTGACTGGCTGAATGGAACACAGTATGGGCTAATGATAAAGACTGAAAAGTCAATCCAGGCTATGGTCCAACAGTTTTGCCTACGGCAAAGAAGATACTTTAGTGACTGAAAGACTGCACAGAATGAACCCAGATCATAACGTCATTTGTCAGCCGACGGTTCATTATATTTGTGACGAAAACATAGAAGTGAGAAAATGTGTAGATATCGGTGAATATTGGGAATATGTACTTGTATTCCATAAACAAACTAGACATTGCATGTACGTTAGTAATTTAAGGATGTGCCCCCTTGGCACACATGAGTGTAACAATTGCTAATTGTTTCAGCGACATTGTGAAAGTAATAATTGTGCGCATAATGTTAATGGTGGCACGAATGTGTCGTGTCTTAATTGTCCCCATATTAAATACATCCGTTAAGTTATGTTGACGTTATGGCATGATTGAGAAATTCTTACAGACCCTTCGACGTAAATGACCACGGACGGACTTAAAGACGGACGGACAAACGTTCGGAACTTCAAAACCAAAGCACTATGCCCTCCTTGATATCGCATAGGGGACATACAAATAAGCAAGTCATACTTACCCGCAATTGTGTTGTGGATGTGGATGTGTTCCACTTCGGAGGGTGGCCCATCACTGGTTAAGACATCTTAGTACACTTTTCCAGAACAACGGGACAAATACGACACCATAGACCCTGATCAGTCTGCTATTTCGTTCGCGTCGTAATGTCACTTGTCAGCCGACGATTCAATGTTACCGCGATGGGTGGATATTTGGTTATTTTAAATTCATTGGTGACGAAAACATATATTTGAGTAAATGCGTAGAAATTGGCGATGGCAATATGTACATGTATGAAGTCGTGTATGCCATACTATGACTAAATATAAATAAGTAAGTCATACTCACCTGCAATGGTGTTGTTCATGAGCCGATGTGTTCCAATAGGGTGGTATTCGGCATATGGAAAGTGTTCTTAGTCTTCGCTAGTCTTCGTTAGTCTTCGGTGGTCTTCGGTAGTACACTTCCCCAGAAAATAACGCGACAACTGCGACACCATAGAGCCTGATCAATCTGCGCGACTGCACAGACTAATCAGGCTCTATGCTGTGCTACTTGCTTCACTTGAGGGGACTTTGTTCTGTCCATATTCAAAGTCCCTCAAATTATTATACCCTGTAAATTCTGGTGGAGAATTGCTAAATTGACGATGGCCATAATTATGTCCATGTATCAAGTCGTGTATGCCATAATATAACTAAATATAAATATGTAAGTCATAATTACCTGCAATGGTGTTCCACTAGGGTGGTCCTCGGCATATTCTTAGTCTTCGTTGGTCTTCGTTAGTCTTCGGTAGTACACTTGTCCAGAAAATAACGCGACAAATGCGACACCATAGACCCTGCTCAATCTGCGGGACCGCGCAGACTAATCAGGATCTATGCTGTGCTACTTGCGTCACTTGAGGGGACTTGAAGAACATTTCTTTTCATATTCAAAGTCCCTCAGATTTGACACATACCCTACTCATATTGCACGAGGACCATCTATTTATACACATTTAAAATGATATACGTGTATGTAAATAATCAAGATGTACCGCAATACATTGTGATGGTATGATTTGGTCATGTTCCTGTTTATATCAATACATTTTGGTGTGTTTGGAGAATTGCTAAGATCTCAAAAATATATTTACAGTACATACCAATCAGCTTCACGTCATATTCGGTATACATATACCACTTCAATCACCGAATTAAAATTCAATTGAAGCATACCAACATCTAAAGACATCAGACATGTCCCGTCAATCCTTTAGGATTTCGTAGCCATCTCCTTTGGAAAACAGAGCATCACCATCATTGCAAATTCAACATTTTCAGAGCAGATTGCCACATGTCAGTTACAACCCCCCAACCCACAAAATCAACATTTCCAGATCATATTACCACACGTCAGTTACAACCCCCCACCCGACACGACTATGCTGTCACTGAAAATGTTACACCGACGTATCCGGGCATACTCCGGTTTACGATTTTTGCCATTCAGTTGTGGAAAAATGCACACAACCATGAACAATGTTAGGTCCTGATTAGATTGTGGGAGTACGAAGACCAATCAGGATGCTGTTGCGAGGGGTGTACGTTTCCTTTTGTCAGCCGCGGGCCCTAATACAAGCTACATGCAATGTGGTTATGTACGTGCACGTTGTCGTTGTCGAAACTCGTCAATTCCCAATACCTATTTTCGTGAGTGTTCTACATTTTGATTCAGGTTAAGAAAGCTACAATGCGTGGAAAATTGCAAGGTACTTCACACGTGAACAACACCGATGACAGATCTCCTTGTCATGTTTGTTTGCCAGAATAAATAAAACAACATGCTATTAGAAAACACTTGTTGGGAAGGATATCGCAGAGTTCTCCCAAAGTGCACGCACATAATCACGGATTAAACTATACATGTACATGTATGTCCGCGCAGGCGATGGTGTCGTTTGAGAAATATCCAGAAAACGACATATGGTTGAGAGAGTGCTTTCATGAAATATAAATCGAAAATTAAACTAGTCATCATGTTTGTAAAACATGGATATACCCCTGGACGTATTGGTCTCTAACTGGAGAAACTCAAACGTTTCGACGTAAATTTACACGACGGAAATACAGAACATCAAGAGCAAAGCAATATGCCCCTTTCTATCGTATAGGGGGCATACAATCGAAAACCGTGTCAAACACGTGTATTTCTACACATGCATAGAATAGAGGCATGGCAAGAAGTATGTAACATACGAGGCTCTGGAAATGATGCCATCACGAACTATGTACGTGACTGGAGTCGATGGAGGAGGTTTTGGTGCACTTTGTAATCGGTTTGAAAGGAAATGGGCGCCAGGAAACGTACTGAACATTCCCTTCCAAGTAATATGTTCTTTAAAATACAGAAAATATAGGTTATCCAGAATTCCCTATCATGTGTTGATTGCCATTTTTGCCGTCCATGTTCTTAACCGTTTGAATCTGAAAGCCCGCTATAGCGGTTTATGCAAACAGTGCAGATCCAGATGAGCCGGCTCGTAACAAGCCATCTCATCAGGATCTGCACTTTTTGCAAGTAATTTTCATATTTCTTAGAACAAAAACACCCCCTTTTCATAAATGGACGAATCTGAAAATCATTTTGTGACCATTGTATTGGTCGGAACATTAGCATATCACAGTCCATTCCAGTTCCTTAGGGTTGAAAGGGTTAAAATAGTATTGTGTCTTTGACTATCAATAGTATACATTGTCTGGGTAGATTATCACATCCACTCGAATACGTGTATACCAACAATTTAGCTTCAGGTGGAATAGTCTACACGTTAACATGGAATTGTTCATCAAAGTTTCTTAGGTGTGAAAGAGTGACACTGAACATGACAATTCTACAAAATGTGAGATCTGCCAAATGACACCTATATTATAATTATGAACATATACACCAAAATACGTGTACACTGCAAACCTCTTCCATTTACTCGTTCAGTATATATATTTCCATGGTTACAGAAAGCGACAATACATAACCGCCTGCGCTAATCTTGCCAAAAGTCATCAACGTTCTAACATATTGGCAATGCCAACTCGCAATCAAGCAAATTGATTGTCTGAGTCTGAGCTGTGGCACAGTTCAGACTCAGCCAATCCAGCTGCTTGATTTCTGCAAAAATATTAAATAATGGCGCAGGCGGTAGTGTATGACAGAGGGCCCCAGGCTGACGGAAGAGCATTTCAACGTTTGATGGGTGGACGGGGGCGGGGCGGTGTATATTTTCAGCAACAGAATAGACATGCCCACAGTACAGAACATGTATTTGATAATGGGATTGTCAATTGACTGACAATATAGTTTAGGCGATGATGTCATTTTGACGGACATTGATGTAAAGCGATGCTACATTTATTCCCATCGCCAATGAATACAGTTTGAGTACAGTATCAGTACATGTTTTTATATATTTTACCAGTGTAGTAAGGAATAAATCTGGAAACGATAAAAAAAAAACAAGATATATTTCTTGATAGTGATAAAATATGTTTCAATGCCATTCAGAACCAAATTTAAGACGACAAGAACAATGAATAATACATATTTAATACAATGTCCGACAAATGACATCAACACGATGAAGGTAATCATCACTCACTCAGGCATTGCTTCATCTGTATCTTGTCATCAGCTCCGGTCCCAGGTCATCTTCTGGGGAATGTCTCCCAACGTCCGCCACACAGATTTACCATGTCACGTACTGTCTTGGTGAATGCTCCAGAATATCACTTCCACACTAATATACACTGCCACCTGCGCTAAGCTTGTAGATATTTGTAAACTACTTTATTTCAAAATTCTTGAATATCGTGCTTGAAATTTTGAAGCTTGAGAGGCGGCTGAGCCTGAGCTGTGCTATAGCTCAGACTCAAACAATCAAAATGTTTGATTACGAGTTTGAATTGCCAATAGATGTTCAGACACGTTGTAAAGTTTAACGCAGGCTGTTGTGTAGTTTGCTGTTATGTACACACGGACACTATTGGCACATAACCACCATACTGTAGCATAGTTAGTTTAACTTCGGTCCAACACGCATACGTTGGTGTTCGGAAGTCACGGATCCATTTATGGATGTCACACGGTTGTCTATCACTATACTCGTGCTTCGTCGTTCATGTTCGCCTTCATTAACAGTTCCGTATACGTCTAGATTTACTATACTTACCGTCGCTGGAAATAATATGGGGTCAGGCGACGACTTTTATGGAATAATGCAATAAGCAAACCATCGTTTCATTCAATTACTGAATTTATATCAAATATAAAATACAATGTGTACATTTTAAATATGCTACCTCTGTTAATCGCGCAATTAAATGAATTGATATACAGTTTGGCAGATATTTATGATAAAATTCCGAATAAACGGTAATTTTGTGAAGAAATATGTAAATGATTTACGGTGCTACAGTCCTCTCAAATAGGACATACTTATGCATATAATAATTCCAGCACAAAAATATTTACACAATTCCCTAACATTTGATTGGCCCGTAGCATGTCTCTGTCCAAAATTTATATCCCAGTAAACTCCCACGCCGAACTACTTTCCATAACCGTGATGCGCAGTTAAAATAATTCTTAAGAAAACGGAAAATAAACACATTTTCTTGATTAATTTATTTCAAATGCTGGAATTATAAGGAATTAATGGCATTTTTGTGGAATTTATCGGGGATATACACTTGGAAAAGTCGCGGGAATACTGGACGAGGCCTAACTGTATATCGCATAGTAAGTACATGTATATTATATTTATTATGATACCAATATATGGCTGCGACTGGAGAACTTGGACTTTTGTAACCAGTGTAGATCCAGATCAGCATGTGGATCCACCTTTCCGTTAATGAAACAACCGTTATGTCTTTAACACGTAATATATATATATATATATATATCGTCATCAAGCTACATGAGTGTGCAATTTGTTCAGAAGCTACACTGGTTACATAAGCCTCATTTCTCCAATAGCAACCGCAATGGTCAGAGATTATGATCTGGTGACAGATGCCCTTATAACATGATCACTTTGGACCAATATGTGAATCCGATAAGGATTGATTCACCACAAAGTGCGAATGAAGGCCAGAATACCACGTTACAGAGAGATAGACATACAATGTACTCATTTTCTAATGCTCTGAAAAACAGCAACGGCGCATGTTTTGCTTATTCCATATATTGCAGCCGTCAGATGACGCCCTTGCACAAACAACTAGAATGTGTATTGTACATGCTTTACGCTGAATAGGCCAAGTGATTTAGCGACATTGGGAAGGTCAAAACTGTAAGGTCAACGTCATGTTATAATATGCTGAAGAAATCTAAACACGACAGATGGACGGACCTTCAAGAACATAGCAATATGACACCTTTATGTTGTCTAAAAGTGCCTAACCGCTGCCACCGACGACCATTGTGTGTGTGCAAGGGCTGGTGCGCTTGATTTGGTGTTAGGCAGACCTAATGTCTGTCATTCAATGCAGGATATGTATGTGTATCAGACCGACAGCCTACATCGATGTCTATGTAGTTACTGTTTAATAGAACTCATGGCAGCCTACATCTACTGCCGCCTGCAGCAATTAATATTTATTAATCTAGTTCCGCTGTCTTACAAGTACATGTAAGTAGTTAACATTTATTTAGAGAATGACAGCTTATTCCCGCTGCCTTATATGCTCTACAAGTACATATAGTTATTGACAGCCTATATGTCTTATAGAATGAAAGCGTGTAGTTAATGATATTGCTGTTGCTCTTGCTTGAGTTTAGGGTTGGAATTGACTGGCTCGATGGCCTTCCATACCCGTGGATCAGTCCACTGTACGTTTGGTTGCATCCTGGGTTGCACCAGTACTAACCATGGTCGTTGGGTAGAACAAACCTGCCCTTTCCATGTGGACAGCCCGTTGCCGTGGATCACTCACTCCACTGTGCGTGTGGTTGCATTCCTGGGTTGCACCAGTACTAACCTTTCCTTGTGGGTGGGCCGTTGTGACCGATAGTTAATGACAGCCTACTACCACTGTCTTAAAGAATGAACTTTAACAATTAATAACGACACCACCGCCTGCGCCAATCTTGCCATTATGTCGACGTTTCTGAACATACATTGACAATATCAACCAGCATTCAAGCACAGCTCGGGTTCAGCCAATCAAGCCGCTTGATTTCAAACTGACTATTAACGTATTTAGAAATAAATAGACATATATTGTCAAGATTAGCGTAGACGGTAGTGTATATATTGGCAAGATTAGCGCAGGCGGTAGTGTAGTTATTGGCAGCCTGCTATACCATGGCAGCTGTCTTATAGGGGCAGTTGTGATGATGATCCTAGTGAATATGGTCGTCGATGGCGGGTTGGTCGTCTAGACGTTATGTTATAATGAAGTCGGTCGAGTGGACCGAATGTGTTTAAACCGTTCACCCCTAAATGTATGGCATCGTTTGTTCAATGATAATTTCGGACTATTACATTAATAGATAAAGGCGTATGGTTTCAATATTTTCAAAACAGTGGCAAGCAATACAGATCCTGATGAGACGGCTCGCTACAAGCCGGCTATTCTTGATCTGCAGTGCTTGCAATGTAGCGTGGTATGGTTGAAAAGGTTAAACACGACGTTGAAATGATGGCATGTTGATTATAGCCAGCGCTCCAGATAAGCTGCGTATTTGCTTAAATACCCAATTAAAATTGCCAAAAACCCAATTGAAATCAGAAGTAGCGAGTATCAAAAATCAATAGACATTTTATGGTACATTTATTATCCTGCAGAAAACAATAAACAGACCACAAATATAGCACATTTTTCTAATTTTCCATGAAAACACATCTGGGTATCTCATTAGAATTGTCTCCAAGGAGACCATTATAATGAAATGCCAAGACATGTTTTCATTTAGAAGCAAACTATTCAATAATTGCGGTCTGCTGATGTGTAGTGTGATTGTATATTACCCAATTAAAATTATGAAATACCCAATTGCTTCAGAAATGATGGAAGTGAAAATACTAAATTACCAATTCCTTATCTGGAGCCCTGTTATAGCACACTTGAGATTAATTGATGCTGGGGGCAAAACAATAATCCATGTTTAGCTGTAAAATGGTACATGGTAACATTCTACTGCCCGCTGTTTCGAACATACAATGTATCACATGTACTAACAATTATGTTGTGCTTGTTTGTGACCAGATTTTAAAAGTTAATAGAAATGACCGTAATAGTATTGCGCTAAGAAAATAAGTTTCTCTTGGCGGTATTATGTAAATAGCGGATTTACCCGATTTTGACCGATTTGCAAATGTATTCCGTCCAAGAGGCGGCAATGTGTTGGTCCATCAAGTTACACTATCACCTTCAGTTGGTCCAAATTGAGCGGGTCAGTGGAAGAAGGGGGCTAACTCCACCCCCTTCTTCCACTGACCCGCTCAATTATAATGAGGGCAACAGTACATGTTCGAAAAATCGGGCAGTATGTGGTCACTTGCATGGCGTGGATAACGCATTAGACGATGCATTAGGGATGTCCGTCAGTTTGTGGGTGAAATATTTTAACCAGACTCAGACGATTGATTGGAGTAGTACGTCCGTTCACCAGCAAGATCATATACAGACAGGAATGTACATGTGTGTGGGTGTACAGAACAGTCAGCACTGAAATCACATCATTTTTCATCATTGAAATACAGTGTCCCGATACTTGCTCTGGTAGCAGGTACCCACGTTTGGAGTACATAAGTCTAAAATTACATTACATTACATTACATTGCATTACATAAGGGTTATGACGGAGTAGTATTACCCAATCTGCGTTTGAAGCATTATTTGTTTACTTTCTACTTCGTGGAAACTGACCTGATAAGTTTGATAATACAAACGTTATTAGGCGAGTTTTTGATAATAGTGTGTCGCATATTGTGGAATTTTCTCTCAATTACAATATAGCGAAGTATGAACGTCAACACCCTGCAGAGTATTGATGTATTTTAGTGGCGAAATGGATACTTTACTCCGCGAATGTATACCGTCCACTGGTATAGCGATATACAAGTAGTGCAACCTACAGTATTGCTATAAAGCGGAAGACGTGCAGCTATCACTGGTAAAGAGTTTATGCATTACATGCATGTACACGTTTATAAACGGGCGTTGCTTGCATGCATAATAGGTCTACATGCAGGGATAATACACAATAGATGGTGCTTAATATCTCTGAGTTATGTGTAGACCTAAATCGCGCAGTCTGACTGGGCTTGTACTGTTTGTGACTACATTTTGTATGTTAATGAAATCTGCACACGTAATTTCCCGCAGGATTTTGTCTCGCCATTCCGAGTCGCGGACAAATTCCATGACACGGCTCTTGGTTAATCCACGGAATGCAAGTGGAAAATGGTGCATGTAGGTTCTTCCTAACCCGAATTTGCTGGCTATCACGCAACGCGACTTGTAAGTCGCCCTGTGTGACAACCATATTAACCGGGTTACTTTGTTCAATGGGAGGGGCTTATGCAAATTCTAACTGAGTTGGAAGACAATGGGCGCCAACATTCCCTTCCAAATAATTTCCGAATGACGGTGGCATTTGAGGGACTCGGAAGCAAGGAATAATTACATAACCATCGGTTACGCCAGGAATGATTACACAACGATCGCTTGTATTGCTAATTTGGTCATAGTGTAAGTTAACGTTTTCTGGATTTTGAATGGTTTATTCTTCGGTCCTGTCAAGAGGCGCCAATGGGATTCACAGTTTTCACAGTTGCGTTTTTTATATAAATCGGATTATGAACATTGTGCTTCTAATTGCAGTCCTTTAAATGACACCATCATTTTAATATCATCTATCTAAAGTACTCACATTCTGTCTTCGTTCGTCCGTCTTCATTGACTCTCCTTTCTTCGCATGTGTATGGTGGAATATATTTGCCATCGATTTGTCGATGGAAAATATATGCCATCATACATGTGCGACCGAGAAATTCCAACGACGAATATTGACCACGAGGATCAAGCACTAACGCGGTTATTCTATGCGCTGTCTGCTCACTTGTCCACACGATTTTGACAGTCCAGTCGCGTGGTCATTCTTTCTACAACCGAATATATTGGCTAGCCATTGTTTTGAATGCGTACACCACCGCCTGCGCTAATCTTGCCAATATTTGCCTATGTCTTTATTACAATATACTTGAATAGTGTTTTTGAAAGAAAGCAGCTTGATTGACTGAGCCTGAGCTGTGCTACAGATCAGGTTCAGCCAATCAAACTGCTTGAATGTGAGTTGATAGTGCCAATATATTCTTAGCGACGTTGGCATCTTGGCAATATTAACGCAGGCGGTGGTGTATTACGTATGTTTACTAGATACCTTCACTGGTATAAATGGCATTATGCACGGTTTTCAACATTCTGTTATTCAGTGGAAATCCTAGCGCCACGAGCTGCATGCACCAATGTACATGTAGATGTCACGGCTGGGTGATGGCGCACTGAACGATGACAAAACCCGCCTTACGGCGTTTGCAACGTTTTGGCTCCTTGCCTGTATACGTTCGCAGTCATATTTGGATATTCAGTGGAACCTCTCTAAACTGGATACCCTTTGAGGTTCCCAGGGTGTTCGGTTTGGATATGCTCCACTGTGAAACAGGCAGCTGACCACTTCAAGACAAGTGTATATGCTTTGTGATCATGAACAGACATGATCGTCGGAAATGAAGCGCAATGAAACATATCAAAATTAAGCACAACTGACATTTCCCTGTGTCCAGTTTAGAGAGGTTCCACTGTACACTGCAATATCCATGCTACACCCGTGACTGACTGCCATACATCGTAGATCCGGATCAGACCGTGTACGCATTCTAGGCCTGTTTGTCAGCTCATGTTGCGACTCCGAGTATACATGTACTAATGTCACACTTGGTGAATCCGGCTGTCTACATGCCCACGGGAGTGTGTCGGTCCTATGATCAGGGTATGGGATCACGTGGTCTATTGTTTACACTACAGTAATGGCGGCGCCTATGCGGTTGAAGGTAAATCTTATTTTTCATCAATACGACTGCGGTTTATTTATTTTAATGATGACCACGTTCCAGCCGTTAACACTATGAGTCCGCGAATACCAAATTTAGCAGCATTACTTATGTAGTTAGACTAAACATTCTGCAGAGAAATTGAACCGGACCAATCCTAAATAACGTTCGATTCTGTCTGATGCTATATAAATAAACAACGCATATCACACTGCAGTCTGATATATCCCCATCATGTTGAACCAAAGTTTATTAATGTGTTTGTCATATTATTAGTGGTATGTGTCAAACGCCATAAGAGGTAAAACTGACCGATGGCGTGTACACGCTAAGGGGGTATAACAAGATTCAACTCTCGCATACAAGAAAGTCAAAGACGTACCTGAGAGTCAAACCAGTTCTCCGGATGGAATGTCGGTAAGGATGAATCCATATTGTTAAATTACCCATGGCATGCTCCCAACCAACCACCACATTGTGATGGGATATAATTTATAGCATATATGTGGCTGTGATTGGAGAAATTGGGTTTACGGGTTTTACGACCAGTGTAGATCCAGACCAGCATGTGCATCCGCACAGTCTGATCAGGATCTGCACCGGTCGCCATTCCATCAATGAAACCGACGCCATTCTTCTAACAACCAACATTGATCAGTATCGAGCTACAGGAGTGTGCTATTTGATCAGGAGCTACACTGGTCAGAAATCCCACAAACCACATTTCTCCAGTCACAGCCACAGGTTTGAACATTGTATTAGTCACAGTTGGAAAAAATGACGTGGATTATTGTGTTGGTTCTGCGCAATGGCGGCGCCCAAGAGTTGTGAGGTAAATCTTATTTTTCACCAATGTGACTCAGAGACTGCGGTTTCATCCTTCTAATGATGACCATGTTTCAGCCGTTAACACTACGCGTCTGGCCATACCAAATTTAACGTCGTTACTTTTGTAGTGAGTCTTGTACTCTGTAGAGAAATGTCGGATACATGTATTTCGCATTTGAAAGTCGTGAACATGTCATAAAGTACATTTTCTTAACCTGTGGTCTCAGATATACCTAGAAAGTAATGAAATACAATACGAAAACATAGTTTAATTGTAGATTTGTATCGTTTTTGTTTAACCCAATTGTACCTATAAGTTGTCTGGGGAAACATCGGAGATTGACTAGCGTCGCATTTACTCAGTATAATAAACTTGTTTTGCAATCGAAGGTTACTAAATTATGTTATTTACATTGATTACACTAGCGTCTATATAGAGAATAGTAGGTTAGTGCCGTGAATGGGAAAAAATATCTGGCAAGGCTCAGGAAACGAGCCGAGCACATCCCGTTTCCGTGCCGCGCCAGATATGTTTCCCATTCACGGCACTAACCTACTATTCTATTTATCCCGTCAACACCTACAAATGGCAAAATGCAAAAATAGTATTGACTGGATATCAAAAATGTTTCACGGCACATACGCACTGTGTTGACGGGATAAAATGGAAACTTCTTTCTAAAGGTGGTATAGTGTTTCATTTCACAAAAAAATAAAGAAATGTCACAGTTTATTTCTTACTGGTACATGTATATCGAAAATGTAAAAATATGCCACGTCAACTTGTCTACCCTGCTTATGAAAGTTTCTCATGCACTTGAATGTAAAGCATGTTTTTAGAGTATGATCAGATGAAATGGTGCTATTAAATAATACATATGATATAATTTACTGTGCATGAAGCGAAAACTCTGAAACATCATCTGAGACACAGCCACTTTAATTTAGCACGAAAACATGGCCTTGCGAAATGGGAAGTCTGTGCTACGACCCATATACCATGACCTCATCATTAATGTCAAGTCCATCAAATGAATGCGCACAAATGTTGCTTATCACTACGCACTGACCACACCAAGCTAGTATCATAATATCAACTTTATCAGGCAAGGCTAGGAAACGCGTAGTAATTCCGATGCTCGCCGAGGAATTACATACCGTTTCCGAGCCGAGCCTGATAAAGTTGTCATTTCTTACATAGAGCACACCAACGCCGAGAAATTCCTACCGTTTTCGAGCCGAACCTGATAAAGTGGGAATTTCTTACATAGAGCACACCAACCTAATTTATTTTGATATCCAGTTATCAGGCAAGGTTAGGAAACGCGTAGGAAATCCGAGGCTCGCCGAGAGATTCCTACCGTTTCCGAGCCGAGGATGATAAAGTTGGCATTTCTTACATAGAGCATACCAGCCTAGTGTATTTTGATATCCAGTTATCAGGCAAGGCTAGGAAACGCGTAGGCAATACGAGGCTCGCCGAGAAATTCCTACCGTTTCCGAGTCGACCTGATAAAGTTGGCATTTGTTACATAGAGCACTCCAACCTAATGTATTTTGATATCCAATTATCAGGCAAGGCTAGGAAATGCGTAGTAATTCCGAGGCTCGCCGGTTCCGAGCTGAGCCTGGTAGACTAGATGTCATAATACGCTAGCATGGTATTTTATTTATCAGATAACGTTTTATGCTGGATGAAGGGCAATTATAACACATGATTGCTGTTGAAAAAAAAGCTGACTCGCCTATGGTGCGCCATTATATTGACGTCATTCGGTAGTCATGTGACATGTGGTTGTATATTTAGTCAATTACGATATGACAATGTGTTATCAGTCCGTCTTTATTCGGTCACTGCAAAACGTGTTACCTGATAAACACATCACGTGATAGCAAATGTCTGTATCCGGTATTGACGCTATTACAATATATCACAGACAATTAAATCTAGATTTAAAAAAATATTTCTGTTGTTTATAATTCGCCCTACTTTCTCAGCCAATTGCTGGCCAGTACGCGATCCATTTATTTCTTATAGTTCGACCTACTTTCTAAGCCAATCGCTGGCCAGCATTGTGCTCCACTTATTTTTCATATTGCAACGTTTAACCCCAATAAGTTACATATTACCAGATTTAATGATTAACTTTCAATCCAGGAAATAGAAAATCAATACTCGGATTGGACATTGCATGTTACACTTGGCTGAACTAGAAGTGTGTTATTGTTCACATATTGGATTTTTCAGGAACTAAATGCTGCGGTCGCTAGCGCTCCCTCGCACTTGTTTCCTTAAACATTAAATATGTGAACAATAACTACTGCAATATGTAACCTCAATAAGTTTTACGTATTACCATATGTATGACTACCTGTTCGACAGCAAATGGAAAAGCAATACACGGATGGGAGACTATACACCTGGGGCCGTTTCACTAAACTTCGTACGACTAAAATGTTCTTAGTGCAAAATTAAGTCTGTAAATTTCACATTAACACTGTTTTCTTGTAAACAAGTATGCAGCCTATGCTCAATAAATGTAAATCCGTCAATTGAAATTTCTAGACGATCCTAAATTTGCACTTACGAACATTTTAGTCGTACGAAGGTTAGTGATGTACATTTCACATTAACTGTGTTTTCTTGTAAACAATTATTGGATTTACATGTATTGTCTATTGAGCGTAGGCTGCATATGCAGCCTATGCTCAATAAATGTAAATCCGTTAATTAAAATTTCCAGACGATCCTAAAGTTGCACTTACGAACATTTTAGTCGTACGAAGGTTAAGGAAATGGGCCCCTGCATATGCAGCCTATGCTCAATAAATGTAAATCCGTTAATTGAAATTTCCAGACGATCCTAAAGTTGCACTTACGAACATTTTAGTCGTACGAAGTTTAGTGAACCGGGCCCCTGGGGGCCGTTTCACTAAACTTCGTACAACTAAAATGTTCGTAAGTGCAAAATTAGGATAGTATGTGAATTTCACATTAACTGTGTTTTCTTGTAAATAATTATTAATTTGCATATGCAGCCTATGCTCAATAAATGTAAATCCATCAATTCAAATTTCCAGACGATCCAAAAGTTGCACTTACGAACATTTTATTCGCACGAAGTTTAGTGAAACGGGCCCCTGGCTAGTTATGGGTATGTTATTGTTCACACGTTGGATTTTAAGGAACTAAATGCTGCCGTCGCTAACGCTTCCTCGCATTTAATACCTTGCTATAACTATTACATAGTGGGTGATTTTCTTTGATACAAAACAAGATAAAAGATGAATAATAATTTGATGTATTACTACTTCTCTACAATAACAACTGGTTATGCAACAATCGGGGCATTTACATGGAAGTTTAGCACACAATCAACGTACAGTAGAACCGCTCTGGGTCCCAATTGTGTTTAATTCAGATGGCTTTCACTGTAATTTGTTTCACTGTCGTGTCTGTTTATGAAGTGGTTAATTACAGAGGTACCACTGTATTTAATTGGTTGCACCTGGACGGGTTTAACCAATGAATGCGCTGATTTCGAATGGAATCGTGTTAAGCAGCTCATCGACACAGAATAGTATCATTTAGGGGCCAATTCAGGGCTAATTTCGAGCATACATGTATTGCTTTATGAAAACTGCTAGATGTTTAATTTGTCCACATGTAAATATAATATTTTAGTACATATATCGTCGCCATTCCGCCCACGGGTGTGGTTTTCGGTAGGCGAGTCATTTATAGTTGAATATATATATATTTACATGCGTGCCCGCTGTATAAACTTATGCCAAATCACATTTGTGTCTGGAGAAATTGGGCCTATGGGTTTTGCGCCCAGTGTAGCTCCATATCAGACTGTGCATCCGCACAGTCTGATCAGGATCTTCACTGTTCGCCATTTGATCAATGAAACACTATTCATGCTTCTCACGAGCAATATTGATCGCTATCAGGCCACAGGAGTGTGTCATTTGATCACGAAGTACACTGATCACAAATGTCATAAGCCCCATTTATCCCGTCACGGCCACATTTAAGATTCTTAATTTTCGTTGAAACGAAATGTTGAAATGTCCTTATCGGGCCACAATATAGATTGGATAGTGATTGAATACTTAACTAAAACTATTGCCAAAACGTTTGGCCCCTTCAAAATCCGTTAGCGACGCCCATGGGCTAGCATTAATGGCAACATGACACGTGATCTCAGGATATGAATGTACAACATCATGTTCCAGATAAGGAATTAGTAATTGAGTATTTTCACTCCATCATTTCTGAAGCAATTGGGTATTTCAATATTTTAATTGGGTATTTTTTATTGAATAGTTTGCTTCTAAATGAAAACACATCTTCTTATTTCATTTTTATACTCACTACTTCGGATTTCAATTGGGGTTTTGGAAATTTTAATTGGGTATTTACGCAAATACGCAGCTTATCTGGAGCTCTGCAACATTATGAACATGAAACAGCCACAGGTGACCGTATCGGGATAAGATTTCCATCAAGATCAGTCCCAAAAAAAAAATAAAAAATCCCATTTATCTATACAAGGTTTATTAGAGTGACATTTTTCCTGGACATCACTGAGGTGACATTTGTTTTTATTTATAATCACCGATTCTAACGAATAAATTACTGAATACCCTAATAATACAGTTTATATAAACTTAATTGAATACTATACACAATATGTGAAATGAAAAACTATAATTCACGTTACATTTCCAACCTTTATTCCAAGTTTAACATTGTTTTTCCTTTCCATCCACTAAAATTTAGCTCTAACGGCCATGTTGCTTTCGATGCATTCGGTAAATACCCCGACTATCTATCGACGGTTTTCATTGGCTGGAACATGTCGGGTGTTTCGGCCAGCCAATAAAAACCATTGACACAAACCGGAGCTCTCCGTCCGTCTTCGTAAACAACATGGCGATCTTCATGAAGAAAATGAACAAAATAACTAAATTTCAGCGTGAAGCATTTATATGCAGCTTAGATAGCATGTTTTATTGATAGTAAGAGTCAATACATATTCTTGATCATTGATTGTAGGCTGTCTGGATGTTCAGACATCGACAGAATGTAATATTTGTTCAGAAACGTTGGGATTTTTCTCGAACAAATGTCACCTCAGTGATGTCCATGTCATGTCGTTTTACATTTTATGAAATTTCTCGTTAATGAACGGGTCGAATTTAAATATATTTCTCAGATTAGTAGTTTAATATGTATCCTTTATGACCGTCATAATTTAATTAAGATGTTGCACTGTTTTTTACTGATTACATAACTTTGAAAAATGTCGATATTTGAGGTAATCAACCTTGTAAAGATATAGATAATTTTTTGGAACTGATCTTGATGGGAATCTTATCCCGATAATGTCACCTGTGGAAACAGCCATACAAAGTTGCTATTGATATGAATAACTCCCGATCAGCTAGCACAATCATGAATACTAATATCAAATAATTATACAAGGTTTCCATTAAACATGATACCAGAAGGGTCAGTGGAAAAAGTTGGCTAAATCCATTTCCATTGACCAGTTCAATTGTTTTACTACTTCAATAGCGAATTGTATAGACAGATGTGCGGTCTGATACGTAACATGACTCAGGTCGTCTTTCGTTGTAACTCCCGGGTGAGCGTAAAGTGCATAAAATGTAACTAACCATTAACAAGTATAACTTAAATGTGAAACACTACCTGACTGGGGCGGATCTGGAGGTTCCGGGGTTCCACCCCCCCCCCCCCCCCCACCCCCCACCACCCCCCATCTCGTTCAGCCACGGAGATTTCATAGATACCAGTTGGAGTCTCAATTTAACCCTTTGAACACGAAAGCCCGCTATAGCGGTTTATGTAAACAGTGCAGATCTATATGAGCCGGTTCATAACGAGCCGTCTCATCAGGATCTGCATTTTTTGAAAGTAATTTCTTATTTTTTAGAACAAAAATACCCCCTTGCCATAAATGGACGAGTCCGTGAAGGTTGGATTGGTTGCACAATTAACATATCAAAATCCATTCCAGTTCCTTATATTAGGGGTGAAAAGGGTTAAATGCCATAAAGCACAGGAAAGTGCATTTCTTGCACATCTAGATTTCAGATTTTTCCGGGGGGAGCTCGAAGATAAGACGACCCGCCCCCCTCACCTCACCCCTCCTAAACCCCTCACCCCCCCCCCCCCCCCCCCCCCCCCCCCCCCCCCCCCCCCCCCCCCCCCCCCCCCCACCCCCCCCCCCCCCCTCCCCCCCCCCCCCCAACCCCCCACCCCCCCCCCCCCCCCGCCCCCCCCCCTCCCCCCCCCCCCCCCCCCCCCCAACCCCCCCCCCCCCCCCCAACCCCCCCCCCCCCCCCCCCACCCCCCCCCCCCCTCCCCCCCCTCCCCCCCCCCCCCTAACCCCCCCCCCCCTCCCCCACCCCCCCCCCCCCCCCCCCCCCCCCCCCCCCCCCCCCCCCCCCCCCCCCCCCCCCCCAGCCCCCCCCCCTCCCCCCCCCCCCCCCCCCCCCCCCCCCCCCCCCCCCCCCCCCCCCCCCCCCCCCCCCCCCCCCCCACCCCCCCCCCCCCCTAAACCTCCCCCCCCCCCCCCCCCCCCCCCCCCCCCCCCCCCCCCCCCCCCCCCCCCCCCCCCCCCCACCCCCCCCCACCCCCCCCCCCCCCCCCCCCCCCCCCCCCGTTCTACAAATGCTGGATCCGCCTCTGCGTGAGAGGCTAAAAACTTATATATACTGTAAGCATATAATGCAAGAAGCTGATTTCACAAAATTGCTAAGCATACTTATCCATATAAGTATACTTTCAGGGAGTAATTATTTATTTTTCCCGAAATGCATTATTTCATATAGAAGTAACGACTGCATATATTTGATGGCTAAACGTATGCAGAATTATGAAATAAAAAATAATAAATTTATCCTTAATTTTAAAATTTCTCTCTCAAAGTGTACTTAGCAAGATAAGTATACTTTGCAATTTTGGTGAAATAGGCTACTGGGCAAAGTTCACTGAAAACAATTCGAACAGCGTACACATAGTAGCAGAATTGAAGTTCACGTGACCCGTCAGCAAATGCATATGTGGCTGTGACTGGAGAAATATAGCTCATGGGATTTGTGACCAGTGTAGCTCTACAGGTGGAAGATTCGGACCCAATAATTGGCTCTTTTGAAGAACGTTACCCCACCCACCCATTTCCATACACTATATATTACTGTCTTTTCAAGGTAGACAAGAGTTTGGAAAAATGTCATAGTTTCAGGCTCGCTTAAACACAAGTAATAGATCAATGCATGCAGGCCCCTGATCTATTCTTACCCTTGTAGTAATGTCACTGAAACTATGGTTATGCCAGGACTGCCTTTGTAAGTACATTGAAATATGGTTAATTGACAATCATTGCTTTGGTAAACCTTGATAATGGATGTTTTGCACACTGTACGTTTCGGACCAGGACGTTTGCGACTACCTTTGTGTGTGCTACCCGAACCATCCAATAATGAGGTCGGAAATGTCCAACATTTATGTCTGGCCGTGGTCCGAAACCTCGAAGGATTAGTCAGAAAATGCAATGGTCAGAAGCCTCTTCGCTCATGGTCCAAAACCTCAAGACACATTACCCACACTGAGTCAGTTCACCCAGCTGTAAATGGGTACTGGCTAATTACTAGGAACCTCGATTGTATTGAAATTGTATGTACACGTATATATGGAATAAAATATAATCCACATCTCTAATTCCCCAAAAGGGGTTTGAGATTACTGGTAGATAGATAAGACGTACGTAATTGTCAATCTTAATTACTGATTTCCCGAATACGATGTTAGCCACTGCTCCAATTCCCGAGGGTGGAATCCATCGGGGCCCAGTCGACCTATATACACCAGCCTGCCGTCCAAAACCACAAATAAACGGTCAGGCATCGCCGCATACGCTATATCCGCCTCATTATTCATGTTATCCACGACTACTGGACACGCCGGACACAGGTCAGCAAAGCGAGCAGCCGCTTTCACACGATCCGCGAGGGTCATGTGCTCTGTGATGGAGAACTTGTTTCCGACGAACTTCCACTTGTCAGTTGCATGAGCCTCCGCGATGTAAACAACCAAAAAGTCAGCGATTTTATCAAACCTCGACACGACTGTGTTAAACTCGCGGAGATTTGACATAAACGGAGGTCACGAGCAGCTTCCGAAGCAAAGAACCAATGGGCGACCAGCTTTCTGGAAATCCAGTAAATTTGAAAGTGCAGTTCCCGCCAAATTGTAAACCTGTACATTCGGCGCTTCTTTGTTTTGCGTAAAGTTTGCGTTTGCGTCATTGTAGCACATCCGCCATAGAAAGTGTATCATGTGCAGGCTCAAATTGAATTGCACGCCGTCAAACCCCGGAAGTATAGGTTTAAGCGTGCCTCTGATTGACGGGTATTTGTTGCGTAGGAATACAACGACACCGAGAACGGCCATCTTGGCACATATACTGCACATGCCAAGGACGGCCAAAAACAAACACCTCGCCCGTAAAACGATGCCATCCTTCCGGTTCTCCATCTAAAATGAAGTAACAAGATAGTATGAGAATGAATGTTTTATTAGTATTTAGACATTATGTCTTATCAATATGCACGTTAGTAGCACATGAAAATCGTTTCCAAGAATAACTATTATCGGGTAATGCGGAAATAGTTAAAAACAAGAGTGCCGAAGGTCACAATATACGCTTGCCATGAGAAACATGTGTACCAAATTTGGTTATGACCCGTCAAGTTGAACTCTTTGTTATTGTGCGGACAATGATACAGTATGCGAAAATTAATGAAAATGGCTACGACGGGGAGATAAGTCATCTGACAATTTTGAAAATGAATAGCGGGTTCCTCGGTTTCTCAAGATAGACATATTTACTCATTTTGGTTACGATCCATCAAGTAGAACTCTATTTATTTATAATTGTGTGAATAAGCTGTGCAACAATTGTTATTTCAGTCACAATTGCTAATTAAGTCATAACCTGCCTGACAGTAATGCCATGTATATTGTACTCACGCTTATACATTATTGTGGAGAATAATTCATATAAGCTTTCTTAAGCTTGTTTTCTAATCCACACACTCTTTAATGTTTGTATCATACCATGTATTGTTCCTTTGCATGACTTATAATTTAATAAATATTGTTTAAACTATGCTGTGCCCGACCACCCAATGTGAACACATAATACAGGGTGTGGGATCACGTGATTTCGGAACCTGATTTTCCGACGTGACGTCATTTTTACAGTAGATTTTCTTTAAAATATTCCTAACAAACGGACATATTTTGATGATATGTAACGCACCAAATACGAAAACATAATTATGTGGTTTATGTTTGCGCTGAAAGTTATTTACAATAACTTATAACTTTCACAAATAATCGATTACCGTTTATTTCTTACATTCACGTGCGCTAGTTTTTATATACATTTACGGTAACCGATTCTTCGTCTAAACGACATAATTATGAAATTGAATCCGCCTATACAATAAAGGGCAACGTGTACCACATTTGCTCCGGTATATTTCATAAAATATGTCATTCCATTAGAAAGATATTAAAGGAAATCTACGGTAATATTGGAAGTATTCGTTTCGCGCACACTGTCACAGCTGATGGCTCAACAATTACTAAACTAAGGCCTATCAAAAAAAAAATTTGTTTAGGGGAACGGGCTCAAAATCCTAAGGTAGGGTAGATAGGGATTTTTTTTGGTTAATTTTCTTTTTCTTTTTTTTATAAATGAAGCTGTAAATCGTTAAATACAACATGTACCTTGTTTACTTTATATGCCATTAGTTGTAGTATGAATATTAATTAAGCTCACAATTAATTGTATATTCTGGTGGATATTTTGCATCAAAAGAACACACAGAATGCACATGAAACTGTACATCCTGTATGGAATATAATATATTATGTCAAAAATTATCAATTATAGTGTTTAATTCAAACCCAAAAGCCATCGGTAGATGCACATGGACTAGTGTTGAGAATAAATAAGACTTGACCAAAAACTTAATCCTTTAATGCCGAAGACGCTGATGCACAGGTGTTTGTTTGTTTGTTTGTTTGTTTGTGTGTTGGTGTTTAACGGCCGTTCAACAGCTAAGGTCATTTAAGGCCGGATCAATGGGTTTAGTACTAAATCCCATATATTGCCTGTACAAATGGAGGGGGGGGGGAATCCCAAAATCAGAACTGAATATTTACAATACGAAAACTATATATTCAGCCCTGAAATCAGAATAATCCTGATTTGATGCCAGATTTCTACACGTGAGCACTGCTCGGAATTATACAATGGTATCATGTCCGCAAACACTGATGAACTAGCTATAGGGAAAATGTCAAATGTTCGTCTTTCTGGAGAATGTTGGCATACATCTATGTTTATACGTAACAAGATACGAGTCCCACTAGACGAAACCCCAGCCATGGTGCCAATTGGCAATTTATGTTGTTGTTGTTGTTGATTGTAGGCTTACGGTGCTGTCCGGTGATTTCGCGCAGCTAAGGAAACAATAACGTAACCGATCTATAAATATCGCATATTCAGACCTACAACTTTATATGCATAATAACTCGCCATTTCGCCGTATTTATACGAAATATCATGCAATAAAACAAAGTGCATCAATGTAAACGGCCGCCATTTGTGAACTCACGTTGGTTATTCCCCGAAAATCTGGATGTCCGATGTACTTGCTCAGAGCGATGTTAGTGACGTCAGTTAATTATATTTGTGTCACAGGGCATTTTGCGCATCCCATAATTAGACCTATAAGTAATATATAGTCCTATTATACAATATCATGCCATTCGCATCATACTCATTGAAATGTCACTCGTCGTACTATTATACAAGTGATTTCACTCATCTCATTATCATGTCATCGCATGCTTTCTTATTTATTCTGAAGCATATTATTGCCCGCCTTGCGTATTCTTTCCCGCCTAGCGCATGCGATCTAAGATGCGCAGTCTTCTTTATGCGCGCGCATGTATCTCACCTGCACGGGCATGCCACTAACACCGGGTCACTTTTGCAAAGTCAGTCGACGGAACACCACTGTGCACTGCACTTTCGCCTATAAAAACGTGTCATTCATATAATTACAGGTATGTTTCCTTTGTAGCTACTATTAGTTATAGTTTAATTGTGATTAAACTCCGAGTTACTAGTAATTATATTTTAATTGTGAAACTGCAACCGTAATGAGTTCATCCTGCTTAAATTCTAACTTTATTTAATATGTAGTATTTACTTCGTAACATTTACGTCTGCATGTACAGTGAGGACCCGGCTCCGACTGCGCGGTTGCGCAGGCTGATCCGGGACCACACTGGTCCCATAACCCACGTATGTTTAAGAAATTGATGTTGCGCTTCATTTACTCGGGCATAGTTACGTGTACTCCACTGGTAACCTCTCCGTGAATACGTATAGGCGTCATGTATCTGTTCCATGTATATTGTTGTCTGCTATTTCTAGTATCATTGTAATTATGGCCTCCTACAATGTTATTGCCCCGGTTGCCTCTGTAATTTTACCACTAAATGAAAAGGGTCACTTTTGCAAAGTCAGTCGACGGAACACCACTGTGTATGGAAGGTCATATCCGCCATAATTATATTTGGCTTGATGCTTGCTGGCTGATGACATTTTAAGTTATATCCGTCTTATTACAATTATATGTGCTAAGTGCTTTGTTCTTACTTTCTATTGCAAATGCTTAGTGCAATACAACAGGGACACGAATAAGGACGTATCAATAATTGTAATGTAAATAAGACGAATGAACAACGCAATCAGCAGAATGGACATTTAAGAAAGACAAATACAATTACAACAAGCAGATTTCAAATGTAATAAATACAAATGACGATAAAATAACATGAATATAATTTGTAATGTCATCAGCACGCAAGCATCAAGTCACATAGAATTATGGCGGATATTACCTTGCCAAATTACTGTTGCAATTGTTGTTGTCAAGGGGCGTGGCTTATCGAGGTAACTTTTGTTGGGTGACCCTAAACACAGCTGGAAAACAAAAGGCCACAAAGGTTACAAAGGCTGTTCGATGTTGCTTGTACGTCCGTTAGCGGATATTTATGACATGCATTTTCATTGAATTGACTGAATTATTATGTGTTATGATCATTTTATGAATTTTAATCATTTTAATACAATAATCCACCACAAATATATGTGTTTTGGTAAATTGTCTAAACGCGCACCTGCGCCGATCGGGCCGCGCGGAATTGGAGTGATTAACACCTATTAACATATCGGTTTAACAGGTGCAGCTAAACACCGATTATGCTTATTTCATTATTGCATTATTATTAATATAAGTCAATTATCAATAAACGACATTCATTTAAACATGCTTTATGTATCAACACATTACGTGAACATAGGACGAATGCCGAATTTTGAGACATCAGCTAGTTATCTACCTTGAAAATGGGTATCCACGTATAAATTATAAGACAAACGGGTGGAATAGTTACACAATTACGTGTTCATTTTTCGAAGTGACATTGTAACACCATACATTTCATTTTTCATTTAACACAATGTGCGTACATCACGTGCGGATACTGAAACGTTTGCAAACTGATATTTACAGATGCACATATACGAGGGTAATCCAATATATTATAGTTAAAATGGCTCAGTATTAACATCACCGTGTTCATGACCCTTGACGTATGTGATTATAACGTCACGTGACTATGACGTCATACAACGTAGTGACGTAATATAATGCGACATCATTGACGAAGTGTCAATATAGCGTAGGCTAGCGTAAATGTCTTTTACAACTAGTTACACGTCTATTCGACCGTGTAAATAAAAAATTTTGCTTCCGCAATCTCAGGAAATATTCGTTGCAGAGCCGTACGTTACGGAAGCACAGAGGTGACATGCAAATTTTTTTTTTTTAGGCATGAGTTTTTGTTTTATCTTGGGGGAACAAGATATTATTTTGAGGGAACAACATAATATCTTGTTCGCACAGGATAATATTTTGAGGGAACAGGATAATATCTTGTTCGAACAAGATATTATGTTGAGGGAACAACATAATATCTTGTTCGCACAGGATAATATTTTGAGGGAACAACATAATATCTTGTTCGCACAACTTAATATTTTGTTCCCACATAATAATATTTTGAGGGAACAGGATATTAACTTGTTCGAACAAGATAATATTAAATTTGAGGGAACAAAATATTATCTTGAGGGAACAGCATCCTTTCGCCGCCATTTTGCCTCAATACTTTGTCATGGATCGACAAGACAAGAATGAATAACGTGTTTTGTTGTTGTTGTTGTTGTTGTTGCTGTGTGTGATCCCGGCGCTGGTTTTATCCTGTTCCCTCAAAATATTATTCTGTGGGAACAAAATATTAAGTTGTGCGAACAAGATATTATCCTGTTCCCTCAAAATAATATCTTGCTCGAACAAGTTAATAGCCTGGTCCCTCAAAATATTATCCTGTGCGGACAAGATATTATTTTGTTCCCTCAAAATAATATCTTGTTCCCACAAGATAAAAAAAAAACTCATGCCTAGAAAAAAAAAGTTTGCATGTCACCTCTGTGCTTCCGTAGTACGTAGTAGCGCTCATAAACATATTTTTGTATGACCGTGTCAGGGGCAGCGGAAGCGGGGGTGGGGGCCCCCCCCCCCCAATAATTTTACCCCCCCCCCCCCCCACCCCCCCCCCCAATAATTCTGTATATTTTGGATTTTTTATTCTAATATATTTGTGTAATCATGAGTACTGGGAACTTTGCTGAGAATGCAGGAAATGGCGTTTCACACCACTTGGATTTCAAAAATTTCGGAGGGGGGGGGACCCCGGACCCCCCTAGCGCTATCGAGCCCTTCGGGCCCTCAACATTGCCCCCCCCCCCCCCCCCCCCCAATAATGTTCGGCTTCCGCCGCCTATGCGTGTGGATACCAATTTTCAAGGTAGATATCTGATGTCTCAAAATTCGGCATTCGTCCTGTTCACGTAATGTGTTGATACATAAAGCATGTGTAAATGAATGTCGTTGATCGATCATTGACTTACATTAATAATAATGCAATAAGTATAATCGGTGTTTAGCTGCACCTGCTAAACGATATGTTAATAGGTGTTAATCACTCTTTGTCGAATTCCGCGCGGCCCGATCGGCGCAGGTGCGCGTTTAGATAATTTACCAAAAACACGTATATTTGTGGTAGATTATTGCATTCAAATGATTAAAATGATTAACATGATCATAACACATACTAATTCAGTCAATTCAATGACAATGTATGGTATAAATCTCCGCTAACGGACGTACAAGCAACTTCGAACAGCCTTTGTAGCCTTTGTAGCCTTTTCCAACCTTTGGGGTGTTTAGGGTGACCGAAACGGCAGAAACGCACGGCAAAACAGCGATGCAATAATCAATAATGGAACTCCGGATGTCACTTGAATGTAATAAACACAAACGCATTGAAACAGTGCGAATGAATAAAGCATCAATCCAAATGCACATGCAATTTAGACTACAACCAAGAAGATTTCAAATGTCACAAACACGAATGACGAATACAATAACATGAAAGTAAGTTGTAATGGCACCAGTCAGCAAGCATCAAGCCACATAGAATTGTAATAAGACGGATAGAACTTAGAATGTCATCAGCAAGCAAGCATTAAGCCTAATATAATTATGGCGGATATTACCTTCCATAACTGTGCACTGCACTTTCGCCTATAAAAACGTGTCATTCATATAATTACAGAGATGACCGGGCAACCTCCCCCTTCTAGACTGGGAAGTGATTAAATCTGCAAGTGGAGTTGTTGTGATTGTTGTGATATCCGTAGCGAACCTCATGACCCCGCAACAAATGGCGCCCAACGTGTATACTATGAGTTTTCTGAGTTTGAGTTTTCTGAGTTTGAGTTTTGACTTCTGAGTTTTGACTTCTGAGTTTGAGTTTTGACAGAGTTTGAGTTTTCTGAGTTTGAGTTTTGACTTCTGTGTTTGAGTTTTGACTTCAGAGTTTGAGTTTTCTGAGTTTGAATTTTGACTTCCGAGTTTAAGTTTTGACTTCCGAGTTTGAGTTTTGACTTCTGAGTTTGAGTTTTGACATCAGAGTTTGAGTTTTGACTTCAGAGTTTGAGTTTTCTGAGTTTGAGTTTTGACTTCTGTGTTTGAGTTTTGACTTCTGTGTTTGAGTTTTGACATCAGAGTTTGAGTTTTGACTTCAGAGTTTGAGTTTTCTGAGTTTGAGTTTTGACTTCCGAGTTTGAGTTTTCCGAGTTTGAGTTTTGACTTCTGAGTTGTGTTTTGAATTCATTTTTTTACGTTGATGGTTTGTGTTTCGAGTCCATATCCATGTTTTTGAGTTTGAGTTTTGCATTTGCTCTCAATCTTTGAGTAGAACATTTAATGTTGAGTTTGTATTTTGAATTCTTTGATTGAGTCTAGATTACGAGTTCAGTTAATATTTTTTGTTTGGATTTTGAGCTCCAGTCGTGAATTTGAGTTTGTGTTTTCAGTTTGGACTTTTGCATTCGCATTTTGAAATTGAATTTTCTAGTTGAATTTTCGAGTTCAGTTGGTATTTTTTTGTTAGAACTTTTGAGTTGGTAATTTCAAGTTCATGAATATGAATTTGAAATAGATAGTTCTTGATTATGTGAGCTGTTTAAACAGGTGTAATACAATATTTATTGCACTGAATTATTGCTATCGCCCTTGTAACATCATATTTTGGTATTAATACTGTAGTACATTAATTGTGCGATACATCGTATGATTTTGTATGTAATGAAGACAGTACAGAATCAAACTTTGTAACACATATACTTGCATGTTTTGATTTTGTGGATTGTGGACAGTAGAATTGTTTTTTACATACAGATTAGGCAGTTTAGTGACACATTTGATGATTGCGATCAATGATTAGTGACAGTTGGTCATTTATTTGAGATTGGTGATAGATATTAGTGATTAATGAGACTCATCATTTGATGATGATAATGATTACTTTGTAATTAGTGACTGACAGTTGATCATTTAACACATTGGTGATTGACAATAGTGATTAGCTAGTCATATGAGAGTTGACATTTGATTAGGCATTTAGCAAACAGTGAACTGAACACTTATCTAGTGATTGGTGACTAATCCATTGAGATTAGTGAACATTGGTGAATCGAGATTAGTGAACATTGGTAAACATTAGTGAACATTGGTGAATCGAGATTAGTGAACATTGGTGACTCGAGATTAGTGAACATTGGTGAATCGAGATTAGTGAACATTGGTGAATCGAGATTAGTGAACATATTAGTGAACATTGAATGAATTAGTGAACATTGCTAAATCGAGATTAGACACTAGTGAACATTGGTGAACATAGTGACTAAGTAGTCACTGTGATTAGTGATGAAAATGTGTGCTTGAACACTGGTAAGATAGGGACACATGGTTTGTGGACATTATACTGGACATAGTGCATGCATTGCTGCAGTTCACTTATATATGCAATGATAATTGCTGAATAAATTGATTGTGGACTTTGCGGTAACATTAAGTGCTCAGTGGAGGAAATTTAAATATTTCCTTACAAGGTGGTTTAGTTGTTAAGTGAATTGTTAGTGGGGATTATTAGGACATTAGGTCAGTTTCAGAGGTTAAGAAACCAGTGATATACACATAGTGTATACCGACATTCACTATGGCAGAGGAAGGTCAAATATCTACTCCTGAAAGTGAGGCTCCAACTCCTGAATGGAGGGAGCAAGACTACAAGTTCATGATTAGAGAATTGAAAGAAAGTGGGAGATATGATCATTTATTTGGTCAAAATGTTGCACATCAGCAACACACACCTTATAATCCATACATAATGACTCCACAACAAAACTACAATGCACTTCCAGCACAACCGGATAGTTTACCTAGGCAACCAATAGCCAGGAATGAACCACTACATTCAACACATATTAAGCAGTCTACCATAACTGACCATGCAGGCATTCCTGACATATTTGAGAATCCAATTCCACATAGGAAATATACTCAAGGGCACACACAATTTGGCGGGGAAGTATGTCACGGTACGTAACTCACTGTGGGGAGGACATGTGCATTCGTGCCCGGCTAGCTCAGTCGGTTAGAGCGATGGTACGGTAAACCAGAGGTCCCGGGTTCGAGCCCCGGGCCGGAGCACATTTTTCTCACCCTGTGACATTTGTCTATGGTGGCCAATACACGCCAACATGATTGTCATTTCTACGTTCAGGGAAGGGGGGTCAATAAGTCAGCATGTGATAAATTACAGTCAGGGAACAAATTAATGACAGTATAACACATTCAGCGTAGATTAATTCCCAGATTAATGCAAGTACTCAAAATACTACAAAAAAAAATTCAAACAAGTTTGGGCTTCCATACATTGTGTAGTAGTTTCCCCAATGACGTCATTTGTATGTTTTAATATACTCGATCCGGGGCCAACTATTTCCTTCACAAAACAGAAGTAAAGATGGTTTTGACAGACGATGTCTTCCGCAAAATGTGATTGTTTTTGAGAAATAAAACGTATGCATGTATTCGGATACGAAGAGTAAAACTGACACAAAAAACTTGTACTCATCAAATATACTTAGACTGGCCAAATATCGTCAGAAGTTGTATAGTTTATGAAAAGGTTGACTTCTAATATACCGACACCAGGTAGCGAGAGGTTGACAATGCGAATTAAACAGGTGCGCGAAATCACCGGACGCGCGAAATCATCGGACACAATTGTATATTCGGATAACCTCTGCAGTTACCACAATGCTTGTCCCGGCGCTTCGTTTTCGCCGCACCTAGAGTCGAGTGTGAAACAAGATGGGTTGTTTAACATATCGGGTATTAAAATGTCATTTACCAACAAAGTTGCATGATATTTTGCGAGACAAAAGTCACAAGGAGAGGGATAAAAATTAACAAAATGAACAAAATAGACAAAAACTTTTTTTCATCTTCTGAAATGTGGACAAAAAAATAGGGTCGGCACATTTTGTTAATAAAATAGCAGGTAGGGTCGGGTGCCCCTAAACAAACATTTTTTTTTCATAGGACTAATTATTATTATGTTTGTATTAATTTTATTTCCATGTGTAAAAGACAAGCGCCGATTTGTAGCCTATTTCACCAACATTTCAAATTATACTTTTCTAGCAAAGTATACTTTGAGGGAGACATTTTCAATTTTAGGATAAATTTATTAATATTTATTATAATTTATTACATTATCACAGAAATTTTGGCTGTGATAATGTAATAAATTCAGTATAATAATTCTGTATACTTTTAATCATCAAATATATGCAGTCGTTAGTTCTATATGAAATAATGCATTTCGTGAAAAATAAATGATTACTCCCTCAAAGTATACTTTGCCAGAAAAGCATATTTTGCAATTTTGATGAAATCGGCTACAGATAACGCTGATATGAGACACGCCATGCGATTGTGTACCTCTGCGATATTTCATGAAATATATTTACAGAAAATTGGATATTTTCCGTAAAAGAAGTTGATACAAATATCGGAGTACATGCGGAATATAAGTTTGCATGTACTCTGAAATTTTTGTCAAATTACGACTTTATATATGAAAAATATTCTAAATTTTGTAAACGTATTTAGTGAAATTACGCAGATGTCCGAAGATACACAAACACATGGCGTGTTTCATATGTGACTGGAGAAATGGGGCGTATGGGTTTTGCAACCAGTGTAGAATACCAGTCTAGTGTCTTTTGATATCAAGTTTATCAGGCAAGGCTAGGAAACGAACAGGAATTCCGAGCCGCACCGAGTTCAGCAAGGAAATTCCGAGATTCAACGAGGATTCCCTACCGAGCCGAGCCTGATAAACTTGATATCAACAGACACTAGGCTGGTATTCTGTTTATCAGGTAACTTTTTACGCTAGCCGATTGTCAAACATAAAGTAGTTTTCGTTGAAAAGAGCAACATAAAGTAGTTTTCGTTGAAGAGAACAACATAAAGTAGTTTTCACAACATAAAGTAGTTTTCGTTGAAAAGAACAACATAAAGTAGTTTTCGTTGAAAAGAACGCCGACTTGTTTACGTTGCGCCATTGCACTGACGTCATTCGGTAACGTCATGTGACGCCGTTGGACCATTGAAATGTCAAGTTTTCAAATCGTTGTAACTGGTAAATGCCCGATGCGGCAATATGCTACTAGTCCGTACATATTCGGCAAATACAAAGCTCGTTACCTGATAAAATACAGTATCTAGTCAGTATCCGCCATCCCAGTAAGAATACAATTTATATTATTATAACACTTCAACCAAATGAAACCAGAACAATATTATAGGGGAAAGTATACTTACCCTCATTCTATTCTCACGTTCCGAGGTCGTCACTTGTCCCGAAGGTGACACAAAATGGATGTGAACCGACGAACCATATAACCCAGTGGCGGCACCAGCTAATTCATCATGGGGAAATTACGTCACTCGCGCATACGTTTCAGAACCGCTTATAATATATTTAATTCACATAACGACGAATTTAGAAACCCTTTCCTACCACAGGTTCTTGAATAACGGTTAATATTTCGGTGTTTTATGGGTTATTTCGCTATCTCTGATGGTTTGGGTGCATTGTTACTAACACACAATTTACCTCACCTCCCGCGAGTTACACGTATAAGTACTAATTCACAAGGTGAGAAATGGAGCTTCTACCGTTAACATTCTCCGCGTAAGTCGTCGGTCCGTCGGACATGTCCGTTAAAATTACCGCCGGTAAACCGGAAGTCGCATATTTACTTTTCTATTCTAAGCTTCAATGAAATAACCTTCCTTTGGTATGCGCTTCTGGTGCTAGCTACATTTTCTTATATGACTGATATACTTAAAAAGATAAAAGGCTTTTAAATATCAAACAAAATCAATTTTATTTTTTGTAAAACAAAAAACGGTCTGGTAAATTTATGTCCGGTCTGGTAAAAATTTCAAGTTTACCAGACCGAATGTTCTGTAAAATGTTGGCAGTTTCGCAGAGACTGCGTTAACCGATAACAATATAACTGTCTGTTCCACGTTTTGCTGCCGACGAACTTTTGGCTATTAAACACATTAAATCTAAAAAATATTTAAAAGTAAGTAATTTTTCGATATAAATATTTTTTAGATTGAATGTGTTTAACAGCCAAAAGTTCGTCGGCAGCAAAACGTGGAACAGACACTGAGTAGTCCCAAATTTAGGGGATAACCATGCTTTGTTTTTCGATTTGGAGCGGTATGTGTGAGGTTTTATGGTCTGAGAATCAGTTTTACGGCTCCGCTTTGGGAGGTTTTATGGTCTGTGAATCAGTTTTACGGCGGCGCGTTAGCACTTCCAATATTACCGTAGATTTCATTTAATATCTTTCTAATGAAAATCGAATGACATATTTTATGAAATATACCGGAGCAAATGTGGTACACGTTGCCCTTTATTGTATAGGCGGATTTAATTTCATAATTATGTCGTTTAGACGAAGAATCGGTTACCGTAAATGTATATAAAAACTAGCGCACGTGAATGTAAGAAATAAACGGTAATCGATTATAAATTATAAGTCATGCAAAGGAACAATACATGGTATGATACAAACATTAAAGAGTGTGTGGATTAGAAAACAAGCTTAAGAAAGCTTATATGAATTATTCTCCACAATAATTTATAAGCGTGAGTACAATATACATGGCATTACTGTTAATTTTCGCATACTGTATCATTGTCCGCACAATAACAAAGAGTTCAACTTGACGGATCATAACCAAATTTGGTACACATGTTTCTCATGGCAAGCGTATATTGTGACCTTCGGCACTCTTGTTTCAACTATTTCCGCATTACCCGATAATATTTCTTCTTGGAAACGATTTTGATGTGCTACTAACATGATCATTGATTTGAGCTTGCACATGATGCACTTTCTATGGCGGATGTGCTACAATGACGCATACACAAACTTTACGCAAAACAAGGAAGCGCCGAATGTACAGGTTTACAATTTGGTGGGAACTGCACTTTCAAATTTACTGGATTTCCAGAAAGCTGGTCGCCCATTGGTTCTTTGCTTCGGAAGCTGCTCGTGACCTCCGTTTATGTCAAAATTCCACGATTTTAACACAGTCGTGTCGAGGTTTGATAAAATCGCTGACTTTTTGGTTGTTTACATCGCGGAGGCTCATGCAACTGACAAGTGGAAGTTTGCCGGAAACAAGTTCTCCATTACAGATCACGTGACACTGGCGAATCGTGTGAAAGCGGCTGCTCGCTTTACTGACCTGTGTCCGGCGTGTCCAGTAGTCGTGGATAACATGAATAATGAGGCGGATATAGCGTATGCGGCGATGCCTGACCGTTTATTTGTGGTTTTGGACGGCAGGCTGGTGAATATAGGTCGAATGGGCCCCAATGGATTCCACCCTTGGGAATTTGAGCAGTGGCTAACATCGTATTCGGGAAATCAGTAATTAAGATTGACAATTACGTACGTCTTATCTATCTACCAGTAATTTAAAACCCCTTTTGGGGAATTAGAGATGTGTATTATATTGTATTCCATATATATACGTGTACATACAATTTAAATACAATCGAGGTCCTAGTAATTAGCCAGTACCCATTTACAGCTGGGTGAACTGAATCAGTGTGGGTAATCATTAATGTGTCTTGGGGTTTTGGACCATGAGCGAAGCGGCTTCTGACGATTGCATTTTCTGACTAACCCTTCGAGGTTTCGGACCGCGGCAAGACATAAGTGTTGTACATTTCCGACCTCATTATTGGATGGTTCGGGTAGCACATACAAACAAAGGTAGTCGAAAACGTCCTGGTTCGAAACGTACATGGTGCAAAACATCCATTATCAAGGTTTACCAAAGCAGTGATTGTCAATTAACCATATTTCAATGTACTTACATAGGCAGTCATGGCATAACCATAGTTTTAGTGACATTACTACAAGGGTAAGAATAGATCAGACGACGCTTTCGCGCAGTCTGACCAGCCCCTCCCCACCCATGCTGTTCAATATAAGGTTCGACAATGTCCAGGCGTGGGTAAACGTTTGCCGTGGTACTAGGGAACTGTTTGAACCCAAGGTAGTATTTGGGGGCCTGCATGCATTGATATATTACTTATGTTTATGCGAGCCTGAAACTAGGGCATTTTTCCAAACTCTTGTCTACCTTGAAAAGACTGTAATATATAGTGTATGGAAATGGGTGGGTGGGGTAACGTTCTTCAAATGAGCCAATTATTGGGTCCGAATCTTCCACCTGTGGAGCTACACTGGTCACAAATCACATGAGCTATATTTCTCCAGTCACAGCCATATATGCACTTGCTGACGGGTCACGTGAACTTAAATTCTGTAGCCGATTTCATAAAAATTGCAAAGTATACTTATCTAGCAAAGTATACTTTGAGGGAGTAATCATTTATTTTTCCCAAAATGCATTATTTCATATAGAACTAACCACTGCATATATTTGATGATTAAAAGTATGCAGAATTATTATACTGAATTTATTACATTATCACATCAAAAATGGCTATGATAATGTAATAAATTCAGTATAATAAAAATTAATAAATTTAACCTTAAATTGAAAATTTCTCCCTCAAAGTATACTTTGCTAGATAAGTATACTTTGCAATGTTGATGAAATAGGCTACTGATACTATTTGTAGGCTGTTCGAATTGTTTTCAGTGAACTTTGCCCAGTAGCCTATTTCACCAAAATTGCAAAGTATACTTTGAGGGAAAAACTTTCAAATTAAGGATAAATTTATTAATTTTTATTTAATAATTCTGCATACGTTTAACCATCAAATATATGCAGTCGTTAGTTCTATATGAAATAATGCATTTCGGGAAAAATAAATAATTACTCCCTCAAAGTATACTTATATGGATAAGTATGCTTAGCAATTTTCTTGAAATCGGCTACTTGTATTATATGCTTACAGTATTCAATACCGATATAAGCTGTTAGCCTTTCATGCATTTGGGGAACGGGGGGAGGGGGGTCTTATTTTCGAGCTCCCCCCGGAAAAATCTGAAATCTAGATGTGCAAGAAATGCATTTTCCTGTGCTTTATGGCATTTAACCCTTTCACCCCTAAGGAACTGGAATGGATTTTGATATGTTAATTTTGCAACCAATCCAACCGTCACAAAATGGTTTTCGGACAAGTGCATTTATGACAAGGGGGTATTTTTGTTCTCACAAATATTAAATTACTTTCAAAAAGTGCAGATCCTGATGAGACGGCTCGTTATGAGACGGCTCATCTGGATCTGCACTGTTTACATAAACCGCTATAGCGGGCTTTCGTGTTCAAAGGGTTACATTGAGACTCCAACTGGTAAACTGTGATCTATGTAAACTCCGTGGCTGAACGAGGTGGCGGTGGGGGTGGAAGTGGAACCCCGTAACCTCCAGATCCGCCCCAGTCACGTAGTATTTCACATTTAAGTTATACTTGTTAATGGTTAGTTACATTTTTTATGCACGTTACGCTCATCAAGACTATTGTTATACACAGTTGAATACACGCACCGATAACGACGACATAGTTTCCTTAACACAGAGGGCGTTTTTCGTAGTAACTTGACTTACTCTAGAGTCCCAACTCGAGTTGGACCTGAACAACGGCTTGTTACTCGGGTTACTCGAGTTTAACCCGGGAGTTACAACGAAAGACGACCAGAGAGTCGTGTTACGTATCTGGGTCAGGAACAAAACATGTCCTCACAAACTATTGCGACCAGTTACTGTTTAGTCCTAGACCAGACCGCACATATCATTATGTGTATACAATTCGCTATTGAAGTAGTAAAACAATTGAATGGGTCAATGGAAATGGATTTAGCCAACTTTTTCCACTGACCCTTCTGGTATCATGTTTAATGGAAACCTTGTATAATTATTTGATATTAGTATTCATGATTGTGTTTGCTGATCGGGAGTTATTCATATCAATAGCAACTTTGTATGGCTGTTTCATATTCATAATGTTGCAGAGTTCCAGATAAGCTGCGTATTTGCGTAAATACCCAATTAAAATTGCCAAAACCCCAATTGAAATCAGAAGTAGTGAGTATCAAAAGCAATGAAAAATGTGTGGTGTCTTTATCATGCTACAGAAAACAATAAACAGACCACAAATATAGCATATTTTCTTATTTCTCCATGAAAACATTACAAGCACACTATTCAATAAAAATTACCCAATTAAAATATTGAAATACCCAATTGCTTCAGAAATGATGGGAGTGAAAATACTCAATTACTAATTCCTTATCTGGAGCTCTGATGTTGTACATTCATATCCTGAGATCACGTGTCATGTTGCCATTAATGCTAGCCCATGGGCGTCGCTAACAGATTTTGAAGGGGCCAAACGTTTTGTCAATAGTTTTAGTATTCAAGTATTCAATCACTATCCAATCTATATTGTGGCCCGATAAGGACATTTCAACATTTCGCTTCAACGAAAATTAAGAATCTTAAATGTGGCGGTGACGTGAGAAATGGGGCTAATGGGATTTGTGATCAGTGTACTTCGTGATCAAATGGCACACTCCTGTAGCCTGATAGCGATTTATATTGCTCGTGAGAAGCATACATAGTGTTTCATTGATCAAATGGTGAACAGTGCAGATCCTGATGATGATCAGACTGTGCGGATGCACAGGCTGATCTGGATCTACACTGGGCGCAAAACCCATAATCCCCATTTCTCCACGCAGACACAAATGTGCTTTGGCATAAGTTTATACAGCGGGCACGCATGTAAATATATATATCAACTATAAATGACTCGCCTACCGAAAACCACACCCGTGGGCGGAATGGCGACGATATATGTACTAAAATATTATATTTACATGTGGAAAAATTAAACATCTAGCAGTTGTCATAAAAGCAATACATGTATGCTCGAAATTAGCGCCGAATTGTCCCCTAAATGATACTATTCTGTGTCGATGAGCTGCTAAGCACGATTTCATTGGAAATCAGCGCATTCATCGGTTAAACCCGTCCATGTGCAACCAATCAAATACAGTAGTACCTCTGTAATTAACCACTTCATAAACAGACACGATAATGAAACAAATTACAGTGAAACCCATCTAAATTATAAACACAATTGGGACCCAGAGCGGTTCTACTGTACGTTGTTTGTGTGCTAAGCTTCCATGTGAATGCCCAGAATGTTGAATAACCAGTTGTTATTGTAGAGAAGTAGTAATAAATCAAATTATTATTCATCTTTTATCTTGTTTTGTATCAAAGAAAATCACCCACTATGTAATAGTTATAGCAAGGAATTAAATGCGAGGAAGCGTTAGCGACCGCAGCATTTTGTTCCTTAAAATCCAACGTGTGAACAATAACATACTCAAAGTTAGCCAGGGGCCCGTTTCACTAAACTTCGTGCGAATAAAATGTAAGTTTAACTTTAGGATCGTCTGGAAATTTCAATTGATGGATTTGCATTTATTGAGCATAGGCTGCATATGCAGCCTACGCTCAATAAATGTAAATCCATTAATTGTTTACAAGAAAACACTGTGAAATTTACATACTATCCTAATGTTGCACTTACGAACATTTTAGTTGTACGAAGTTTAGTGAAACGGCCACCAGGGGCCCGTTTCACTAACCTTCGTACGACGGAATTGTTTAAAGTTGGTAGAATACCACAGGGGCGTTGGAACAGGTCCGGCAGGTAGGGCGACTGTCGGATAAATAATTTTGACATATTTGGTATTCATACATTTAAAAAATGGAATGTTATATTTTTCTTTGCAACTTTTCTCATTTCTCACCAGAAGTGTATGTTGTTATGTTACCACTCATTTGAACCGTCTCGTCGAGACGGTTGAACTGAGTGGTAACAACATACATTTTGGGTGGGTAGCGATGACACCCAGTAAATTCGCCGGACCAATCTTATGCGTCCGGCGCCCCTGTACCGTGCTAGTCTTTTGATATCAAGTTTACCAGACTCGGCTCGGAAATTCCAGGAATTCCTCGCCGAGCCGAGCCTTTCCCCCCACATATGCCTTCAATTAGATGATGAGATGCATATGAAAAGGTAGGTAGGAAACACAGGTGTTTGAACAGATGGTCAGAATATTGGTGTCATATGGGTCACACAGTTTTGTACAACTACTAATGCTCAATCAATACACACGACAGAAATCGTCAATTATCTACACATTCACCGTTCCGAACTTTCCGGCACATTTGTTACTGTCAAAATACCAAAAGGACAGAAAACTTTCTCAATATTTGGCCAATAAAATTTCCAACATGCGTTGCTTTCAGATCAATTTTCAACCACAAACTCCAAATTCGGGTTCTATCGATTCAGGAGACATATATCAATTTGCTGATGCCGACAGAATATGTGAACAGCATTGATCTGTTCCTACAATTAATACATTAAAAGCCATACGATTGCACGATTTTCCAACGAGCCCCCAAAGCGGAGATTACATGCGTGGCGCGCCATTTGATTGGATGGTCATTTCCAGCGACGTGTCAAAATCCAGTACGACATACCCCGTCATGTGTGTTAGCCCATGAACGTCACGCTGTAAAGTTGTAAACATAGTGTGTAACAAAATTTCCCGCTTTCAGAGCTCGACAATCTATCCGAGACGGTTCAAATGAGTGGTAACATAACAACATACACTTCTGGTGAGAAATGAGAAAAGTTGCAAAGAAAAATATAACATTCCATTTTTTAAATGTATGAATACCAAATATGTCAACATTATTTATCCGACAGTCGCCCTACCTGCCAGACCTGTTCCAACGCCCCTGTGGTATTCTACCAACTTTAAACAATTCCGTCCGATTCAAAATTCTCTGCAGAATGTTCAGACTAACTACATAAGTAATGATGCTAAATTTAGTATTGGCGGACTCATAGTATTAACGGCTGGAACATACATGGTCATCATTAAAAGGAAGAAACCGCAGTCGCGTTGATGAAATGTAAGATTTACCCGAGACCACATGGGTAACGTTTTATGCTAAAGAAGTGCAAATATAACATGGAAAGAACGCGGACTTGCTTACGTTGTGCCATGTGGCGCCGTTTGACAAATGAAACGTCAGAGACAGTAGTTGTGATCAATAGTATGCGTATCTACCCAACGCAGCATGCTACGGACGGTAACTCTGCAAAACTCCCGTACCGTCTGCAGCATGCTACGGACGGTAATTCTGTAAAACGCCCGTCCCGTCTGCAGCATGCTACGGAGGTTAACTCCTGCAAAACTCATATACCGTCTGCAGCATGCTACGGACGATAATTCTGAAAAACGCCCGTCCCGTCTGTAGCATGCTACGGAGGGTGACTCTGCAAAACGCCCGTACCGTCTGAGCATGCTACGGACGGTAACTCTGTAAAATCCCCGTACCGTCTGCAGCATGCTACGGACGGTAACTCTGCAAAACTCCCGTATGTAAGCGTTCTGGTGTCAATGCTAAAATAGTTGTATCTCCTAATTAGGATACACTAACTCCTAATTAGGATATATTAAGTCCTAATTAGGAGATTGTAGCTCCTAATTAGAAGATAATAAGTCCGAATTATGAGATACCATCTTCTAATTTATCTCTAATTAGGACTTACTACCTCTCCTAATAAAGAGATACTATCTCTTAATTAGGACCTTGTATCTCCTAATTAGGACTTACTATCTCCTAATTAAGAGTAAGTCCTAATTAGGATATACTAAGTCTTAGTACTTAACAATATTTCAGCATTGGCCCCAGGACGCTTCCATAGCGGAGTTTACTGCCCGCAACTGACGCAGAATATGACAATGTGTTATCAGTCAATATGGATTTATAAGTGAAATTATGCAAATCGCGTTACCTGATACAACAGAGACACTTAGCTAATAAAAGCCTACCTTGGCTTCTCTCTGTGATTTCCCAAACATGTACACCCTTTCAAATAAACTTCTCGGTTGGTATCGAAGTGGCTGCTCTATTGACAAACAAGGAATGGCCTCTCGCCGTTTGCGGCACAAGCAGACGACCGGATTCGGTAACGAGGTTATCCGATTGTTGTCAAGTTGGTGGCGGGTATTATGCTGCGGCCCAATACGCGGACGGACCGGCTTTCCGCTTAACAGACGTAACAACACCATATACGTGGATTTCACATGGTTTATACCACATGAATAACGCAAAAGATTGTTTTATACTATTTTAATACACTGTGTGGTTATGGTGTCTTTTGAGGGACATCTCTAATCCGAAAAATACAGTTCACTCCCTTTCTCGCCATTTGCTGGAAGGACATGTTCAAGGTTCGTCAAATGACATCAGCACAAACTTTTTAACTTGCCCTTATATGAACAGAAATGTAAAATCCTTCAAAATTAAACATAGCTACTGTTGTTTGGCTGCGTCTGCTTCTGTGAGAGTTAATTAAATAGCAAATGGAGATAAATATATCAAAGGGAAATAACTAAATGCGACTGCAGGTTCAAACGCGGGCCCTGTAAAAAACGGACCCAGTCAAAAACGGTCAATTGTTTATCAAAACGGCACCCACGTTGTTAAAACTATCTGCAGTGCAATACGAACATTACCCTGGGAAAATACAGACCGCCCGAGGACACCTATATTCTAACATGTCTGATATGATTGTTATTACTGGAGTATAATTACAAATAATCTCATTCAGATTATAAATCACTTTTCTAATATAGTACATGTCCATGTTGCTATGATATAAAGGAAGGAACGCACATTGGCCCATACGCATGTACAAAATGTATGAAATATTCAAAATTATTAGCAATACATTGTGACTAATGACATTACCAAAACATTCATATTGAAAATATGCATGTAATGCATTCGCATGATATGGCCTTAGCAGAGTAACCCAAATGTTCTGTATGTAACGCAGGGCGACTTGTAAGTCGCCCTACGTTACAGACAGAACATGCGGTTATTAGCAGATTGTTTAACGTTGACGTCAGTTGAAAAACGAACCCGAATTTTCAGTCTGTAACGCTGTGTAACTTGCGTTAAAGACAGAGAATTCGGGTTATTGCAAATATCAAATATTGTGATATCAAAAGACACGAGTATTCTGTTTATCAAATAATTCCCTGTGTTTATGTCACCATACTGACGTCAATCGGTAATATCATGTGACGTCATTAGAGCAGTGAGACGTCATCGAAAATGTATTTTCAATATGGATTGCCCCTGATGCGTGAATCATAGTCAATCATGAATGCCTCATGCAATAGTTTGTTACTAGTCAGCATGTATTTGGCCAATACGTAGCCAGGTATCACACAAACTGTCCTATATCTTCTTTCCATATATGATGGTCGATGTATGTTCATCTGGTTCTCTGTTCCTGAACAAATCAACCCCGTTCACTGTGTAACCTTCAAACGGAAAAACCGCCAACTCGTCAAACTCGTGTTTTATGCATATCTTCTTCGTGTACAGAGATGACGCCTCAATCATAAATGCTTGGAATTCAAGTTCGGCGCCAAGTAGTAGCCCCGCCCTTATCAACGTTGATCCTAGGCCACGCCTTCTAAACTCCCTGCCCACCGATAGCCCGAAGAAATGCACCGCTTCTTCAACACAGTACCGCTTGAAAAACTTAACTTCGTCTTTCTTCTGCATAAAAAACTCCAACAGATTTCGCCAGTTTTCAGACATATCGTCCGTAATAAGATACGTCTCCTTGTCAGACGTCACGATATCTATAAGGCTGACACCGACAACGTCGCCAGATTCCGTAACGGCCATTAATGACAGGTTATTCTGTAGGGAAATTCTGAACGAGGCTTCCACATCATTTGTCCATTCCAAGTTGATGGCTTTTCCCAGCGGCTCGTCAGGTATGAATTCTTTGGCGAATAATTCACAAACTGCATCGTAGTATTGCGGTGTCACCAGAGCTATCTCTAACCCTTCAATGTGGACAGCGTCCTTCACCTTGGCAAATACCTAGAAACATAATTTGATTAATTGATTGGTCGATTGACTTGGCTGGCTGGCTGTCTAATTGTTTCATTCGTTCGTTCGTTTGACATTCGTTCATTTTGTATTCATTCATTCTTATCGTGTACTCTAGCTTATCAATAAGTAAATAAGTAAACCATAATATGAAGTTATTATATTTACAATAAATGAAAATAATAATAATAATGATGAAATACGTCCTTGATATACGTGCACCACCCCATCCTCCATCAGATAACAATACGCGACGTCGAAACGAAGCCAACGAGATGTACTACAGTGGAACCTCTCTAAACAATGCTCACAGACACACATGTGTTTCAGTGCTCTTGCATCGGAACTATAGAGAAACATCTCTAAACCCGACACCCTGGGGACCTTCCAGGGTGTCCGGTTTAGATGGGTTCCACTGCATTCTTGGTTTTCGTTTCTAGGCGGCGAAGGAATGAAAAGAGGAAATGTCCCAAACAGCCAATACAGTTTTTACCTACCTCTTCTGAAGCGGCGTTCATCTTTCAGGAACACGTCGTCACGTAGCAACAACACACAGAGCCGGACTGTCGGAGAGCGACTATTCATATGATAACATTAACTACTAGTATACTGGATTGCATTAATCATGTCACCCCTAAGTAACTGGAATGTTAATTTTGCAACCAATCCAATCATTGCAAAATGATTTTCAGACTATTCCATTTATAAAAAGGGGGTATTTGTTGTTCTCAAAAATATGAAAATTACTTTCAAACAGTGCAGATCCTGATGAGACGGCTCGTTACGAGCCGGCTCATCTGGATCTGCACTGTTTGCATAAACCGATATAGCGGGCTTTCGGGTTCAAAGGGTTAAAGGTACATGCCCACGCAGTAGGCATAATATGTTCTTTACAATAATTAAATAAGTGTATAAATTAATTGTGTCACTATTCCACCAGTTCTAAAACTTACGAGTGCCCGCCATACAGATATAATCATTTAGTAATATTTATTTTACTGATAGTGACGCGCGGTGGTATCAGGCTATTTTCATATGCAAATGAGGCATGGTATTTTTTAATTATTTATACTAATTAAATAAATCACCTGAAAAAAATAATATTTTCGACAGATTAATAAGTATGATCATTGCACATCAAAAAGTAATTACAGAGAACAAATAGTAATGTCCATTTCCATTTTAAGGAAACACTGTTATCGCCCCTGATATAATTCTATAAAATTCATGTGTGATATACAAAGTATAAAAATGCCAATTATATCGTCCGAAAATGGTTCATGGCTGTTCATTTTGCCCGAACAATGTTATATCTAATGTATGGACGAAACAAATATGCCTCCCCATATTATAATCTGGCACGTGGGCATGTACCTTTAAAACGTATTATTTATTTATGTAATAGTGTTTAACAGCCTGTCAACAGCTAAGGCCATTTTAGGCCGGGTTAATGGAGTCGAATCCCATATTTCACATATTGTGACGGTGGTGGTGGGGTGGAAATCCCAAAATCAGAACTGAATATTTACAGATAACCAGATGGCCGCGGCCCGCATGTCGAGCCCGCCGAGGCATTTAATGGTCTCAGAGTGTATTTATTTGAAGTTTGAATTAAGGGTTGTGGAGATATAAGGTATGTAAAAGCTTTAACACAATTTTTAAAGTCATTTGACCTTGATCTTGGGCCTGTGGGCCGCATATGTGGGCTATAGAATGAAAATATGGATGATAATAAAGAAGTATTTGAAGTTTGAAGTAAATCTGAGTAAGTGTTGTGGAGATATAAGGTATGTAAAAACTTTAACGCAGATTTTATAATAACGGAAACTTCTAAGTCGTTTGGCCTTGACCTTGGGACACAGGGGCCGCATGAGTGAATATATGAATATATGATTGAATATACAGAATGAATATATGGATGATGACTAATAAGCATACAAAGTTTCAAGCAAATCCAACTTACGATAACAGATATAGTAGGTATCTGAAAACTTGAACGCAAATTTTGACAAAAAATTGACGCAAACTTCTAAGTCATTTGACCTTGACATTGGGCACAGGGACCGCATGAGTGGGATACAGCATGACTATATGGATGATGAATAATAAGCATATGAAGTTTCAAGTCAATGTGACTTAGGACTGCAGAGATATAAGGTATTTAAAAACTTTAACGCATATTTTGGACGGACGGACGCACGTGACGGATGGACGGACGGGCGGACACACGGACACCGAACGTCATTGTGATCACTTTGTCTCGTTTTCCGCAAGCGGGCTCGACAAAAAATATATATTCAGCCCTGAAATTAGAATAGCCACACGAGTCACTTAGCACCAGTCCCTAAAAGTAATATGGTTAGTGCTATGCCCGGTTTATCCGGGTATAGTCACATCTCAGGTGCTAGACAATTAGTCCAGTCGCAAAATACAGTGGAACCTCTCTAAACCGGACACCCTGGGAGTGCGCACGTATTTTGTTTTAATGTAACTTATATAAATGTGTGGCTGTGACTGGTGAATTGGGACTTATGTGATTTTTGACCAGTGTAGCGCCTGATCAACTAGCATTCATGTAACCTGGTATGGATATATGCTGCTTAATACAACCATTTGCAGTCTCCCGACAAACTAAAATAAAACAAGAGTGCCGAAGGTCACAATATGCGCCCGTCGAGGTGTAGATACGTGTAGATAGAACACAATGGAGGATAACTCCATGGAAAAAAGAACACAATGAAGGATAACTCCATGGAAAAATGAACACAAGGGAGGATAACTCCATGGAAAAAGAAATCAGTAACACTGATGGGTATACTCCTGGGAAACTAATAGCTAAAACAATTAACACAAATTGGACACGAGTGTCGAGGCACGTCGAGGCATGGTCAGTCAACAAGGGGAGATAACTCACTCACCCAATAAGGTTCTTCCTCTTGCCATGACAAACATGTGTACCAACTTTGGCTATGAACCGTCAACTAGAACTCTTAGTTATTGTGCGGACAAGGATACAGAGTGCAAAAATTATTAAAAATGGCCACCGATGGGAGATAAGTCATAAAACAAATTGAAAACAATCTTCCCGTGATAAACATGTATATCGAATGTGATAACGATCCGCCAAGTAGAACTCAAGTAATTGTATGGATAATGGCCGCCAAGGGGAGATAAGTCATCCCATTTGTTTTTAAAGAATATGGCTCTTCGTCTTGCCGTGATAAACATGTATGCCGAATTTGGTTACGATCCGTCTAGTAGGACTTGAATTAGAGCGTGGACAAGGATACAGATTGAGAACATTAACAAGGCGATCACAGGGGAGTGTCTCATCCACTAAACAAGGCGATCTTCACGAAGGTCAATGTCACAACGTGAGCACGTCCACAATTATTGATACAAACGTCACGGTCACCAAGGTTAAGTTCACACAAATGACACAGGGTGATTAGCCATCAAAGTGAGGAAGGAAGTTACCGGTGAAGTTTGGCAATGATCCGACTAACTTGAACGGATCAGGAGATATTCAACATCCAAAATTATTGACATGAAAGTCAAATGTCACCAAGGTGACGTCCAAAGTCAAACGAATGACACTGCATGGACAGCTATCAATATGAAGAAGCTCTTTCTGAAAGTTGGTAATGATATGACTGATGGAGATATTCAACATTTGGACGTAAAATTGTTGACACCAAGACAAAGGTTACCATAGTCAAGGTCAACGAAATTACATTTATAGATATCCATCAATGTGAGGAAGCAACATTGAAAATGCAACACAACACAAACGGATCAAGAGATATTCAACATTTGGATGTCCGTCCAAAATTATCGAAGGTCAAGGTCACAAACATTAAGGTCAATGTCATTCGAATGACACTGGCTGCAGTTTGGCCATGATCCGACTACAGAAATTGAAATGAATGGTGTTTAATGTCCCAGCAACAGCTAAGGTCAAACAAAGAAAGGCTAATCATAGAGATATTCAACATTTAGACATACGTCTAAATTGTTGAAACCAATGTCAAGGTCACCATGGTCACGATCACCCAAATTACACTGGTTAGATAGCCATCAATGTGTTTGTTTGTTTGTTTGTTGGGGCTTAACGGCCTATCAACAGCTAAGGTCATTTAAGGCCGCGTCAATGGGTTTAGTACTAAATCACATATAGTACCTGTACAAGTACGTGCACATGTTCAAGTACATGCACAAATGGGGGGAAAATCCCAAAATCAGAACTGTATATTTACAATAACAAAACTATATATTCAGCCCTGAAATCAGAATAATCCTGATCTGATGCCAGGTCCTCGCCACACCAGAATCACTTGGCCCCTCCCAAAAGCAGTAGGATCAGTAATAATCTTACTACTTTTATAATGGGCAATAACCCAATTCAACTCCCAGGTAACAAAAGAGCGAAAGATAAAAACTTACCTGAGGGCCAAACCAGGCAAATCGTGATTCCTATAAGGAGGAACCCCTACCGTTAATTTACGCCGTCTCGTTCGCCCGACCACCATCCACCAGCATGACGAAGCTAGTTGGATGGATGGACAGATCGTTGTGACCATCTGGATCTACATTGTTACACAACCACCTGCGTTAAACTTGCCATGATGTCAATATTTCTGACTCACAATCAAGCAGTTTGATTGCCTGAGCCTGAGCTGTAGTACAGCTCAGGCTCAGCCAATCAAGATGCACGACGTCAAGCACAATATTCAAGCATTTTGAAATAAATAAATTGACAACTATTGGCAAGATTATGTCAGGCAGCTGTGTAAGTCTACAGCAATGCACAGGTGGAAGACTCGGATCTAGGACCCAATAAATGGCTCATTTGAAAAACGTTACCCCACCCACACATTTCCTTACAATATACAGTATAGCCTTTGAAAACGCTATAGTGTCTATTTATAGGGAAATTGGTGGGTGGGGTAACGGTTTACAAATGAGCCATTTATCAGGTCCTAGGTGCGAGTCTTCCACCTGTGCATCAATAGTGCATACTAGTATGCTGCATTAGAAAGTTGGCTGAGTATAAGTTTAAAGAACAAACAAACATGATGTTATATTACTTAATATTTTTTTATTTTCATAGATTTTACATATTTTTATATAATAGAATAAATGAAAAGTCATGCAGAGCATGATGTTATTAGCCGATCAAATCAGGGTTCAATATATGTTCACATTTTAGTAGTTACGGAATCTCAGTGAAAAGTGAGAGAAGTGTTGATTTCCTCCCCAACCAAATTCTCAAGAAAAAAATTGAATTCTATTAGAAAAATTGGGGCCCCGAAAAAAATATTAATAGGAAATAAAATTTGATGCAGAAAAAAAATTGATAATTTTTTTTTAAAAATTGAAGAAAAAATAATAAACATTTGAAGAAAAAAAATTGAAAAAAAAATAAACATCATCCTATATTTATCGATATTTTTAGTTAACACGGAGCTACGGTCATGATATTAGTTAGGCATGCAGAAACATATTTTTAGCAAAGGGATATCCCATTCACCAGTCCAGTCGAATACAAATCTTACTGAACAAAGTGACCATTAATTAACGTACTCAACAAAATGTACCAGTCGAATTGACGTGATGCGTATTCAGGCACATGCCCAGATTGGCCTTGATAACGTTGTCACTTGTTTATCCCTTGTTTATCGAATTAAAATGGTTTAAATCGACTCGAAGCTTACGTTCAACGGCCGCACAAACTCGATTGAACTGCACGCCTTCCAATGATTTAAATGCGCAGCGCGTTTAAATAGTCAATTACGTTTTTTTAATGTGCGCACTGGTCATTTAAAAAGACGCCCATCCGTGATTTTTTGCGCGATGTCGGGCGCAAGACAATCAATAATTTGCGGCATTGACAATAATTAAGGGGGATTGCCGCAATCGCGCGTGCTGGATGCATCCCTGCCATCCCTGCATGATACGTAAACAAATCAAAGTTCGCTATGAAGGGCAATTCTTCGTTTTGATTGGTGGAAAATTTTGTGAATATTAACTAGCGTCAAATGACGCGCATACGCGATCCAATGGGATAAACCCGAGATGCTGGGGTTGCTAGTCGGAGGAGATTTTGAGCAGAGGTCGATTATAAATTAGCCGAATAAACACATTTTACGCGATTATACGTGGCTGAAACTTGTTCTGTTTAATAAATAAAAGCTTTAAATTAGCCCAATAATCGGCGTATGTTGACGTATATGGCCATTAGAGCCAACTATGGACTTCAACAACAACAACTTCCGGGTTGAATCTCTTCCGGCGTTCAGCTCATTACGTATTCAAAATTGTGTTATTTGGCTATATTTAAAGTTTTAAACGGAGATAATTGCCAAAATGCAAACTTTATCGGTTGATGCAATTTGGAAGTGATACAGCAAAATTCGCGTTCGTAGATTACCGAATAGCGGAGAAAAGGGTTGCTACAAACTTTTTCAGAATTCGATGGATGACCAATATATTAGCCGATCTATAAATAGATCGGCTAATAACAACACTGTGAGAGATGTTCCGAATATTGCTACCTCGTACATGTGGCACGATCTAACAGAACGAGGCTTACTGATTTTGCGACCAGTGTAGACCAAGATCAGACTGCACATATGTGAAGTCTGATCAAGGTATACACTTGTCGCTATACCACGGAGGAAATTCACCTGTATGCAGATGCACATTTTTGGATACACATGTATGTGAACAGGAATAGAAGCTGATTTTGCCTCAACTCGGGTATTATTTTGTATCATCTATAGCTTTCTTATTATTCCAACGAATTTGATCAAATAAAGCACACGGACCGCGCAAAACTGTGTAGTATCCCCGACTGCTGACAATTTCCTGATCTTTCCAGCCAGTTCAACAAACACTTTGGTTCAGTTATGAGAAAACAAATCAGAAATTGGCGTGGTGAAGTTGACCTACAATGATTTAGAGAGATTCCGCTGACATTTGGAAACTGACAAACTGATGCCTGTCAACGCCCACAATGGTTTTGTTTGATTATTGGTGTTTAACAGCCTATCAACAGCTAAGATAATGTAAGGCCGGGCAAACCGGTTCGATCCCGTTTTAACCTGCTGCATTGGGATCCCAAAATCAGAACGGAATATTTACATCGAGAAAAAATATATTCAACCTTGAAATTAGAATAACCCGACATGTAGCCTATTTCACCAACATTGCAAATTATACTTATCCAGCAAAGTACACTTTGAGGGAGATATTTTCAATTTAAGGAGAAATGTATTATTTGTTATTATATTGAATTTATTACATTATCACAGCCATTTTAGCTGGCTGCAGTATTTTGATATCAACTTTATCAGGTGAGGCTAGGAAACGTGTATGAATTCCGAGGTTTGCTAAGTCGGATGAACTTGGTTATTATTACATAGATCGATTTGATTTGATTTATTGGTGTTTAACGCCCTATCAACAGCTATGGTCATGTAAGACCGGGCCAAAATGTTCGATCCCACATTTAAACTGTTGCAATGGGGGGAAAATCCCAAAATCAGAACGGACTATTTACATCGAAATAAGTGTATATATTCAGCCTGACCTGGGGCCAGGTAGGTCCATACCACACGAAAGTCACTTGACTCCTTCCCCATAAAAGTAATACTGTTAGAATAAGGGACATAACCAGGTTCAACTCTCATGTACCAGAATGCCAAGATGTACCCAAGGGCCAAACCAGGTCTACGGTCGGGATTCCGGTCAGGATGAATCACGATCGTTAAATTATCTCATCATATGCTCCCAACCAACCACGACCCCACCCCCCCCCCCCCCACCCCACAGTAAGAATAACCAATAAGATATAAATCCTTATGGATGGATTCATCATTAAGACGCGCCTGTCAACCCATCGTTTTCACAGAGCCAATTCTCATTTGACATGATAAGTGACATTATTTCAATCAACCATTTATAATGACTACACCATCGCCTACGTTAATCTTGCCAATATGTCAACTCGCAATCAAGCAGTTTGAATGGATGTGCCTGAGCTCATACGGTCTGGTTTAGAGAGGTGAGGACCTCCCAGGGTGTTCGGTTTAGAGAGGTTCCACTGTATATGTGGTTCTGTGTCTATACTGTTTTCGGCTGACGAGTACATTTTCCAATGCAGTCACCGTACAGTCATGTTGGCTTAAGGCAGTGTTTAGTTAATGTGTAAGGCGAATATTTCATGTAGATATCTTGTCTTGTTATCAAATAGAACAGTATGGCTTTCTTGGCCGTCCTGATCAGCCATAGATCCAGGTGAGTCTGCTCATCATGATCTTCAATGTTTGATCACGTGGTTACAACAGGAGTTTAATCTGGTTATACCCTTATAAGAGTAAATCGATTATTCATAACCCTATTAATTTCAGGGGAAGGGGTCAAGTGACTTTGGTGTGGTATGGACCTGGCACCAAGTCAGGTTATTCTAATTTCAGGGGAAGGGGTCAAGTGACTTTGGTGTGGTATGGACCTGGCACCAAGTCAGATTATTCTAATGTCAGGGCTGAATATATATTTTTTCTGCAAATTTTCACACATGCATTCCTGTAAGCCACTACTACCATGCTGTGACAAATCCACGACTGTCCAGCCCCCTCTGATCCCAAGGTCACATACTTAGTCTCTTTACAAAACTTAACATCAGAGAAATATGTTCTAACTTCTATTTCTTTCATTGACAATTCTTAATAGTTCATGCATTCATTCCTCTAAGGCTCTACTATCATGTGACAAATCCCCGCTGATCTCCAGGTCAAGGTCACATACTTAGTCTCTTTACAAGACTTAACATCAGAGACATCGGTTATAACTTCTATTTCCTTGCTCGTATCTGCTTCACATTTCACACACGCATTGCTCCAATGGACCTCTACCACCGTAGCTGTTGACAGGCCATTACACGCCATTAAATAAATGTAATACCTTCATATCCAAGTGACATTTGTGTAGTAATGGCACCTGACACCAGATTAGGATAACGTATTGTGAATTCAATGCTTGATGGACAATATAGCTCACCAACTGGCCGTATCAGCCCGAGCGGAGGCTCAAACCTTTGGTCTCCCAGTCATGAGATGGATGCCTTATCCACTAGGCCACAGTGACTCGTACTTATCTATACATTGGCACGTTGAAGATTATTATAAAATAAAATATGCATGATATTTGCTTGTGAAATATTATTGACCTGGAAATGCATATATTTATTCACCACTTGTGTCCGTTTTATATGTTGTTAATATTTTATACAAAGCATGTTTACCGCGAGAGTGTATTATCTATAGGCATGAATGTGGGATACACATGCTTCCCGAGAAATTATAGAAATGTCTGTGCGATTAAATTGTCTGTCGTGACCGACAGGACGGGTATAAATGTAGGTTTGATCAAATGTACGATTGGAAACAATGTTTTCTCTATGCAAAATGTTTCTTTACGGGCCGGGACGACGTAAAGGTGTATTTTGAACCCGATGTTTACTCCTTTATATAGCAGTATCGGCCTCGGAAATGTGTCCGTTCTTTCCCGACCTAGCAATGATGATAATGTTTTTAAAACAAAACAATCAATAGCTCGAAAACGCGTTGACATGGCGCATCGGGGAATATATCGTTGCGGAATACTAACATTGTCCCAACTTCTGCAATAGGCGACAATGATATAAATCGGTTGACGTTTCGTGAGAGTCCGTTGTCTCGAGGCCGTCCGGGTTCGGCCTATTAAAAAGTAAGCAACCTTGTATAATGGAGTATATGGAGGGGATAAAACAAATTGTTTAGCTTATTTGTTTTCTTCATTTATTGGTGCTTTTAGTCATACATGTATTTAATGTATTTATAGACCTCGGTCCGTTACTTCAACCTGTGATAGCATGTAGATACGCGGACGGACCGGCTTTCCGCTTAACAGACGTAACCACACCATATACGTGGATTTCATTAGGTTTATACCACATGAATAACGCAAAAGAGTGTTTTATACTATTTCAATACACTGTGTGGTTATGGTGTCTTTTGAGGGACATCTGTAATCCGAAAAATACAGTTCTCTCCCTGTCTCGCCATTTGCTGGAAGGACATGTCAAAGGTCCGTCAAATGACATTGATAGCACAAACTTTTTAACTTGCCCGAATATGAACAGAAATGTAAAATCCTTCAAAATTAAACATAGCGAGTTGTTTGGTTGCGTCTGCTTCTGAGAGAGTTAATTAAATAACAAATGGAGATAAATCTAGCAGAGGCAAATAACTAAATGCGACTGCATCCACGTTGTTAAAGCTAGCTGCAGTGCAATACGAACATTACCCTAGGAAAATACAGACCGCACGAGGACATCTATATTCTAACATCTCTGATATGAGTGTTATTACTGGAGTATAATTACAATATAATTAAATAACAAAATGTCGTCAGTACTTACATGTATATCTCATTCAGATTATAAATCACTTTTCTAGTATAGTACATGTCCATGTTGCTATGATATAAAGGAAGGAACGCACATTGGCCCATACGCATGTACAAAATGTATGAAATATTCAAAATGATTAGCAATACATTGTGACTAATGACATTACCAAAACATTCATATTGAAAATATGCATGTAATGCATTCGCATGATATGCCCTTAGCACAGTAACCCGAATGTCTTGTAAGTCGCCCTGCGTTACAGACAGAACATTCGGGTTATTAGCAGATTGTTTAACGTTGATGTCAGTTGAAAAACGAACCCGAATTTTCTGTCTGTAACGCAGGGCGACTTGCGTTAAAGACAGAGAATTTGGGTTATTGCAATATCAAATATTGTGATATCAAAAGACACGAATATTCTGTTTATCAAATAATGCCCTGTGTGTATATCACCATACTGACGTCATTCGGTAACATCATGTGACGTCATTAGAGCATTGAGACGTCATCGAAAATGTATTTTCAATATGGATTGCCCCTGATGCGTGAATCATTGTCAATCATGAATGCCTCATGCAATGGTTTGTTGTTACCAGTCAGCATGTATTTGGCCAATGCGTAGCCAGGTATCACACACACTGTCCTATATCTTCTTTCCATATATGATGGTCGATGTATGTTCATCTGGTTCTCTGTTCCTGAACAAATCAACCCCGTTCACTGTGTAACCTTCATACGGCAAAACCGCCAACTCGTGAAACCCGTGCTTTCTGCATATCATCTTCGTGTACAGTGATGTCGCCTCGACTTTGAATGATTTGAATCCAAGCTCGGCGCCAAGAAGCATTCCTGCCCTTAACAACGTCGACCCTAGACCACGCCTTCTAAACTCCTTGCCCATCGATAGCGCGAAGAAATGCACCGCTTCTTCAACACAGTACCGCTTGAAAAACTTAACTTCGTCTTCCTTCTGCATAGCAAACTCCAACATATTTCGCCAGTTTTCAGACATATCGTCCGTAATAAGATACGTCTCCTTGTCAGACGTCACGATATCTGTAACGTTGACACCGACAACGTCGCCAGTTTCCGTAACGGCCATTACTGACACGTTATTCTGTAGGGAAATTCTGTACGTGGCTTCCACATCATTTGTCCATTCCAAGTTCATGGCTTTTCCCAGCGGCTCGTCAGGTATGAATTCCTTGGCGATGAATTCACAAACTGCATCGTAGTATTGCGGTGTCACCAGAGTTATTTCCAACCCTTCAATGTGGACTGCGGCCTTCACCTTGGCAAATGCCTAGAAACATAATTTGATTGATTGATTCACTTGGCTGGCTGGTTCATTCATTCGTTCATTTATTCATGCATGCATGCATACATCAACTCTAGCAATAACAGGGTCAGACATAAGTAAAACATAATATCAAGGTGCATTATCACGTGGTTACAACAACAACAACAACAAGGCTGAAAGTGTTGAAAACTTGCCCACTAGATATTTTCCTTAATATGCAACGGATTTTTATGAAATGGCGCAGCAAACGCGTTTACATGAGCTGCATTTGGTGGTCCATGGGGTTCGGCACAGACTTATGTCGTTTTTGCAAATCGATGGTAGACACGGAAATCGATTCTTAGCAAACAAACGACAGAAGTTTGGGCCAAAATACAGAGACCTCCAAATGCAGCTTAACAAGACGTGTTTGATGCGCCATATTTAATCAAAATCCGTTACATAATAAGGCCAATATAAAAGAAAACGTACTTTGAAAAAGATGGTTCCTACACATTTTATAGCATTGCCTGATAATCGAATTACCGTATTCATCATAATATACAAGCATTGCTTGTTTAATGGATATTGCTTGACTAGGGAGACAATGCATACTGATATTAACTCAAGAGCATTGTAACAGTGGTCTCCCTTGAAAATGACTGTTGCTAGTTATTCCGAAGTTCACATAGTTCGCAGTACTATATTGTTTCGTAATTATTATAGGAATGAATGGCCTTTTTGTGGAATTTATCGGGGTATAAACTTGGAAAAGTCGCGGGATTACTGGACGAAGGCCGGAAGTCCTCGTCCAGTATTCCCGCGACTTTTCCAAGTTTATATCCTCGATAAATTCCACAAAAATGCCATTCATTCCTTATAATTCCAGCATTCGAAATAAATTCATCAAGAAAATGTGTTTATTTTCCGTTTTCTTAAGAATTATTTTAACTGCGCCTGACGGTTACGAAAAGTAGTTTGGCATGGGAGTTTACTGGGATATAAATTTTGGACAGAGACTTGATACGGACCAATCAAATGTTAGGGAATTGTGTAAATATTTTTGTGCTGGAATTATGAACACGTAAATATGGGGTTTGTGGCGAGTCTAATTCCTGATGTTCAAGCACAGTCCTGTGGCATATTCAGGACGTACACTGTTTGTTTGAAGGGGGACATGTGTTTCACTACTGAACTGCGATCAATACAGATGCTGATATGCAAACACAGATCTGGATATACATTGATGACAAGTGCCATAAGCCCCATTCACAGCCACATATACCCTAATTACGTTGTTTGCCATATGCATAATGTGTTGAACAGCATTTATTTGAATGATAAGCAGCGTGGATCCCAATCTTAGAGTCTTAGAGATATATATTAGAACCACGTCCATTTCCATGACCAAATTAATCACCGCATACGTAAGAATGGCAAGCATTGTGAAACCCCGTATCAGTCCGCAAGGATGCGCGCAGACTTGGGGAGCGTTTCACTAAACTTCGTACAACTAAAATGTTCGTAAGTGTAAAGTTATGATAGCCTGTAAATTTCACATTAACACTGTTTTCGTGTCAACAATTACTGAATTTACATTTCTTGAGCATAGGCTGCATATGCAGCCTATGCTCAATAAATGTAGATCCATCAATTGAAATTTCCAGACGATCCTAATTTGCACTTACGAACATTTTAGTCGTACGAAGTTTAGTGAAACGGACTCCTGCTGTATTTCCATTCTGGGTATGGTTTGGTGAATAATATGTCTCCGGTCAACCATGGATAGATCATGTTGGTCTAGCCTTGACTTATATTTTTTAAATAAGATAATCGTAATCCTGCAAATGAATGCAAAAATGCATTCAAATGCAGGATATTGCTAAATATTCCAGTGGAGCATTCCGGACCCCTCTATCGAACTCGCTCGCTACGCTCACTCAAGTTGTCTATGTTCCACCGGACGCGTAATGAAGTCTTTCATACGGTGAGTATCATCAAAAACGCTCCACCGATAGCCCTCGGCTTTGTATTGGCCCAATACGCAGTGACTGATAACATACTGTCGTATCAGGCATTTACCAAAAACGAATAGCTGGGTTACAACGAATTGAAAACTGATATTTCACTGGTCGGACGGTGTCACGTGACGTTACGCAACGTAATCACGCCCGCAGTATTTTCAACGAAAAATATTTTAAATTTGATCATGGTACGTATAGAACGTTACCTGATAAATAGAATACAAGCCTAGTGTCAGTTAATATCAAGTTATCAGGCTCGGCTCAGAAACGGCCTCGGAATCCCTACGCGTTTCCTAGCATTGCCTGAAAAACTTGAACGGCGAAGGAAGAAACAGACCAAACACATGTTTTACTTACATTCTCTGAATCGGCATTCATCTTTCTGGAACACGTCGCCATGTAGCAACAAAACACGGAGCTGAACTGTCACTGTCGGGGCGCGAATATTTATTATATATGATAAACATAACTATACTGCATTGCATTAAAAGCGTAGTATGTGATTTAAGTGGTCTCATTGCAGAACCATCGTTCGCGACTGGTGATGCACTGGCAACAAAGTCAGACGCCCAGTTTATCCAGTTATAGTCATATACCAGGTACTAGACAATTTTTCCAGGCGCATAATAGCAAGGTGATTGATCACGTGGTTACAACAACAACAACAAGAACAAGTACTAAAATTTCCAGAAGTTCTCCGATTCAAAGTACGTATTATTTTATGTTGTCTTTATTATGTAACGGATTTTGATGAAATATGGCGCATCAAACGCATCTTGTTAAGCTGCATTTGGTGGTCTCGGTACTTTGACCCAAATGTCGTTTTTGCGAAGAATCGATTTCCTTGTCTACTGATTCTTCGGTAAAACGAAGTATGTGCCGAACTCCTCGGGCCAACAAATGCAGCTCAAGAAGACGCGTTTGCTGCGCCATATTTCAACAAGATCCGTTGTCTATTAAGGAAAGTACAAATAGTAATTACTTTGGAGTGGGCGCGCTTTCAACACTTTCAGCCATTGTTGTTGTTGTAACCACGTGATTATGCACCTTGAATAGGTTTCTACCAACTGATCAATTAAGCTGCAAATTGCGTTTTTATTGCAGTAGAGTATTTTATCCTTTCGAGGTAACTGTTCAGCTTGGCCTTTAGTTTGCATAATTATCTCGGACGGTTAAATGACCTCCCAGGCTGAATAGAAACACAGATGCGCGCGCACGAAAATTTGTTTTCATTCCTATTACTTATATTTAACCCTTACTATGCTGAATTAAATTTTGTCGTCTGCTGGAAATGTTTCATTTTCAATATTTCTCCATAAAACCTGTTTTGGCAGCGCTTAAGAATCGTCTCCACTGGACACGATTCTCATGTGTTGTCAAAACAGGTTTTTTGTTAAGAATTAATGCAAAAATGAAAAACAGCAGACAATTTTCGTCTCCCGTATAATGAGGGTTAATGGGTGGTGGGGATTAGCTTTAAAAACGTCCATACACAGTCAAGTAAATGGTAATGTTCGCAACTTGCAATGTTAATAGTTTTCCACCAGACTGCAAATTGTGGTATGCATATAACTCAAAGTGTATGTTACATTACAAAGTTGTATTGTGCAGCTGCACTCTTAATTATCATAACTTTATATGCCAATTTTAAACGTAAATATATGTATGTGTGTACATGTACATTGCAAACTTTAGATTATATTTTGCTATGCCATTAGTCACACTGTATTGTAAAACGAACCTTTATTGAATAAATAAAGTCATTTATGGGTGCACTGTTATAAATTATATCATTACTGTAATGCGTAAAGTCCCCAAATCAGCAGAGAACATTGTAGGCCCTGATCAGACTGTGTGAACGCGCCGGCTGATCTGGAGCTACACTGGTCTCCGATTCAATAAACAATTTCTAGTTATCATGTGGTTACATGAGTTCACATATGTTGTCGTGTTAGTAATTTGATTACATTCCTTGTCGTTTCATGTAATTTTGCATATTTCTATACTGTTTCGTATGCCATGTAATAGCGTGTGATACGTGATAGTGGACACTAGGTGTTACGTTTCATGCGTTGTACACACTAATCCACTCAGTATAGTTTCTCCTTACAGTTGATTACTTAGTTTTATCAGTAAGTTGTCATGGCGTTAATTATTTACCCCACACCTTTTAGAGTAACAAAATATGAATAATATTCCACAGTGGGGGCCATGGCGTCATTTAATAATAAATGACAACTTTCAATCTTATCTCAACTTTGAGTTTCTGTTTTTGTTCCCAACAAACAGAGCACAATACTTGACCAGTAGCCTATTTCATCAACATTGCAAAGTATACTTTACTAGCAAAGTATACTTTGAGGGAGTAATCATTTATTTTTCCAGAAATGCATTATTTCACATAGAACTAACAAATGCATATATTTCATGATTAAAAGTATGCAGAATTATTATACTGAATTTATTACATTATCACAGCCATTAAATGGCTGTGATAATGTAATAAATTCAGTATAATAAAAATTAATAAATTTAAAAAAAAAAGGAAAATTTCTCCCTCAAAGTATACTTTGCTACTAAAGTATACTTTGCAATGTTGATGAAATCGGCTACAGTGTCGTCCATAAATGATTCTGTATATGTTGTACATGCTCAGAAAAAAAAAGCAATTTGCTATACTCAGTATTCATATATACACACGCAAGTTGGTTGTCATTTAGAATATTTATATAGAGATACAGTGAAACCTCTCTAAACCGGACACCAAGAAAGCACCTGTGATCTTATTTTTGATGAGTTTCTTGGTCATTTATCTCGGGTGATAATGTCTGTTCAATATTGCATAGCAGACAACTATGGCTCAGAATGATCGAATGCCTGATTTACAGTGAAACGACTCTAAACCGAACATCCTGGGGGCATCCCAGGGTGTCCGATTTAGAGAGGTTTCACTGTATAAACTTGTAATATAACTGATGTTGTTGAAATCCATCTGATAAGACAAACATCATTCTGTGCTGAAGCAGGATGGTCACATGTATATAGCGCGAATTGTATTGCAATGACTATCAAAACGTACCACTCAGCCTCTTTCATCACAATCTGATGACCTCTTTCATAATTAGGTCAAATATAAATCGGACACGGTCAACCATACTAATTAGGACAAAATTAGGACAAAATTATGACTACATGTGTAGAAATAGTGGGGCTTATGGCAGTGTGTGGACAGTCTAGCTGCTGATCACATCTGAATCAGCAAACCAGTAAATAGAGTATCTCAAACAAGTTTTCCGGCACCTCAAGAAGCCGATGTTTTAAACGTTATTTTTACAATACATCGACTGCTTGGTATTTTTCATAGTGATATTAATCTAAACTGGGGTAGGTATATTGTTTTTTATAATTTGCTCTACTTTCTAAGCCAATCGCGCTCCACTTATTTCACATATTGCAAGATTTAACCCCAATAAGTGACATATTACCATTTTCAACGACTACCTGTTTGACAGGAAAAGGAAAATCAATACTCGGATGGGAGACTGCATTATAAACCAGACTCACTAGTACTTATTGTTCACATATTGGATTTTTAAAGAATTAAATGCGAGGGAGCACAAGCATTTAGTTCCTTAAAAGGAATATATTTTTATTGTTAAGCCAAATTTTACTGCGCATCTCCCATCCGAGTATTGATTTTCCATTTCCTGTCAAACAATTAATGATCAATATGTAACTTATTTGGGTTAAATCTTGAAATATGTGAAATAAGTGTAGTTAACGCTCCCTCGCATTTAGTTCCTTAAAAATCCAATATTTCAACAATAAAAAATCCAATATTTCAACAATAACACTTACTGTGTTTGTTGGTTGTTTGTTTTCTGGTGAACACATTTATATACCGGTAAGTGTGATCCGGAACTACCTAAACAAATGTACGTATAAATTATTGTTGGAATTAAATGCGAGGGAGCGTTATCGACCGCAGCATTTAGTTCCTTAAATATCCAATATGTCAACAATAACATACAAGTTTATATTGTAGTCTCCCATCCGAGTATTTATTTTCCATTACCTGTCGAACAGTTTGTTTGTTTGTTTGTTTGTTTGTTAGTGTTAGTGCAAAATATTTACGCCCCCCCCCCCCCCCAACCCACCCGAAATCCTGGATCCGCGCCTGGTTTGGATGCGTCTGCTTCTGTGCGAGTTAATTAAATAGCAAATGGAGATACTGAATGCAGGTTCAAACGCGGGCCCTGTTCGAAAACGGACCCAGTCAAAAACAGCCAATTGTTTATCAAAACGGCATCCACGTTGTTAAAACTAGCTGCAGTGCAATACGAACATTACCCTAGGAAAATACAGACCGCACGAGGACACCTAAGTTCTAGATAACATCTCTGATATGAGTGTTATTACTGGAGTATAATTACAATATAATTAAATAACAAAATGTCGTCAGTACTTACATGTATATCTCATTCAGATTATAAATCACTTTTCTAGTATAGTACATGTCCATGTTGCTATGATATAAAGGAAGGAACGCACATTGGCCCATACGCATGTACAAAATGTATGAAATATTCAAAATGATTAGCAATACATTGTGACTAATGACATTACCAAAACATTCATATTGAAAATATGCATGTAATGCATTCGCATGATATGCCCTTAGCACAGTAACCCGAATGTTCTGTATGTAACGCATGGCGACTTGTAAGTCGCCCTGCGTTACAGACATAACATTCGGGTTATTAGCAGATTGTTTAACGTTGATGTCAGTTGAAAAACGAACCTGAATTTTCTGTCTGTAACGCAGGGCGACTTGCGTTAAAGACAGAGAATGTGGGTTATTGCAATATCAAATATTGTGATATCAAAATACATGAGTATTCTGTTTATCAAATAATGCCCTGTGTTTATATCACCATACTGACGTCATTCGGTAACATCATGTGACGTCATTAGAGCAGTGAGACTTCATCGAAAAATTTCAATATGGATTGCCCCTGATGCGTGAATCATTGTCAATCATGAATGCCTCATGCAATAGTTTGTTACCATGTCAGCATGTATTTGGCCAATGCGTAGCCAGGTATCACACACAGTGTCCTATATCTTCTTTCCATATATGATGGTCGATGTATGTTCATCTGGTTCTCTGTTCCTGAACAAATCAATCCCGTTCACTGTGTAACCTTCATACGGCAAAACCGCCAACTCGTCAAACCCGTGTTTTCTGCATATCTTATTCGTGTACAGAGATGTCGCCTCAACCATAATGCTTGGAATCCAAGTTCGGCGCCAAGAAGTAGCCCCGCCCTTATCAACGTTGATCCTATGTCACGCCTTCTAAACTCCCTGTCAGTCGATAGCGCGAAGAAATGCACCGCTTCTTCAACGCAGTACCGCTTGAAAAACTTAACTTCGTCTTCCTTCTGAGTTAGAAACTCCAGCCAATTTCGCCAGTTCTCAGATGTTTCGTCCGTTATAAGATACGTATCCTTGTCAGACGTCACGATATCTGTAACATTGACGCCGACAACGTCGCCAGATTCCGTAAGGGCCATTAATGATAGGTTATTCTGTAGAGATATTCTGAACGTGGCTTCCACGTCATTTGTCCATTCCAAGTTGATGGCTTTTCCCAGCGGCTCGTCAGGTATGAATTCCTTGGCGATGAATTCACAAACTGCATCGTAGTATTGCGGTGTCACCAGAGCTATCTCTAACCCATCAATGTGGACTGCGGCCTTCACCTTGGCAAATGCCTAGAAACATAATTTGATTTATTGATTTACTTGGCTGGCTCATTGGTTCATTCATTCATTCATCCATTCATGCATACATCAACGCTAGCAGTAACAGAGTCAGACATAATATGAAGTTATTATTACATTAAATAATATTAATAATAATAATAATAATAATAACAACAACCGCTACAGGCCCGTAGCCAGACCTGTTTGAAGGAGGGGGGGGGTCGTTTCGAAGGCCCAAGGGGCCTGAGGTATCTAAGGGGGTCCGGGGGCATGCCCCCCGTCCCCCGCCCCCCGCCCCGGAAAATTTGAAATATAGGTGGTCTGAAACGCAATTTCCTGCATTCTCCGCAACGGCTGAGCTTCTAACTGTGACCTTCCATACGCGATTTTTTATTTATTTTTTTTGGCTGAAAAAGGGGACCTCGAGGCTGGGCGGGGGGGGGGGGGATCTTGTATAGTGTTAGTTTGGTCCGGAGATCGAATCCAGGAAGAGTCGTATTTTGTTTTATTTTTGAATCTGCATCTGTCTGAACTCGATTTAAAGGTCACAATGACACATTGGAATTTTACAATATTAATATTCATTAGGCCATAAAAAAGATGGCGGATTTTTTAAAATATATATGTTTTGAGATGTTCATCTCTGATTTGTTTTCAAGTCGCCAGATGCATATATATGTCTTATAACGTTACTGTGACCTCGTTAGACATGAAAAATCACCACATTTTCATCAGACATTGATTGGATTTAACATATTTTGCACAATACTGTTGCGAATTTACAGATTTCATTTCTCGATGACGATAAAATACTCGACGCGCAGGGATTGGCATTTTTCTGACGCGGCGATATGTGAGAACCAAGGTACTTTTTTATGACCTTGTATGTGGCTGTGGCTAGAGAAATGGGGCGTATGAGGTTTGTGGCGAGTCTAGCTCCTGATCTTCAAGCACAGTCCTGCGGCATATTCAGGACCTATACTGTTTGTTTGAAGGAGGTTTGTTTGTTTGTTTGTTTGTTTGTTTGTTTGTGTGTTTGTTTGTTTGTTTATTAGTGTTTAACGGCCTATCAACAGCTAAGGTCATGTAAGGCCGGGCAAACGGGTTCGATCCCATTTTAACCTGCTGCATTGGGGGGAAAATCCCAAAATCAGAACGGAATATTTACATCGAGAATAAATATATTCAGCCCTGAAATTAGAATAACCTGACCTGGTGCCATGTCCATACCACACCAAGTCACTTGGCCCCTTCCCCTAAAATAGGATTACGAATATCGTAATACTCACATAAGGGGTATAACCAGATTCAACTGTCACATACAAAATGCCAAAGACGTATGTGAGGGCCAAACCAGGTCTCCAGTCGGGATTCCGGTAAGGATGAACCCCGATCGTTAAATTACCCATCGCGTGCTCCCACCTGCCACCCACAGTGTTTGAAGGAGGACATGTGTTTCACTACTGAACTGCGATCAGTGCAGATCCTGATCAGACTGTTAAGATGCACACGCAGATCTAGATCTACACTGGTTACAAGTGTCATAAGCCACATTTATTCAGTCACAGCCACATATATCATAATTACGATGTGTGTCATATGCATATGTGTTGAACAGCATTTATTTGAATGATAAGCAGCGTGAATCCCAATCTTAGAGTCTTATAGATATTTATTAGAACCATGTGCAATACCATGACCAAATTAATCGCCGCATACGTAGGAATGGCAAGCATTGTGAACCCCCATATCAGTCCGCAAGGGTGCGCGCAGACCTGGGGCCCGTTTCACTAAACTTCTTACGACTAAAATTTTCGTAAGTGTAAAATTATGATAGTCTGCAAATTTCACATGACAATATTTTCTTGTACACAATTACTGGATTTACATTTATTGAGCATAGGCTGCACATGCAGCCTATGCTCAATAAATGTAAATCCATCAATTGAAATTTCCAGACGATCCTTATTGCACTTACGAACATTTTAGTCGTACGAAGTTTAGTGAAACGGGCCTCTGCCGCATTTCAATTCTGGGTAAGGTTTGATGAATACGATGTATCCGGTCAACCATGGGCAGATCATATAGATCTAGCCTTAATTTATATTTTTAAATGAGATAATCGTAATCCTGCCAATTAATGCAAAAATGCATTAAAATGCAGGATATTGCTAAATATTCCGGGGGAGCATTCCGGACCCCTCTAGCGAACTCGCAAGCCTCGAAATCCCAACCCGTTTCCTAGAATTGCCTGAAAAACTTGAACGGCGAATGATGGAAAGACGAAACACAGGTTTTACTTACATTCTCTGAATCGGCGTTCATCTTTCTGGAACACGTCGTCATGTAGCAACAAAACACGCAGCTGGACTGTCACTGTCGGGGTGCGACTATTTATTATATATGATAAAATTAACTATACTGCATTGCATTAAAACGTAGTATGTGATTCAAGTTTAAGTGGTCTGTTTGCAGAACCATCGTTCTCGACTGGTGATGCACTGGCAACAAAAGGCATACGCCCAGTTTATCCAGTTATAGTCATATACCAGGTGCTAGATAATTTCTCCAGGCGCATAAAACGTTTCTACCAACTGATCAGTTAAGCTGCAAATTACGCTTTTCTTGCGGTAGAGTATTTTATCCTTTCCAGGTCAACTGTCCAACTTGGCCTTTCATTTGCATACTTATCTCGGACGGTTGAATGACGTCACATGATGAATGGACATACAGATGTGTGCACACGAACTTTGCTTTCGTTCGTATCACTTTTATTTAACATACGCTGCATTAAATGTTGTCGTCTGCTGGTAATGTTTTATTTTCATTGTTTCTCGATAAAACCCTGTTTTGGCAGCGCATGATAATCGTCTCCACTGGACACGATTCTCATGTGCTGTCAAAACGGGTTTTGCTCAAGTAAATGGTAATGAATGCTCAAGTAAATGGTAATGCTCAAGTAAATGGTAATGAATGCTCAAGTAAATGGAAATGTTCGCAAATTGCAATGCTATAGTTTGCCACTAGACTGCAAATTGTGGTATGCATATAACAAACAAATGGGGTGTTATATGCATCACACAATTTCCTGAAGAAAAAAATGCAATTTGCGATACTCAGTATTCATATTGTGCTTTTCACACACAAGTTATTATTTGTTTAGTGGTCATTTAGATTCTTTCTATAGAGATATAAACTAGTAACTGATGTTGTTGAAATCCATCTGATAAGACGAACACCATTCTGTGCTGCTTTCCTGAAGCACGATGGTCACATAGCGCGTATTGTATTGCTCTTTTATCACAATCTGCGTGACCTCTTAGATAATTAGGTCAAATATAAATCGGACACTGTCGACCATACCAAATTAGGACAAAATATGTGACTGACATTGACTAGAAGAAATGGGGCTGATGACAGCATGTGGACAGTCTAGCTGCTCATCTGTTAACACATTTCAGCAAACCGGTAAATAGAGTATCTCAAACTAGTTTACAACACCTGAAGAGGTTGATGTTGTAAACAGTAATATTTTCACAATACATCGATTGCTTGGTATTTTCTTAGTGATATTAATCTAAACTGTGGTAGCTATGTTGGTTTTTATAATTCGCCCTACTTTCTAAGCCAATCGCGCTCCACTTATTTCATATATTGCAAGATTTAACCCCAATAAGTGACATATTATCATTTTCAATGACTGAAAAAGGAAAATAAATAGTCGGATGGGAGACTGCATTATAAACCTGGCTAATTAGTATAAGTTATTATTCACATATTGGATTTTTAAGGAATTACATGTGAGGGAGCGCAAGCATATAGTTCCTTAAAAGGAATATAATTATATTTAAGCCAAATTTGACTATGCATCTCCCATACGAGTATTGTTTTTCCATTTCCTGTTGAACACTTAATGATTAATATGTAACTTATTGGGGTTAAATCTTGGAATATGTGAAATAAGTGTAGCTCGATACTGGCCAGCGATTGGCTTAGAAAGTAGGGTGAACTGTAATAAGTGTTATTGTTGAAATATTGAATTTTTAAGGAACTAAATGCTGCAGTCACTAACGCTCCCTCGCATTTAGTTCCTGAAAAATCCACAATAACACGGACTGTGAACATCTGCATCCATTTACATAAGTGTGATCCGGAACTACCTAAACAAATGTATGTATACATTACTGAACGGGGGGGGGGGGGGGGTTGTTGCAACCCCGGAACCCCCCCTCTAGATCCGCCGCTGGTATGAAACATATTGTTTGGCCCATCTGGATCTACATTCAATGTTACACAGGGGGTTGCAACCCCCCTGTTCAGCCACAGAGTTTACATAGATCGCCGTTTACCACCAGTTTGAGTCTGAATTTAAATGACGTAATACAGGAAAGTGCATTTTGAAGAGCTCGAAAATAGGCCAACACCCTAGGTAACTTGCAATTACTCCTGTACCGTCCGTAGCTAAAGAGTTACCTTTGCAACTAGACAACCCCCCTGTTCCCCAAACGCTGGATCCGCCCCTGTTACACAATACACAACTGCCGGTGTTAAACTTGCCATCATGTCATCGCTTCTGAACATCTATCTGCGATGCCAACTCATAATCAAGCAGTTCAAATGTTTGTTTGTTTATTAGTGTTTAATGGCCTATCAACGACTAAGGTCATGTAAGGCCGGGCAAACGGGTTTGATCCCATTTTAACCTGCTGCATTGTGGGGAAAATCCCAAAATCAGAACAGAATATTTACATCGAGAACAAATATATTCAGCCCTGAAATTAGAATAACACACCAAGTCACTTCCCCTAAAATAGGACTACGAATATCGTAATACTCACATAAGGTTTAGTGAATCAAGCTGCATGACATCAAGCACAGTATTCAAGCATTTTGAAATAAAGAAATTGACAGGCAGCTGTGTAACAGTCTACAGTGGGGTCAGCATGTAAGTGCACACACGAACGAACACGACAGGTTGGTTCCAACCTGTAGTGTTGGTTCGTGTGTGCACTTAGACGCTGACCCCACTGTATATCGATATTGCATATGTTGCATTAGAAAGTTGGCCGAGTATAAGAACAAATAAACATGATGTTATATTGCTTAATATTTTTTTTTATTTTCATCGATTTTACATATTTTTATATAATAGAATAAACAACACTGTCAGAGATGTTCCGAATATTGCTACCTCGTACATGTGGCACGATCTAACAGAACGAGGCTTACTGATTTTGCACCAGTATAGACCAAGATCAGACTGCGCATTTGTGCAGTCTGATCAGAGTCTACACTTGTCGCTATACCACGGAGGAAATTCACCTGTATGCAGGTGCACATTTTTTGGATATGTGAACAGGAATAGAAGCTGATTTTGCCTCAACTCGGGTATTATTTTTTATCATAGCTTTCTTATTAGAATTTGATCAAATAAATCACACAGACATGTGTAAAACTGTGTAGTATCCCCGACTGCTAGCCCTTTCCTGATCATTTTGGTTCAGTTTTGAGAAAAAAATCAGAAATTGGCGTGGTGAAGTTGACCTAAAAAATTCAGTGGAATCTCTCTAAACTCTCTAAGTTTTAGAGATATTCTGCCGACATTTGGAAACTGACAAACTGATGCCTGTCGACGCCCACAATGGTACACGTGTGATATTGAGAACATCAAAGACAGCACCATTCTAATGATGCTACTGTTGTTTCCTACAAATATATTCATGTCACATATTGGGATATAATAAAATAGCTTATACATAAAACATGGTGGCATACAAAACGATAAAATTCATAGTAACAATTCATGATGATGATGATGATTATTATATAATATGATGATGATGATGATGAGGGTGATGATTATCATGACGATGATGAATGTATGATAATGATGAAATTCCGCAAGAAGTTGGTTATTTGTTTGTTTGTTTATTGGTGTTTAACGGCCTATCAACAGCTAAGGTCATGTAAGGCCGGGCAAACAGGTTCGATCCCGTTTTAACCTGCTGCATTGGGGGGAAAATCCCAAAATCAGAACGGAATATTTACATCGAGATACAACATATTCAGCCCTGAAATTAGAATAACCTGACCTGGTGCCAGGTCCAAACCACCAAAGTGACTTGGCCCCTTCCCCTATTTAAAAGTAATACCGGTAGGATTACTCTTATAAGGGGTATAACCAGATTCAACTGTCACATACAAAATGCCAAAGACGAATGTGAGGGCCAAACCAGGTCTCCAGTCCGGATTCCGGTAAGGATGAACCCCGATCGTTAAATTACCCATCGCGTGCTCCCACCTGCCACCCACCAAGAAGTTGGTTAATGAAAGTATGTAAGACAATACACCACCGCCTAATCTTGCCCAGATGTCAATGTTTCGGTTTGTTTGTTTGTTTGTTGGGGTTTAACGGCCTATCTTGCACATATGTCAACGTTTCTGTACATATATCGAAAATATCAACTCGCAATCAAGCAGCTTGATTGGCTGTGCCTGAGCTGTAGCACAGCTCATGCTCAGCCAATCAAGTTGCGTGCTTTCGAGCAAAAATATTCAAGTATTTTGTTATAAAGACATTAAGAAATATTGGCGAGATTAATGCAGGCGGCGGTGTAATATATACAGAGAATAGCAGGCTGCAGTATTTTGATATCAACTTTATCAGGTGAGGCTAGGAAACGTGTAGGATTTCCGAGGTTTGCCGAGGAATTCCTGCCGTTTCCTAGCCGAGTCGGATGAACTTGGTTATCATTACATCGATTTGATTTTATTTATTGGTGTTTAACGCCCTATCAACAGCTATGGTCATGTAAGGCCGGGCCAAAAGGTTCGATCCCACATTTAAACTGCTGCATTGGGGGGGAAATCAGAACGGAATATTTACATCGAAATAAGTGTATATATTCAGCCTGGGGCCAGGTAGGTCCATACCACACGAAAGTCAATTGACCCCTTCCCCATAAAAGTAATACTGGTAGGAATAAGGGACATAACCAGATTCAACTATCATGTACCAGAATGCCAAGATGTAGTAAGAATAACCAATAAGACATAAATCTGTATTGATGGATTCATCATTAAGACAGGTGTAGGTCCTGTCAACCCATAGTTTTCACAGAGCCCATTCTCATTCGACATGATAAGTGACATTATTTCAATCAACCATTTATAATGACTACACCATCGCCTACGTTAATCTTGCCAAGATGTCAACTCGCAATCAAGCAGTTTGAATGGATGTGCCTGAGCTCATACGGTCTGGTTTAGAGAGGTGAGGACCTCCCAGGGTGTTCGGTTTATAGAGGTGAGGACCTCCCAGGGTGTTCGGTTTAGAGAGGTGAGGACCTCACAGGGTGTTCGGTTTAGAGAGGTTCCGCTGTATATGTGGTTCTGTGTCTATACAGTTTTCGGCTGACGAGTACATTTTTCCTGAATGCAGTCACCGTACAGTCATGTTGGCCTAAGGCAGTGTTTAGTTAATGTGTAAGGCGAAAATTTCAACCATTTACAATAACTACACCACCGCCTACGTTAATCTTGCCAAGATGTCAACGTTTCTGAACATTGATTGGCAATATCAACTCGCAATCAAGCTGTTTGATTGGCTGTGCCTGAGCTGTAGTACAGCTCATGCTCAGCCAATCGAGCCGCTTTCCTTGAAGCACAATATTCAAGTGATGTCAACGTTTCTGAACATTGATTGGCAATATCAACTCGCAATCAAGCAGTTTGGTTGGCTGTGCCTGAGCTGTAGTACAGTTCAGGCTCAGCCATTCAAGCTGCTTTCTTTCAAGTACAATATTCAAATATTTTGTAATAAAGACATTGACAAATATTGGCAAGATTATCGCAGGCGGTGGTGAATCATGTATACTTGATACGTCAAATTAATCAAATAAAACAAGTAGCATGTGTATCCCACATTCATGCCTATAATTATATAATACATAATACACTCTTGTGGTAAACATGCTTTGTATAAAATATTAACAACATATAAAACGGACACAAGTGGTGCATAAATATATGAATTTCCAGGTCAATAATATTTCACAAGCAAATATCATGCACATTTTATTTGATAATAATCTTCAACGTGTCAATGTATATATAAGTACAGTCACTGTGGTCTAGTGATATATAAGTACAGTCACTGTGGTCTAGTGATATATAAGTACAGTCACTGTGGTCTAGTGGATACGGCATCCACCTCACGACTGGGAGACCAAAGGTTCACGCCTCCGCTCGGGCTGATACAGCCTGTTGTTGTTGTGTCAATGTACATGTATATATAAGTACCAGTCACTGTGGCCTAGTGGATACGCCATCCACCTCGCGACTGGGAGGCCAAAGGTTCACGCCTCCGCTCAGGCTGATACGGCTAGTTGGTGAGCTATATTGTCCATCAACCATTGAATTCACAATAGGTTATCCTAATCTGGTGCCAGGTGCCATTAATACACAAAGGTCACTTGGATATGAAGGTATTAAACTGATTTAATGGTGTTTAATGGCCTGTCAACAGCGACGGTGGTAGAGGTCCATTGGAGCAATGCGTGTGTGAAATGTGAAGCAGATCTACAAAGTAATTCCAAAATCAGAACTGAATACATTTACAGAAAAAATATATATTCAGTCCTGAAATTAGAATAACCTGACCTGGTGCCAGGTCCTCACCACACCCGAGTCACTTAGCCCCACTCCGTAAAAGTAATAAGATTAGGAATAATCGTTTTACGGATAAAGATTTATTAAATTATTAATTTAACTAAAATTAAATATTTGATAGATTAATTAATTTACTGCTTTCTTGATTATTTGATATATTAATTAATTTACTGATTTATTGAATGAAGTTTTATTTCTGGGTCCGGTTGCTCAAAGCTTCTGTTAGCTTAACAGAGTGTTAAATCCTTAGGATTTAACAGTCTGTTAAGCTAACAGAGGTTTTGAGCAACCGGGCCCTGGCTAATATATATGTGTGTCTGTGACCAGAGAAATGGGCTTCATGGCATTTGTGGTGAGTTTAACTCACGATCTGCTACACAGCCTGCATTGATCTTGCCCATATTATCACGTCTCTGAACATCTATTGGTAATGTCAATCAGCAATCAAGCCGTTTGATTGGCTGAGCCTGAGCTGTAGTTTGAATGGTAAAATATACACACAGTACATGCAGCGATCCAGGTACTGTACACAACCACTTCTGACATCTATTGGCAATGTTGATTCACAATCAAGCAGTTTGATTGACTGAGTCTGAGCTGTAGCACAGCTCATACTCAGCCAATCAAGCTGTTTCATTTAAAGCACAATATTCAAGTCTTTTGAAATAAAGAAATTTATAAATATTGGCGAGACTAGCACAGGCATACTACCGCAACGTGATCATGATCTGCACAGTGTTTATTATAACATTAGTTTACACGTCTTTCACATTCACTGAATGAATCGTGACCAGTGCAGACCCTGATCAGACTGCGTGGATGCGCCAGCTGGTCTGGGTCTACACTGATCGCATAAGCCGCATTTCTCCAATCACATCCAATTATAGATATGATATAGATGTGATGCAAATTATGTTAATGTTATGTTAATGATGATCTGACTGGATACCTAGGCTTGATCTGGAACTACAGTAGTGGCTAACACGATAAGCCCCATATTGTCATAGTACATCAATATTGCAATGACTGTGGTGAAAATAATACTACATATTTAATTTCAAAACAGAAATATCGGTGTAAAATAGAAACATGAGACACGCCATGTAATTTTGTACATTAGAAGATGTGCGATTTTTCATGACAAACTTTTCATAGCCGATGCGGAATTATATTACGCATTTGCTCGGAAAAATTTACGTAAAATATCGTAAATTTGGTAAATATTTTTTATGAGATATCACACATCTCTTGGGTAAAAAATCACATGACTTGCTTCATAATGGAATTCAGCTTCACTAACAATGGTGAATTAAATTTTGTCGTCTGCTGTTCTCTTTAAGGAATAAGACAAATATGAAAAACAACAGACGACAATTTCGGTTTCCAGCTTTTAGGCGTAAACAACACATGGAATGTTTACTTAAAATGCTGACTTGACATTTGTTATCTGCTGTTTATTTTTTGTTGACTATTTTTCCCATTACTAGCTGATACACTCAGTGGTGGGCTTTATGTTGTGCATGGGTACTATCGCCTTATACAGGCTTAAAGTTGATATATGATTATGCCAATGCTTGCTACCTGACACAGGTCTGGTTGAGGTACGAGACAATCAGTTAGCCAACAAACATGTTTGACAGCATGTTTGACAGAATGTTGTTGCATTTTTTTGTTAAAGAATAAGAAAATATGAAAAACAGCCGACGACAATTTTCGGTTAACAACACATGGAATGTTTCAGCAGTCTAGGATAGGTAACAAACACACAATGAGGAATCATAGCTAGTTATTTCCCTTTGCAAATCTATTTATAGAAATCCGGTGCTGTGCTTTATTGCCATCTGCTGTTTTTCATTTTTGCTTTAATTCTTAGCAAAAAACTGGTTTTGACAACACACGAGAATCGTCCCCAAAACTGGTTTTGACAGCACATGAGAGACGGAGACGATTCTCATGTGCTGTCAAAACCAGGTTTTTGTCGAGAAATATTGAAAATAAAACATTTCCAGCAGACGACCACATTTAATTCAGCGTAGTAAGGGTTAAGACTACGAACAGGGTAGACCCAGATCAGACTGCACATCTGTGCAGTCTGATCTGAGTCTACACTGTTTGCAATAAAATTAATAAATGTCAAAATATGAGTCTGGCAAACAGTGCAGTTCCGGATCAGACTGTGCAGATATGAAGGATAACCTGGATCAACACAAGTCAAAAACACTATAATGGCTCCTTTCCACAGCAAATCGTGCGGCAGTCACACTTTTTAAAAGCAATAATACCATAAAATATACAATTTTGACCGGATTTCTATAAATAAATTCAAAGGGAAATAACTAGCTATGATCCTCCATTGATGCTGATTTTGTGGTATTAGAAATATTTACAATGTACATGAATTCAATTATTCAATGACCCTAAATATTCAGTCACCATTGATTCTGGGAAACACATATTAACCCTTAGAATGCGGGAACCGAAAATAGTCGTCTGCTGTTAATTAATATTTTGTCTTTTCTCTCCGTAAAAACATGGTTTGGCAGCATTTTAGAATCATTTCCATAGGAAATGATTCTAAAGTGCTGCCAAACCAAGTTTTTGATGAGAAAAATGGAAAATAAAAAATATTCAGCAGACGACACAAATTAATTCAGCATTGTAAGGGTTAATATTGTTTCTCACAGCAAGGATTGTTCAAATATTTACCGTAGGCCATAAGCAAAGTACAGTCGAGCACCGGTATCTCAATGTCGAAGGGAGATCGTCCATATAGTCGAGATAGGACTAGGTTTGAAATAGCGATGAAGTGACATGGTCAAATATTTTCGCAAAAAAAATATGAACTCATTTTACCCATTACACCATGAGTAAACAATCACCAATTAATTCATGACCACAGGTATGTTAATCATCAATAATTCCAGCACAAAAATATTTACACAATTCCCTAACATTTGATTGGCTCGTAGCAAGTCTCTGTCCAAAATTTATATCCCAGTAAACTCCCACGTCGAACTACTTTCCATAACCGTGAGGCACAGTTAAAATAATTCTTAAGAAAACGGAAAATAAACACATTTTCTTGATGAATTTATTTCAAATGCTGGAATTATAAGAAATGAATGGCCTTTTTGTGGAATTTATCGGGGATATAAACTTGGAAAAGTCGCGGGAAAACTGGACGAGGCCTTCCGGCCTTCGTCCAGTATTCCCGCGACTTTTCCAAGTTTATACCCCGATAAATTCCACAAAAATGCCATTCATTCCTATATTACAAGGTGGCGTCAGGACTTTCAGTGAATTGCTTAAATGACCAGCGTGATATGCTGAATGAATCGTGACAAACACTCTAACAGGTAGACTAATTAAGCAAACAACCTGAGGTAGGTGTGATTTTATTTTGTTTGTTTGATAATATGTTTGGAAAATTAGTGTCAACCAAATCGATCTTGACAGCCAGATGCTTAGGCGATTTATCCAAGCGTTTATGTGATCGAGACAGTGAAGAGATTTTTACCGTATTTTTATACAGAGGGGACAGAATGAACAGTCGATATAGAGAACATATACGAGATAGGGCATGGTTGAGATAGCCGAAGAAATTTATATTAAACAAATAAGGATATAATTCGGGACTTTCGTGAATCATGGAAATAGGGGATATCATCGAGATACTGATATTAGAGATACTGGTGCTCGACTGTAATTTGGTTCTCAGACACGGGTGTTTGTGGAATGTGATGACGGAGGGCAGATTTTTTAAGACGATTGTTTCTGATTGATTCGCCAGATGCATAGTGAACAATCATAAGATTTGCATCAGACCTGATTGTATTTAACACAGTACGATTTTATTTCTCCACGACTATAAAAAAAACTTGCGCATGGATTTTTCTGATGTGGCGATATCTGGGAACCAAAGTACTTATTTGTATGGCCTTAGTATGATTACACTGGGTTATCACAATAACAATACATTTGGATAGAATTTGTTTTGGGAAACCCCCAGGGGTTTCCCAAAACAAATGGTGTCCAAATACTTAGGGTTATCACAATAACAATACATTTGGATAGAATTTGTTTTGGGAAACCCCCAGGGGTTTCCCAAAACAAATGGTGTCCAAATACTTAGGGTTATCACAATAACAATACATTTAGATACAATTTGTTTTGGGAAACCCCTAGGGGGTTTCCCAAAACAAATGGTGTCCAAATACTTAGGGTTATCAAGGTATATCTTTAGAACTTTTACAACATGCAGATATGTATAAGGTATGTCACAACCATTTATTATGGAATGGATTGATTGATTGATTGCTGTTCAACAGCTATACAGGTCATTTAAAGCCGAGCCAACGGGTCAGATCTCGTATTTAACCTGCTGCATATTATGGAATGGAAAATAAATGGATGTGGTTGTTGTGTAGATTATTAATTGATTGATTGATCGATTAGTTGAGATATAGATATATTGCTTGACATATTGATTGGTTTGTTGATTGATTGCTTGATTGATTGATTGGTTAGTTACTTAATAGATTGATTGAGAGGTATATTGCTTGATATATTGATTGGTAGATTGGTTGATCGATCAATGATTGGGATGTTACATCCATTCAGATTGGTTGATCGATCAATGATTGGGATGTTACATCCATTCAACAGCAAGATCAGACAACACTGTTCACACCATCATATACAGTAGAACCTCGTTAAACCGGACATGTACTTATAAACGATATGACCACGGCCCATATGTCGCGCCCACCGAGGCTTTGATAGTACAGTGGAACCTCTCTAAACTGGACACCCTGGGAGGTCCCCAGGGTGTCCGGTTTAGAGAGGCTCCACTGTAAATCAGGCATATGGGCACCGCAACACAGGTATATGTGGTTTGCGATCATGAACTGCCGTTATCAACAGTGAGAGATGACAATAAACACATAAAATTAAGCAGACATAGATTGTATGGGTGTTCAGTTTAGAGACATTCTACAGTAGTTGAATCAAGAACAAAGGAAATTGACCTCTCGTTATTGACCTCTCGTTACTCGTTATTGACCTCTCGTTGACCTACAAACTGGCAAACTACAAACATTTGACTTTATATTTATGGCATCATATTATGATACATGAATATTATACTTATAAAACATATAAAATCTAATTTGAATATTCAAATATGGCTATGCATAATTTATCATGATATGTGTTTTCACAGTCTGTTCCAAGTTCACATGAATGGTATACATATTCACCACCCGTTATGCATATTCATTTATTCACAATCTGATATTCATATTCAGGTACACACGACCTCATATGAATGAATATTCATCAACCGATATGCATATTCACCATCCGATATGCATGTTGACAACCAATATTCACAACCCGATATGCATATTCATCTAATAACAACTGGATATGCATAAGACATATTCAGTTATTCACAACCCGATATGCATATTCAAAACCTGATACGAGACACGCCATGTGATTTTGAAACATGTGCAGTGATTGCATAAGAAATGAAATACATTTACAGAAACTGTGATATTTTCTATGAATGACGTCGAAAGATGACAAAATTTACATGTCAAATGCGGATGAATTATTTTGAATACTTTTGAGCTAATTTACGGAAAACATTTGTAAACAAAATTTATGAGATATTGCACATGTTTTTAGGTACAGTGCAACCTCTCTACAACAGCCACCCATGGGAAGAAACAAAACTGGCTGTTATAGAGAGGTGGCTGTTGTAGGGAGGTTAATGCTGAATTAAATTTTGTCGTCTGCTGTTTATTTATTTTCTTCGATAATTCTCATCAAGTACATGCTTTGACAGCATTTTAGAATCATTTCCGATGGAAATGATTCTAAAGTGCTGTCAAAACATGTGTTTATTGAGAAAGAAGGCAAACGCAACAGCAGATTACAGTTTTCGTGCTCAGCAGTCTAAGGGTTAGATATAGAGGAAATCATCTATTATAAAATAGTGGCTGTTACAGAGAGGGTGTTGTTGTAGAGGTGGCTGTTCGGGGAGGTTCGACTGTACAAACAAATCACATGGCGGGTCTCATATGCATATACATCTGGGGGCCGTTTCACAAAAATTTGTACGACTGAAATGTTCGTAAGTGCAAAATTATGAGAGCCTGTAAATTGCACATTAACAATGTGTTCTTGTAAACAATTATTGAAATTACATTTATTGAGCATATGCTGCATATGCATATGCTCAATAAATGTAAATCCATCAATTGACATTTCCAGACAATCCTAAATTTGCACTTGCGAACATTTTAGTTGTTGGAAGTTTAGTGAAACGCGGGGCCCCTGATATCATAATTAAAACACATAATATCACATGATACTGAAAATAGCAAAATAACATTTGGATTAGAGCTCTCCTGAAGCTCACACGAAGTATCTGTTGATTGTTCGACATAATTATTGCATTTAATACACACTTTAACCCTTTACAGGCAGAAAACTCCTTTATGGGTATAAAAAATCAATATTTAAAAAAAAAAATAAATTGTTGTCCGAAGTATATGTTGTGACCACTCATTTGAACCGTCTCGTTGAGTTGGTTTAAATGGTAGTCACGACATATACATCCGACATGCAATAAGAAAAATATTTAGAACTTTCCGTAGCGTGTATTCAGTATGAAAAGGATTAATACGTGTTCGGTCTTTGCAGGAATAAAATCTGATAGACGCTCGGAATAATTATCGCAGCCAGAATATCCCCTGATCCTTTAGGATAGCAACCACTGTAGACACTGATCTTATTGAATCAGTCAGATCAGCGTCTACACTGCTTGTAAACACCAGCTTGTAAACTCCATTCCACTCAACTTGGCCGCTTAATACTTCAAACTAACTCTGCAGGTGAATATTTAATCACGTTCATTCCTTCTATGTGCGATGCTTTTATCCTCTAATCCAATACAAGAGTGAAGTAAATGTCATGTTTCCTTCTCTGTTTCACCATGCAGAAGGGTCGAGCAAATATAATTTTTCCTTCTATATTCCACTTTGTTAGCCTCTAAGCCTTCAGAAAGGTCGAGTATTTGTCGCTTTTCTTCCTCTTCTGTTCCATCTTTAAATAACCTCTACCACTGGCCAAGTAAATATTATTTATTCCTTCCATGCTCGCGTCATCACAAAACATCACCCATGGACGGCAACAATTTGTATTTAAGATTAAATCCCATTGCATAGATTCAAATTAATCTCTCAGGTGGGGGTTTTTTCAACACATTTCCGAGTTCAACTCGCGAGCCCGTGACCTCCTGTCGACTTGGGCTGTAAGCTCCCCGCGTGGCTCGCTTGTTACGGACGCACATTAGGAACCAAATAACGCCTGGAAATAAACGAAGATCGATAATGGGTGACTTAGAAATGGAATCATATGTAAATAAGTGTACAATCTAGGAGGAGCCATGGTGCCATAAGCCACTAATTGTCATGAATCAGGCCTGTACCCCCCTTAACCCGTTCAACACCACAGGCCTGTATAGTGGTATTGGCAAAAAGTGTAGATCCAGGATCTGCACTTTTTGCAAGTAATTTTCAAAATTTTGAAAACAAAAACACCTCGTGTTCATAAATGGACTGGTCTGAAAATCATTTTGTGATGATTGGAATGGGTTGCAAAATTAACATATCAAAATCCATTCCAGTTATTTAGGGGTGAAATGCTTAATCTGCCGAGGTCTGTCCGTGAATGTGCAAAAAAACAATGTTTAGCCCTTCGCGCCGTCGATAACGCACCCCACTAAATTAATTCCTGCGTACGGGCCTGTGAATGGCCCCCAAAAATAGTAAGGGCCATAATGACCATAATAATTTTACAAATGGCGCCATTGTATGAATTAACAAGTGCTTACTACATGAATGAAGAGAAAATGTAACTACTGTCTGTTCCACGTTTTTCTGCTGACAAACTTTTGGCTATTAAACAATATTTAAATGTAAGTAACTGCTCATCAATAACAAAAAAGTTTTAATGTGGACCGATTTTCACAATTTAACTTTTGTTTTTTTAATCTTAGTTACCGGTACCTCATTTCCAAGCTATCTAACCAAATTTCGGAGTCAATTTCCAATTTTTTTTTTTTTTTTGACTCCTCCCTCATCCCCTTCTCCTCCTTTGCCCCAATTATTTAAAAAAAAAATGTATTTGTGGACCAATTTTCAAAATCTTACTTTTTTTTTCTTACTTACATCATTTTCAAGCTATCTCGCCGGGTTTTGGAGTCAATTTCCAATTTTTTTCGTTTTTTCATCCTTCAGGATCAAAAAATGAAAAATTTTGGAAATTGACTTCCCATGTTAAATTCTCATAGGAAAATAATTTTCTCGCAATAAAACCAATATTTGATGGAATTTTATCAAATAAAAAAGAGGGTGACTTTTTTGTTATTGATGAAAAAGTACTTACATTTAGATATTTGTTAAATTTAATGTGTGTAACAGCCGAAAGTTCGTTGGCAGCAAAACGAGGAACAGATGTAGATACAAATAAATATCTGTGTCACAATTTACTTATTTTTTGATTTCTGTAACTTCATAAGACTGGTAATAGTGGTATATAGGAGACAGTCAATGTGATTTTGTCCCCAACCAGCAGCTTATTTGACCAACATTGCAAAGTATATACTTATCTAGCAAAGTATACTTGGAGAGAGAAATATTCAATTTCAAGATAAATTTATGAATTTGTTATTACCGTTCACCGAATTGATTATATTATCACAGTCATTTACAGCCATTTTGGCTGTGATAATGTAATAAATTCAGTATAATAATTCTGCATACTTTTAAGCATCAAATATATGCAGTGGTTAGTTCCATATGACATAATCCACTTTGGGAAAAATAAATGATTACTCCCTCAAAGTATACTTTGCAAGATAAATATACTTTACAATTTTGACGAAATCGGCTACAGATGTGCGATATTTCATGAAAGAATATTTACAAAATTCACAATATTTTCCATAAATCAGATTGAAAGTCGACGAAATGTTCTGAGCAACTGCAGAATAGAATTTGCTATGAAAATTTTGTCCATTTTCGACATCATATACAGAAAATATCACAGTTTCTGTATTTTTCATGAAAAATTACACATTTCCTTATGAACAAAATCACATGGAGTGACTCAAAGGGAGAGAACCTAGAGTGGTATAAAGGGAGATCACTCACCGATAACAATAAGGAGGAGAACAACGGCGACACTGGGCCCCACGATATACCAGGTGATGTTATCGTCCTCCGTCATTGCATCAAGCTGGAAACAACAACAACAACAATGTGCCAGAAAATCTTATTGATTTGGTTTAATTGGCATAAAATAGGTGCTATATTGCTCTATTCCTGTTGGAAAATATATGTTGTTACAACTCATATGAACTGTCTCGCTCGAAACGACGCGCTATATGTGTCTACTACACTGCAGGAGGGGTGGTCAAAAAGTTCTGATATGATTTCGTTTAATTGGCAGAAAATAGTGCTATTTTACTCCATATCTGTTTGAAAGTATATGTTGTTACCACTCATATGAACCATCTCGACGAGACGGTTCAGATGAGTGGTAACAATATATACTTTAATGGAGAAATAAACAAAATAATCTGATTCCCTCAATAAAAAGTATTGAGACTTCAATAGGTTAATTAACACTGGGCCCCACGATAAACCAGGTGATGTCATCGTCCTCCAACAGTTCATCACGCTGCAAGCAACAACAATGAAGTGTCAGGAGGGGTGATTAAAAGGCCAGGATGAGGCACATGAGTAGTTCGCCTCATCTGACATTTAGCCGATTGTTTTTATGCTAAGAATTAAACAAATCCCCGGGGAGATGGGCGGGGAGAATGCTCCCTTACCCCCATATCGGGACATGGTTCGCCTCGTATGGTTTTTACCTCTGGTTATGGCCGTGAAAGGTTTTGATACTATTCTGTTCAATTGGTATAAAATAGGAGAGATGGGCTAAATGTCAAGTTCGGCTTAACATAGAGTTAGGCATGTCTTATACGTATTCTGACACTATTGACATAAAGTAGCGCAAGCGATGTCTAATGTGAGGGATGATAAAAATGTTCAGATTCATTTGACATAAAACAGTATTACAGCATAGAGTATAGGAGGAAAGGTAAAACAAATCTAATAAGGTTGGCCATCATCTGGGGGCCTTTTCACTAAACTTTGTACGACTAAAATGTTCGTAAGTGCCAAATTATGATAGTTGGTAATTTTCACATTAACAATGTTTTCTTGTAAACAATTATTGGATTTGAAACGGGCCCCTGATACCAAGACTCTTACCTTAATCTCACAGTCTTTGCCCTCGTAAGTTTCCATACATGCGCATTCGTAGCTGCCGTTCGTATTACTACACGTGCCATCATGTAAACACGGCACGGACTCCTCACACTCATTTATGTCCTTCAGGCACGTCAGGTTCGTGTAACCTGGCATACATAGTACACACGATTGGTTGGTTGGTTGGTTGGTTGGTTGGTTGGTTGGTTGGTTGGTTGGTTGGTAGTTTGGTTGTTTGGTTGTTTGGTTGGTGTTGGTTGTTTGGTTTGTTTGCACAGGTGACCAGCATGTTGATAGGATAGTGTATTACGAGGGTGGGTCAATAAGTAGTGTCACATAATACATAACTTTAAAAGTATGTCTAAAACTACACTTATCAGTCTATATTCCATCAGGGTAGTCTCTTGTGGGGTCTATGATCAAATATTCCCATTGTCGCCGTGTCGTAATATCCGTTGCTAAGCCACCGGCGCTGATACATTTGACACACGCGGTCAAGTGTGACTGGATGTCATCTAAGTTACTGTAATGGATACGCTGTATAGTGCATTGTCGCGCGTGGTGGCACTTCACTTCATTTTGTAAAATTATGGATCCCACGTCCAGTTCTTTTAGGCTCTTTCTGGAGAGTTTATGCTTTACAGCTTGGGATAAAATCTTTTGTGATACTCTTTGTTGATTATCCTACCATTTTAACACCAATGTACTATAATAACACAATCAAAATCGTGCGAAAATCGTGTCAGAAGTTTACATTTTCCTTGTTTCGGCCAGATTTTTTCTTATCAATGAGGGTTCAAATCATCGCATTCCTTAGACTGGCTTGTTAATTCTGTTTGATAGCGACATATTTTTGCTTCTTCATTGACCTCAATGAATGACATGAAGGTGGGTGTCTTCTTCATTGCGACGTAGTTTAGGCGATTTCTTGGCGATTCGAACATATCACTATTTTTGCTCTGAACGAAAATTGTCAGGCACCCACCTGGCGAAAATTTTTAAAAGTGTATGAAAATGTGATCGAGATATGTTGTATGCATGACTATCTATTCCCGTTTCATTTGCCCAGCTATGTCATTTATTTCTATAATTTTCTCAACATTATCTGCGTAATGAAATCTGCAGTTCTCATATTTCGTAGTCTATACCGCCCGGCACTGAAAGGAGCCACGCATTTTTTGACTGACTGGTAAAGTAGCACTGGCTTCCTATAAACTAGCTGCCGCATATGGCGTATTTTTGCGGTTGTTTTCCCTTGTTGAATTCATTCAATTTAAATGTACCCCATTTGTGTTTCGTTAGTGATTCTCCAGACATGACATCACAATTTGTTCGAGGTATAAACTTGGAAAAGTTGCGGGAATACTGGACGAAGGCCGGAAGGCCTCGTCCAGTATTCCCGCGACTTTTCCACGTTTATATCCCCGATAAATTCCACAAAAAGGCCATTCATTCCTTATAATTCCAGCATTTGAAATAAAACAAATGTGTTTATTTTCCGTTTGCTTAAGAATTATTTTAACTGCGCCTCACGGTTACGGAAAGTACTTCAGCGTGGGAGTTTACTGGGATATATATTTCGGACAGAGACTTGCTGCGGGCCAATCAAATGTTAGGGACTTGTGTAAATATTTTTGTGCTGGAATTATGACGTCATATACTGTATCAACACCATGAATAATGTCAATGAATGTTAGTGCCAAAATGTTATTCAAGTTGGATGAGTTGTTTGAAAGATAATTGTCAAGTGACACTACTTATTGACCCACCCTCGTATACACATGTAGACATGTAGATATAAAACTTTCTCTATTGGATGACTGCATATTTTTTTCTGCATGTCTAAACAAGTATAATACAATATCCTATCAACATGTCGATCGTCTGTGGTAGGCTGGTTGATTGTTTGGTTGGGGTTGGTTGATTTCAGGTTGATTGGTTCATTCATTTTTGGTTGGTTGATTAATTGATTGGTTAGTTGATCATGCGATCGGTCGGTGATCGGTCTGTCAGATGTCGGTCAGCGGTCGATCGTTCGTAATCATGACATTGTTCGTAATACTATATGGATATAAACTCTCGGATTTGTGTACCTCGGAATATGACAAACAGGGATTCCGCTGGCGATCGCCACTTTCACAATTGGTGATAAAAATAAACAATTGGCGATAAAAAAATACAATTGTCGAGAAAAAAAACAAAAACAAAACAAAAATATTTTTTATTTTTTTTTGGAAGTGTTGATTTTTTTATTTTACCTTGCGGAATCCCTGGACAAACATTGAGCGATTGAATTTGACAAAAATAAACACATTAAATGTCAAATTTAATGTAAAATCTCATCAATATTGCAAATGATTGATTTCGGGAGCGACATATTTTTCCAGCACTGATGCTCCTGATCTGGTACTATGTCGGATCAGTTTGTCCTAGGTTTGAATCCAGGATATATTTACCATTAGTATGAATCCCTGTAAGGATGGATTCAACCCTAAAGTATGAAGCTATCCAACTTTATCGAACATAGGTTGATTAAAGTATGAAAATTTGGAGATTTTTTTTTTGCTATTTTCTCTATTTCTGTTCCAAAGTATACGTTGTTACCACTCATATGAACCGTCTCGACGAGACGGTTCATATGAGTGGTAACAACATATAGTTTTATGGAGAAATAAATAAAATACAGAGTACACTCGATTACTCAATGAGTTAATGAAAATTTGAGAGTTATTACATAGGAAAACATATGTACTTGGGACCATAAATTTGAGTTATCAGGAGTTTGACTTAAGAGAGTTTGTAGTAACAACAGTCGACTGTAATCAGATTTTTTCAATAAAACAAATTGTATCCATAGAATGTTATCGGTTAAAGAACACATTACAGAAGCTAGCTTACCAGTTTCCGTGCAATTACAGGTGAATTCCCCCACCCCGTCTATGCAGATTCCGTTGTTTTGGCATGGCCTATCCGCGCAGTCGTCGATATCTATCGTGCAATTAGTGCCATTGTAGCCGAACACGCAATCACACCGGTACGACCCGTTAAGGTTAACGCAGGTTCCTCCGTTTGCACAAATATTCAGTGTGATGTTGCATTCATTGATGTCCGTATCGCAAGTCGTGCCTTCCCAGCCTGGAAAAACAAGATATATAAAGTGAAAGTGAATGTCTCGTCGAGATGGATCAAATGAGTGGTCACGACATATACTTTCATTGATAAATAAGACGAGGATGGCCGCGGCCTGCATGTCGAACCCACCGAGGCATTTGATGGTCTCAGAGTGTATTTATTTGAAGTTTGATGCCCAATAAGCATATAAGTTTCAAGCAAATTTGACTTACGGTTACAGAGATAGTAGGTATGTGAAAACTTTAACGCAAATTAGTCAGAAACTGTAAGTCATTTGACCTTGACATAGGGGCACAGGGGCCACATGAGTGGGACACAGAATGAATATATGGATGATGACTAATAAGCATATGAAGTTTCAAGTCAATGTGACTTAGGACTGCAGAGATATAAGGTATTTAAAAACTTTAACGCAGATTTCGGAATGCAAACTTCTAAGTCATTTGACCTTGACCTTGGGCACAGGGGCCGCATGAGTGGGATACAGCATGAATATATGGATGATGACTAATAAGTATATAAAGTTTCAAGTTAATGTGACTTAGGACTGCAGAGATATAATGTATTTAAAAACTTTAACGCAGATTTCGGAATGCAAACTTGTAAAGTCATTTGACCTTGACCTTGGGCACAGGGGCCGCATGAGTGGGATACAACATGAATATATGGATCATGACTAATAAGCATATGAAGTTTCAAGTCAATGTGACTTAGGACTGCAGAGATATAAGGTATTTAAAAACTTTAACGCAGATTTCGGACGGACGCACGGACGAACGGACACCCGGACGTCATTGTGATCACTATGTCTCGCTTTCCGCAAGCGGGCTTGACAAAAACTAAAGCATTTTAAAAAGTTCATACTCATAAAGGTGTATTCCGCATACATACATGTAATGGCCCATTTCTATGACCTTAACTGTTGCGGGCACGTTAACCCATTAACGTGCCCGCAACAGTTAAGGTCATATAAAGACAAAACCACAGTTTGAAGTCTCATCCGACCGACTAGTGGGACTGAAATACAGCTGAATCTCGTTATCTTGATATCGTTTATCTCGATATACCTGATTATCTCGATATACATCTGTCGTCACAGGTCCCAGCAGAATTCCCTATATAGATCATATTTTTTACTCCTGATAACTCGATATCGGATATGTCGATATATCGGTTTAGTCGAAGTGGAAATGGAGTCCCGATAGTATGTTTCCTTCACATTTGTATTCTAATATGTCGATGCAAAATTAAGCGCCCGGCGCCGCCAAGTCTGAATCAGCGCGATTATCTCAGGTAAGTTTTCACACGTCTATAGAAACCAAAGACACCGGCGCCGCTAAAATGCGTTTAAAGGTCATATGTGGTTGTGACTGCATAAATTGGGCTTATGGGATTTGTGACCAGTGTAGCTCCTAATCAAATAGCACACTCCTGTGAGACCGATAACGATCGGTATTGCTTCTGAGAATCATGATGGGTGTTATTGGTGAAATGGCAAACAGTGCAGATCCTGATCAGACTGTGCGGATGCACAGGCTGATCTGGATCTACACCGTTCGCAAAACCCATAAGCCATATTTCTCCATTCACAGCCAGATATCTGCACAGGTTGTAAAATGCATAAGCCCCATTCTCCAGTCACAACCACGTGACCAAGGAAATGGGGCTTATAACATTTGTGACCAGTGTAGATCCAGATATAGATGGGACCAGGGATATCCAGTATATAGGTGGGACCAGGGATATCCAGTATATAGGTGGGACCAGGGATATCCAGTATATAGATGGGACCAGGGATATCCAGATATAGATGGGACCAGGGATATCCAGATATAGATGGGACCAGGGATATCCAGATATAGATGGGACCAGGGATATCGGGATTCCGGAAAGTATGAATTCCATCGTTAACTTTACCCTTCATATGCTCCCAACTAACCGCCCAATAAGAAATGTGTAAGCAGAAAGGACAGTCGCCGATGGACACCGAGGTTCACTCTGAGACTAGTGTGTACGGTCCCGCTAAAGAAACCAAGAAATGGCATCGTTAAATGAAGCTTATCCCCTCGCTGGCAGTCTTGATAATAAAATTAAAAAAAAATAAAACAAAGTCCTCAGTGATCTTGAACTTGGGCGGTCGAATGTGGGTCGTACTGAAAGCCTTGATACAAATTGTTTTTACATTTTTGCCTTACAAACAAGGTGAACATAAGTGATCTTAACGTTGGGCGGTCAGACGTGGGTCGTATGCAAAACAAAGCACCTTCCCTAGACACACATTGTGGCCAAATATTAGCAAAACCGGTGAAGCGATTCATAAGTTATTGAAAAAAGAAAAAGCTTTAACATATTTGCCTTACAATTTTGCATTACAAACAAGGTGAACATAAGTCCTCAGTGACCTTGACATTGGAGTGTCAGACGTGGGTCGTATGCAAAACAAAGCACCATCCCTAGACACGCATTGTGGCCAAATATTATCAAAATCGGTGTGAAGTAATTCCTAATGAATTGAAAAATGGAAGGTGTAACTAACGCACGTACTACATGGACTAACGCTATATCCCCTCTTGCCTATCGGCGAGGTGATACATATAAAACATTACCTGTATTGCAGTGGCATTCAAACGTGTCGGCTGTTGTATTCTGGGTACACGTCTGTGTGTTGTCATCGAAACAGTGATTTTCTAGACATTTACCTCTGATCTCACAAAACTCTCCTGCAATAGAAAAATATGGTCACAAAAATGGTTACAAGGGGAGCATAATTATTGCATTGCTCTTGAGGTCCCGAACGTCTGTCCATCCGAGTACATTTACGTCGAAAAGTCAAAATGTTTGTAAGAGTTTCTCCAGTTAGAGTCCAGGGGCCCGTTTCACTAAACTTCTTACGACTAAAATGTTTGTAAGTAAAGATTTAGAATAGTCTGTAAATTTCAATTGATGGATTTACATTTATTGAGCATAGGCTGCATATGCAGCCTATGCTCAATAAATGTAAATCCAATACTTGTTTACATTTATTGAGCATAGGCTGCATATGCAGCCGATGCTCAATAAATGTAAATCCAATACTTGTTTACAAGAACACAATGTTATTGTGAAATTTACAGACTATCATAATTTTGCACTTACGAACATTTTAGTCGTATGAAGTTTAGTGAAACAGCCCCCAGTATGCCAATGTACTAATTTTGATGAATTAATTCATTAGTTGAGAAAAACACAGGTACATGTATATGAGCTTACCGGTACATACAATCCACTGTCAAATCACGATAATATTAATAATAATTCAAATATTAAATTGCAACCAGTTCAATAAAATTATATTACGTGAACTATAATATTGAGAAGTGTACATGTTTATGACTTACTATGTAAGTTGGTATATTTGCCAGCGACCTGTACAAATTATACAGGTATATATTCCCTTGGGGATAAATTCACGTTTATAGTTGTCACTGGAAATATGGGACTGTAACGTGATTTATGACAAGTGTAGCTCCTCATCAAATATCACACTCCGGTAGCCTGATAAGGATCTACATTGCTCGTTCGAAGAAGTATGACGGGTGGTTCCTTGACGGAATGGCGAACAGTGCAGATCCTGATCAGACTGTGCGGATGCACAGTCTGATCTGGATCTCCACTGGTCTCAAATCCTATAAACCACATTTTTCTAGTCACATCTACATTTATGGCATATTTACCTCATGTCTACATGAGTTCAACCAGTGATGAAATGGCACCTTTAGACACATGTGATCAGTTTAGCCCCCAGACCAGCCTGCACATCAGACCAGTCTGATCACGGGCTACACTGGTCACTGTTGAGTAACATGAATATTTAAGATTCAACAAAAAAGTGCAAGTGAATGGGGTTTAACGTCCCACCAACAGCTAGGGTCATATAGAGACGGGACCACAGTTTAAAGTCTCATCCGATAGACCAGTGGGATGGAAATACTATGAAAGTATTGTTGATGCCTAAGGCGAGGTTTGAACCCACAACCTCGTATTGGAAGTCAGGTGTTCTAACCCCTAGGCCACAACCCATCCCTATTATTCAACAAACGAGAGATTCAGTAAAATACTGTTTTATTGAAAAAAGAAAATTCATGCAGGAAGTGAACTTGGGCCAAATAGAATAGAGTGGCTACTGGGCATGAAAAATAAACACACAAGAAAATGTTGCCTGTCGGCACACGAATACCCCTGGAGGCCGTTTCACTAGCTAAACTTTGTAGGACTAAAATGTTTGTAAGTGCAAAATTATGATAGTCTGTAAATTTCACATTAACAATGTTTTCTTGTAAACAATTAATGGATTTTCATTTATTGAGTATAGGCTGCATAATAACAAATAATTCCAGCACAAAAATATTTACACAATTCCCTAACATTTCATTGGCTCGTAGCAAGTCTCTGTCCAAAATTTATATCCCAGTAAACTCCCAAGCCGAACTACTTTCCATAACCGTCAGGCGCAGTTAAAATAATTCTTAAGAAAACGGAAAATAAACACATTTTCTTGATGAATTAATTTAAAATGCTGGAATTATAAGGAATGAATGGCCTTTTTGTGGAATTTATCGGGGATATAAACTTGGAAAAGTCGCGGGAATACTGGACGAGGCCTTCCGGCCTTCGTCCAGTATTCCCACGACTTTTCCAAGTTTATACCCCGATAAAGTCCACAAAAATGCCATTCATTCCTATAATAATCATATTACTCACCAGTTATAGAGGTGTACTTTGAACTGGCGCGTTATTATTGTAAATATTATTGTAAACACGTGCTATTTTTAAATAGTTTATGTCATATGTTGTAGACATGGTATTTGTATACCAGCGCAAACACATTAACATTCGATATAATTGCTAATAACAGTAACATCGTTTAGTGCTCTAGTGGGTAGATCTGCTGTTTGGTGATCGGACGGTCGTGAGTTCGAATCCTGCAAAGGCATACATTTTTCTCTCGCTTTTACTATTTTGGACCCAGAGGAAACACACACATCCCGAAACAGTCGTGCATTTACTTTTACACAACATTATAAAACACTTCACTTTGAACCTAATCATTGTGAAATGCATTCTGCACATTTGTGAGTTATTGTGAGAACACCATGTCGAAAAATAAACCTCTCATTTCAGATAATAAACAAATAAATAAATGAAAAGTCATGCAGAGCATGATGTTATTAGCCGATCAAATCAGGGTTCAATATATGTCCACATTTTAGTAGTTACGGAATCTCAGGGAAAAGTGAGAGAAGTGTTGATTTCCTCCCCAACCAAATTCTCCCAGTTATATTTAGCTATCAATAGTATCTGATCATAGCAATACTTATGGTAGTCAAATGTAAACAATATTATTCCAGTTGAAAGAATTAACCTTTGAATATAGGTGAAGGCACTTAGCATTACACAAATATGTAGCAAGTCAATCGAAATCTCATAAATACCCATGCGGCCATCTTGAAAATATGATAATTACATGTATATACTGAATATTAGTGTAGTTTACGTAAATTCTTTAATATATCCATCGGAAATGTTTTTTAACAACTTACATCAATTTCCAAGTTAAGGACCATGACCTATTGGCTCATATATTGGCAATTTTCGACGTCCGTCAAGCAAAAAGTTCAATGACCTTGAAATGACCTTCAACTTGGTTTAAAAAATGGCACCCGGATTTTTTGGAAACCTTATACATTCAAGTTTATAACTAGATGGCCGCGGCCTGCATGTCGCGCCTTGTGGCGAGGCATGGGCACTAAAAAAACGATATAGTATAAGGAAAAACTTTAACAAAAAAACTTAACCAAAAACTTTAACCTGACACGTACGTACGTACGTACGTACGCCAAAGTGCCGACTATATCGCGCTTTCCGCAAGCGGGCGCAAAAAAAACTTTAACCAAAAACTTCAAAGTAATTTGACCTTGACATTGGGCACAGGGGCCGCACGGGAGGGGGGTAGAATGAAAATATAGTGGACAAGGGCCTACAAGAATGACGTTATGACAGTTTCAAGGTAATGGGCAAAGCAGTGCAGAGATATAGTATAACGAAAAACTTTAACCAAAAAACTTAACCAAAAACTTTAACCAAAAAACTTAAACCAAAAACTTAACCAAAAACTTTAACCAAAAAACTTAACCCTTAACTTAACCCAAAACTTCAAAGTAATTTGACCTTGACATTGGGCACAGGGGCCGCACGGGAGGGGGGTAGAATGAAAATATAGATGATGATAAACACCCATGTGAAGTTTCAAGGTAATGGGCAAAGCAGTTGCAGAGATATAGTATAACAAAAAACTTTAACCAAAAAAATTAACAAAAAAACTTAACCAAAAACTTTAACCAAAATACTTAACCAAAAACTTCAAAGTAATTTGACCTTGACATTGGGCAGAGGGGCCGCACGGGAGGGGGGTAGAATGAAAATATAGATGATGATAACCACCCATGTGAAGTTTCAAGGTAATGGGCAAAACAGTTGCAGAGATATAGTATAACGAAAAACTTTAAGCAAAAAACTTAACCAAAAACTTTAAGCAAAAAACTTAACCAAAAACTTCAAAGTAATTTGACCTTGACATTGGGCACAGGGGCTGCACGGGAGTGGGGGGGGGGGGGGTGGTAGAATGAAAATATAGATGATGATAAACACCCATGTGAAGTTTCAAGGTAATGAATGGGCAAAGCAGTTGCAGAGATATAGTATAACGAAAAACTTTAACCAAAATATTTAACCAAAAAACTTAACCAAAAACTTTAACCAAAAAACTTAACCAAAAACTTCAAAGCAATTTGACCTTGACATTGGGCACAGGGGCCGCACAGGAGGGGGGTAGAATGAAAATATAGATGATGATAAACACCCATGTGAAGTTTCAAGGTAATGGGCAAAGCAGTTGCAGAGATATAGTATAACAAAAAACTTTAACCAAAAAACTAACTTCCCAAAAAATCAATTACCACTTTAACCAAAAAAACTTAACCAAAAAACTTAACCAAAAACTTTAACCAAAGAACTTAACCAAAAACTTCAAAGTAATTTGACCTTGACATTTGGCACAGGGGCCACACGGGAGGGGGGTAGAATGAAAATATAGATGATGATAAACACCCATGTGAAGTTTCAAGGTAATGGGCAAAGCAGTTGCAGAGATATAGTATAACAAAAAACGTTAACCAAAAAAATTAACCAAAAATCTTAACCAAAAACTTTAACCAAAGAACTTAACCAAAAACTTCAAAGTAATTTGACCTTGACATTGGGCACAGGGGCCACACGGGAGGGGGGTAGAATGAAAATATAGATGATGATAAACACCCATGTGAAGTTTCAAGGTAATGGGCAAAGCAGTTGCAGAGATATAGTATAATGAAAAACTTTAACCAAAAAACTTAACCAAAAACTTTAACCAAAGAACTTAACCAAAAACTTTAACCAAAAACTTAACCAAACAACTTAACCAAAAACTTTAACCGGACACACGTACGTACGTACGTACCGCGTACGTACGTACGTACGTACGTACGTACGCCAAAGTGCCGACTATATCGCGCTTTCCGCAAGCGGGCGCGACAAAAACACCGTGCCATAAATTAACACGAGGTGCCGGAATCTTATATATATATACCTACAATTGCCCCTGGACTAGATGGCAAACAGCCTAACGTTAGTGTTTATTTATAGCCAAATTGGAAACCGCCTAACTTTTGTTTACAGAACTCTTGTAGTGAAAATGTTTATTTATAGCCAAATTGTGTTATTTCGCTATATTTAAAGTTTTCAACAGAGATAATGGCAAAAAATGAAAAATTATCCGGTTGATGTAATTTGGAAGTGATACAACAAATTTCGCGTTTGTAGATTACAGAATATAGGAGAAAAGGGTGGTTACAAACTTTTTCACAAACCAATGGATAACCAATATATAGTCGATCTATAAATAGATCGGCTAATAATAAACGTGGATGCATGTGGTTCATAATTACCATGTCAATTGTTGCTACATGTAATAAAGATGCATTAAAAAAAACAAAAAAACACAAAAACAACATTTAAAAAAAAATAATATATATATATAATGGCCAAAGTGAGGATTGAACGCATGCAGTGCAAAATTAAAATCAAGTGCCACCGTTGGCTGCCAGTTTACCCACTGCTCCAGTATGAGAAACTGTTTTGTCAATTGCAATATATCGATCATGACTATAGCGACGCGCCATAATAAACAGGGAAATACCTACAGGAATTCCATGTTTATTTATACACCAATGTTTATATAAACAAAGCATGTAAACAACGCCATGCCAGGCTGGTATACTTATAGTATGTATGTACAGAGCTCCAGATAATGTGCATATTGGCGTATTTTACACATTTATTGTAGCAGAATACGCATTGATTATCAACAGTGGGAGTACAAAATACTCACAGCAATGTGAAAATGCACATTGATTGTCAAATTGAGTAGTTAAAATACTGTAATAAAGTTGAAATTTACTTAGTTGAGCTGCAACTGGTTGCATTTTGCAGCTCAACTAAGTAAATTTCCACTGCATTACAGTACATTTGTACATTCGTGCAGTACAGTATAAATAAGTGAATAAGTAACAATACACAGAAATAAGTGAATGTTAAATTTGTTTTGATCCCTATTTAATAATGAAGAAAATCAATAATAAATTTGTAAAAAATATAATACGCATTGAATTTCAAATCAGGGTACAATACTCTTTAGACACAAAGCTTATCGGGAGCGATGTATGTATGTTATATATGTTGGAAGCTTATCTGGAGCTCTGTATGTATGTTATAGATGTTGGAAGCTTATCGGGGTATGTATGGTATAGATGTTGGAAGCTTATCGGGAGCTCTGTATGTATGTTATATATGTTGGAAGCATATCGGGAGCTCTGTATGTATGTTATATATGTTGGAAGCTTATCTGGAGCTCTGTATGTATGTAATAGATGTTGGAAGCTTATCGGGAGCTCTGTATGTATGTTATATATGTTGGAAGCTTATCGGGAGCTCTGTATGTATGTTATATATGTTGGAAGCTTATCTGGAGCATTATATGTATGTTATAGATGTTGGAAGCTTATCGGGAGCTCTGTATGTATGTTATAGATGTTGGAAGCTTATCTGGAGCTCTGTATGTATGTTATACATGTTGGCTATCACCATGTTTACAAATTTGGAGTTTTTGGCTTGACTGCTATTGGATGAGAGATGGACCATGCAGGCCTCGACAAATCCACTTGCTCGTCCGCTTGTATTGACGAGTGAATTTTCTATTACGACAAGTGGTAATTTGAAGAGACATGCGTGCGACATAAACATGGAAACATACAGGAATGCACAAGTTGATATCCAATCTGGACAAGTGAAAACATAAGAATGTGTTGAGGACTGTGGACAACTTTGGACAGAATTATTCTGGACACAGCCAGACAACACCCAGAATTGCTGTGAATGAGAAGGTCACACACACATGTATATGTTTACTCATGGGTAGGTAGATATGAACTAAGTATAACTATTTTTCCCGAAATGTATTATTTCATATAGTACTAATGACTGCATATATTTGATGATTAAAAGTATGCAGAATTATTATACTGAATTTATTACATTATCACAGCCAAAATGGCTGTGATAATGTAATAAATCCAGTATAATAAAAATTAATAAATTTATCCTAAAATTGAAAATTTCTCCTTCAAAAGTATACTTTGCAATGTTGGTGAAATAGGCTGCAGGACACAGCCACACAACACCCTGAATTGCTGTGAATGAGAAGGTCAGACACACACGTATATGTTTACTCCTGGGGAGATGGGAACTAAGTCTACGCTTATAAACTCACCATGTGTAAATACTAAATATAGTAATTTCCCAGGTTAACTACACGTTTGGTGCAAATATCCACTCCGGACAAAATATATATACCCTTGTCCAAAAATCATCAAGGATGTTTTGTCCAACGGTACATTTGAAAGAAGTCGAGGGTTTTTTGTTTGTTTGTTGGTGTTTAACGGCCTATCAACAGCTAAGGTCATGTAAGGCCGGGTAAACGGGTTCAATCCCATTTTAACCTTGTAAAAATCATCACGGGCGTTTTGTCCACATTTCCAAATCCACCAAAGGTGTTTTGTCCATCTTGCAAAATCATCAAGGGGGTTTTGTCCATTTATGAAAAGGGTGTGATTTTGTTCTCAAACATATGAAAATTACTTGCAAAAATGCAGATCCAAATGAGACGGCCAATACCACTATACAGGTGTTGAAAGAGTTAACAGTGCTGAATTATTTTTTGTTGTCTGCAGTTTATTTTTTATTTTCCATTTTCTCATAAAAAACATATTTTGACAGCACTTTAGAATCATTTCCAATGGAAATGATTCTAAAGTGCTGTCAAACCATGTTTTTATTGAGAAACAAGAGTTCCGAAGGTCACAATATACGCCTGTCGAGGCTAGGCCAGTCAACAAGGTGAGATAACTCACTGAAAACCAGTAGGCTTCTTCGTCTTGCCTTGATAAACATGTATCCCGATTTTGGTTACGATCGGTGAAGTAGAACAAAGATGGACAAGGATACATACATCTTTGGCATTTTGTATGTGACAGTTGAATCTGGTTATACCCCTTATGTGAGTATTACGATATTCGTAATCCTATTTTAGGGGAAAGGGGCCAAGTGATTTGGTGTGGTATGGACCTGACATCAGGTCAGGTTATTCTAATTTCAGGGCTGAATATATTTGTTCTCGATGTAAATATTCTGTTCTGATTTTGGGATTTTCCCCCCAATGCAGCAGGTTAAAATGGGATCAAACCCGTTTACCCAGCCTTACATGACCTTAGCTGCTGATAGGCCATTACACTAATAAACAAACAGTGCAAAAATTAAATATGGCTGCCAAGGGGAGATAAGTCATCGGAAATTTTTCAAAATCAATAGGCTTCTTCGTGTTGCTGTGATAAAGATGTATACCAAATTTGGTTAGGAGTGTTAAGTAGAACTTGAGTTATTGCGTGGACAAGGATACATAGTGCGAAAAATAACAAGAATTCCGCCACGGAAGCAGTGTCGTGCCTGCCAAGGCATTTGACCGTGAACATTACAAGTAAATAAATGACCTTGACTTTAAGAATTTGGATGTGGGGGTGTGCAAAATGAAGCATCATCCATACACAAACATTGATGTGAAATATTATCAAAGTGTGGCAAGGGGTTAAAGAGATATTGTGAAAAAACAATAACTTTAACGCATTTCTGTTACAAAACCGGTGAACATTACTAAGTAAATAAATGACCTTGACCTTCAGAATTCGGATGTGGGGGTGTGCGTAATGAAGCATCATCCCTAGACAAATATTGATGTGAAATATTATCAAAGTGTGGCAAGGGGTTAAAGAGATATTGTGAAAAAACAATAACTTTAACGCATTTCTGTTACAAAAACGGTGAACATTAAAAGTAAATAAATGACCTTGACCTTCAGAATTTGGATGTGGGGGTAGATCGTTATCAGGCTAGATGACTGTGTTATTTGACCAGGAGCTACACTAGCCATAAAACCTGTAAGCCCCTAAGCCCATTTCTTCAGTCACAGCCAGGTATGTATATATACCTGTAGGCTGTATGTCTGATGTCGACAGGTTGTCCTGGAGACAATTTGATAAATCCTGCAGGGCTCCAGATAAGCTGTGTATTTGCTTATAAATACCCAATTAAAATTGCCAAAAAGCCAATTGAATTTGGTAGCGAGTACCAAAAAGCAATACAACTTTTGTGGTATCTTTATCATGCTGTAGAAAACAATAAACAGACAAAAAATATAGCATATTTTACTTATTTTCCACGAAAACACATTGGTATTTCATTAGAATTGTCTCCAAGGAGATAATTCTAATGAAATGACAAGACATGTTTTCATTTCGAAGCAAATTATTCAATAATTGCTGTCAGTTGATGTGTAAACAGTAGTGTGATTTTATTTTACCCAATTAAAATTTTGAAATACCCAATTGCTTCAGAAATGATGGAGTGACAATACTCAATTACTAATTCCTTATCTGGAGCACTGGTGTATGCACTGTTCGACATCTGATAGTATAAAATCTATGCACGTTTACTGGAAGTCCAGGGGACTGGGGAAAATACTTTGAGTTAACCCTTTCACCCCCTAAGCATATTGGAATAGATTTTGATATGTTAATTTTGCAACCAATCCAACTGTCACAAAATGATTTTCAGGCTGGTCCATTTATAAAAAGGGGGTGTTTTAGTTCTTAAAAATATGAAAATTACTTGCAAAAATTGCAGATCCTGATGAGATGGCTCGACACGAGCCGGTTCATCTGGATCTACACTTTTTGCCAATACCACTATACAGGCCTGTGGTGTTGAAAGGGTTAACGGTACATATACCCACTCAGTAGGCGCAAATGTTCTTTAAATCAGAGACATCATCCGAGACATTTTCTGGCAAACTAAACATTCATTCACCATTACACCACGTTGTGAGTGGCATTATTATACATTTTATATCAGACGTAAATTTTCACACTGATATCAGGGGCGATAACCGTGTTTCCTTAAACTGTTAACAGACATTACTATTTATTCTCTATGTTTATTTTTTGATGTGCAATGATCATACTTTTTAATCTGTCGAACATATTAATTTTTCAGGTGACGCATTTAATTAGTATAAATAATTAAACAAGAGGGCCATGATGGCCCTAATTCGCTCACCTGACTCCATGAACACCAGACGAGAATATGACATTGAGTTCATGTGTTTTAAAAAAATTGTGCTATTTTTAGATGGCGGTCATCTTGGATTAAGCGATGACTCTCATTTTACCAAATCTGAAAATGTTTCACCCAAGGATCTGAACTTCCTATGAAGTTTGGCCAGCATCGGCCATGTGGTTCCTGAGAAAAAGACGTTCAAAATCTCGAATAAATGGACCTTTTGGGGGCCATCATGAATGACATAATCATCCCATTCCGACAAATATTGCACCAGAGCAATCGCCTCATCTATACCTTCAATTTGATATATGACATCAGCATATTCGGTCAAAAATAAAATTTGATCCCAATTTGACCCCACAGGCCATGCCCATTTTTGACCCCGGGGTCACCATTTTCACAACTTTGAAAGAGCATTGAAAATCGATCATTCCTACGAAGTTTAGTCAAAATCCGGCTAGCGGTTCATGAGAAGAAGATTTTTTAAGAATGTATGCTATTTTTAAACGGCGGCCATCTTATATTAGTGATGACCTCCATTTTAACAAATCTGAAAAGGCTTCACACATGGACCATAACTTTTAAGTTTGGCTACCATGGGCCAAGCAGTTCATGTGAAGAAGAATTTTGAAATCTCTAATAAAAGAACCTTTTGACATTTTGGCGGCCATCTTGGATAACATAGCAATCTGATTTCGACAAAAAATGCACCAGAGTGATCGCCTCATTGATACCTTCAATTTGATATATAACATGACCATATTCGGTGAAAAATAAAATTTGACCCCACGTGCCACGCCCATTTTTGACCCCGGGGTCACCATTTTAACAACTTTGAAAGAGCATTGCACATTGATCATTCCTACCAAGTTTCGTCGAAATCCGGCCAGCGGTTCATGAGAAGATTTTTTAAGAATTTATGCTATTTTTAGACGGCGGCCATCTTGGATTATCGATGACCTCCATTTTAACAAATCTTAAAAGGCTTCACCCATGGACCATAACTTTTAAATTTGGCTACCATGGGCCAAGCGGTTCATGTGAAGAAGAATTTTGAAATCTCTAATAAAAGAACGACCTTTTGACATTTCGGCGGCCATCTTGGATGACATAACAATCCGATTTCGACAAAAAATGAACCAGAGTGATCGCCTCATTGATACCTTCGATTTGATATATATCATGACCATATTCGGTCAAAAAGAAATTTTGACCCCAATTTGACCCCACGGGCCACGTCCATTCTTGACCCCGGGGTCACCATTTTAACAACTTTGAAAGAGCATTGCACATCGATCATTTCTACCAAGTTTCGTCGAAATCCGGCTAGCGGTTCATGAGAAGATTTTTTAAGAATTTATGCTATTTTTAGACGGCGGCCATCTTGGATTATCGATGACCTCCATTTTAACAAATCTTAAAAGGCTTCACCCATGGACCATAACTTTTAAATTTGGCTACCATGGGCCAAGCGGTTCATGTGAAGAAGAATTTTGAAATCTCTAATAAAAGAACGACCTTTTGACATTTCGGCGGCCATCTTGGATGACATAACAATCCGATTTCGACAAAAAATGAACCAGAGTGATCGCCTCATTGATACCTTCGATTTGATATATATCATGACCATATTCGGTCAAAAAGAAATTTTGACCCCAATTTGACCCCATGGGCCACGTCCATTCTTGACCCCGGGGTCACCATTTTAACAACTTTGAAAGAGCATTGCACATCGATCATTTCTACCAAGTTTCGTCGAAATCCGGCTAGCGGTTCATGAGAAGATTTTTTAAGAATTTATGCTATTTTTAGACGGCGGCCATCTTGGATTAGCGATGACATCCATTTTAACAAATCTGAAAAGGCTTCACCCATGGACCATAACTTGTAAGTTTGGCTACCATGGGCCAAGCGGTTCATGTGAAGAAGAATTTTGAAATCTCTAATAAAAGAACGACCTTTTGACCTTTCGGCGGCCATCTTGGATGACATAACCATCCGATTTCGACAAAAAAATGCACCAGAGTGATCGCCTCATTGATACCTTCAATTTGATATAAGACATGACCATATTCGGTCAAAAATAAAATTTGACCCAAATTTGACCCCACGGGCCACGCCCATTTTTGACCCCGGGGTCACCATTTTAACAACTTTGAAAGAGCATTGTACATCGATCATTCCTACTAAGTTTTGTCGAAATCCGGTTGGCGGTTCTTGAAAAGATTTTTGAAGAATTTGTGCTATTTTTAGACGGCGGCCATCTTGGATTACGTAATGACGTCATTTTAACAATTTTGTAATCCCCCTACCTAAGGACCATGACCATGAAGTTTGGTGACTATAGGCCCAATGGTTACCGAGGAGAAGACGTTTGAAAATGTTCACGGACGACGGACGACGACGACGACGACGACTGACACATTGCGGTAACAATAGCTCACATGAGCTTCGCTCAGGTGAGCTAAAAATACCATGCCTCATTTGCATATGAAAATAGCCTGATACCACCGCGCGTCATTATCAGTAAAATAAATATTTCTAAATGATTATACCTGTATAGCGAGCACTCGTTTTCTTCAGAATTGGTGGAATAATGGCACAATTATACACTTATTCAATTCCTATAAAGAACAGTGTGTGCCTACTGAGTGGGCATGTACCTTTAACCCTTTGAACCCGAAAGCCTGCTATAGCGGTTTATGCAAACAGTGCAGATCCAGATGAGCCGGCTCGTAACGAGCAATGGAAATGATTCCAATGGAAATGATTCAAAAGTACAGCCAAACCAATTTTTCATTACGAATGAATGATGGATTGGTGTTCAGTATATATGTTCCGTTTTTCTCAACAAAAACATTGTTTGGCCGAACTTTAGAATCACTTCCAATGGAGTGTGATATTTGATCAGGAGCTACAAAGTTAAAGTGAATGGGTTTAACGTCCCAGCAACAGCTAAGGTCATATAGAGACGGGACCTCAGTTTAAAGTCTCATCTGACAGACCAGTGGAATGGAAAAACTGAGTATTTTTCACGCCTATGTTTGAACACACAACCTCCAGATTGGAAGTCAGGTGTTCTAACCCTTAGGCCACAACCCATACTGCAACAAGAGGAGATAACGTATATGATATTTATGCAACAAGAGGAGATAACTCACCCTCATAATATTGGACACACGGGCATTTCCATGTATGCCCATGTATGATACAAGTAGCGTTGTTTTCACAGGGCACACCTGTACAGTCAGGGTTACGACAATCCTGCCCCTCGTAACCAACGGTACAGTTACATTCATAACTGCCGTCAGTGTTTGTACAGTTGCCGTCGTTCCCACATTGGTCGACATTTTTACACTCATCAGTATCTTTCTCACAGTTTCTGCCTGAAATAGAGATTTGATTTATTGGTATTTAACAGCCTATCAACAACTAAGGTCAACATTAAAGCCAAAGCATGTAACCTGCTGTATTGGGGAGAAAATCCCAAAATCAGAACGGAATATTTACTATAGGAATGAATGGCCTTTTTGTGGAATTTATCGGGGTATAAACTTGGAAAAGTCGCGGGAATACTGGACGAAGGCCGGAAGGCCTCGTCCAGTATTCCCGCGACTTTTCCAAGTTTATATCCCCGATAAATTCCACAAAAAGGCCATTCATTCCTTATAATTCCAGCATTTGAAATAAATTCATCAAGAAAATGTGTTTATTTTCCGTTTTCTTAAGAATTATTTTAACTGCGCCTCACGGTTATGGAAAGTAGTTCGGCGTGGGAGTTTACTGGGATATAAATTTTGGACAGAGACTTGCTACGGGCCAATCAAATGTTAGGGAATTGTGTAAATATTTTTGTGCTGGAATTATATGAAAATAAATATATATTCAGCACTGAAATGAGAATAACCTGACCGGGTGTCAGGTCCATACAACACCAAGTCACTCGACTCCTTCCCCTAAAAGTAATAGGCCTGAAATGGAGAATATCGTATTCTGACCTCCTGAATCAGGGCCTACAATGTTCGCCATTCAATCAATTAAACACCCATAATGCTTCTAACTTATAGTGCTGATTCTTGTTAGCTTCATGACTGGAAGATCAGAAGCTTGTATATCCACAAACGTCATAATGCCCAATTTCTCCAATCACAACCGTATTTTCTCATTGACAGAATATTGCATTAACGTTTTCACCCCTAAGCAACTGGAATGGACATTGATATGTTAATTTTCCAACCAATCCAATTAGCATAAAATAATTGTCAGACTAGTCCATTTATGAAAAGGGGGTGTTTTTTGCTCTCAAAAATATGAAACTTACTTGCAACAAGAGTGCCGCAAGTCACAAAATACGCCCGTCGAATATGGGCCAGACAGCGAAGATGCAGAAATGTGAAGCTGTCACAAAGGCAAGAAACATTAATGAGAATTTGAAAGTCTATAGCATTATTTCTTCATCTCGTTGTGCTAAACATGTATACTAATTTAGGCAGAGATAGAAAAGTAGAGTGTAAAGTAGAAATGATAGGGAATTGGATACAATAATGTAGAAAAAATGGCTAAGTTAAAAAGGTGATATTTATGTTAAAAAATATTTTTTCGGCATAAAATCACCAAGGTGCACATCTTCAATATGTGTAGAAGACGTGTGTATAGTTTCAGAACGATCGACTGAACAGTTTCGGAGGAGTTGTGTACACAAACTCTGTATTGTATATAGAATTGCATAGAAAAATGTAGAAACAAAAATTCCGCCACGGAAGCGGTGTCACGCCTACCGAGGCATTTGACCGTGAACATTACAAGTAAATAAATTACCTTCAGAATTTGGATGTGGGGGTGTGTGTAATGAAGCATCATCCGTAGACAAACATTGATGTGAAGTATTATCAATGTCTGGAAAGTGGTTAAACAGATATTGTGAAAAAACCATAACTTTAACGCATTTCTGTTACAAATCCGGTGAACATTACAAGTACAGTTGAACTTCGATGGGTCGAACAGCCTGCGGGGTTAAGTTTTAGTTCGACCCATCCGTTGTTCGACCCATCGGGATTTTCTACTGTAACCATTTCATGTCTACGAGTTGGTCAGTGTACTAAGTGAAACAAGCCGTCATTACGACACGTTGTTTCATATAAATGCGCTTACATTTGCATTTACGGTTGATTGTCACAGTCGTTTATTAACAGAAACAGGCTTTAATAAAATAAAGAAAGCGGCAAACTCATGTGTGTTTTTATTTACATAGCCATTATACAGCAATAGAACATGAGAACAACAACAGAAAATGATTACGAAATTTAAATTGGCGGACTTGATTGCCCCGTCCGATACGATCATGTGAAAGCATCTCTGATTTTGTACCTATTGGCATTTTCGTAATTTCATGACAAATATTTATCTAATCAAATATAAATCTTTGTGAGTGAATATGTATTTGCCATAAAATGATGCGCATGCTTGTAAATATAAAATTACATCGCTCGTCATACACTGATAAATCAATAGATGCATGCCCAGTCGCCCCATCACTACTTCGGACCCGGAACCACATTCACTGCATATCATAATTTACTATCACATGGAACCCAGTCCCATAAATTACCACTTTAATTAACTAACAACTTCGCCGGCATTGGTCAATGCATAATTACCACGTATGCTGGTCACGACTGCCGTTATTGTATACGCTCAAATGACCACTTGAGATTTGTTTGACAACCGGTTAACAATAGGTGTGAAAGTCAATCAATCGTCTGACATGTTCGAGTTTTTGTGGTGTTTATAGTGGATTTATACACGACCGGGCGTGACAGCGATTCGAGGCATTGAGGGTTGTTCACAAGTTCGACCTATACCGGGTAGTTTTAACGTATTTATATAGGAATTCTGCCGGGACCTAAAGGCTAGTTCGAGGCAAGCATGGCTGACGAGTTTACCAGGGTTCGACCCATCGAAGTTCGACTGTAAATAAATGACCTTGACCTTCAAAATTTAGATGTGGGGGTGTGTGTAATGAAGCATCATTCCTAGACAAACATTGATGTGAAATATTATCAAAGTCTGGCAAGGGGTTAAAGAGATATTGTGAAAAAACAATAACTTTAATGCATTTCTGTTACAAAACCGGTGAACATTACAAGTAAATAAATGACCTTGACCTTCAGACTTTGGATGTGGGTGTGTGCGTAATGAAGCATCATCCCTAGTCAAACATTGATATGAAATATTTTCAATGTCTGGCAAGGGGTTAAAGAGCTATTGTGAAAAAACAATAACTTTAACGCATTTCTGTTACAAAACCGGTGAACATTATAAGTAAATAAATGACCTTGACCTTGAGAATTTGGATGTGGGGGTGTGTGTATGAAACATCATCCCTAGACAAACATTGATGTGAAATATTATCAATGTCTGGCAAGGGGTTAAAGAGATATTGTGAAAAAACAATAACTTTAACGCATTTGCCTTACAAAAAAAGCGGACGACACGGACGACGACGATGACGACGACGACGACGACGACGACGACGACGCGGACGACGACGACGGAAAATGCGACGACTATAGTCGCGCCTCTGCTAAAGCAGGCGCGACAAAAATGGCTAAGTTAAAAAGGCGATATTTTTGTTAAAAAATATTTTTTTCGGCATAAAAAAACACCAAGGTGCACATCTTCAATATGTGTAGAAGACGTGTGTATAGTTTCAGAACGATCGACTGAACAGTTTCAGAGGAGTTGTGTACACAAATTCTGTACCGTATATATAATTGTATAGAAAAATGTAGAAAAAAATGGCTAAGTTAAAAAGGTGATATTTTTGTTAAAAAATATTTTTTTGGCATAAAAACACCAAGGTGCACATCTTCAATATGTGTAGAAGACGTGTGTATAGTTTCAGAACGATCTACTGAGCGGTTTCGGAGGAGTTGTGTACACAAACTCTGTACCGTATATATAATTGTATAGAAAAATGTAGAAAAAAATGGCTAAGTTAAAAAGGTGATATTTTTGTTAAAAAATATTTTTTCACCATAAAAACACCAAAAACCCCAAGGTGCACATCTTCAATATGTGTAGAAGATGTGTGCATAGTTTCAGATCGATCGACTGAAAGGTTTCGGAGGAGTTGTGTACACAAACTCTGTACCGTATATAGAAATGTATAGAAAAATGAAGAAAAAATGGCTAAGTTAAAAAGGCGATATTTTTGTTAAAAAATATTTTTTCGGCATAAAAACACCAAGGTGCACATCTTCAATATGTGTAGAAGACGTGTGTATAGTTTCAGATCGATCGACTCTACGGTTTTGGAGGAGTTGTGTACACGAACTATGTGCTTTTTCTTCAGCCGCCCGCCCGCCCGCCGTGCGGTAAATCATAATACGTACCGTTTTTTAAAAACGGTCGTATAAAAAGTGGAGATCCTGATGAGACGGCTCGTCACGAGCCGGCTCATCTGGATCTACACCTTTTGCCCATACCACTATACAGGCCTGTGGTGTAGAAAGGGTTAACTATCAAGGAATTGGCAATTTAGGGGTGGGTGAAAGGGGTAAACAATAATACCTTGATAACCCGTCGTGGAACAGTCACAGGAATAATTGCCATCGAGGTTGGTACACATGGACTGGTGCTGACATGGCTGTATTTTATCACACTCATCTATGTCTATTTCACAGTGTGGACCTTTCCAGTCTGCAAATTATTAATTAGTTGATTGATTGATTGATTGATTGATTGATTGATTGCTTGCTTGCTTGGTTCACCTATTTTTTTTTCTTCAGAAATTGTGAAGGGGCCTGGGGCCGTATCACTAAATTTTGTACGACTAAAATGTTCGTAAGTGCAAAATTATGCTAGTCTGTAAATTTCACATTAACAAGATATACATGTACTTGTAAAGAATTATTGTATTTACATTTATTGAGTATAGGCTGCATATGCAGCCTATGCTCAATAAATGTAAATTCATCAATTGAAATGTACAGACTATTCTAAATTTGCACTTACAAACATTTTAGTCGTACAAAGTTGAGTGAAACGACCCCTGGGCCTTCTGATTATGTGACAAAAAGGCGCAATTTTTGTGAAATTGCAAAATTGTGAGAAAAAAAAAGGAGACATTTTCACCAAAATTGAAAATCAAATAATTAACATGGTAATACTAAAATGTTAAGGATGATAGCAACTTTCAATCATGATTGAACAATATAATGTGGATGGTGCATGGAATAATGATGTAAGCACCTGTGCCTCAATTGTGAAAAAAACATCATATTTCCGATCGTGAAGCCACAAGATCGGACCCTATTACATGAAGAGGGGAGAAACACAAGAAATGAGAAAAAAAATAAGCTAAAAAATATTTTGTTACTCCCTCTATAACACTTATATGTATATGTATAAGTGTTATAGAGGGAGTAACAAAATATTTTTTAACTCATTTTTTTTTCATTTATATATTCTTTTAGGCATATTTAATGTATTTATAGACCTCGGTCCGTTACTTTAACCTGTGGGAAGGAAAGCCCTGTAACGATATGGCCTCTTCCTCAGTGTTCATGTCGGTGCAACAGTGTTGGTAAATAATATAACTGGCTGAAACCAGACAAATTGCGTAAATGGCATCCATAGAATATATAAGGACGTCTGTTGCGGATGGCTCGTTAATAGGATACAAATTGCTCGCTAATTGATATACACTCAGTTTGGCTTGTTGTAATGCTGCGTGCCAATACAGTATGATTGCAAACCTACTGTGTTGTTCGTCTTAGAGAGGTTCCAGACCGGGGGCCCGTTTCACTAAACTTCGTACGACTAAAATGTTCGTAAGTACAAATTTAGGATAGTCTGGAAATTTCACTTGATTGGATTTACATTTATTGAGCATAGGCTGCATATGCAGCCTATGCTCAATAAATGTAAATCCAATAATTGTTTACAAGAAAACAATGTTAATGTGAAATTTACAGACTATCATAACTTTGCACTTACGAACATCTTAGTCTTACGAAGTTTAGTGAAACGGCCCCCAGGCCCAGGTGCAACTCAGGTGGTGATCACAAGAACGTTACAGCCCTGCTTGTAACATATGTATAGTTACATTGATTACATTTTCAATGGAAACAGTATTTTTGTGCATTATTGGCCCATATTGCATTCGCAATACAGTACACTACACCTTAAGAGTAAATAAATACTGAAATATTTTCGGTTCTATTTTTCTTATTTCTCAACCAAAGTATATATTGTGACCAACAAGACGGTGCAAATGGTGGTCACCACATATATTTTTGATAAGAAGTAGAGATATTATTTAATTTTTTCTGTCACAAAAAAATGTGTATCTTCAGCATGTATGTGTTAGGCATTATTGACTTACATATGGCATCTGCGCAGTTACAGACATAGGTGTCCAATCCATCGACACAGACACCACCATGTTGACATGGGCTGGTTGTGGGACAATCATTGATGTTTGCATCGCATGTATCTCCAGTGTAACCTACAGGAAACAAGGGTTGATTGGTTGGTTGTTTGGTTGATTGATTGATTGATTGATTGATTTATGGATTGATTGACATTCATACCTCACATGTCTCCAATGTAACCTACATGGAAACAATGATTGAGTGAATGGTTGATTGGTTGATTGATTGATATATTGATTGGCATTGGTACCACACATGTCTATATAGTGTGTACTACAGGAAACATTTACTAGTTGGTCGGTTGGTTGCTCGACTGTTGTTTTGATTGATTGATTAGTCATTCCTTAAAAGTAATAGGAGTGGTACTAATCTTACTCACTATAACTAGATTCAACTCTCAAGTAACAACGAAGCCAAAATAAAACAGATTTGGGGATTCCGGGAGCTCCATCGTCAAATTACATTTCACAACCTGTCGCCCTCACAAACATCTTAGAACATCTATCACCAGCAAACTCCACATACCCTGTACACAAGAACAGTTGAAGCTCTGCGTCGCTTGCTGCGAATTGCACGTCGCTCCATTCAAGCACGGGAACTTCGCACAGTAGTCAATGGCAACCGCACATGTGTAACCTTTGTAACCATGGTCACAGCTACAGTTGAACGACTCAACATCCTGAAAATGGAATCCCACATTAACGAGTGCATCGTTATTACAAGGCTAATCCCCTCACTGACAGCCTTGAATATTTACTACGTAGATGGACAATCATAACTTATGGCAAATATTTAGCAGTGTTTCGTTGGATTTATAATTTAATATATAAAGATGATAAACAAGCATAACAATTCTAATCTGACTTATATTTCAGATATATTAGTTAGCTCAGTGGCGTATCTGGGCGGCAAAGGGTGTGAACACACCCCCTATAATTTGGTTAGTCGTGGGCAGAAACTCTGCAAAACTCCCGCGCCTCGGACGGTAGAGTAGAGATTACTTGCCGCAACTATAATTTGGTTATGTTTGTATTTACGTTTTTCTGAGGGAAATCACTACAATATAAATTATGTGGCTATATGGCTGTGACTGGAGAGATGGTATTTGTAACCAATGTAGCTCCTGACCAAATAGCACACTCCTGTAGCCTGATAACGATCTATATCGCTTGTTAAAAGCATTGCAGGTGTTTCATTGATGGAATGGCGAACAGTGTAGATCATGATCAGACTGTGCGGATGCACAGGCTGATCTGGATCTACACTGGTCCACTTTCTCCAGTCGCAGACACAAATAGGAAAACTAGTTTTACCATCACTATAATCGAGGTAATATTTAACGAAGAAATCAATATTTGTTTATGTGGAAGGATGATTCTGTTTTATAGTTATATCTTGGAAGACTCCAGCATCGTGGAGTAGACGGAATATAACATAATGATATGATATTGGTACCTAAGAGCTTCCGCATCCCTTTGCAAAGTTAATCCCACAAATATTCGCACCCCTTTTGTCTAGAACCTGGGGGCCGTTTCACTAAACTTCGTAATGTTCATAAGTGCAAATTTAGGATCGTCCAGAAATTTCAATTGATGGATTTACATTTATTGAGCATATGCTGCATATGCAGCCTATGCTCATAAATGTAAATCCAATAATTGTCTGCAAGAAAATGTTGTTTCAAATGCTGGAATTATAAGGAATGAATGGCCTTTTTGTGGAATTTATCGGGGATATAAACTTTGAAAAGTCGCGGGAATACTGGACGAGGCCTTCTGGCCTTCGTCCAGTATTCCCGCGACTTTTCCAAGTTTATACCCCGATAAATTCCACAAAAAGTTCCATTCATTCCTATAATATTTTTTATTTCATTACTTCTCACACCAACGTGGTTAGCTAATGTTACCATTTTGCAACTACATACACACGTCATTATATATGACCACCACCTCTAACATACACACATCATTAGATATGACCACCACCTCCACTAAAGATTTTCCAACGTCGGTTGATAGTGTAAATGTTATTCTAAAATTAAATTTTGCACTTACAAACTTCTTAGTCTTATGAAGTTTAGTGAAACGGGCCCCTGATACTTACGCCAGTAGTGGAGTTGGTTATGTTAATGCACTGTCCATTCATGCAAGGATTGTCACTGCAGGATCTATTCAGCTGAAAATATAGGTTTATCACTGGAGACATGGGGCTTATGGGTTTTGCAACCAGTGTCGATCCAAATCAGGATCTGCACTGTTCGCCATTCCATGAATAAAACGCCTGTCATTGCTTATAACAAGCAACATTATAAGTTATTGTGATTCTACAAAGTCAATATGGTGTCATATATTGCCCGGCTGAATCGATATTCGCCTGAGGCGCAGTCGAGGAGGAATATACCTTCAGATGAGCAATATGACACCATACTGACTTTGTAGAATCACAATAACCAATTTGTCATACCTTAGATTTTTTATAGTTTTACAAGCGTACAACGTCATAGAAATATGGCACCAAATGGCACAACTTCATGACGTTACAAATATTACCCGACGTCATCCTGACATGAACTAGTACAAGTATGTTTATTATAGGAATTAATTGTTGTGGAATTTATCGGGGTATAAACTTGGAAAAGTCGCGGGAATACTGGACGAAGGCCTCGTCCAGTATTCCCGCGACTTTTCCAAGTTTATATCCCCGATAAATTCCACAAAAAGGCCATTCATTCCTTATAATTCCAGCATTTGAAATAAATTCATCAAGAAAATGTGTTTATTTTTCGTTTTCTTAAGAATTATTTTAACTGCACCTCACGGTTACGGAAAGTAGATCGGCATGGGAGTTTACTGGGATATAAATTTTGGACAGAGACTCGCTACGGGCCAATCAAATGTTAAGGAATTGTGTAAATATGTTTGTGCTGGAATTATAACATGGCAATTTCTGGACCATCTAACTTTTGTTGTCTTAGTTAGGTTGTTGTCTTAGTTACGTCATTCATTACCAATCTCTATGACTATGTTTCGGATGTTATTTCCAAAATTGCTAGTTTTCGACTCAGCCTTGAACCACCGCCATTTCGATTCGAGCCAATATTGACGGGCTTAACAGGTAATATGGGCTCATAGTACCCGTCAAGCTGACCAATCAAAATGCGACAAATTTATCTGCAGTATGACAAAGATCATTATCAGGCTACAGGGTGCCGATTAACTAAACTTTGTACGACTAAAATGTTTGTAAGTGCAAACTTAGGATCGTCTGTAAATTTCAATTGATGAATTTACATTTATTGAGCATAGGCTGCATATGCAGCCTATGCTCAATAATGTAAATCCACTAATTGTTTACAAGAAAACATTGTTAATGTGAAATTTACAGACTATCATAATTTTGCACTTACAAACATTTTAGTCGTACAAAGTTTAGTGAAACGGCCCCCAGGAGTGAGCTATAGTAATAAAGTGTATTTTATTATCAAGTTTATCAGGCGAGGCTACAAAACGTGTAGGAATTCCGAGGATGGATGAGGAATTCCAAACATTTCCAAGCCATTCTTGACAAACTTGATACATGTACAAAGAAAAAATATCCTGTTCGGCTAAAAATATACAGAGAATACCAGGCAAGTATCAGTTGAGGCTACAAAACGAGGATTGGCAAGGAATTCCTAGTGTTTCTGAGGTTAGGTTGAAAAACTTGATAAAAAAGACACATGAAAATATACACAGAGAATACACGAAGCCAGCGTCTTTTGTTATCAGGTGAGGCCAGGAGACGTGTAAGAATTCCGAGGTTTGCCGAGGAATTTCTAGCGTTTCCGAGCCGGCTTGACAAACTCAATGATACAAAAAGACATGCACATGAAAATATATAGAGAATGCCAGGCCAGTGTCTTTTGATAACAAGTTTATCTGGTGAGGCGAGGAGGAAGCATGTAGGAATTCTTACATTGCATATTTACATGAAAACTACTAATTAAAATGTAATAACATACGATAGTTACTTTCATCCTATGATCGGTGATGTGTGATATGTAACTCAGTCAAAACTCATCTGATCAAAAACTGCACCTTGTATGAGCCATTGTCATACCGCAGATAAGTTTCTCGGCTTTTGATTGGCTAGCTTGCCTGGTCATATATATTATATGACCTGCCAAGGCCGTCGGACATACAGGAATTGCGATTCCCCTCCGGCGCCTCGCGTCCAATGAAGACACATTTTGCAAGCGTCTACCGATTGCGAATTGTATTCCTCACTAAACACAATAAAACCCCGAATTGATCAATACAAGTAACAAATTGTACACTGAAAACCAGTCTTTATTGTTTATTTTTCCATAAATATTCTTCGCTCATCAAAATATCAGCAAAAATTAGCCAAAATAACGAAAATTGCTTTTCAAATCTCAACACGCTTGCCTTCGTGACACGGCTATATTTAGGTCACAAACTATGGGTTCCTCGCACGAAACCGCGGCGTAGCAATGACAGCGAATGTTTGGGAACCAGTCGCATTATTCTAGAGGCGCCAAAGGGAGAGCAGATCGATAGAGCAGTGGAATATAAATTAAATTACACGATATAAAAAAACTGTCATAAAGTCGTTTTCGATGGATTTCTTACTCCATATTTAGTTTGTTTTCGTTTAATAAAAAAACAAAACGTTCATTTACGCCTTTATATTACGACTGACGGTAGAAAATCGAATCTCGGATTATTTTTCTTCCTGAAAAAACGCAAAGCTCAAAAGAAGATCGAGATATGTTTATACGGCCAAATACAGGATCTGCGGTATGACAAATATTGCCCGTCTGAAGGTATGTTCACCCTCGGCTATTGCCTCGGGTGAACATACCTCCAGACGGGCAATATTACACCATATAGCCTGTGTAGAATCACAATAACTTATAATATAAAGATGAAATTTGAGATGAAATTTAAAATACTTCCACCCTTGTTGAATAGAACACCAAAAAGAATTCACCGATATCGGTACATGTGCATGCATAAGTATCAGGTTTTCTATCTTGTTGAATGCAACATGAACACAAGAAGTTAGGAAATTCAATATTTATGTACCTATATGGGTGAAAATAGAAGTAACTGAGCAGTGCTAGTATCATCATACATGTATATCTTAAATCAAACCGCTTTACACAGGGCCATATGCATGATGAAAACATGTTTTTATTTTTTACAGTATTTTTTTTAAAACAATCCTGTAGCCTATTTCACCAACATTGCAAAGTATACTTATCTAGCAAAGTATACTTTGAGGGAGTAATCATTGATTTTTCCGAAATGCATTATTTCATACAGAACTAATGATTGCATATAGTTGATGATTAAAACTATGCAGAATTATTATACTGAATTTATTACATTATCACAGCCAAAATGGCTGTGATAATGTAATAAATTCAGTATAATAAAAATTAATAAATTTATCCTAAAATTGAAAATTTCTCCCTCAAAGTATACTTCGCTAGGAAAGTATACTTTGCAATGTTGGTGAAATAGGCTACTGATATGCCCCATGTGAATCCTAAAGGGTGGATTCATCATTAAAATGCCCATCCTCTGTAAAATTGAAGGGTTCAGTGGCGAAAAGGGGGCTAAGCCCCTAGCTTTCTTCCTCCGACCTTGTCAATTGTTGGGGAACAAATAGCTTTTACTCGAGCCCCTGAGGCATTTGATGGTCTCAGAGTGTATTTATTTGAAGTTTGATGCCCAATAAGCATACAAAGTTTCAAGCAAATCTGACGGTTACAGAGATAGTAGGTATGTGAAAACTTTAACGCAAATTTTGACAGAAACTTTAACGCAAACTTCTAAGTCATTTGACCTTGACATAGGGGCACAGGGGCCGCATGAGTGGGACACAGAATGAATATATGAATGATGACTAATAAGCATATGAAGTTTCAAGTCAATGTGACTTAGGACTGCAGAGATATAAGGTATTTAAAATCTTCAACGCAGATTTCGAAACACAAACTTCTAAGTCATTTGACCTTGACCTTGGGCACAGGGGCCGCATGAGTGGGATACAGCATGAATATATGGATCATGACTAATAAGCATATGAAGTTTCAAGTCAATGTGACTTAGGACTGCAGAGATATAAGGTATTTAAAAACTTTAACACAGATTTCGGACGGACGGACGTTCCTACAAATGGATACTTATGTGACTAACCTAACCTTTTCCTTTGTTCATCCCTATTGCTCTGTAGCCACATAAACCCATTTTTAGCAACATAAAATCACGGAACAATAGAATATTACATAACCTATTGTTCTCCTAGCCACATATGTATCTATTTGTAAGCTCGGACGGACGCATGGACACCTGGACGTCATCGTGATCACTATGTCTCGCTTTCCGCAAGCGGGCTCGACAAAAACTAAAAGTCTCCTTCAACACTTGGCAAAAATAATTGAACAAATGCAAATATATACTTATAATCACTAGAAGACATACGGATGTACGTGAACGTACGCATGGACGGACACAGACGGACACCTGTGACAAAATTGTGATGCAAATGTTTTTCCCAGCACCTGTGGTGTTTACATGTTTTTACTATAAACAGGAGAAATTGCAAGCTAAGCCGAGTCTACTAATTTCAGCTAACAAATTGTGCCCGTTTGCTGACAAATGCTAAACAGATTTTGCATGTCAACTTTGCAGAGTAAATTGATTCAATTAATTCCGACACCCACACGCATACTATGCACATACTGAGGTGTAATACCCAGCTGTGAGGTTTGATTTAACCCGCTTAGAACGAATACGGCTTCATAACTTGATATTTTCTATAATCTTCATTTCTCCATGAAAGCAAATGTTGTCACCACTCATTTGAACCGTCTCGGCGAGACGGTTCAAATGAGTGGTGACAACATATACTTTTATGCAGAAATAACAAAAATAATTTAAATTTCTTTTTGGGATTCAGTTCATCCCGACACCGACAAGCGTACTATGCAGATATTTAGAGGTTAATACGTGGCTTGTTTGATATCGGCCAAGGTATCGGCCCGAGGTAACTTGGTATCAGCCTGAGACCAAAGGTCGAAGGCTGATATCAAGTTACCGAGGGACAATACCTAGCTAGGCCGATATCAAACAAGACACGTATTAACGTCTTTATTACTTAGATTACTTAGATATCAATTTCAATATTAATCATCCGGCAGTTGTGATAATCCTATATTAAAATCTATACCGTTATCCATGATTGAATGATGAAATACAGAGCCTACAAATTTAAATTCCCGGCATCTCTCAAAATGTACGCAGCTGATAAAGTAAAAATACGCAATGCGCATGCCCAAAGGAACTGGTTTAATATGCGCGCGAGACATGGTATCGGACTGGAAACGGCGGTATCAGACTAGAAGTTTCAGTATCAGACTGGAAAACACGCCGTATCAGCCTGGACTGTGTATGTTAATAATTGCTGTAGGCAAATACAGGCAACTTCTAGGCAAAAATTGATATCTAAGTAATAATGAGATGTAATATCCAGCTGTGAGGTTTGATTTAACCCGCTTATAACGAATACGGCTTCGTAACTTTATATTTTCTATAATCCTCATTTCTCCACGAAAGCATATGTTGTCACCACTCATTTGAACCGTCTCGGCGAGACGGTTCAAATGAGTGGTGACATCATATAGGTGACATCATATACTTTTATGCAGAAATAACAAAAATAATTTAAATTTCTTTTCAATTTTGCGGAATAAATAGATTTAATTCATCACGACACCTACACATGTATACACGTACTATGTACACACAGAGACGTTACACTACCAGCTGCGATTCTATTTTTCTATTTTCTTCATTTCTCCAAGAAACTATATGTTGACTGTCACTCATTTGAACAGAAAGTCCGTGACCTTGACCCCTGGCATAAATGTGGGTCATAGGTTTGTTGCAGAATGATGTATGAGTGTCAGAGAAGGGCCGGGTAAAATATCACTGCATTCCGCAAAGGGAAAGAGAAGTTATAAGGAAATTTACATTTGTTAAGTTTTATTTTTTTTCTAAGTTTATAAGTCCGTGACCTTGAGCCCTCGCATAAATGGGGGTCATAGGTTTGTTGCAGAATGATGTATGAGTGTCAGAGAAGGGGTGGGTAAAATATGAAAGATTTCCGCAAAGGGAAAGGGAAGTTAAAAGGAAATTTACAATTGTTAAGTTTTCGTTTTTTTCTAAGTTTCTAAGCCCGTGACCTTGACCCCTGGCATAAATGGGGGTCGTAGGTTTGTTGCAGAATGATGTATGAGTGTTAGAGAAGGGGCGGGTAAAATATGAAAGATTTCCGCAAAGGGAAAGAGAAGTTAAAAGGAAATTTACAATTGTTAAGTTTTGCGACGGACGGAAACACGGAAACACGGAAACAAGGAAACACGGAAACACGGAAACACGGACGGACAAGCTGACTCTAGTATACCCCCCACAACTTTGATGCGGGGGGGGGGGGGGTATAAATATATATTTAGCCCTGCAATTAGTATAACTTGATCTTCACCTAGCCTTACCACTTTTATAATGGGTATAACCAGATTCAACTAGATTGGTCAGTAAACGAGGCTTACGGAATACCCCTCGCGTGGGCCCAGGTACCCCTAAAATATGTAAAAATTTCCAAGTGTGTGGGCTTGTGACCTTGACTCTGGGCTTAGCGGGAGCGGCATGAACGTGAATTTGTCACAGGGTGGTACAGGTCCATTGGAGCAATGCGTGCGTGAAATGTGAAGCAGATCCGAGCAAGGAAATAGACGATTTATCTGATGTTCAGTTTTGTAAAGAGACTAAGTATTTGACCTTGACCTTGGGATCAGTGGGGGTTGAGCGGTCGTGGATTTGGCACAGCATGGTAGTAGAGCCTTACAGGAATGCATGTGTGAAATATTAAGCATTTTAGATGAAGGAAATAGAAGTTATAACATTATTTCTCTGATGTCAAGTTTTGTAAGGAGACTAAGTATTTGACCTTCACATTAGGATCAGCAGGGGTTGGACGGTCGTGGATTTGGCACAGTATGGTAGTAGAGCCTTACAGGAATGCATGTGGGAAATATTAAGCATTTTAGATGAAGGAAATAGAAGTTACAACAATATTTCTCTGATGTTAAGTTTTGTAAAGAGACTAAGTATTTGACCTTCACCTTGGGATCAGCGGGGGTTGGACAGTCGTGGATTTGGCACAGCATGGTAGTAGAGCCTTACAGGAATGCATGTGTGAAATATTAAGCATTTTAGATGAAAGAAATAGAAGTTATAACAATATTTCTCTGATGTTAAGTTTTGTAAAGAGACTAAGTATTTGACCTCCTTGGGATCAACGGGGTTGGACAGTCGTGGATTTGGCACAGCATGGTAGTAGAGCCTTACAGGAATGCATGTGTGAAATATTAAGCATTTTAGATGAAGGAAATAGAAGTTATAACAATATTTCTCTGATGTTAAGTTTACGGACGGACGGACGGACGGACGGACGGACGAACTTAACATTTCGGACCTTAGGGGGTACTTGCTATATAAAAGATCAAAGGAAACTACCCCGTAAGACACAATAGGCTTAGGGGGTACGGAATAAGTTCCATTGTCTTCTATTGTCTTAGGCCACGCCCCCTACCCCATAAGTACCCTAATGTGTGCCCGGATGGACGCACGGATGGACGTTCCTACGGTAGGATACTTGTTGGGTTTTTACTGTATAAAAAATACCCAAAAATACCCAACACTAACCCTAACCCTACCCAATATGACCCCTAAAAAGCTTGCCCAGCAAACGAGAGAGCATTTGTTGGGTACTTTTGCGGACGGACGGACGGACGGACGGACAACCTGACTCCAGTATACCCCCCCCCCACAACTCGTTGCGGGGGGTATAACTATCAAGTAAGAAGGAAGCCAAAAATGTACCTGAGGGGCAAATCAGGGATAAAGAGATTCCGTTGACCCTTTCAACACCACAGACCTGTATAGTGGTATTGGCAAAACGTGTAGATCCAGATGAGCCGGTTCGTGACGAGCCGTCTCATCAGGATCTGCACTTTTTGCAAGTGATTTATTGCCATATTTTTTAGAAAAAAAAACACCCCCTTTTCATAGATAGACTCGTCTGAAAATCATTTTCAGACATTTGGATTGGTTGCAAAATTAACATATCAAAATCCATTCCAGTTACTTAGGGGTGAATTAAAGGGTTAATGATGAAACCCACCATTCAATTTACCCTTTGTATGCTCCCCATCAACCGCTCACTCCATAGAAAAAGAAGAGAAATTACTTTTATATATGCTTACCGATATCGTACAATTGTCCCCCGCATACAGGTCGGAACACGTGCACGTGTATGTCCCGTTCTGGTTGTTGCATGTCGCGTTGTTCTGACACACGCCCGCCGCACATTCATCCACGTCCGTCTCGCACCTTACGGGAGTAAGCACGCCAAGTGTGATCAATATCGCCACAAATACAACATGGGCGGCTCCTCCGCCCCTCATATCCCTCAACAAAACAGTAATGGTGTTCCTTAGTCACAAGTGGTGTCCGAACCTTACCATTTTGTCTACTTCGTTGATAAAACAAATACACTAAGTGTGATTAATAACACCATAAATATACAACATCGTCAACTCCTCCACACTTAATATCCAGAAAACCGTAATGTATTTCCTTTATTCAAACAAATAGTGTCCAAACCATAGCCTTTTTTCCACTTAGTTGATAAAATAAGAACACTAAGGTGTTATCTTGTTCACAAAAACGGTAAGGAGCTTCCTTATACACAACAAATAGTGTCCAACAATGGCATTCTGTCAATTCTGTTGGACACAAAAAGGTGTCCCCTAAGGTATTCTCTTGTTTACAATAAATTGTGCCCAATCTTATGCAATTTGTCTTACTAGGTTACGTCCGGACTCTACATACTTAAGCAGACCAACTGTTTTTCAAACGATACAGTAAACACAACAGCCCATGTTTTTATTCCTTAAATATTCCAAAACATCTGTATTTGATCAACTGTCATGTAAAACATTAGATAATAACGTTGTCGTCGATTTCACAAGTCAGATTAATCCAGATGTTGTGTTTGTTAACTTTTACTTCCAAACCGTATGTTATTAATGCTATATTCACAAACGTGTATGTTGTGTAATTTTTATTTTGTCACCTGATTAATATCAGCTCGAGTCATGCCTTGATGGTTTAGTGTAGATAACATGCCCTGTGCACACGATGAAATAATCGTGACCTGTTTCATGTTGATGTTGATTTTCGCTATTTTTCTTATTCCTTCTCGAAAGTATATGTTGTCACCACTCATTTGAACCGTCTCGTCGAGACGGTTCCAATGAGTGGTAACAACATATACTTCTGAGTATAATTAAGATAATTTCAGCCTCAGCATGTAATATGGGCTAAAACATTCCTTTAAATGCAATCACATGAACGATGAGAAAGCAGAAACTGTGTTATACAAGCTTTTGCATGTGACTTAGCTACCATAATAACCCTAAATATTAGGACACACCTTGAAAATGGCAAAATTAAAAAATCAACGTCCTGCAGGCATTTCCACCCTGACCTATAAAATAGAGATTTCGCAAAGCAAATTGTATCCAAAGACGTCATTATTGTGCTGACTCCGCACAGCCATACTAACTCTAAATACTGTTGCTTTTATATATTGCCTTATTGCTCAATAAAAACATGGTTTGACAGCACTTCAGAATCATTTCCAATGGAAATGATTCTGAAGCGCTGTCAAAGCATGTTTTTGATGATAAAATGGAAAATAGAAAATAAACAGCAGACGACTAAAAATTAAGATAGCGGTGTAAGGGTTAATAACTCTTTGCATGCTAGCGGCGAAAATATCCGCCAAACGAAATTAGGATTATATGTTTTATTTCGCTCTGTAAATGTCTTGAAATTTCATTACATTACGCAAACATTGTATTAGCGAGCCTACCTTACCAAACCCCCGGTTACCTATGTAAACAGCGGGTTTGGTGAGGTTGCCGCGCAATAGGTAATGCGGTCAAATAGGTCACGATGCAGTGACTATTTTCAATCAATAACTTATGTTGTAAGCGATTGTAATGTGTATTTTCAATATTTATATTATTAAAATGTATCATATCGGTACCCCTTTAAGTAATATTTGTATATTTTAAATGTAATGATGTTGTCATGAAGAGCATGAATATAAGTATTAATTAATCCAGTTTATATTGAGGCAAATCACACAGCCTTAACACATAGTGCTGGAGTATAAACCATAGTATCGTATATTATTCATAAGTATATCACTATTAAACATTAATTACAATATGTATGCATATTATTAAAACAGTAGATGCTACCGCTGTTTCGCTGTATGTGATATTTATAACAAAATATTTTATTATTCTTCCGCGTACGGATTTCTGTCACACAAAGCGCCATTTTCAGTTCATATTTTGACCTGTGCATATGAACCGGACTAAGTTTAAACAACGCTCGATTCCGTCCAATTCAGATTTCTCTGCAGAATGTTCAGACTAACTACATATTAAGTAATGTTGCTAAATAAGTGTTAACGGCTGGAACATGGTTATCACTAAAAGGAAGAAACTACAGTCGTATTATTGAAAAATAAGATTTACCTGAGACCTCATGGAGGCCGCCATTAATCCAGTGTAAACAATAGACCGTGTGATCCCCATTTCCTGAGTAGCCCCCGCTTAGTGAAACGATGTGCTAATCATGATATTATGTTCCCCAATAATTGGAAACGGTTTGAATTTCTTGGTAAAAACTACGAGTCATAAAAAAAATAAAAAAATAACGATGTATATTTAACATTGGATACGCTTAAACGGTATTACTCTCTCTCGGATCGTCAGTTGTCGTCGATAGCGATTTAACGTACTGATCTGGTCTTAATTTATTGTCAACTTTCAACGCCATTTACAGAATATATGGTTAATTTTGGAAATAAATAACGGCAAATTACGATGACGTCTGCTCTGAAATATCTGTCAACATGCGGACGTAATTTAAGGAAATCGATTATATTTTAAGGCTACATCTGTGACTAATTACGAATTTATGTATGGTCTTTGGCTACACCCGACACATTACACAGATCTAGTTGTAAATACACGTCGCTTTGTGTGGGAAAAAATCGATAATGCGTAGTTGTGTGTGACGAGGTGTTGATCTGATGACACCACACAGCTGTGACCCTTAGGCAATGTTTGAAATTGACGTGTCGTTTTGATGTGTGCCGCAACACCTCACTGTCGGAGACAACATGACAATTAACAATATACTCTCGATTATCACAGATCTATTAGACGGCTGGTTATTTATAAAATAAAGAGTAGTTCAGTACACCTTCGCCGATATTGTTTTTAGAAAATCAGTAATATTTTCCGTAAATGGTGTTGAAAAGTTGACAAAATTCTATCACCGTATTTAGTTGTGCCGATATTGTTTTAAAAAATCAGTAATTTTTTTTTCCGTAAATGGTGTTGAAAATTGACAAAATATATAGCCGCATTTCTCCGATATTCGTTTAGAAAATCACCAATATTTTCTGTAAATGGTGTTGACACAAAATGCAGCGTTCACGCGGAATTCAAATAAAATACAAAATAATAATTTAATAAATAGACGCCGATGGCTACTGTGTTTGCGGCCAGTGAATTCTGGTTGTGGTAGCCACAGGCGCAGTTCGAACAGTGTTGTGAGCAGATGGAGGACAATAATTATTTCAAATTCATAAAAAAATGTTTGCTGTCCGAAAATTAATTAATTGTGACAGCCAAAAAAAAAAAGATTTTGGGACAGTAAAACATTATATGGTATAGACAGTACCTCAAACTTAAAAAAACAGTAACAAACTGTCTGTGTATATATTACTTAAACTTAAAACATCAGTAACAAACTGTCTGTGTATATATTACTTAAAGACAGACACTTTAATTGTTGGTAAGTTTCTATCAATTTATAGGTATTTTTATTAAAATCATAAAATTGTGAAAATATTAAAAAATATTAAAATCACAAAAATAATATATATGGAGAATTTTTTTTTATACCACGTCGAGGTTTGAACCCCCGACCCTTTCGGGAATCGGTAATTAAATCATTGAAGTCGGCGACCTTAACCTCACGACTGTTTCGCCATTTATGACAATCACAGTTATACAGAAGTGCTATCGGTATTACGCCACCATTTGAACGTAATAATTATTAAATTATTTGCAACTCCATCTACAACAATATCGTTACAGAGATACGCTATTGAAACAACATGTATTAGTACCCATAACATAACAAAGTAATGTATCATTATATATCACAGGAGATAGCTTAAAACTATATATCCTAATCATAAACAGAACAATCCGCTTGGCTCGTATGAAAATAGTTCGCGTGATATTGATTATCTCCCTTGCCGAAAGTAGTTCAGTGATTTATTAATTCCAAATAAGACGTGTTTGCGTAATGAGAATTGAGTCCTCAGGACTCAATTCTAATGAAATTCCAAGACATATTCATGATATTTACGGGGAGAAATACAAGAAAATATGATGAATTTTTGTCCGCTAGTTTTGAACTATTTATAGCCCACAAATTTCCCAGCATGCAAAGAGTTAAGTAAATAACGTACAAGATATGCGTCACAGTAAAATATTTTCACATTTTACTGATCATATATCAATTCACGCGGTTATTACCATAAAAAAAACTTTTAAACTCATTGCACTGTATAATTAAAATTACTTTCTACAATAAAATAAGTTAAGCACTTTGTCAAGCAGAGATAACGGATATAACTGAACACATATCGCTGTTTGGTATTTGTTAAACACTGCCCACATTAAATATTTTATTTAATTTGTAAGATAAATTATTAGGTGTGTCATAATAAAAGCCATTACATTAGAATGAGTCATGTTCATGAATGGTCCGTAAAATTAAATGGATATTTTTACTCTTTTTTTCCGTCATTTGTGACTTTAACTGTAGAAATGGGGCTGATGGGTTTTGCGACCAGATCATAAATCACAGAAATTTTAACCCATTTCAGCCTAAGGATACTATGATTTTTGTTGAAAAAATCTCATTATTTTGTTCATTCATCGATAAAGGTATATGTTGTTACCACTCATTTGAACCGTCTCATCGAGACGGTTCAAATGAGTGGTTACAACATATACTTTCGAAAGGATATAAAGAAAAGAGGGATTTTTCTCTCTCAAAAGGTTCATAATATTTCAGAAATTATTTGAAAAGTACTGTTTTAACAAACATTGAAAAAAAATTGTCTTTTTCTTTTTTTTTTTTTTTTTTTCCGCTTTATATCAGTTCATTTTTGCTACTACGTTTAAAATCTTGCACCATCCTAGAATTAATAATGTGAGTCACTAACCCTTAGACCGCTACACACAACAATTGTCGTCTGCTGTTGCTTTAATATCTTGCCTTATTTCTCAATAAAAACATGTTTTGACAGCACTTCAGAATCATTTCCAATGGAAATGATTCTGAAGTGCTGTCAAATAATGTTTTAAATTATTCTAAAGTGCTGTCAAAGCATGTTTTTGATGATGAAAATGGAAAATAGAAAATAAACAGCAGACGACAAAACATTAAGATAGCGGTCTAAGGGTTAAAAGTATTCTTATAAAATTTGACGATCAAACTATTTCTTCCTTATATACATAATCCAGTCACACGGTAGCAAAAAAAAAATTGTCTTTTTCCGCTTTATATCAGTTCATTTTTGCTACTACGTTTAAAATCTTGCACCATCCTAGAATTAATAATGTGAGTCACTAACCCTTAGACCGCTACACACAACAATTGTCGTCTGCTGTTGCTTTAATATCTTGCCTTATTTCTCAATAAAAACATGTTTTGACAGCACTTCAGAATCATTTCCAATGGAAATGATAGTGCTGTCAAATAATGTTTTAAATTATTCTAAAGTGCTGTCAAAGCATGTTTTTGATGATGAAAATGGAAAATAGAAAATAAACAGCAGACGACAAAACATTAAGATAGCGGTCTAAGGGTTAAAAGTATTCTTATAAAATTTGACGATCAAACTATTTCTTCCTTATATACATAATCCAGTCACATGGTAGCAAAAATGTATGTCCATATTCTATAAATACACCTTCAGGTGTGTTAACCATTACAATGCCGAATTAGATTTTGTCGTCTGCTGTTTATGTTTTATTTGCCATTATACTCATGAAAAAACATGGTTTGACAGTACTTTAGAATCATTTCCAATGGAAATTATTCTAAAGCACTGTCAAACCATGTTTTTACTGAGAAATAATACAAAATATAAAACAACAGCAGACGACATTTTTGGTACCCGCCTTTGAAGGGTTGACATTAATCTTCACATATAATATGTCGTACACGTCATGAGGATGAGATTTTTTATCTTTTATTAATCTTGCGCAACATATTTTAACAGAAAATGAGAATCGTCTCCATTTCCTATCCAAAGAAAGTTTCATCCGAGAAATCATAAAACGTAAGTATATATAAACAGCAGAAGATAAAATCTGACCAAGTTATGATGATAATACCCAGAATTCAACGATAGTTCACAGCATTGTAAACCAAAACTATTAACCATTAGACCGCTACACACAATAATTGTCGTCTGCTGTTGCTTTTATATCTAACCTTTTTTCTCAATAAAAACATGGTTTGACAGCACAAAGCATGTCGGAAATGATTATAAAGTGCTCTCAAAGCATGTTTTTGGTGATAAAAATGGGAAGTAGAAAATAAAAAGCAGACGACAAAAATTAATATAGTGGTGTAATTAAAGTGTTAACAATAGTTCCCAACATCGTAAACCAAAACTAATAACATTTCATGAACTTTTTATAGTCCAATATGTGTGACATGTTTATAAATGATCGCGATAAATATTTTAATTTCCACTGGTGTTTATATCATGTATAACACTCCGAGCTCACTATGCGAGATTGTGTTATCCGTGTATGTACACAAACACAGACACACCTGATATACGACATAAAGTTAAAATGTTCATATGACAGAGCTCCTGATAAGTCTCGTAATCGTGTATTTTGCACAGTCAATATTTCAGCTGAATATACACACAGGTGAATAACGCGTGGCAGGGATGGTAAAATGGTTGATTTTTGTTTGTTTGTTTATTGGTGTTTAACGGCCTATCAACAGCTAAGGTCATGTAAAGCCGGGCAAACGGGTTCGATCCCGTTTTAACCTGCTGCATTGGGGGGAAAATTCCAAAATCAGACCGGAATATTTACATCGAGAACAAATATATTCAGCCCTGAAATTAGAATTTATAACCCGACCTGGTTCAGAATTACTCTAAAAGTAGCCCCCTCTCTGACAGTAGATCCCTCCTATATTTTCAGTCAAATTATTCTATTTTCCCATGGTAATCCGTCAATATTAAAGTTGTATCATGATGGAGAAACTGGTACAAACTTTTTGACAATTGTCATGGATTCCGCTGGGGAAAATAAAAAAATCGCCACTTCAAAAGAAAATAAAACAATTGGCGATAAAAAAAAAGTTTTTTTATTTTTTTTCCCGAAAATTGTAATTTTTTATCGCCAATTGTTTATTTTTATCGCCAATTGCTAAAGTGGCGATCGCCAGCGGAATCCCTGCAGACGACGCGGACGACGAAGACGGAAAAAGCGTTGACATAATAATAATCTGTCTGTAGTTGACACAAATCTTATCTGGTGCTCTGTCAATTAGATGTCGATCTATGTAATGTCACAGCTTGCAAGCTCGACACTTCTTGTCTCGCTCAAATCGTGAGAAAATTAACTTGTTTTCTGCTATCAATGTAGCTGCTAACCTGGTAATTTGTGGTGAATTATTTATTATTTGCCAAGTGAGAATAAAATTACACCTACCTTATAATTATTATTAATTGCGAGTCCGTTGACCCTTTCATCACCACAACAGGCCTGTATAGTGGTATTGTCAAACAGTGTAGATGCAGATGAGCCGGCTCATGACGAGCCGTCTCATCAGGATCTGCACTTGTTGCAAGTTATTTATTTTCATATTTTTTCGAGAAAAAAAACACCCCCTTTTCATAAATGAAAATCATTTTGTGACGGTTGGATTGGTTGCAAAATTAACATCAAAATCCATTCCAGTTACTTAGGGGTGAATATTAAAGGGTTAAGGATGAAACCCACCATTCAATTTACCCATCGCATGCATGCTCCCCACCAACCACTGACCCCATAGAGTGTTGTTTTCTGCAATCAACGTGGCTGCTAACCAGGGCCCGGTTGCTCAAAGCTTCTGTTAGCTTAACAGACTGTTAAATCCTTAGCAATGCTAAGGATTTAACAGTCTGTTAAGCTAACAGAAGCTTTGAGCAACCGGGTAATTTGTGGAGAATTATTTATTATTTACCATGTGAGAATATAATTACACCTACCTTATCATTATACATCAATTTATTCAATTTTCACAGTGAAATAAAACAGTTTATTGCATAAAATGGGTGCTCGTAGTGTATTAACACAGTGTAATAAAACTCATAATACACCAGTGTAATAAATATGCAAATTTAATTAGTTTGTTACAGAAAACAAGTCAGGTGACCAGAAAATCTTCAATGTATGATGATGTGCTTATGCTATAAATAGAATCTAACATTTGTGATGATTTAATATTGTATTTAGTAAACGTGTTAACTGATTTCATAAGAAGCTCGGCATAGCATTGTTTCTTACGAAATCAGTAAATTTGTTTAATAAATATATTAAATCATCACTCATGTAAGATCCTATATGTATTAAACATAATAATACACTATTAAAGTGTAATAAATATGTAAACGAGACCACTACAGTGATGAGTAGAATATCTTGAGTGTATGATGTGCTTATGCAATAAATATATTTATCTAAATCTGTGTTGATTTAATATGATATTTATTAAAATTATTTCTTATAAAATAAATATTCTTGTATATAAATAAATAAATTCCGATGTGTAAACTGATTAACGTGACATCGTTATAAACCATTTTATTGAAAAGTAGATTTTATCTCTAGTGTCCACTTGTGGTCATTTATAGGTCAAGCTAATACACGTATACGTACATGTAAAAATGTGAACTAAATTTTACCCCACTTACAAGTAAGGACACATATCGTTAAATTGTATATCAAGTCTTAGTTCACAAATACACAAACAGGTGTGAATATTAAACAGGAATGCACCTGTATGGGATTGATTGATTGGAGTTTTATGTCCATTCAACAGCAAGGTCATATACAGACAGGAATGCACCTGTATTGGGGATTGATTGATTGGGGTTTTATGTCCATTCAACAGCAAGGTCATATACAGACAGGAATGCACCTGTATGGGGGATTGATTGATTGATTGGGGTTTTATGTCCATTCAACAGCAAGGTCATATACAGACAGGAATGTACCTGTATGGGGGATTGGTTGATTGGGGTTTTATGTCCATTCAACAGCAAGGTCATATACAGACAGGAATGCACCTGTATGGGGGATTGATTGATTAGGGTTTTATGTCCATTCAACAGCAATGTCATATACAGACAGGAATGCACCTGTATGGGGGGGATTGATTGATTGGAGTTTTATGTCCATTCAACAGCAAGGTTATATACAGACAGGAATGCACCTGTATGGGGGATTGATTGATTGGGGTTTTATGTCCATTCAACAACAAGGTCATATACAGACAGGAATGCACCTGTATGGGGGGATTTAATGAGGTTTTATGTCCATTCAACAGCAAGGTCATATACAGACAGGAATGCACATGTATGGAGGGATTGATTGAGGTTTTACATCCATTCAACAGCAAGGTCATATACAGACAGGAATGCACCTGTATGGGGATTGATTGATTGGGGTTTTACATCCATACAATAGAAAGGTCATATACAGACAGGAATGCACCTGTATGGGGGATTGATTGATTGGGGTTTTACATCCATTCACCAGCAAGGTCATATACAGACAGGAATGTACCTGTATGGGGGGATTGATTGAGGTTTTACATCCATTCAACAGAAAGGTCATATACAGACAGGAATGCACCTGTATGGGGGATTGATTGATTGGGGTTTTATGTCCATTCAACAGCAAGGTCATATACAGACAGGAATGTACCTGTATGGGGGATTGATTGATTGGGGTTTTATGTCCATTCAACAGCAAGGTCATATACAGACAGGAATGCACCTGTATGGGGGATTGATTGGGGTGTTATGTCCATTCAACAGCAAGGTCACATATAGACAGGAATGTACCTGTATGGGGGATTGATTGATTGGGGTTTTACATCCATTCAACAGAAAGGTCATATACAGACAGGAATGCACCTGTATGGATTGATTGATTGGGGTTTATGTCCATTCAACAGCAAGGTCATATACAGACAGGAATGCACCGGTATGGGGGGATTGATTGGGGTTTTACATCCATTCAACAGGTAGGTCATATACAGACAGAATGTACTGTTTAATTGATTTGATTTGATGGTGTCATCAATCAACAGCAAGGTCTATACAGACCATTGGAATGTACATGTATGGGGGATTGATGATTGATGTTGTTCACAATCATCACAGCCAGGTTCAATATACAGCAGGAATGTACCTGTATGGGGGGGGGATTGATTGATTGGGGTTTTACAATCCATCATACAGAGGTCAGGTATACAGTGGAATGACCTGTATGGGGGGATTTTTTTGATTGATTGGGGTTTTAGTCCATCAACAGCAAGGTCATACAGACAGGATGTACCTGTATTGAATTGATTGTTGTGTTTTACATCATTTCAACAGCAAGGGTCATATACAGGACAGGTAGTACCTGTATGGGGTTTGATTGATTGGGGTTTTACATCCATTCAACAGAAAGGTCATATAAAGACAGGAATGCACCTATTTGGGGGATTGATTGATTGGGGTTTTTACAATACCATTTAAACGCAAGGTCATATACAGACAGGAATGTACTGTATGGGGGATTGAATTGATTGGGATTTTATTGTCCATTCAAACAGCAAGGTCATATTACAGAACAGGAAATGGTAACTGTATGGGGGGATTGGATTGGATTGGGGGTTTTACATCCATTTTCACGCAAGGTCATTACAGAACAGGAAATGTACTTGTATGGGGGATTGGAATTGAGGTTTTACATCCATTTAACCAGAAAGGTTAATATACAGGATTAGGAAGGGGGGCACCTGTATTGGGGGATTGGGTATTTTGATTGGGTTTTACGTCATTCAAACAGCTAAGGTCATATACCAGACAGGAAATGTACATGTATGGGGGATTGATTGATTGGGGTTTTACATCCATTCAACAGAAAGGTCATACACAGGAAGCACTATGGGGGGATTGATATTGGGGTTTTACTCCATCAACAGCAAGGTCTATACAGACAGGAATGTACCTGTATGGGGGATTGTTGATTGGGTATGTCCATTCAGCAAGGTTATACAGAGGAATGTACCTATGGGGGATTGATTGTTGGGGTTCATCAATTCAACGCAAGTCATATACAGACAGGAATGTACCTGTATCGATTGATTGATTGGGGTTTTACATCCATTCAACAGAAAGGTCATATACAGACAGGAATGCACCTATATGGGGGATTGATTGATTGGGGTTTTACATCCATTCAACAGCAAGGTCATATACAGACAGGAATGTACCTGTATGGGGGATTGATTGATTGGGATTTTATGTCCATTCAACAGCAAGGTCATATACAGACAGGAATGTACCTGTATGGGGGATTGATTGATTGGGGTTTTACATCCATTCAACAGCAAGGTCATATACAGACAGGAATGTACTTGTATGGGGGATTGATTGAGGTTTTACATCCATTTAACAGAAAGGTCATATACAGATAGGAATGCACCTGTATGGGGGATTGATTGATTGGGGTTTTACGTCCATTCAACAGCAAGGTCATATACAGACAGGAATGTACCTGTATGGGGGATTGATTGATTGGGGTTTTACATCCATTCAACAGCAAGGTCATATACAGACAGGAATGTATTGTCATGGGGGATTGATTGAGGTCATCCATTTACAGAGTCATACAGATGAATGCACTGTATGGGGGATTGATTGATTGGGGTTTTATGTCCATTCAACAAGCAGTCTACAGTCGGATGTATTGTATGGGGGCATGATTGATTGGGGTTTTATGTCCATTCAACAGCAAGGTCATATACTATTGATTGGGGTTTTCGTCCATTCAACACAGGTCAATACAGACAGGAAGCACCTGCATGGGGGGATTGATTGGGGTTTTTATGTCCATTCAACAAGGTATCATCTGTGGGGGATTGATTCAATTGGTTTTTACATCATCAGCAGGTTACAGACAGGAATGCACCTGTATGGGGGATTGATTGATTGGGGTTTTACATCCATTCAACAGCAAGGTCATATACAGACAGGAATGCACCTGTATGGGGGATTGATTGATTGGGGTTTTATATCCATTCACCGAAAGGTTCAATACAGACAGGAATGCACCTGTATGGGGGAGATTTGTTGGGGTTTTTTAGTCCATTCAAACAGCAAGGTGTACTGATTGATTGGGGTTTTATCCATTCAACAGCAGGTATATACAGACAGGGGGATTGCACTGGTTATTGGGGGGATTGATGGGGTTTTATCCATTCAACAGATAGGTATACAGACCAGGAATGCCACCGTTATTGAGTTGGGGATGATTGGGGCAGTCCATATGGGGAAAGGTCTATACATGGATTTGGGGTCCACACCACAAGGTCATATACAGAGGAATCACTGGTAAGGGGGATTGTGGGGTTTTACCATTCAACAGAAAGGTCATATACAGACACGAATGTACCTGTATGGGGGATTGATTGATTGGGGTTTTACATCCATTCAACAGCAATGCATCTTTATTGGTGGCGTACCACACATTAAGTGATGAAATTACACTAAATCAGTAACATTGATGGAGGAGGTGCACCTCAAAATGGATGATGATAAATACGTATATGAAGTGGCAAGCCGATCCGACTAACAGAGATATCCTCGGCTGCTGCCTGGACCGATAAACAAAACTTTAACGCAAATATTTAAAACTAGAATTCCGCCATGGAAGCGGTGTCGCGCCTGCCGAGGCATTTGACCGTAACATGATCATGGCCATGTGCTAAAGTAAACATCACAAAAACCGTCAGAGAAGTGCATGCTTAAAACACGAAAAAGGTAAATGTTGAAGAAACGTTTTGACATAAAAAAATGGTTAAGTATTTCCACAATCATGTGAAGGTAAAAAAGGTCAAGGTCATGTTAATGGCGGCGTGAGTGTAATTCCGCATTTGCTATAAAAGTCTAATTCAATCTTTAGACAGCAGTTACAAAAAATATACTTCATGAAAAAATTTCTTAGGTACAAAATCACATAACTTACCGAGAGTCTTTGTAACCACTTGGACACTGGCATTCATATCCGTCCGTCCGACTCACACAGTGTCCATTCTCACACGAATTCCCGATACAGTAGTCATGGCGATCCTGACACCATTCGCCTTCAAACCCCGCCGAGCAATTGCATCGGTAACTATAGTAATCCTTGATACACTCCGAGCCGTGTCTACATTGATTATGCGCACAGTTTGTGTCGTAGCCGGTCTCACATCCGACCTCAATCAAACCTTTGTGAAGTGAAAATCTCTCCACGCTGGTGTTGTTAATAAACTTGTCATCCGCAAAGAATGGCAATAATATCTTGCCAATTCGCATTTCCGTAAGGCAGCCTTGATACATTAGGTAGGTGGGATTGATAATTATCATAAATGGGTTTCCCACAAATATAGAGACAGTTGGCATCATGAGAATCGATGTCAAACTTTCACCCGTTGTTGGTATGCTTGTCGACACGTTGGAAAGCACGTGGCTTCTGTCTCTGTCAAACAAGGTCAAGGTCAGTGTGCCAGTCGTCTCCGCAATAATGGCCTCGTACCATTTGGAATCGCTGATGTCGTATAGGGCTTCTAGCGACCTCTCAACGCCATCGAGCTTGCATAGCACAACAATGTGAGACCCAATCACGTAGACGGTGTAGTAGCCGACATCAGTACCAGCGTTGATATCGAGAATAAAACCGTTCCAAATTGTGGTGCGGAACTTGAACGTGATCGTTTCCATGACGCTTGTATTGGACAGCGTATGAGTGTACCGAGCATTTGTATGCTGGCCAAGAAAGTGTCCTATGCTTACACCTGCAATAAAAGAAATGCGAAAAATTAATTAGTTTAACGTCCCAGCAACAGCTAAGGTCATATAGAGACGGGGCCACAGTTTATATTCTCATCCGACAGTTTGTTTGTTTGTTTGTTTGTTTGTTTGTTTATTGGTGTTTAACGGCCTATCAACAGCTAAGGTCATGTAAAGACGGGCAAACAGGTTCAATCCCTTTTTAACCTGCTGCATTGGGGGGAAAATCCAAAATCAGAACGGAAGATTTACATCGAGAAAAAATATATTCAGCCCTGAAATTAGAATAACCCGACCTGGTGCCAGATCCAATCGTAATACTCACATAAGGGATATAACCAGATTCAACTGTCACATACAAAATGCCACAGACGTATGTGAGGGCCAAACCAGGTCTCCAGTCGGAATTCCGGTAAGGATGAACCCCGATCGTTAAATTACCCATCACATGCTCCCACCTGCCCCACCTCGAAGAACACCGATCATTAAACTGCCCATCATTAAACTGCCCATCACATGCTACCACCTGCCCCACAGGTGGGGCAGGTGGGAGCATGTGATGGGTAGTTTAACGATCGGGGTTCATCCTTACCGGAATTCCGACAGACCAGTGGGATTGCAATATAGAACTAAGGATTATGTTTATAAAAATGGATATGCTCTGTGGCATGTTGGACGCTAAACAGAGAATAAACGGTTCAACAATGTCCAGCCGTGGGTAAACGTTTGTCATGTCACAAGGGCACAGTTTGAACCCCAAGGCTGTAGACCACGGGTTCAAACAGTTCCCGAGTGCCACAGCAAACAATGTCCAGCCATGGGTAATCGTTTGTCATGTCACAAGGGCACAGTTTGAAACCCAAGGCTGTAGGCCACGGGTTCAAACAGCTCCCGAGTGCCACGGCAAACCATGTCCAGCCGTGGGGTGGTAAAGTTTGTCATGTCACAAATGGCCAGTTTGAACCCCAAGGTGTGGCCACGGGGGCCAAAACCGCTCTCGAAGTGCCACGGCAAACCATGTCCAGTGGGTAAACATTTGTAATGTCCACAAGGGCACAGTTTGAACCCCCAAGGAAGTAGACCACGGGTCAGTTCCGAGTGCCACAGCAAAACAATGTCCGCGTGGGTAACGTTTTGGGTCATGTACTGGGCACCAGTGAACAAGGCTGTGACCACGGGTTCACAGTTCGAAGTGCCACAGCAAACAATGTCCAGCCCGGGTGGGTAAGTTTGTCTTGTCACAAAGGGCAAACAAGTTTGAACCCCAAGGCCTGTTGACGGGTTCAAACAGTTCCCGGTGCCACAGAAAACCATGTCCAGCTGGGGTGTTTGTTTGATGTCAAAGGGCCACAGTTTGGAACCCCAAGGTGTTGCCAGGGGTTCTAAAACAGCTCCCGAGTGCCACGGAAACAATGTCCAAAGCGGTGGGTAATTCGTTTGTCATGTCACAAGGGCACAGTTTGAACAAGGCTGTAAGGACCTCGGGTTCAAAACAGCTCCGAGTGCCACGGGCAAAATTCAAATGTCAGCCGTGGGTTAAACCCGTTTGTAGTCACAAGAGCCAGTTTGAAACCCCAAGGCTGTAGACGGGTTTCAAACAAAGCCTGCCACCAGCCAAACAATGTCCAGCCGTGGGGTAAACCGTTTGTCATGTCACAATGGGCACGTTTGAACCCCAGGGCGTAGGAACGGGTTCAAACAGCTCCCGGGTTTGCCACGCCAAAAAACCATGTCCCCAGTGTGGGTAATTCGTTTGTCATGTCACAAGGGCACAGTTTGAACCCAGGCGTAGGCCAGGGTTCAAACAGCTCGGGGTGCCACGGCAAACCATGTTCCAAGCTTGTGGGTAATGTTTGCATGTCCACAATGGGCACCAGTTTGAACCCCAAGGTGTAGACAAACGGGTTCAATAAACAGCTCCAAGAGCCACGCAAACAATGTCCAAAGCGTGGGTAAACGTGTCATGTCACAAGGGCACAGTTTGAACCGCCCCAAGGCTGTAGACCACGGGTTTCAAACAGCTCGAGGGTTGCCACAGCAACCATGTTCCCAAGCCCTGTGGGTTACGTTTTGTCATGTCCACAAGGGCACAGTTTGAAACCCCAAGGTGTAGATCCACGGGTTAAAAACCAGTTCCCGCCTGCCCACGCAAACCATGGGTCCAGCTGTTTGTAAACGTTTTGTTATGTCACAAGGGCACAAGTTTGGGAACCCCAAGGTGTTTAGACCACGGGTTTCAAATAAAACAAGGCTCCCGAGTGCCCAGGCAAAACCGTCAGCTTGTGGGTAAAAAATTTTGTTTTGGGTTATGGGTTCAAACAGGGCACAGTTTGAACCCCAAAGGCTGTAGCCACGGGTTCAAACGCTCCCGAGTTGGCCACGGCAACCCATGTCCAGCTGTGGGTAATCGTTTGTCATTTGTACAAGGGCACAGTTTGAACCCCAAGGCTGTAGGACAACGGGTTCAAACAGCTCCCGTTTGCCACGGCAAAACCCATAATCCCCAAGGCTGTGGGGTAATGTTTGTATGTCACAGGGCACAGGGTTTGAACAAGGCTGTAGACCACGGGTCAAAACAGCTCCCGAGTGCCACGGCCAAACCATGTCCAGCCTGTGGGTAAAGTTTGTCATGTCACAAGAGCAACAGTTTGATACCACAGGCTGTTGACCACGGGTTCAAAACAGCTCCCGATGCCACTAGCAAACATTGTCCAGCGTGGGTAAAACGTTTGTCATGTACAAGGGGCAACAGTTTGAACAACAAGGCTGTAGGCCACGGGTTCTAAACAGCTCCCGAGTGCCACGGCAAAAAACCATGTCCAGCTGTGGGTAATCGTTTGTCATGTCACAAGGGCAACGTTTGAACCCCAAGGCTGTAGGCCACGGGTTCAAACAAGCTCCGAGTGCCAACGGCTACCATGTCCAGCTGTGGGTATATCGTTTTGTATGTACAAGGGCACAGTTTGAACCCAATGGCTGTTGGACCACGGTTCACACAGCTCAGAGTGCCACAGCAAACAATGTAGCCGTGTGGGTAAACGTTTGTCATGTTCAGGGCACAGTTTGAACCGCTAGGCTGTAGACCACGGGTTCAACAGCTCAGAGTGACACTGCAAACCATGTCCAGATGTGGGTTTAAACGTTTGTCATGTCACAAGGGCACAGTTTTGAACCCCAAGGTGTTGAACCACGGGTTCAAACAGTTCCAGTTGCCACAGCAAACCCATGTCCAGCTGTGGGTTAAAAACCCCACCCATTTGTTATGTCACAAGGGGCACAGTTTTGATCCACAAGGGCTGTAGCCACGGGTCAAACCAGCTCCCGAGTGCCCACGGCTACCATGTAAAGCTGTGGGTAATCGTTTGTTATGTCACAAGGGACACAGTTTGAACCCCAAGGCTGTAGGCCACGGGTTCAAACAGCTCCCGAGTGCCACGGCAAAACCATGTCCAGCTGTGGGTAATTCGTATGTCATGTCACAAGGGCTCATTTTGAACCCAAGATGTAGGCCACGGTTCAAACAGCTCCCGAGTGCCACGGCAATCCATGTCCAGCTGTGGGTAATCGTTTGTCATGTCACAAGGGGCTCAGTTTGAACCCCAAGGCTGTAGACCACGGGTTCAATCAGCTCCCGAGTGCCACAGCAAACTCATGTCAAGCTGGGTATACGTTTGTCATGTCAATAGGGCAACAGTTTGAAAAACAATATACACCAAGGCTGTAGACAAACGGGTTAAAACAGCTTCCCCGAGTGCCACTGCAAACAATGTCTGCCGTGGGTAAAGTTTGTCATGTCACAATAGGGCAACCAGTTTGAACCCAAGGGCTGTAGAACACGAGGTTCAAACAGTTTCCCGAGTGCCACAGCAAACCATGTCCAGCTGTGGTTAAACGGTTGTATGTCAAGCAAGGGTACAGTTTGAAACCCTAGGCATTATGTAGACCACGGGTTCAAAACAGCTCCGAGTTGGCACACGGCAAACATGTCCAGTGTGGGTAATTCGGTTTGTCATGTCACAAGGGCACAGTTTGAACCCCTAGGATGTAGTCCACGGGTTCAAACAGCTCCGAGTTGCCACGCAAAAACCATGTTCCAGCAGTGGGTAAACGTTTGTCATGTCACAAGAGCACAGTTTGAACCCCAAGGCTGTAGACCACGGGTTCAAACAGCCCCGAGTGCACAGCAAAACAATGTCCAGCGTGGTAAACGTTTGTCATGTCACAAGGGCACTGTTTGAACCCCAAGGCTGTTATAGACCAAGGGGTTCAACAGTTCCCGAGTGCCACAGCTAACAATGTCCAGCGTGGGTTAACGTTTGTCATGTCACAGGGGCACAGTTTGAACCGCAAGGGCTGTAGACCCATGGGTTCAAACAGCTCCGAGTGGCACAGCAAAACCATGTCCAGCTGTGGGTAAACGTTTGTCATGGTCACAAGGGCACAGTTTTGAACCCCATGGCTGTAGACCACGGGTTCAAACAGTTAACGAGTGCCACAGCAAACCATGTACATGCCTGTGGGTAAACGTTTGTTAGTCACAAGGGCACGTTTGAATCCCCAATGCTATGTAGACACGGGTTCAAACTGCTCCGAGTGCACGGCATCCATGTTCCAGTTGTGGGTAATCGTTTGTATGTCACAAGGGCACAGTTTGAACCCATGGCTGGAGGCACGGGTTTCAAACAGCTCCCGAGTGCCACGGCTAACCATGTCCAGCTGGGGTAATCGTTTGTCATGTCACAAGGGCCACAGTTTGTACCCAAGGCTGTAGGCCACGGGTTCATACAGCTCCAGAGTGCCACCACGCAAACCATTTGTCCAGCCGTGGGTAGAAACATTTGTCATGTCACAAATGGGCAACAGTTTAACCGAACCCCAAGGCTGTAGAACCACGGGTTCAAAACCAGCGCCCGAGTGCCACAAGCAAAAAACCAGTGTCCAACAAGCTGTGGGCCAAGCCGTTTTTGGTCAATGCACAAGGGCAACAAGTTTTTGAACCCAAGGCTGTACACCAACGGGTTCAACAGTTTCCCGAGAGCCAAGCCAAAAACCCCAATGGTCCAGCTGTGGGTAAAACGTTTGTTATGTCCAACAAGGGGCAATTCAGTTTGAAACCCCAAGGCTTCCCTAGACCATCGGTTAAAACCCAGCTCCCGAGTGCCACGGCAAACCAATGTCCAGATTCCTGTGGGTAAATCGGTTTTGTTGCATATTCAACAAGGGGCAACAGTTTTGGAACCCCAAGGCTGTAGGCCACGGGTTCAAACAGCTCCCGATGCCACGGCCCAAACCAGGGTTCCAAAGCTGTGGGTAAGCGTTTGTTCCCATGTCATTACAAGGGCACCATTGAACCTCCAAGGCTGTAAAGCCACGGGTTCAAACCAGCTCCCGAGTGCCCACGGGCAAACCATATCCAAAGCTGTGGTACTCGTTTTGTCATGTCACAAGGGCACAGTTTGAACCCCAAGGCTGTTGAACCCCAACGGTTTCAAACACTCCCAGTGCCAACAGCAACCATTCCAGCCTTGGTAAAACGTTTTTGTCATGGGTTCAAACATGGGCCAGTTTGAACCCCAAGGCAGTAGACCACCGGAGATCACAGCAGCCTCCCGAGTGTGCCACGAGCCAAACAAAGTCCATCCGTGGGTAAACGTTTGTCCATGTCACAAGGCACAGTTTGAACCCCAAGGCAGTAGACCACGGGTTCAAACAGGGTTTCCCGAATGCCACAGCACACCATTGTTCCAGCTGTGGGTAAACCGATTGTCAAAATGGGTCACAAGGGCACCAGTTTTGAACCCCAAGGCTGTTAGACCCACGGGTTTCAAACAGCTCCCGATGCCAACGGGCAAACATTGACCAAATCTGTGGGTAATCGTTTGCATGTCACAAGGGCACAGTTGAACCCCAAGGCTGTAGACCCACGGGTTCAAACCAGCTCCCGAGTGGCCACGGCAAAACCATGGCCCAGCCGTGGGTAAACGTTTTTGGTCAGACACAAAGAGCCACAGTTTGAAACCCCAAGGCTGTAAGACCACGGGTTCAAACAGCTCCCGAAGTTTTGCCACAGCAAACAAATTCCCCAACGGCCGTTGGTTAAACTTTGTCCTGTCACAAGGGCCCACAGGGTTTGAACCCCAAGGCCTGTAGAAACCACGGTTTCAAACATTCCCCGAGTGGCCACAAGACAAACAAATGTTCCAGGCCGTGGGTAAACGTTTGTCAGTCACAAGGGCACAGTTTTGAACCCAAGGCTGTGACCAACCGGGTTCAAACAGTTTCCCAGTGCCACAGCAAACATGTCCAGCCGTGGGACGTTTGTCATGTCACAAGGCACAGATTGAACGCAAAAAGGCCCGTAGACATGTACAGCTCCGAGCCACAGCAAACCATGTCCAGCTGTGGTAAACGTTTGTCATGTCACAAGGGCACAGTTTTGAACCCCAAGGCTGTAGACCACGGGTTCAAACAGTCCCGAGTGCCACAGCAAACTGTCCAGCTGTGGTAAACTTTGTTTGTATGTCACAAGGGCACAGTTTGAACCCCAAGCTGTAACCACGGGTTCAACAGCTCCCGAGTGCCACGGCAAACCATGTCCAGCTGTGGGTAATCGTTTGTTATGTCACAAGGGCACAGTTTGAACCCCAAGGCTGTAGGCACACCGGGTTCAAACAGCTCCCGCTGTGCCACGGCAAACCATGTCCAGCTGTGGGTAATCGTTTGTCATGTCACAAGGGCACAGTTTGAACCCCAAGGCTGTAGGCCACGGGTTCAAACAGCTCCCGAGTGCCACGGCAAACCATGTCCAGCTGTGGGTAATCGTTTGTCATGTCACAAGGGCACAGTTTGAACCCCAAGGCTGTAGACCACGGGTTCAAACAGCTCCCGAGTGCCACAGCAAACCATGTCCAGCTGTGGCTAAACGTTTGTCATGTCACAAGGGCACAGTTTGAACCCCAAGGCTGTAGACCACGGGTTCAAACAGCTCCCGAGTGCCACAGCAAACAATGTCCAGCCGTGGGTAAACGTTTGTCATGTCACAAGGGCACAGTTTGAACCCCAAGGCTGTAGACCACGGGTTCAAACAGTTCCCGAGTGCCACAGCAAACCATGTCCAGCTGTGGGTAAACGTTTGTCATGTCACAATAGCACAGTTTGAACCCCAAGGTTGTAGACCACGGGTTCAAACAGCTCCCGAGTGCCACGGCAAACCATGTCCAGCTGTGGGTAATCGTTTGTCATGTCACAAGGGCACAGTTTGAACCCCAAGGCTGTAGACCACGGGTTCAAACAGCTCCCGAGTGCCACGACAAACCATGTCCAGCTGTGGGTAATCGTTTGTCATGTCACAAGGGCACAGTTTGAACCCCAAGGCTGTAGACCACGGGTTCAAACAGCTCCCGAGTGCCACAGCAAACAATGTCCAGCCGTGGGTAATCGTTTGTCATGTCACAAGGGCACAGTTTGAACCCCAAGGCTGTAGACCACGGGTTCAAACAGCTCCCGAGTGCCACAGCAAACAATGTCCAGTCGTGGGTAATCGTTTGTCATGTCACAAGGGCACAGTTTGAACCCCAAGGCTGTAGACCATGGGTTCAAACAGCTCCCGAGTGCCACAGCAAACAATGTCCAGCCGTTGTTAATCGTTTGTCATGTCACAAGGGCACAGTTTGAACCCAAGGCTGTAGACCACGGGTTCAAACAGCTCCCGAGTGCCACAGCAAACAATGTCCAGCTGTGGGTAATCGTTTGTCATGTCACAAGGGCACAGTTTGAATCCCAAGGCTGTAGACCACGGGTTCAAACAGCTCCCGAGTGCCACAGCAAACAATGTCCAGCCGTGGGTAATCGTTTGTCATGTCACAAGGGCACAGTTTGAACCCCAAGGCTGTAGGCCACGGGTTCAAACAGCTCCTGAGTGCCACAGCAAACAATGTCCAGCTGTGGGTAATCGTTTGTCATGTCACAAGGGCACAGTTTGAACCCCAAGGCTGTAGACCACGGGTTCAAACAGCTCCCGAGTGCCACAGCAAACCATGTCCAGCTGTGGGTAATCGTTTGTCATGTCACAAGGGCACAGTTTGAACCCCAAGGCTGTAGGCCACGGGTTCAAACAGCTCCCGAGTGCCACAGCAAACCATGTCCAGCAATGGGTAAACATTTGTCGTGTCACAAAGGCACAGCTTGAACCCCCAAGGCCGTAGGCCATGGGTTCAAACAGTTCCCGAGTGCCACGGCAAACATTTACCCATGGCTGGACATGGTCGAACATTATTGTTACTTGTCCGTCGGTAACATCCTGCAATTTGAGCATTTATGCAGTACTTTCGGTACCTTGATAATCCATTCAAACAGCTGATTTACTCATACATATTCCAGGGCCGCAGTACACTGTCGCGTGATGCAGCCATATCAATTTAAATATTTCAGTATGACCGTTGTGAACTGGTCTGGTGACGTAAAGGCGCGTTCTAGTAATGTCATGAGTCACATGCATTACGTAGGTGTTGGCTTGGCCCGGGAATGAGCATTATCTACAGCCATTTACATTTTTAAAACTAGTTTTACACAACTGAATATTTACAATAAAAAAACTATATATTCAGCCCCGAAATCAAAATAATCCTGATCTGATGCCAGGTCCTCGCCACACCAGAATCACTTGGCCCCCTCCCAAAAGCAGTAGGATCAGTAATATTCTTACTACTTTTATAATGGGCAATAACCAAATTAAACTCCCAGGTAACAAAAGAGCCAAAGATAAAAACGTACCGAAGGGCTACACCAGGCAAATCGTGATTCCTATAAGGAGGAACCCCATCGTTAATATATGCAGTCACGTTCACCCGACCAACCACCCATAGACGTTGCATCCTCGCAAACTTTAAACAGATCAAATGTTTTTCATACCACAGTAAACACAGTAGTCCATGGTTTTATTCATTAAGTATTTCCTGACTTCCGTTTCTTGAAACTTACATTCAAATCCATCAAGTAGGCTCTGGCAAGTCGATCCATCCGGACATTTTCCCGTGAAACAAAAATCGAGTTCGCTACAATTCTTGCCACGGTACCCATGAAGACACTCACAGCTGTAACGATGAATAACAATTACATTTGATTGATTGGTTGGTTGTTTGGTTGGTTGTTTGGTTGGTTGGTTGGTTGATTGATTGATTGATTGATTGATTGATTGATTGATTGATTGGTTGGTTGGTTGGTTGGTTGGTTGGTTGGTTGGTTGGTTGGTTGGTTGGTTGATTGGTTGGTTGGTTAAGACAGTCACAGCTGTAACGATGAATAACAATTACATTTTATTGATTGGTTGGTTGGTTGTTTGGTTGTTTGGTTGGTTGGTTGGTTGGTTGGTTGATTATAAATTACATATTGATTGAATAACGGCTGAATAACGGCTGATAGCTTGACAATTAGCATGAATAGAGTAGTAATTTTTGCATGTGACACACATTTGGGTCATGGTCTATGCTTGTGTGAAGTTTCATGACAATATTACAAAGGATAATCGAGTTATGCTACGGACAAGGAAGTGTCAGCAGTGGACGCAGACGATGTTCGGTGTCAAATCCATATAGCATCCTCCGACATTCGTACTTTAAGGGAGTAATCATTTATTTTTCATGAAATGCATTATTTCATATATAACTAACAACTGCATATATTTGATGATTAAAACTATGGATAATTATTATACAGAATTTATTACACAAAATGGCTGTGATAATGTAATAAATTCAGTATAATAAAAAATAATAAATTTATTCTAAAATTGAAAATTTCTCCCTCAAAGTATACTTTGCTAGAAAAGTATACTTTGCAATGTTGGTGAAATATGCTACAGACAAGTTTTGTATCTACCAAGTAGTAAACCTCCAGATTTCAAATTCAATGCGTATTTTACTTTTACAAATGTGCTATTGATTTCCTTCCTTATTAAATAGGAATAAATGATAAAACTATACAACAAATTTAAAAATTCTCTTATTTGAGCTGCAAAAAGCAAACAAGCTAAGTAAATTTTCAACTTTATTATAGTATTTTCACTACTCTATTTGAATATCAATGCGTATTTTCACATTGCTGCAAGTATTTTGTACTCCCACTTTTGCTATATAATCAATGTGTATTCTGCTAAAATAAGTAAATCGTAAATTTTCAACTGTATTACGGTATAAATAAGTGAATAAGTATAAATAAGACACTTAAATAAGTAAATGGTTAAATTTGTTTTATGTTTTGATCATTTACTCCCTGTTTAATAATGAAGAAAATCAATAATCCATTTGCAAAAATAAAATACGCATTTAATTTGAAATCAGGAGGTACAATACGACACAAAACTTATCTGTAGATATTTCACCAACATTGCAAAGTATACTTATCTAGCAAAGTATACTTTGAGGGAGTAATCATTTATTTTCCCTGAAATGCATTATTTCATATAGAACTAACCACTGCATATATTTGATGATTAAAAATATGCAGAATTATTATACTGAATTTATTACATTATCACAGCCAAAATGGCTGTGATAATGTAATAAATTCAGTATAATAAAATTTAATAAATTTATCCTTAAATTGAAAATTTCTCCCAAAAAGTATAATTTGCTAGAAAAGTATACTTTGCAATGTCGATGAAATAGGCTACTGGAGCTCTGCTAAACAATATGTAATTTTGTAAGACGTACCTATAATCATTGTAGAAGACATTGCTGCATGTGGAGTTATTCTCACACGGCGAATACATTTCACATATCGGGTCGGTCTTTCCGTTTTCTCCCAATTCTGACATCCCGCTTGCATTTATTGCTTGTAGATCAGTCAAGCTCTGGTCCAATAATGGGAAAAACTGTAGAGACTGACTGTTCAACCGCACGTCTTGTATTATTCCTTTAAAATTCTCCACGGACGTAACATCATCGGGAACAATAATCGCTTGTCGCTTCTTCCGCCTTGCGTTTTGTATTTGATTTGGGTCACCGAACAGAATTTTATTTGCATAAAAAAAGCAATCACTCTGAAGCTGCAATTGCTGGTTAAGATGTCCGTCAACAGAAAAATTAAAAGCTTCATGGTCTCTCACTAGCTCGATAAAATGTTGTTGTCCATCCACGTATCTGTCATTTATGGAGAAAATATTGTCCTCAGGACCACAGAATTTCATTCTCACAACTATGTAGCCATCAACAAGTTCAACAGACAGATAATTGCTAGTTACATTGCCAAGGAATAAGATAAGACCGTCCGGTTTTCTGGATCGGAGGAAAAACGACAGGTTCATGCTGTCCTTCAGAATATCTCGGGGAAGGTCAAACGTAGCCCAGCTTATGGTGTTGTTGTAGGCGAACGTGGCTGCAATGTAAGCTGGAACAAAGAACCATTAACTGAATGAAAGATATAGAGAATAGTAGGTTAGTGCCGTGAATGGGAAAAAATATCTGGCAAGGCTTAGGAAACAGGAAGGGCGAGGCTCTGCCGAGCCCATCCCGTTTCCGTGTCGCGCCAGATATTTTTCCCATTCACGGCACTAACCTACTATTCTATTTATCCCGTCAACACCTACTAATGACTTTAAAATGCAAAAGAAAAATCCCAGCCACCGCACATATTCATACGCAGTGATTAGGTCGTATTGACAGGATATCAAAAATGTTTCACGGCACCGTGTTTCACGGCACATTCTATTCTACACTATTCTATTTATCCCGTCAACATTACAAATAGCTTTAAAATGCAACAAGAGTGCCGCAAGTCACAAAATACGCCCGTCGAATATGGGCCAGACAGCGAAGATGCTGAAATGTGAAGCTATCACCAAGGCAAGAAACATTAATGAGAATTTGCAAGTCTATATATAGCATTATTTCTTCATCTCGTTGTGCTAAACATGTATACTAATTTAGGCAGAGATAGAAAAGTAGAGTGTAAAGTAGAAATGATAGGGAATTGGATACAATAATGTAGAACAAGAGTGCCGCAAGTCACAAAATACGCCCGTCGAATATGGGCCAGACAGCGAAGATGCAGAAATGTGAAGCTGTCACCAAGGCAAGGAACATGAATGAGAATTTGAAAGTCTATAGCATTATTTCTTCATCTCGTTGTGCTAAACATGTATACTAATTTAGGGAGAGATAGGAAAGTAGAGTGTAAAGTAGAAATGATAGGGAATTGGATACAATAATGTAGAAAAAATGGCTAAGTTAATAAGGTGATATTTTTGTTAAAAAATATTTTTTCGGCATAAAAACACCAAGGTGCACATCTTCAATATGTGTAGAAGACGTGTGTATAGTGTCAGAACAATCGACTGAACGGTTTCGGAGGAGTTGTGTACACAAACTCTGTACCCTATATAGAATTGTATAGAAAAATGTAGAAAAAATGGCTAAGTTAAAAAGGTGATATTTTTGTTAAAAAATATTTTTTCGGCATAAAAACACCAAGGTGCACATCTTCAATATGTGTAGAAGACGTGTGTATAGTTTCAGAACGATTGACCAAACGATTTCGGAGGAGTTGTGTACACAAACTCTGTACCGTATATAGAAATGTATAGAAAAATGTAGAAAAAATGGCTAAGTTAAAAAGGTGATATTTTTGTTAAAAAATATTTTTTCGGCATAAAAACACCAAGGTGCACATCTTCAATATGTGTAGAAGACGTGTGTATAGTTTCAGAACGATTGACTGAACAATTTCGGAGGAGTTGTGTACACAAACTCTGTACCGTATATACAAATTGCATAGAAAAATGTAGAAAAAATGGCTAAGTTAAAAAGGTGATATTTTTGTTAAAAAATATTTGTTCGGCATAAAAACACCAAGGTGCACATCTTCAATATGTGTAGAAGACGTGTGCATAGTTTCAGATCGATTGACTGAACGGTTTCGGAGGAGTTGTGTACACAAACTCTGTACCGTATATAGAACTGTATAGAAAAATGTAGAAAAAATGGCTAAGTTAAAAAGGTGATATTTTTGTTAAAAAATATTTTTTCGGCATAAAAACACCAAGGTGCACATCTTCAATATGTGTAGAAGACGTGTGCATAGTTTCAGATCGATCGACTGAACGGTTTCGGAGGAGTTGTGTACACAAACTCTGTACCGACAATAGAACTGTATAGAAAAATGTAGAAAAAATGGCTAAGTTAAAAAGGTGATATTTTTGTTAAAAAATATTTTTTCGGCATAAAAACACCAAGGTGCACATATTCAATATGTGTAGAAGACATGTGTATAGTTTCAGATCGATCGACTGAACGGTTAAAAAATGGCTAAGTTAAAAAGGTGATATTTTTATTAAAAAAAAATTTTCGGCATAAAAACACCAAGGTGCACATCTTCAATATGTGTAGAAGACGTGTGTATAGTTTCAGAACGATTGACTGAACGGTTTCGGAGGAGTTGTGTACACAAACTCTGTACCGTATATAGAACTGTATAGAAAAATGTAGAAAAAATGGCTAAGTTAATAAGGTGATATTTTTGTTAAAAAATATTTTTTCGGCATAAAAACACCAAGGTGCACATCTTCAATATGTGTAGAAGACGTGTGTATAGTGTCAGAACAATCGAGCGGTCGATGACGGTTTCGGAGGAGTTGTGTACACAAACTCTGTACCCTATATAGAATTGTATAGAAAAATGTAGAAAAAATGGCTAAGTTAAAAAGGTGATATTTTTGTTAAAAAATATTTTTTCGGCATAAAAACACCAAGGTGCACATCTTCAATATGTGTAGAAGACGTGTGTATAGTTTCAGAACGATTGACCAAACGATTTCGGAGGAGTTGTGTACACAAACTCTGTACCGTATATAGAAATGTATAGAAAAATGTAGAAAAAATGGCTAAGTTAAAAAGGTGATATTTTTGTTAAAAAATATTTTTTCGGCATAAAAACACCAAGGTGCACATCTTCAATATGTGTAGAAGACGTGTGTATAGTTTCAGAACGATTGACTGAACAATTTCGGAGGAGTTGTGTACACAAACTCTGTACCGTATATACAAATTGTATAGAAAAATGTAGAAAAAATGGCTAAGTTAAAAAGGTGATATTTTTGTTAAAAAATATTTGTTCGGCATAAAAACACCAAGGTGCACATCTTCAATATGTGTAGAAGACGTGTGCATAGTTTCAGATCGATCGACTGAACGGTTTCGGAGGAGTTGTGTACACAAACTCTGTACCGTATATAGAACTGTATAGAAAAATGTAGAAAAAATGGCTAAGTTAAAAAGGTGATATTTTTGTTAAAAAATATTTTTTCGGCATAAAAACACCAAGGTGCACATATTCAATATGTGTAGAAGACATGTGTATAGTTTCAGATCGATCGACTGAACGGTTAAAAAATGGCTAAGTTAAAAAGGTGATATTTTTATTAAAAAAAAAATTTCGGCATAAAAACACCAAGGTGCACATCTTCAATATGTGTAGAAGACGGTGTATAGTTTTCAGAACGATGACTGAACGGTTTCGGAGGAGTTGTGTACACAAACTCTGTACCGTATATAGAACTGTATAGAAAAATGTAGAAAAAATGGCTAAGTTAAAAAGGTGATATTTTTGTTAAAAAATATTTTTTCGGCATAAAAACACCAAGGTGCACATCTTCAATATGTGTAGAAGATGTGTGTATAGTTTCAGAACGATCGACAGAACGGTTTCGGAGAAGTTGTGTACACAAACTCTGTACCGTATATAGAACTGTATAGAAAAATGTAGAAAAAATGGCTAAGTTAAAAAGGTGATATTTTTGTTAAAAAATATTTTTTCGGCATAAAAACACCAAGGTGCACATCTTCAATATGTGTAGAAGACGTGTGTATAGTTTCAGAACGAATTAGTACAAACTGTACATTTCGTGGAGGAGTTGTGTAACACATCTCTGTACCGTATACAGAACTGCTAATAGAAAAACTGTATAAAAATGGCTAAAAAGTTAAAAAGTGGAATTAAAAAGGTGTATTTTTGTTTATATTTTTTCGGCATAAAAAACACCAAGGTGCACATCTTCAATATGTGTAGAAGACGTGTGTATAGTTTCAGATCGATCAACTGAACGGTTTCGGAGGAGTTGTGTACAAGAACTATGCGCTTTTTCTTCAGCCGCCCGCCTGCCTGCCCGCCGCCATTCCGCCCCGAAGCGGAAGGCCTCGTCCAGTATTCCCGCAACTTTTCCAAGTTTATATCCCCGATAAATTCCACAAAAAGGCCATTCATTCCTTATAATTCTAGCATTTGAAATAAATTCATCAAGAAAATGTGTTTATTTTCCGTTTTCTTAAGAATTATTTTAACTGCGCCTCACGGTTATGGAAAGTAGTTTAGCGTGGGAGTTTACTGGGATATAAATTTTGGACAGAGACTTGCTACGGGCCAATCAAATGTTAGGGAATAGTGTAAATATTTTTGTGCTGGAATTATAAGTTGATAATACACTGTTGTACGGAGATTTTACGCAGTCAAAGCGAATCTAAAACTGGTCTCGCTTATGTTCATTGGTCCACACAACGATACGGAATCATGTCAGTATAGTGACACTATGTAAGCATGTCTGCATCCACGCGTATGTGGCTATGAATGGAGAAATGGGGATTATGTGTTTTACGACCAGTGTAGATCCAGATCAGCCTGTGCATCCGCACATTCTGATCAGGTCCTACACTGTTCGCTATTGGCTTGCAGAACATTCATGAAGCCTCTAACAATATATCAAGAGTGTGCAAGCTTATCAGGACAGCGCTCCAGATAAAGAATTAGTAATTGAGTATTGTCACTCCATCATTTCTGAAGCAATTGGTTATTTCAAAATTTTAATTGGGTAAAATAAAATCACACTACTGTTTACACATCAACAGACAGCAATTATTGAATAGTTTGCTTCGAAATGAAAACATGTCTTGGCATTTCATTAGAATTGTGTTTTCTTAGAAAATAAGAACATATGCTATATTTGTGGTATATTTATTGTTTTCAGCAGCATGATAAAGGTACCATAACATTTGTATTGCTTTTAGATACTCGCTACTTCTGATTTCAATTGGGTTTTTGGCAATTTCAATTTATTATTTAAGCAAATACGCAGCTTATCTGGAGCTCTGTCAGGAGCTAAACTGCTCAGAAACACAATAGGCCTCTTTTCGTTGTGTGGGTCACATAGGTGGGTATGACTGCAGAAATGGGACTGATGCTCCCAGATGCCATAAGCATGACAGGTGTTTCACCGATACAATAGCGAACAGTGCAGTTCCAGATCAGACTGTGCGGATGCACAGGCTGATCTGGAGCTGCACTGGTCGCAAAACCTATAAGCCCCATTACTCCAGTCACAGATCAGAAGCTAGGGACCACAAATGTCATAAGCCCCATTTCTCCAGTCACATATCAGGAGCTAGACAGGCCACAAATGTCATAAGCCCCATTTCTCCAATCACATATCAGGAGCAAGACAGGCCACAAATGTCATAAGCCCCATTTCTCCAATCACATATCAGGAGCAAGACTGGCCACAAATGTCTTAAGCCCCATTTCCCCAGTCACATATCAGAAGCTAGGGACCACAAATGTCATAAGCCCCATTTCTCCAGTCACATATCAGGAGCTAGACAGGCCACAAATGTCATAAGCCCCATTACTCCAGTCACCAGATCAGGAGCAAGACAGGCCACAAATGTCATAGCCCCCATTACTCCAGTCACAGATCAGGAGCAAGACAGGCCACACATGTCATAAGCCCCATTACTCCAGTCACAGATTAGGAGCAAGACAGACACAAATGTCATAACCCCCATTACTCCAGTCACAGATCAGGAGCTAGACAGACCAAAAATGTCATAACCCCATTACTCCAGTCACAGATTAGGAGCTAGACAGACCACAAATGTCATAACCCCATTACTCCAGTCACAGATTAGGAGCTAGACTGGCCACAAATGTCATAACCCCATTACTCCAGTCACAGATTAGGAGCTAGACAGACCACAAATGTCATAACCCCATTACTCCAGTCACAGATTAGGAGCTGACAGACCACATGCATAACCCCATTACTCCAGTCACAGATAGGTGGCACTGGACAAATGTCATAACCCCATTACTCCAGTCACATATTAGGAGCTAGACTGGCCACAAATGTCATAAACACCATTACTCCAGTCACAGATCAGGAGCAAGACTGGCCACAAATGTCATAACCCCATTACTCCAGTCACAGATAGGAGCTAGACTGGCCACAAATGTCATAAACAAACCCCTTACTCCAGTCACAAGATCAGGAGCTGAACTGCCACAAATGTCATAAAACACAATTACTCCAGTCACAGATAGGAGCAGACTGGCCACAAAGTCTACCCCATTATCCATCTAGACAAATGCCCCCCAGTGATCAGGACAAGACTGGCCACAAATGTCATAGCCCCCATTACTCCAGTCACAGATCAGGAGCTAGACTGGCCACAAATGTCATAAGCCCCATTACTCCAGTCACAGATCAGGAGCTAGACTGGCCACAAATGTCATAAGCCTCATTACTCCAGTCACAGATCAGGAGCAAGACAGACACACATGTCATAAGCCCCATTACTCCAGTCACAGATCAGGAGCTAGGCTGGCCACAAATGTCATAAGCCCCATTACTCCAGTCACAGATCAGGAGCAAGACTGGCCACAAATGTCATAGCCCCCATTACTCCAGTCACAGATCAGAAGCTAGACAGACACAAATGTCATAAGCCCCATTAATTCAGGCACAGATCAGGAGCTAGACTGGCCACAAATGCCATAAGCCCCATTAATCCAGCCACGGATAGATCAGGAGCTAGACTGGTGACATATACCATAAGCCCCAGTACGCCAGTCACAGCCAACCACATCAAACAGCATTGATTCTTATCGGACGGTTTGCGGATCCAGAGATGACTGATCACAGATACCATAAGCACCCATCCCTCAGAGCCATCTGTATAGGACTTACGGGAGTTGTGACCAGTGTAGCTCCTAATCAAATAGCACACTCCTGTAGATAATGGGCTATATTACCTTCTTAGACTAGAAGCATGTTCAGTGTACGATGTTTATTTCATTGATGGAATGGCAAACAGTGCAGATCCTGATCAGCCTGTGCGGATACACAGGCTGATCTGGATCTGCACTGGTTGCAAAACCCATTCCTCCACTCACAGCCATCTACATATGGGGCTTATGGGAGTTGTGACCAGTGTGGCTCCTAATCAAATAGCACACTCCTGTCAGCCTGATAACAGGCTATATTGCTTGTTAGAAGCATGTTAAGTGTTTCATTGATGGAATGGCAAACAGTGCAGATCCTGATAAGCCTGTACGGATGCACAGGCTGATCTGGATCTGCACTGGTTGCAAAACCTATAAGCCCAATTCCTCCACTCACAGCCATCTATATATACCTGTGTCACATGTATGCCCAAGGTACGGTCGCCGACAATCACACGCGAATGAAACCCACAGGTCGACGCAATGCCCCTGCTTGTTACACGTGTCGGCAAAACATTGTTCCTGTCTTGTGCAGCCATCGGATAATTGGTTAAACATCGTCGGCAAGCTGGAATCCAGTACAAGCTTGTTCCCAGCATACGTCACGTCCTGCATACAGCCAACGAACGGGGTACCAGACTCGATGTGGGGTAGTAAATTTGGATAATTTACATTGCCGATGTAGACATTTTCAAATGGAAGTATTTGACTGTCGTAAGAGGCCATACGGATACATTCGTAAGTTTGACAAGAGGAACTGTTGACTGTTAAAGTTAAGAATGACGTTTGCTTGATAACCCGTAACGATACAGTTTGCCATTCAGCATTACTAAACACGCGATTTATGCTCATTTTTGAGAGAACGCCTACTTGATCTGTGTGGTGATACAACAGGTGTAGATTGCCACTTTTCAGCTCCACAGTTAAAAATAGTCCCGTTGTGTCTGCGTCCTGCCAAGCAAGCAGTAAACTGTCCAGTAAAGTAGTCCGGAAACTGAATGATAACGACACATCGTTTGTATTTTCCAATGTAACATTAATGTATGACCCGCTATGAAACGACATCGTAGTGGAAACATCACAGTAACGCCCCGTAAAGCCATCAGTGCAAGTACACGTGTAATCCTGTTGTGCCGTCATCTCATCCACAAGAAACGGCACACACCCAGCATCGTGCTGGCAATTATGATTATTGCAGATATTCAAGATGAACGTACAATTTTTACCCGCGACATTCATCAAATGACAATCACAGTCGTAGTCAGCAATTTTGTCCGTACAACTGCCCCGATTTCCGCACGGGTCGTATCGTTGACATTCGTTAATCTCATTCTCGCAGTTATTGCCTTCGTAACCCGGAAAACAGTGACACTTGTAGGCGTCAATCAGGTCGTAGCATGTTCCGTTGTTGCAGTTATCATCCACACAGTCGTCAATGTTGAAGTCGCAGTCGACTCCTGAAAAATATATATTTATATTACATGCTACCAAGTGATTTATCGTGTTTCTGGTAAGATTTATTTCCTTGAAAGAAACATTTCCTCCTAGATGTTCGCAAGACGTAATTGACGTCACGTTTTGGCGTATTTTCACGCGAAGAAATAATTCATACGCTAACGTCAAAATTGTTATAAGCTGGTCTAAGAGTAAATTTCATATTTTTCGAAGAACATGTAATATACAATTTATTTCACTACCATTTGGAAATACTGGATTTATTTCGCTTGACATCTATAAATCTTTATCAGATTTCCAGATGTCTCAGGAAAAATTGGTAGTTGAATACTAAAATATTGATTATATTACATACGCATGAAATTCATAGCTATACAATGTAAATAAAAGTCTATGAAAACATGGTCAGGGGGAATTGAAAGTGGTTGCATAAGTTTGCAAACAGTGCAGATCCAGATGAGGCGGCTCGTAACGAACCGTCTCATCAGGATCTGCACTGTTTGTGACAAAAGTCGCTAAATGCACGTGGTCGCTTGTGCAAGTTTCACTGTACTTCCGGCATCTATATTTATGTGCGCACCTGCCAAGCTAATGTAAGCAAATAAAAATATCTTACCATATGCAGTCTATAAAACGTACTAATTTGCTCTGTAGAGGTATAAAATAAATAGAATATTCTTATTTTTGCAACAATTATGACACACTGAGAAGTGTGAGGTGACCATAATGGCTCTCGTGAAATATGTACATTTCACACCACATGATGAACATGTTATATTTCTTGCCAAAAAATGAATATTCTATTTATTATATACCCCACCAAGCAAATTACTTGAGATTTTTTAAGTGTGGTAACCTTTCTAAGGGCAGTTACTCATGATATTCCAAGTTCGGTAACCTTTCTAAGGGAGGTGACTCATGATTTTCCAAGTTCAAAACCTTTCTAAGGACAATTATACATGAAATTCCAAATTTGGTAACCTTTCTAAGGGAAGTTACTCATGATTTTCCAAGTTTGGTAACCTTTCTAAGGCCAATTACTCATGAAATACCAAGTTTGGTAACCTATCTAAGGGAAGTTACTCATGAAATTCAAAGTTTGTTAACCTAGACAAAGGGAAACCCAAATTTTCTCTTTGTAACGCTGGTTGACTTACACTGGATCAGACAAAGGGAAGCTACCAGATTTTCCAAGTTTGGTAACCTTTCTAAGGGAAGTTACTCATGATTTTCCAAGTTTGGTAACCTTTCTAAGGGAAGGTACTAATCATTTTCCAAGTTCGGTAACCTTTCTGAGGGAAGTTACTCATGATTTTCCAAGGTCAGTAAGGAAAGTACTTTCATGATAAGGTCGGTAACCTTTCTAGGGAGTTACTCATGATTTTTCCAAGGAATCGTAACTAGGGAAGTTACTCATGATTTTCCAAGATTCAAAAAAAAAAAAAAAAAAAAAAAAAAAAAAAAAAAAAAAAAAAAAAAAAGTAACCTTTATAAGGTTAAATTTCAGGGTGATTTTCCAAGGTCAGTAACCTTTCTAAGGGAACTTACTCATGATTTTCCAAGGTCGGTAACCTTTCTAAGGGAAGTTACTCATGATTTTCCAAGGTCGGTAACCTTTCTAAGGGAACTTACTCATGATTTTCCAAGGTCGGTAACTAGGGAATTACTCATGATTTTCCAAGGTCGTTTCGGTAACCTTTCTAAGGGAAGAATTATCTCCAATCATTTTCCAAGTAAAAAGTAACCTTTCCTTAAGGGAACATAAAGGTAACTAATCATTCCAATTTGTTTCGTTAACTTTTCTAAGCGAAGCTACTAGATTTTCTAGGTTCAGTAATATAATAATACGACTTCTACTACACATACCGGTTATTCCCTTGATGCACTGGCAGATATACCCCGAGGCATTAGCATAGGAGAAGTTCAAATTCTCGAAACCCGCCACGTCGAGCTCATAGTGTATTCGATTGGATTTCTCGTAGCACGTGCCATTATAGACTTTGTCACAGGGATTTTCCAGGCATTCGTTGTTGTCAATCTCGCAGTTCTTACCGGAGTACCCAGGAAAACAATTGCACGTGTAGTTCTGTAGATGAAAAAGTGATTGATTGATTGATTGGGCTGGATTACATGTTTTGAATTCTGGATTACTGTCTTTATGGAGATGAAATATTGATTGATGGATCGGGTTTTATTTCCATTCAACAAGGTTATTGATTTGTTGGCTGGTTAGTTAGTTGGTTCGTTGGTTCGTTGGTTTGGTTAGTTGGTTCATTGGTTGGCTGGTGTGTTCGTGCGTTAGTGTGTCGGTCGGTCAGTGATTTTAATGATTGATTTATTGATTGATTGGCTTTTATGTTCATTCAATATCAATGTATGTATCTATATGGGCGACAGATGGACGGACGGGCGGACGGACGGACGGACGGCCCGACGTCCGGACGGACGGCCCACCAATAGTGAAGAAGGGGCCATTTCCATTGTTCTAGATCAAAGAGATGGCCCCTTGTAAACAATAGAATAAGGGGCCATACGGAATAAATCAAAGGATTATTTTGTGTTAGGCTCCGCCCCATGGCCCCTTGTACACCCTTTGCTGCTCGGACGGACGGACGGACGGACGGAGATGGACGGACAGACGGATGGACTGAACTTTACGCATGAACTTTTTGTCAATTATCAAGGTCATTTACAGCAAACATGGCCCATTTTCTAAATAAATGTTGGCGAAATGTGGAAATTTAACAAGGGAGGTAATTCCCAATTTGGGACCCATTTTAAGTGATGACTAACCTTGATTCCATCGGTACAGTTGGCGCCATGTTGGCAAGGCTGTGGCTCACAATCGTCAATATTCTCGTTGCACGTCTCACCTTTGAAACCCGTGTCTGTACAATTACACGTGAACCTGGAAGAATGTACGCATAGGTGACGTCAACAACGCTTGTTTACTTTATTTCATTTATACCGTCAATATTTTGTCATGGAAACGCCCATTTAGCCCTTACAACACTACAGCTCTCTTTAGTGGTGTTTGCAAATAATGTAGATCCAGATGAGCCGGCTCGTGACGAGCCGTCTCATCAGGATCTGCATTTTTTGCAAGTAGTTTTCATATTTTTTAGATAAAAAACACCCCCTTTTCATAAATGGACTAGTCTGAAAGTCATTTTGTGACGATTGGATTGGTCGAAAATTAACATGTCAAAATCCATTCCAGTTACTTAGGGTGAAAGGGTTAATGTATTGCATTTATACCCCAATATTTATATTAGCCTCATGTGATGTCGCGCGACGTTGATAGGTTAAATTGTTTGTTTGTTTATTAGTGTTTAACGGCCTATCAACAGCTAAGGTCATGTAAGGCCGGGCAAATGGGATCGATCCCATTTTAACCTGCTGCATTGGGGGGAAAATCCCAAAATCAGAACGGAATATTTACATCGAGAACAAATATATTCAGCCCTAAAATTAGAATAACCTGACCTGGTGCCAGGTCCATACCACACCAAGTCACTTGGCCCCTTCCACTAAAATAGGATTACGAATATCGTAATACTCATATAAGGGGTATAACCAGATTCAACTGTCACATACAAAATGCCAAAGATGTATCATTGAGGGCCAAACCAGGTCTCCAGTCGGGATTCCGGTAAGGATGAACCCCTATCGTTAAATTACCCATCGCGTGCTCCCACCTGCCACCCACCGTTGATAGGTTAAAGTTTGTTTCGTAATCTTTCCGCAATAATACAATATGTTCAACAATTCTGCAAAAACCAGGAACCCACTTTTCCTATGTTTCGGCACAAGGCCTTTATCAAGGAATTAGTGTCTACTGAACGCTAAGTGGCATACATTTTAGAAAATTCCTAATTGCAGAATTGTTGAACTTAAAAGTTTGTTTGACAGGATTTAATATCCACAATTTTGTCAATAAGTAAAGGCACACTATTGACCAGCAACATCGCTACTACATGAATTTCGACATAATAACATAAAAGATAATGATTCTTAATTTTAACCACAGCCATTCGGCATGTTTCGGCTTTCATCGGTATAACTCTATAATCTGTATATATGAACAAGGCTTCTAACTTTGGTCGGACACGACCTCGTATCACATTCCGCGATTTTATTAACGCTAATGTGAATATTTTGGTGGAAAGTGCACATGTTCATTTGAGAATTATTGTTATCTTGCTAAAATAACAGTTAGAACATATTTATGCAAATAATATTGAATTACAGCTCCTTTTCCTAGGTCTGACACAACCTTGTATCATAACAAATGAAATCATGTATTTAAGGCTCTAACATCAATATTGTAGTGACAAGTTCATATGATCATTTAGGAACTATCGATATCCTGCAGAAATACATAGAATGAATATAAAATTACAATTTTAAACATGTTATTTTGTTATGATACGAGGTCGTGTCAGACCAAAGTTTGAAGCCTTGTTCATATATATAGCGTTTTACCGATGAAAGCCGAAACACGCCGAATGCCTGTGATTTTAACACCATACTTGGTTGCTTACATTTTTGAAAGCATCAGAAATCGCAATGTAAGTAATAAAAGCTTAGTATGTTGCGTTTACTGTGGTGAAGAAATTGGTCCGTTTCCTTTTTTCAAACTTCAAACCTAACTACACAATGAATCGTGCAAATTTCTATACATGAGCATGCAAATCAATTTTAGCAAAATTTAAGAGTGAGCCTTCTTTTTATTTCGTGAAATTTGGTTAAATATTGAATTTATTGCAAAAAAAAAAAATTTCCCCATGTTAAAGGTACATACCCACTCGGTAGGCACAAACTGTTCTTTATAGGAATTAAATAAGTGTATGCTTGTGTCACTATTCCACCAGTTTTACAAGTATAATAATTTAGTAATATTTAGTTTACTGTTAGTGACGCGCGTTAGTATCAGGCTATTTTCATATGCAAATGAGGCATGGTATTTTTAAATTATTTATACTAATTAAATGTGTCACCTGAATAAATAATGTTTTCGACAGATTATAAAGAATGATAATTGCACATCAAAAAATAAATACAGACTAAAAATAGTAATGTCCGTTAACGTTTTAAGGAAACATGGTTATTGCCCCTTATATCAATGTGGAAAGTTACGTCTGCTATAAAATGCATAATAATGCCAATCAATATGTGGGGCAATGGTGAATGAATGTTTAATTTGCCAGAAAATGTATCAGATGATGTCTCTGATATAAAGAACAGTTTGTGCCTACTGAGTGGGCATGTACCTTTAAATCCCAAGTCAATTTCCATTTTTTTTGTTTTTCTGTTCCTGTAGCCAATTTCACCAACATTGCAAAGTATACTTTAGTATCAAAGTATACTTTGAGGGAGAAATTTTAAATTTTATGATAAATTTATTAATTTTTATTATACTGAATTTATTACATTATCACAGCCAATTTGGCTGTGATAATGTAATAAATTCAGTATAATAATTCTGCATACTTTTAATCATGAAATATATGCATTTGTTAGTTCTATATGAAATAATGCATTTCAGGAAAAATAAATGATTACTCCCTCAAAGTATACTTTGCTAGTAAAGTAAACTTTGCAATGTTGATGAAATAGGCTACAGGTTCTCCACCTCTTTTCCCCCATGTTAAATTCCCATAGAGAAATAATTTTTCGTAATAAAATCGATATTAGACCAAATTTCACGAAATAAAAAGAAGTGCATCATTACATAATGTTTGGTAACCCTTAGACCACTACTCACAACAATTGTCGTCTGCTGTTGCTTTTATATCTTGCCTTATTTCAATAAAAACACGGTTTGACAGCACTTCAGAATCATTTCCATTGAAAGTGCTGTTAAATCATGTTGTAAATTATTCTATTAAAAGTGCTGTCAAAGCATGTTTTTGATGATAAAAATGGAAAATAGAAAATAAACAGCCGACGAAAAAAAAAAATAAGATAGCGGTTGAAGGGTTAATATCACGTGACGTTCGACAAATGAAACGTCAGCAAATGTAGATTTCGAATCGAGATTGAACACGATACCTTGATACAAGATTCTGTTATCGGTCAGAGTTTATTTGGTCTATGCAAAGCTAGAAACATCTGTGAAAGTACGGTAGTTTTCGAATCGGGATTTACCGCGATACATTGTATCAATGCTTGATACAGCATTTTGTTATCGGTCAGCGTGTCCTTGGTCAATGTGCAGCTTGGTAAGTAATAAACATTGTGTTGTTATTTATCCCGTCAACACAGTGCGTATGTGCCGTGAAACACGGTGGAGTGAAACATTTTTGATATCCTGTCAATACGACCTAATCACTGCGTATGTGCGGTGACTGGGTATTTTTTGATATCCATTTTTGATATCCAGTCAATACTATTTTTGCATTTTAAAGCCATTTGTAGGTGTTGACGGGATAAATAGAATAGTAGGTTAGTGCCGTGAATGGGAAAAGTATCTGGCAAGGCACGGAAACGGGATGTGCTCGGCAGAGCCTCGCCCATCCCGTTTCCTAAGCCTTGCCAGATATTTTTCCCATTCACGGCACTAACCTACTATTCTCTATATATCATATGTACACCTTGCACTTCACGCTTCATGCAATTTTAGCTCCTCCCACTGTGTTCATCAACACATAAACATTGAAAAATAAAAATTCAATCCTTAATTAATGTAAGTATTTTTCAAATCGGGATTGACAGTGATACAGCGTGTAATCAATGTGCAGCTCGTTACCTGATACATATGGATAGAAACTGCATTTTACAAGTTCTAATATTGTAATGATGTGAAGGTTCAAATCATGGGTCACATATACTTTGGGAAGAAATAGACAATTTCAAACATAATATACGGGAAATGGAAACAGTGTTGCTGGTCACAAAATGCACCTATATACATGTATTCACTATATGAGACACTCCATGTTCATTAAATTCGTTTTCAAAATAAATTTATAATATTTTCTGCAAATGGAATTAAAGTTGAAAAGATTTTCAGAGTACACACCGCATGTACTCTGAAAATTTTGTCAACTTTTAACGTTATTTATGAAAAATATTGTAAATTTTGCAAACGTATTTAATGAAATTACACAGATGTCCAAAGGTACAAAATCACATGGCGTGTCTCATTTGATCTTCACCCTGGGTAGGAGGACAGCAAGGGTGGGACATAAGTGTGGATGATGATAAATGTGCATATGAAGGTTCAAGTCAATTCTTCTTACAAGCTACTAAAGAGTTCAATTTATAATACAGGTCAGGAAATTACTAGTAATGCTGAATTAGATTTTGTCGTCTGCTGTCTATGTTTTAATTTCCATTTTTCTTATCAACAACATGTTTTAACAGCAATTTAGAATCAATTGGAAACTAGACATTATGTTTGTAAAACATGGATATGCCTCCGTGGCATACTGGGGCCCGTTTCACTAAACTTCATACGACTAAAATGTTCATAAGTGCAAAATTATGATAGTCTGTAAATTTCACATTAACAACTTTTTCTTGTAAACAAATATTGGATTTACATTTATTGAGCATAGTCGTAAGAAGTTTAGTGAAACGGGCCCCTGGACTCTAACTGGATAAACTCTTTTCGACTTTTTGACGTAAATGTACACGGACGGACGGACGGACAGACGGAACCTCAAGAGTAATGCAATATGGCCCCCTTGCTATTGTATAGGGGGCATAATAACAGCGGACGACAATTCTAATACAGGTCAGCAAATTACTAGTAAACTACTAATGCCGAATTAGATTTTGTCGTCTGCGGTGTATGTTTTATTTTTCCTTTTTTTAATATGAACAACATAGTTTAACAGCAATTTAGAATCATATCCATTGGAAATGATTCTAAAATGCTGTCAAACCATGTTTTAGATTGAAAAAAAAATATATATAAAACAACAACAGACGACAATTTTCAGTTCCCGCCATTTAGGGGTGAACATGCGACTGCAACATGCAGCGAGCAGAGTTTACCGTCTGCCTTCCATACTGTCTCTGTTTAGATAGAGATTTAATGGTGTTTAACAGACTATCAACAGCTAAGGTCAGTTTAGGCCGGGTTAACGGGGTCAAATCCCATATTTGTCTCGTATGGATGGTGGGAAAATCCCAAAATCAGAACTGAATATTCACAGAATAAATATATATTCAGCTCTGAAATTAGAATAACCTGATCTGGTGACAGGTCCTCATTACACTGGCATCACTTGGCCCAGCACCCTAAAAGTAATATAATTAGTACAAGTTTTACTACTTTTATACCAGGCATTCAGAAGTCATTGCTATAATTTAGAGAAGAGAGCATTTTATATTGGATTCAACTCTCAAGTAACATGAAAACTAAACAAGAGCTGTAGGAGAACAGCATAGCTCGACTACGCGGGTTGTCGATGTACACATAGCTTGACAAAGAAGGTGGCTGCGGCCTGCATAAAAACCTTAACCAAGGTTGACTAAAAACATTAACCAAGGGAAACTAGAAATGTGGCCTGTCGGCACACGAATACCCCCACTGGCAGCCAAAGAAAACGAGGCATTTTTTATTATAAGCCATTTAGCCGAGCGTTAAGGTTTCAAACGCATCAAGTCTGTGACCTTGACCCTGGGCATAGTGTGATAATCCATGCATCGGTGTAGAAGATATAGAGCAGAAGGGAATTTCAATAGGTTTGACCTTTGACCTTTGACCTTCAACTGTGACCTTGACCTTGGACGTAGGTGCGTGGTTATTGATTGTGACACACCTTCTCATCATGAGAAACATTTGTGCCAAGCCATTTGATAATCCATGCATTGGTGTAGAAGATATAGAGCGGAAGGGAATTTCAATAGGTTTGACCTTTGACCTTCAACTATGACCTTGGACGTAGGTGCATGGTTAGCAATTTGATAATCCATGCATCAGTGTAGAAGATATAGAGCGGAAGGGAATTTCAATAGGTTTGACCTTTGACCTTCAACTGTGACCTTGACCTTGGACGTAGGTGTGTGGTTATTGATCGCGACACACCTTCTCATCAGGAGAAACATTTGTGCCACGCCATTTGATAATCCATGCATCGGTGTAGAAGATATAGAGCGGAAGGGAATTTCAATAGGTTTGACCTTTGACCTTCAACTGTGACCTTGGACGTAGGTGCGTGGTTAGCAATTTGATAATCCATGCATCGGTGTAGAAGATATAGAGCGGAAGGGAATTTCAATAGATTTGACCTTTGACCTTCAACTGTGACCTTGACCTTGGACGTAGGTGTGTGGTTATTGATTGTGACACACCTTCTCATCATGAGAAACAGTTGTGCCAAGCCATTTGATAATCCATGCATCGGTGTAGAAGATATAGAGCGGAAGGGAATTTCAATAGGTTTGACCTTTGACCTTCAACAGTGACCTTGACCTTGGACGTAGGTACGTGGTTTTCCAAGTATGGTTGCTGTAGGCCCAGGAGTATTCCATATACAAGCTTGAGTAAAAACCGTAACCAAGGGGAGATAACTAAGTAATCCAAGGATAAAAGTAGGTCAAGGTCAAATATAGGTCAGGGATTATTGATGTACATCACTAGGAGATGAAGTTGTCCAAGTATGGTTGATGTAGGCCCAGAAGTATTCCATATACAAGCTTGATTATAAACATTAAAACCAAGTAATTCAAGGTTAAATGTAGGTGAAGGTAAAATAAAGGTCAGGGGTTATTGATGTACATCCTATGAGAAAAAGTTATCCAAGTATGGTGTCTGTATGCACAATAGTATTCCATCTACAAGCTTGACTAAAAACCTTAACCAAGGTTGAGTAAAAATCTTAACCAAGGGGAATTAATTAAGTAAGTAATTTAAGGTTAAATGTAGGTCAAGGTCAAATATAGGTCAGGGGTTGTTGATGTACATCACTAGGAGATGAAGTTGTCCAAGTATGGTTGGTGTAGGGCCATGAGTATTCCATCTACAAGCTTGACTAAAAACCTTAACCTAAGAGAATTAAGTAAGTAATTCAAGAGGAAATGTAGGTTAAGGTCAAATATAGATCAGGGGTTATTGATGTACATGACTATGAGAAAAGGTTGTCCAATTATGGTGTCTGTATGCACAATAGTATTCCATGTACAAGCTTGTGTAAAAAGCTTAACCAAGGTTGAGTAAAAACCTTAACCAAGGGGAATTAAGTAAGTAATTCAAGGTTAAATGTAGGTCAAGGTCAAATATAGGTCAGGGGTTGTTGATGTACATCACTAGGAGATGAAGTTGTCCAAGTATGGTTGGTGTAGGGCCAGGAGTATTCCATCTACAAGCTTGACTAAAAACGTTAACCAAGGGGAATTAAGTAATTCAAGAGGAAATGTAGGTCAAGGTCAAATATAGATCAGGGGTTGTTGATGTACATCACTAGGAGATGAAGTTGTGCAAGTATGGTGGGTGTAGGGCCAGTAGTATTCCATATAGAAGGTTGACTAAAAACCTTAACCAAAAGGAATTAAGTAAGTAATTGAAGAGCAGGGGTTATTGATGTACATACCTATGAGAAAAGGTTGTCGAAGTATGGTGTCTGGATGCACAATAGTATTCAATGTACAAGCTTGAAAAAAAACTTTAACCAAGGTTGACTAAAAACCTTAACCAAGGGGAATTAAGTAAGTAATTCAAGAGGAAATGTAGGTCAAGGTCAAATATAGATCAGGGGTTATTGATGTGCATCACTAGGAGATGAAGTTGTCCAAGTATGGTGGGTGTAGGGCCAGTAGTATTGCATATACAAACTTGACTAAAAACCTTAACCAAGGTTGACTAAAAACCTTAACCAAGGGGAATTAACCAAGTAATTCAAGAGGAAATGTAGGTGAAGGTCAAATATAGATCAGGGGTTATTGATGTACATCACTAGGAGATGAAGTTGTCCAAGTATGGTGGGTGTAGGGCCAGTAGTATTCCATATACAAGCTTGACTAAAAACCTTAACCAAGGCGTGACGGTGACGCCGATGCCGACGCCGACGCCGACGCCGGGGTGACAACATAAGCTCTACTTATTCTTCGAATAGTCGAGCTAAAAAATGTACCCGAGGGCAAAATCTGGGATATTGGGATTCGGGTAAGGATGAATCCAATCGCTAAATTTACCCTTCACATGCCGGCCACTAAATATAGACACATGGGATCAAGTATAAACCAGATAATTCCTTTCATATGACCGAAAATCACTTTTGATGGAAATTTAGTACCGTAATCCGTAAATATTTGGACACACTTTATTCTGGGAAACACACATGAACCCTTCGACCGCTACTATTTTTATTTCTCAATAAAAAACATGGTTTGATAGCACTTCAGAATCATTTCCAACGGAAATGATTCTGAAATGCTGTCAAAGCATGTTGTAAATGATTCCAAAGTGCTGTCAAAGCATGTTTTTGATGATAAAAATGGAAAATAGAAAATAAACAGCAGACGACAAAAAAATAAGATAGCGGTCTAAGGGTTAACTCTTTGCATGCTAGCGGCGAAAATATCCGCCAAACGAATTAGGATATATGTTTTATTTCTCTCTGTAAATATGTCTTGAAATTTCATTAGAATTGTGTCCTGCGGACACAATTCTAATGAAAGTCCAAGACATATTCATGACATTTATAAGGAGAAATAAAAGAAAATATAATGAATTGTCATCTGCTATTTGTGAACTATTTATAGCCCACAAATTTCCCAGCATGCAAAGAGCTAAATAAATGATATATACAGCAAGGTATGTACAAATATGTACGGTTAGTATAGTTGTAGTTGTGATTCCTACTGTGCTGGAGTTTAGTTTAGTTTGTTTGTGTATTGGTATTTAACGAATGGCCTCTCAACATGCAGCTAAGGCCAGGCAAACGGGTTCAATCCCATTTTAACCGGCTGCATTGGGGGGAAAATCCCAAAATCAGAACGGAATATTTACATTGAGAAAAAATATATTCAGCCCTGAAATTAGAATAACCTAACCTGGTGCCAGGTCCATACCACACCAAAGTCACTTGGCCCCTTCCCCTAAAATAGGATTACGAATAATCGTAATACTCTCATAAGGGATATGCGGTAACCAGATTCAACTGTCACATACAAAATGCCAAAGACGTATGTGAGCGACAAACCTGGTTTCCAGTCGGAATTCCAGTAAGGATGAACCCAGATCGTTAAATTACCCATCGCATGCTCCCACCTGCCACCCATCCTGGAGTTTAATATGCATAAAATCTTTTGATATGTGGCTGGAGAAATGAAGCTTATGTGATGGTAACCAGTGTAGCTCTTGATCAAACAGCACACTCCTGTAGCCTGATAACAAGCTATATTGCTTGTTAGAAGCATTATGGGTGTTTCATTCATGAAATAGCGAACAGTGCAGATCCTGATCAGACTGTGCGGATGCACTGGCTGATCTGGATCTACACTGGTCGCAAAATCCATAAGCCCCATTTTTCCAGTCAGAGGCACAGAAAATGCTTAAAATCATGTACAAAATTTGAAATTGAAACTATTGTTCGCAAAAACTTACTCATTAATTCCGTCTATACACGGAGCTGTATGAAGACACGGATTCGATTCGCACTCGTCGATATTTGTCTGGCAATTAGCGCCGGTAATTCCGTCGATACAGGAACACACGTATGCATCAATACGATCATCACACGTTCCGTTCATCTGGCACGGATTAGACTCGCACTCGTCTATGTCTGTCTGGCAGCGACGGTCTAAAATTTATTGTTTGTCCGTTTATTTGTTTAATGGTGTTTAAAAGTGAAAATGAATGGGTTTGACATAGCAGCAACAGCTATAGTCATTTAGGGACGGGACATTAGTCTCAAGTCTCATCCGAAAGCATCAATTTTCATAATTGTGCGGAGTATACGGTGCAGGACTCATAATTTTATTGCTCCTTCCACCACAGAAATGTCTCTACTATGCATTGGCACAGTTTCTACTCTGTTTGTTTGAAAACAAACGTATTATGTAACACAGATGCAGGTAGTGCAGGAAATTTGAACTAAAAAATTGTGATGTCGCGTCAATGGACGGAGCAACGTTCCGCGGTTATTTCCGTGTTTGGCTGCATAGTGATTTCAACTCAGATTTGTGCATTCTGATATTGTGGTAAAATATTGTCACAGGTCTATTATATATGCATGCTGAAAATTTGTACGGGTTTTAATCCATGGCGGATAGCATCAAGTGTTGAATGATATTATAATATACGAAGACCACAGGTAACCAACCATGCGCCCAGTATAGCAACTATGTAAGTGGCACTCCATCAAAATTAATTAGAGCATTGGGAAAAATACTTACAGGGCTCCAGATAAGGAATTAGTAATTGAGTATTGTCACTCCATCATTTCTGAAGCAATTGGGTATTTCAAAATTTAATTGGGTAAAATAGTTTACACATCAGCAGACCGCAATTATTGAATAGTTTGATTCTAAATGAAAACATGTCTTGGCATTTCATTAGAATTTTCTCCTTGGAGACAATTCTAATGAAATACCAAGATGTGTTTTCATGGAAAATTAAGAAAAATATTCTATATTTGTGGTCTGTTTATTTTTTTCTGTAGCATGATAAAGATACCACAATTTGTTCATTGCTTTTTGATACTCACTGCTTCTGATTTCAATTGGGTTTTGGGCAATTGCACACCTTATCTGGAGCTCTGTACCTACATACATTGAAACAAGCTACAGTACAATAACAATCTACTTAAATGGCGCGTGTGGGAGGAATACATTTATTTGGCTTGCGGACAGCACTTTGAAAACTATAATAAACAATGCTATTAAATCAATATGTAACGTAACTGCTCTGTGCTGACGTAGATGCCTGCGAATAAATGACTACTTTACGAAATCTTGTGATTTACTTCATGTAACAGAATTGCAGAAAGAACCAGCTTTCTAATGACATATTTCACAAATGATTTTACCAAATGGTTCTTTAGATATAAGCAACGTGCGAGAACTTTTGTGGGGGATAATTCAGCATTGAAAACCAGGAAATCAGCAATTGCTGATTTCCTGGTTTTCAATGCTGAATTATCCCCCACTTTATGACTGCACCTCGTATATACAGGGAAGATATCGGTCCACTATTTTTGAAATAGTTGCTTCGCAATGAAATCAATATTTGACAAATTTCACATAATAACAAGAGTGCCATAAGTCACAAAATACGCCCGTCCAAGATGGGCCAGACAGCGAAGATGCAGAAATGTGAAGCTGCCACCAAGGCAAGGAACATTAATGAGAATTTGAAAGTCTATAGCATTATTTCTTCCTCTTGTTGTGATAAACAGGTATACTAATTTAGGTAGAGATGTGTAAAGTAGAAATTATATAGAATTGGATAAAAAAATGTCGAAAAACAGTTAAAAAATGTGATTTCTTTGTTAATTTGTTTGTTTATTAGTGTTTAACGACCTATCAACAGCTAAGGTCATGTAAGGCCGGGCAAACGGGTTCAATCCCATTTTAACCTGCTGCATTGGGAGGAAAATCCCAAAATCAGAACGGAATATTTACATCGAGAACAAATATATTCAGCCCTGAAATTAGAATAACCTGACCTGGTGCCAGGTCCATACCACACCAAGTCACTTGGTCTCTTCCCTTGAAATAGGATTACGAATAATCATAATACTCACATATCGGATATAACCAGATTCAACTGTCACATACAAAATGCCAAATACGTATGTGAGGGCCAAACCAGGGCTCCAGTCAGGATTCCGGTAAGGATGTACCCCGATCTTTAAATTACCCAGCGCATGCTCCCACCTTCCACCCACAATTTTTTTGTTAAAAAATATTTTTCCGGCATAAAAACACCAAGGTGCACATCTTCGATATGTGTAGAAGACGTGCGTATAGTTTCAGATCGATTGACTAAATGGTTTCAGAGAAGTTGTGTACACAACCTCTGTACCGTATAGAGAATTTAATACAAAAATATATAAACAAGAGTTGTCAGAGGACAACGAAGCGCGCCCAGTTGCAGCAAAGGAACCGAGGGCACATTTGAATGTGGATTTGCCACAGGGCAGTAGAGGACCCTTGGAGCAATGTGTGTGTGAAATATGAAGCAAATCCAAGCAAGGAAACAGAAAATATAGGCCATTATAATTTTTGAAGACGGACAGACGTACGGACGGACGGACCGGACGGACCGGACGGACCGGACGGACGAATTTACATTTCGGACCTTAGGGGGTACTTGCTATATAAAAGATCAAAGGAAATACCCGGTAAGACACAATAGGCTTACGGGGTATGGATTAAGTTCCATTGTGTTCTAACCCTAACCCATTGTCTTAGGCCACGCCCCCTACCCCATAAGTACCCTAATGACAGACGGACGGACGGATGGACGGACGGACGGACGGACGGACGCCGAGGATATGCCATAAGCACGGGATATGCCATAAGCACGGATTCCTTCGTAAGGCGCGCTAAAAATGGCTAAGTTAAAAAGGTGTTATTTTTGCTACTAAAAACACCAAGGTGCACATCTTCAATATGTGTAGAAGACGTGTGTATAGTTTCAGATCGATTGACGGAACGGTTTCAGAGGAGTTGCATACACAAACTCTGTACCCTATATAGAATTGTATACAAAAATGTAGAAAAAATGGCTAAGTTAAAAAGGTTATATTTTTGTTAAAAAATATTTTTTCTGCATAAAAACACCAAGGTGCACATCTTCAATATGTGTAGAAGACGTGTGTAAGTTTCAGATCGATCGACCAAACGGTTTCAGACGAGTTGTGTACACAAACTATGCAGTTTTTCTGTCCATCGCCCGCCGCCGCCAGCCCGTCGTGCGGTAAAACATTATAATATGTACCGTTATAAAACACAACAGGGCCATGAAGTCCCTAATTCGCTCACCTGACTCCATGGACACCAGAGGAGAATGTGACATGAGTTCATATGTGTTTTAAACTAGATGGCCGCGGCCTGCATGTCGCGCCTTGTGGCGAGGCATGGAGACTAAAAAAAAAGATATAGTATAACGAAAAACTTAACCAAAAAACTTAACCAAAAACTTTAACCAAAAAACTTAACCAAAAAACTTAACCAAAAACTTTAACCAAAAAACTTAACCAAAAACTTCAAAGTAATTTGACCTTGACATTGGGCACAGGGGCCGCACGGGAGGGGGGGTAGAATGAAAATATAGATGATGATAAACACCCATGTGAAGTTTCAAGGTAATGGGCAAAGCAGTTGCAGAGATATAGTATAACGAAAAACTTTAACCAAAAAACTTAACCAAAAAACTTAACCAAAAACTTTAACCAAAAAACTTAACCAAAAACTTCAAAGTAATTTGACCTTGACGCACAGGGGCCGCATGGGAGTGGGGTAGAATGAAAATACAGATGATGATAAACACCCATGTGAAGTTTCAAGGTAATGGGCAAAGCAGTTGCAGAGATATAGTATAACGAAAAACTTTAACCAAAAAACTTAACCAAAAAACTTAACCAAAAACTTTGACCAAAGAACTCAACCAAAAACTTTAACCAAAAAACTTAACCAAACAACTTAACCAAAAACTTTAACCGGACACACGTACGTCAAAGTGCCGACTATATCGCGCTTTCCGCAAGCGGGCGCGACAAAAAACTGTGCTATTTTTAGATGGCGGTCATCTTGGATTAAGCGATGACTCTCATTTTACCAAATCTGAAAATGCTTCACCCAAGGATCTTAACTTACTATGAAGTTTGGCCAGCATCGGTCATATGGTTCCTGAGAAAAAGACGTTCAAAATCTCGATTAAATGGACCTTTTGGCGGCCATCATGGATGACATAATCATCCGATTCCGACAAATATTGCACCAGAGCAATCGCCTCATCGATACCTTCAATTTGATATATGACATGAGCATATTTGGTTAAAATAAAATTTGACCCCACGGGCCACGCCCATTTTTGACCCCGGGGTCACCATTTTAACACCTTTGAAAGAGCATTCTACGTCGATCATTCCTAAGAAGTTTCGTCGAAATCCGGCTGGCGGTTCATAAATGTGAAGTTTGGCTACCATGGGCCATTGCAAGCAGTTCATGTGAAGAAGAATTTTGAAATCTCTAATAAAAGAACACCAGAGTGATCGCCTCATTGATACCTTCGATTCGATATATGACATGACCATATTCGGTCAAAAATAAAATTTTACCCCAATTTGACCCCACGGGCCACGCCCATTTTTGACCCCGGGGTCACCATTTTAACAACGTTGTACATCGATCACTCCTACCAAGTTTTGTCGAAATATGGTTGCCGGTTCTTGAGAAGATTTTTGAAGAATTTGTGCTATTTTTAGACGGCAGCCATCTTGGATTATGTAATGACATCATTTAACAATTTTGTAATCCCCCTACCTAAGGACCATGACCATGAAGTGGGAGTACAAAATACGCACAACAATGAAAATGCGCATTGATTTTCAAATTGAGTAGTGAAAATACTGTCATAAAGTTAAACTTTCACTTAGTTGAGCTTCAAAAATCAAACATGCAGCTCAAATTTGTGAATGTTTAAATTTGTTATATTTTTTTTATCATTTGTTCCCTATCTAGTAATGCAGAAAATCAATACTGTAAACCAACTAATTCGCGCTTGAGATTCCTTCGCGTTCTTCGCGAGGGATTGAAAATCGCGAATGTAAATCTCCGCGAATATTTCCACATTTCCTAGAAGATTGTTAAAAATATTTTGCTAATAGATGTCGGGCCTCTTTTTAATTATATTTACCTTTCCTATATATCTCGGTGTCATTTAATCCTGGTTGTTTTGAATGAACTATATTGATACGTGTTCTGCGTCGTGTATTCCAGTAGACATACCGGTAATATCATTCTATAATATATGAACAGTTTGAAAACTCGTACAAAATAGCTTCGGGATAAATTTACAACACCATTATCTTCTATTGTTTAACCGACTCTGATTGGTCTAAAGTGACACGCCTGTGACAAGTCAGCTTGTTGTGTTGTTGAGTTCAAAGAGATGCCGCGATGTCAATTTGAAGCAAGTGTAAAGTACACGCTGTGGGTACTTTAGTCATACCGATAATTCAAAGATTAACGCACACGATTGCTGACGACATTCGCGCATATACCACGGCTTGTGTTTTCTGAATGCTATCTGGACAAATCACGGCTTATTGCATCAGTGGGAAGTCTAGAAGACCAATTTGCGGATTATCGTTATGGTTTGCAATGTTCGAAATTGACTCAATAAAATATTGATTAATACATCAGCGGACAATGCGAATCAGTACTAGGCCGTTTAAAACGAGGTATTGAACGGCAAGGCGCAGTTGCGTGCAATAGTGTTTTGTAATAACATGTTCATATTGAAGTATTGCTAATCTCGAGGGGGCGGGTTCCGGGGTTGCTGTATTGCGCTACGTAAATCACTCAGATAAAAAGCTGTGGGAGCGGTATAAAACGCGGGCCGCATCATCCTCGTAAATTTTACCAAATGTTTTTCAATTTAAAAACCAAAAAAAAAAAAAATAAATTATTAGGGGCGGGCGGGGATGAGAATCTAAACATTAATTTTGTGTAGCCTTATAGCCGGAGATAAATGACCAAGAAACGCATCAATAATAATATCACAGGTGTTTCCTTGGTGTCCGGTTTAGAGAGGTTCTACTGTATTTCCAAAATTGGTTGCGAAAGTTAATAGCGCACGTCGTCATACCGCGAACGATAATCGTCGCGAATATGGCCAGGTACAAAATCGCAAAATTTAGTAGCCGCGAAATTTAGTTGGTTTACAGTAACCCATTTGTAAAAGTAAAATATGTAATGATTTTGAAATCAGGGGGTATAGGACACTTTAGACACAAAGCTCATATAAATATATATAATATATATATATATACGAGAATAAAGAAACAGACAGTATACTTGTTTGCCACATGACCATCAGTAGCCTATTTCATCAAAATTGCAAAGTATATTTATCTTGCTAAGTACACTTTGAGGGAGACATTTTCAATTTAAGAGTAAATTTATTTATTTTTATTATACTGAATTTATTACATTATCACAGCCATTTTGGCTGTGATAATGTAATAAATTCAATATAATAATTCTGCATACTTTTAATCATCAAATATAATTATTCAGTCGTTAGTTCTATATGAAATAATGCATTTCAGGAAAAATAAATGATCACACCCTCAAAGTACACTTTGCTAGATAAGTATACATGTACTTTGCAATTTTGATGAAATCGGCTACAAAATAAAGATATAAACCTGTAAATCCAGCAACACAGTAGCAAATGAAGGGGTTCACATTGCCATTGCATGTTCCGTTATTCTTGCAGGCCGGTGGATCGTGCTGCACTTCATCCCCAACAAAGCAGTAGGATGTCACTACTTCGCAATGGAAACCTGTGAAACAAACACGGAATTGTAGCATGTCCCGTTATTTGGTTGTTCGTTCGGTGGGTCGTTCGGTGGGTCGTTCAGTGGTTCGTTCGGTGGGTCGGTCCGGACCAACCAACGAACCGACCGGTCTTGTTTTCAACAAAAACAATGTTTTACGAAATATATTTACAGAACATTTTCCGTAAATGATGTCGAGAGATGACAAAATTTTCAAAGGAATTGCGGAAATATATTTCACATTTGCTATGAAAATTTCATCAACTTTTGACATAATTTACGAAATGTTCAAAGGCACAAAAGCGTGTCTCAATCGATCATGCACTTACCTGTAAATAAGTTGCCATATTCGTCACTGCCGCATAAACACTTGAAGCCCCCCTTCCTGTTCTCGCACTGCCCGTTATTGAGACAAATTGAGGGCGTCACAAAGCACTCGTCGATGTCATTCTCGCAGTTATCTCCCTTGAATCCGGAGAGAAACGATCGTTCCGCATTAGGGTCTGGTACGGTGATGTTTGCTTGCGGGCACTCGCAGGTGTACGAGCCGATATGGTCCTTACAAGTAGCCCCGTTAAGACACGGACTACTGCGGCATTCGTTGATATCGGTACCACAGCCCGTTCCCTCGAAACCTGCATATAGAGGTTCTCACACTAGTGAAAATTTCACAAAATACCAGGCTATCAAACCAGTCAATGAGCATTTAACTCTTTGCATGCTGGGAAATTTGTGGGCTATAAATAGTTCAAAAATAGCAGATGACAATTCAGCATATTTTCTTTTATTTCTCCTTATAAATGTCACGAATATGTCTTGGAATTTCATTAGTATTGTGTCCGGAGGACACAATTCTAATGAAATTTCAAGACATATTTACAGAGAGAAATAAAACATATACATGTACTGGTACTCCTAATTCGTTTGGCGGATATTTTCACCGCTAGCATGCAAAGAGCTAAATAGAAGATCTTACATGATTGACGATATAATATGTTATTTATTAAACAAGTACATTGTATACTGATTTCATAAGAAACGAGGCTATGCTGAGGAAAATATACTATCTTACACAGTTAACCATTAAAAGATGGGAACCGAAAATTGTTGTCTGCTGTTGTTTCATATTGTTTAATCTCAATAAAACATGGTTTGACAATAAGGTCTTAGGCTGCAATTGTTCCACAACAATATTTATCAGCATACAATACAACATTTGACAAATTTCACAAAAAGGCTGTGTTAAGTAATAAATTTAGTATAATAAAAATTAATAAATTTATCCTTCAATTGAAACAATCTCTAACCTTATTTTATCATAAATTTTACAATAATCAATTACAATGTACATGCAAAATCAACTGTCACAACATGTGATCCAGTCTTGCAACATGCGATATGTATAAGTTATTCTTTACATATTGGATTTTTAAGGAATTACAGCATTTAGTTCCTTAAAATCCAAAATGTGAAAATAACGTATTTATAATTAGCCAGGTTTATAATGAAGTCTCCCATCCAAGTATTGATTTTCTATTTCCTGTCGAACAGGTAGTCATTCAATCTGGTAATATGTAACTTATTGGGGTTAAATCTTGCAATATGTGACATAATTGGGGTTAAATCTTGCAATATGTGACATAATTACCTTGCAATATGTGACATAATTGGAGTTAAATCTTGCAATATGTGACATAATTGGAGTTAAATCTTGCAATATGTGACATAATTGGGGTTAAATCTTGCAATATGTGACATAATTGGGGCTTGCAATATGTGACATAATTGGGGTTAAATCTTGCAATATGTGACATAATTGGAGTTAAATCTTGCAATATGTGACATAATTGGAGTTAAATCTTGCAATATGTGACATAATTGGAGTTAAATCTTGCAATATGTGACATAATTGGGGTTAAATCTTGCAATATGTGACATAATTGGAGTTAAATCTTGCAATATGTGACATTGGGGTTAAATCTTGCAATATGTGACATAATTGGGAGTTAAATCTTGCAATATGTGACATAATTGGAGTTAAATCTTGCAATATGTGACATAATTGGGGTTAAATCTTGCAATATGTGACATAATTGGGGTTAAATCTTGCAATATGTGACATAATTGGAGTTAAATCTTGCAATATGTGACATAATTGGAGTTAAATCTTGCAATATGTGACATAATTGGGGTTAAATCTTGCAATATGTGACATAATTGGAGTTAAATTTTTGCAATATGTGACATAATTGGAGTTAAATCTTGCAATATGTGACATAATTGGGGTTAAATCTTGCAATATGTGACATAATTGGAGACATAATTGGAGCGAGCCGATACTGGCCCAGAGCTCCAGATAAGTTTTGTATCTAGAGAGTTTTATACCCCCGAATTTCAAATTCAATGTATTATTGATTTTCTTTCTTATTAAATTGGGAACAAATGATAAAAGAATGCAAAAAATAAAAAAATTCCCTTATTTGAGCTGCAAAAAGCAAACACTGTTGCTTTTTGCAGCTCAACTAAGTAAATTTTCAACTTTATTACAGTATATATTTTCACGACTCAATTTGAAAATCAATGCGTATTTTCACATTGCTGTGCGTATTTTGTACTCCCACTTTTGAAAATTAATGCGTATTCTGCTAAAATATGTGCGTAAAATCAATATGCACCTTATCTGGAGCTCTGTATTTCCTGTAAATTATGTCTGGAGCTCTGCTGGCTGCTGGCCAGTAATTGGCTTAGAAAGTGGGGCAAATTATAATATAGGAATGAATGGCCTTTTTGTTGAATTTATCGGGGTATAAACTTGGAAAAGTCGCGGGAATACTTGACGAAGCGATAAAAAATTAAAATTTTCAAAAAAAAAAAATATTTTTTTTTATTTCTTTTCGAAAATTGTAATTTTTTAAGGCCTCGTCCAGTATTCGCGCGACTTTTCCAAGTTTATATCCCCGATAAATTCAACAAAAAGGCCATTCATTCCTTATAATTCCAGCATTTGAAATAAATTCATCAAGAACATGTGTTTATTTTCCATTTTCTTAAGAATTATTTTAACTGTGCCTCACGGTTACGGAAAGTAGTTCGGCGTGGGAGTTTACTGGGATATAAATTTTGGACAGAGACTTGCTACGAGCCAATCAAATGTTAGGGAATTGTGTAAATATTTTTGTGCTGGAATTATTAACCCTTAAATTTGTTATCTGATGTTTATTTAATATTTTCCATTTTGCAAGTGGAAAACATGTCTGGACAGCGTATGAGAATTGTCTCCATGTTTTCCCTATGTAATTAGACATATGTGAAAAAACACCAGACGACAACTTTCTACAAGTGAGCAGGAGCTATGGCCTCAACATAAAAAACTTTAATCGCAAAGTTTGACAAAAGTTAAAGTTAAATAATGCCAAAGTAATTCGACATTCAACAACGTCACAGTAATTTGACCTTAAAGGTACATGCCCACTCAGTAGGCACAAAATGTTCTTTATAGGAATTAAATAAGTGTATAAATTGTGTCACTATTTCACAAGTTCTAAAAATTATGAGTGCCCGCTATACAGATATAATCATTTAGTAATATTTATTTTACTGATAGTGACATGCGGTGGTATCAAGCTATTTTCATATGAAAATGAGGCATGATATTTTTTAATTTATTTATACTAATTAAATGCGTCACCTGAAACAATACTATTTTCGTCAGATTATAAAGTATAATCATTGCACATTCAAAAAATAAATACAAAGAATAAATAGTACCGTTCGTTAACATTTTAAGCAAACACGGTTATCGGCCCCTGATATCACTGTGAAAATTTATGTCTGATATAAAATGTATAATCAATACGTGGGACAATGGTGAATGTTTAATTTGCCAGAAAATGTCTCAGATGATGTCTCTGATATAAAGAACAGTTTGTGCCTACTGAGTGGGCATGTACCTATCTATTAACATATCTATTTTTCTTATTTCTTAATGAAAGTATATGTTGTGACCACTCATTTGAACCGTCTCAACGAGACGGTTCAAATGGTGGTCACAACATACACTTTTTATGAGAAATAAAGAAAATATATAGAAGTTTCTTACAATAATATGGTGCACCCTCAGAATGTAAAGGGAAGAAGTTTGTGCCTACTGAGTGGGCATGTACCTTTAATCGTGGTCACGGGGGCAACATGCATTGGTTATAAATCAACTTATTATATCGTACTTTTGTTTCCCATTCAGACACAATGCAACGCATGACGTCAATATTTGTTCATATCCATATTGACGTCTCGTGAGTTCATATTGGTCAGTGCCGGAACTACACTTCACATCGCCAAATAGTTCTAAATCACCACAAATTTCTTTATTTTATTTTTTTACATTTTGTATAATTATTTTGAAGCGCATATAAATTGCCAATGATGTACGTATATAATAAAAATGTTATTTGATTTGTATGTACATGTACATGAAGTTTACATTTGGCTTACAGTTATGGGGATTGTTTCCAAAATCTTTAATGTAAATGTTACAGACGGACACACGGACATACTACATAATCTGCCTGTAGCCGATTTCATCAAAATTGCAAAGTATACTTATCTAGCAAAGTATACTTTGAGGGAGTAATCATTTATTTTTCCCAAAATGCATTATTTCATATAGAACTAACCACTGCACATATTTGATGATTAAACGTATGCAGAATTATTATACTGAATTTATTACATTATCACAGCCATTTTTCATGTAATAAATTTAGTATAATAAAAATTAATAAATTTATCCTAAAATTGAAAATGTCTCCCTCAAAGTATACTTTGCTAGATAAGTATACTTTGCAATGTTGGTGAAATAGACTACAGGACTGTATTAATAATAACAACAAAGCTTCCATTAGCTTCTTCCCTTTGATTCTATGGCAACAGATATCGTGCAGTCATTAGTTTGTTGCTGTCATCAGATGAGACAATCCCTGTGATTATGTACCAAATAAGATGTGCGAATTTTCATGAAAAATATTTACAAATATTTCAGGGCTGCAGATAAGCTTTGTATCTAAAGCGTACTATACCCCCTGATTTCAAAATCATTGCGTATTTTACTTTTATAAATGGATTATTGATTTTCTTCATTACTAAATAGGGAACAAATGATAAAAACAATATAATTCCAGCACAAAAATATTTACACAATTCCCTAACATTTGAGGTCCGTAGCAAGTCTCTGTCCAGAATTTATATCCCAGTAAACTCCAATGCCGAACTACTTTCCGTAACCGTCAGGCGCAGTTAAAATAATTCTTAAGAAAATGGAAAATAAACACATTTTCTTGATGAATTTATTTCAAATGCTGGAATTATAAGGAATGAATGGCCTTTTTGTGGAATTTATCAGGGATATAAACTTGGAAAAGTCGCGGGAATACTGGACGAGGCCTTCCGGCCTTCGTCCAGTATACCCGCGACTTTTTCAAGTTTATACCCCGATAAATTCCACAAAAAGGCCATTCATTCCTATAATAACAAATTTAAACATTCACTTATTTGAAAACTGTTTGCTTTTTGCAGCTCAACTAAGTGAATGTTCAACTTTATGACTTTATTTTCACTACTCAACTTGAAAATCAATGCGTATTTTCACTGCTGTGCGTATTTGTACCCCCACTTTGATAATCAATGTATATTCAGCTAAAATAATTGCATAAAATATGTCTTATCTGGAGCTCTGTATTTACCTAAATTACGTCAAATGTTGACGAAATATTCAGAGCAAATTTCGCATTTGCTTAAATTTTGTCAACATTTTCTATTATTAATGGAAAATATCAGTCTTTGTTCATATTTTTTATGAAAAAAATGTGCATCTTCACATGGATTGTCTCAAATATTGATATCACGTTACAATGGCCACTTATATCGGGCAAACAGTCATCATCAGCACATTCCCACAACAACAACAACCTACACCCAGTAACCATGACAACCACTCACCTGTACGGCATGCACAGGTGTGGTTATTAATGCCGTCATGACAAACATTCGGGGGCTGGCAGACGACTGTGCTGCAGTCATCGATATTGTGTTCGCACCGTTGACCTTCGAACCCGAGAACACACGAGCAATTGAAAATATTTGACGGTTTCACAGTGGAGCAGCTGGCACCATTTTGGCAGTTGGCGAACTGTGAGCTGCATGCATCGTACTCATGCTGGCATTGTTCACTCATCCAGTCCGGGAGGCATGTGCAGTTGTAGCCGTTCACAAGATCTGTGCAGGAGCCGCCGTTCTGGCACGGGTTGGGCGTGCATTCATCGATGTCCGTTTGACAGCGATCACCTAGAAAAAGTGAAAAGTGAATGGGTTTTATGGCAAAAAGAATGATGCAAAAAGCAATGAAAAATTTGTGGTATCTTTATCATGCTACAGAAAGCAATAAACAGACCACGAATATAGCATATTTTCTTATTTTTCCATGAAAACACATCTCCAAGGAGACAATTCTAATGAAATATCAAGATGTGTTTTCATTTAGAAGCAAACTATTCAATAAGTGCGGTAAGTGTAAACAGTAGTGTGATTCTATTTTACACAATTAAATTTTGAAATACCCAATTGCTTCAGAAATGATGGAGTGACAATACTCAATTACCAATTCCTTATCTGGAGCCCTGTAAGGTCATATAGAGACATGACCACAGTTTAAAGTGTCATCTGACAGACCAGTGGGATGGAAATACTAAGCATTGTTCATGCCTAGGGTGAGGACTATCCACTAGGCCAGGGCCCATCCCAGGGGATAACAAGGGGGTCATTATTATGAAGCTAATCCCCAAGGCGAACACAAGTCCTCAGTGACCTTGAACTTGGACGGTCGGACGTGGGTCATATGCAAAGCAAAGCACCATCCATACACACATTGTGGCCAAATATTATCAAAATCAGTGAAGCGGTTATTGAAAAATGTATTGAAAAATGTAAGGTGTTACTAACGTACACACGTACATACTCACGCACGCACACACGCACGTACACAGACTAATGCTATATGCTATATCCCCATTTGCCTATCGGTGAGGGATAATAAAGACATTAAGATATGCAAATACACATCTTATCTGTAGGTCTCAGCTAGTGTACCTATATGCAAATACACATCTTATCTGTAGCTCTCAGCTAGCATACCTATATGCAAATACACATCTTATCGGACTAGCTAGTATATAAGCATACTTTTACTGGAGCTCTAGCTAGCATCGTATGCAATACCGTTTTTCAGCTCTCGCTAGCATATATAGCAAATACACGTCTTATCTGGAGCTCTCAGCTAGCCATAAGATATCACACGTCTTATCGGAGTCTCAGTGATACATATATGCAAATACACGTTTTATCTGGAGCGCTCAGCTAGCATACCTATATGCAATACACATCTCTGGAGCTCTCAGCTAGCATACCGATATGCAAATACAATTTTATCTGGACGCTCAGCTAGCTACCTATATGCAAATACACGTCTTATCTGGAGCTCTCAGCTAGCATACCTATATGCAAATACACGTCTTATCTGGAGCTCTCAGCTAGTATACAGATATGCAAATACACGTTTTATCTGGAGCTCAGCTAGCACGATAAGCACGTTTTATCTGGGCACTCGCTGCATACCTATATGCAAATACACGTTTTATGGAGCTCTCAGCTAGCATACCTATATCAAATACATCTCTGGAGCATCAGCAGCTACCGTATGAAATGACGTCTGGAGCTCTCAGCTACTACCTAATGACACTCTTATTTTGAGTCTCAGTAGACTACATAGCAAATCGTCTAGCTAGCACTCAGCCTAGTATACCATATATGCATATCACATGCGTTATCTGGAGCAGCTCACACCTAGCATTATCGGATATGCAAATGACACGTTTTATCAGAGTAGCTCTACCTAGCTCACGATAGCACTATACCTATATGCAAATACACATCTTATCTGGAGCTCTCACTAGTCATTACTCTGGAGCTCTCAGCTAGTATACATACTCACTGCAAATACAAGATCTGAGCTCTCAGCATACGTTAAATCGTTTTATGGAGCTCAGCTAGCAAATACTATGCATACATTATCTAGCACTACTGTATCTGAGCATAGCACCTAGCATACGACTGCATAGCAAATACACGTTATCTGGAGCTCTCAGCATACGCATACGATATGCAAATACACGTTTTATCTGGATGCAAATCTCAGAGCTAGTATACATATCATACGTTTTTTACTGGACTCTGAGCATTACGATATGCAAATACACGGTTTTATCGGAGCTCTCAGCTAGTTTTACATATAGCAAATACGATATCAGGAGCAAATCGTAGCATACGATATGCAAATTTTACACATCTGGAGCTCTCAGTTATACATATATGCAAATACACGTTTTATCTGGAGCTTCTCAGCTAGCAAATACTATATACACATCTTATCTGAGCTACTCAGCTAGTATACATATTCAAATACCGTCTGGAAAGCTCTGTACATACGATATGCAAAAATTCACTTAACTGGAGCTCTCAGCTAGTATCATATATGCAAATACACGTTTTATTAATGGAGCTCTCAGCTAGAATACAATATGCAAATACACGTTTTATCTGAGCACACATAGCATACCGATATGCAAATACACGTTTTATCTGGAGCTCCCGCTACATACCTATTGCAAATAAACATCTCGGAGCCACTCCGCTAGTACACAATATATGCAAATACACGTTTTTATCTGGAGCTCTCGCTAGCATACCGATAGGCAATTACACGTTTTATCTGGAGCTCTCAGCTAGTATTACATATATGCAATACACGTTTTATTTTACTTCAGGAGCTCGTCAGCTAGCATACCGATATGCAAATACACGTTTTTATCTGGAGCTCTCAGCTAGTATACATATAAGCAAATACACGTTTTTATCTGGAGCTATCCGCTAGCATACCGATATGCAAATACACGTTTTATCTGGAAGCTCTTCAGCTAGTATACGATATGCAAATACACGTTTTTATGGAGCTTCCTTAGCTAGCTACCGATATGCAAAAAACACGTTTTATCTGGAGCTCGCTAATATACATATATGCAAATACGTTTTTATCTGGAGCTCTCAGCTAGCAAACCTTGATATGGCAAATACGTTTATTCTGGAGCTTCTCAAAGCTATATACATATAAAATGGCAAAATAACACGTTTTATCTGGAGCTCTCAGCTACAATTACCGATATGCAAACAGAACATTATTATCTGGAGCTCTCAGCTAGTATACATATATGCAAATACGTTTTATCTGGAGCGCTCAGCTAGCATACCGATATGCAAAGACCACGTTTTATCTGGAGCTCTCAGCTAGCATACCTTTTATATGCAAAAATTACATCTTTTATCTGGAGCTCTCAGCTAGTATACCTACATGCAAATACCCCACACGTCTTATCTGGAGCTCTCAGCTAGTATACATATATGAAATACACGTATTATCTGGAGCTCTCAGCTAGCATACCGATATGCAATACACGTTTTATCTGAGCTCTCAGCTAGCATACTATATGCAAATAAACATCTTATTTTCTGGAGCAACAGCTAGTACACATATATGCAAAATACACGTTTTATCAGGAGCACTCAGCTAGCATACCGATATGCAATATACAATTTTATCTGGAGCTCTCAGCTGTATAACCATATATGCAAATACACGTTTTATCTGGAGCTCTCAGCTAGCATACCGATATGCAAATACACGTTTTATCTGGAGCTCTCAGTTCTAAGTATATATGCAAATACACGTTTTATCTGGAGCTCTCCGCTAGCATACCGTATGCAAATACACGTTTTATCTGGAGCTCTCAGCTAGTATACATATATGCAAAAATAAACGTTTTATCTGGAGCTCTCAGCTAGCATTACCGATATGCAAATACACGTTTTATCTGGAGCTCTCAGCTAGTATACATATATGACAAATACATGTTTTATCTGGAGCTCTCAGCTAGCATACCGATATGCAAATACACGTTTTTATCTGGAGCTCTCAGCTAGTATACATATATGCAAATACACGTTTTATGGAGAAACTCTCAGCTAGCATACCTATATGCAAACAAACATCTTATCTGGAGCTCTCAGCTAGTATACAGATATGCAAATAACACGTTTTATCTTGGAGCTCTCAGCTAGCATACCGATATGCAAATACACGTTTTATCTGGGAGGGAAACTCTCAGCTAGTATACATATATGCAAATACATGTTTTTTATCTGGAGCTCTCAGCTAGCATACCGATAATGCAAATACACGTTTTATCTGGAGCTCTCAGCTAGTATATATATGCAAATACACGTTTTTATCTGGAGCTTCTTCAGCTAGCATACCTATATGCAAATACACGTTTTATCTGGAGCTCTCAGCTAGTATACATATATGCAAATACACGTCTTATCTGGAGCTCTCAGCTAGCATACCTATATGCAAATACACGTTTTATCTGGAGCTCTCAGCTAGCATACCTATATGCAAATAAACATCTTATCTGGAGCTCTCAGCTAGTATACATATATGTAAATACACGTTTTATCTGGAGCTCTCAGCTAGCATACCGATATGCAAATACACGTTTTATCTGGAGCTCTCAGCTAGTATACATATATGCAAATACACGTTTTATCTGGAGCTCTCAGCTAGCATACCGATATGCAAATACACGTTTTATCTGGAGCTCTCAGCTAGTATACATATATGCAAATAAACATTTTATCTGGAGCTCTCAGCTAGCATACCTATATGCAAATACACGTTTTATCTGGAGCTCTCAGCTAGTATACATATATGCAAATACACGTCTTATCTGGAGCTCTCAGCTAGCATACCTATATGCAAATACACGTTTTATCTGGAGCGCTCAGCTAGTATACATATATGCAAATACACGTTTTATCTGGAGCTCTCAGCTAGCATACCGATATGCAAATACACGTTTTATCTGGAGCTCTCAGCTAGTATACATATATGCAAATAAACATTTTATCTGGAGCTCTCAGCTAGCATACCTATATGCAAATACACGTTTTATCTGGAGCTCTCAGCTAGTATACATATATGCAAATACACGTCTTATCTGGAGCTCTCAGCTAGCATACCTATATGCAAATACACGTTTTATCTGGAGCGCTCAGCTAGTATACATATATGCAAATACACATCTTATCTGGAGCACTCAGCTAGTATACATATATGCAAATACACATCTTATCTGGAGCCCTCAGCTAGTATACATATATGCAAATACACGTCTTATCTGGAGCGCTCAGCTAGCATACCTATATGCAAATACACGTTTTATCTGGAGCTCTCAGCTAGTATACATATATGCAAATACACATCTTATCTGGAGCTCTCAGCTAGTATACATATATGCAAATACACGTTTTATCTGGAGCTCTCAGCTAGCATACCTATATGCAAATACACGTTTTATCTGGAGCTCTCAGCTAGATACATATATGCAAAATACACATCTTATCTGGAGCTCTCAGCTAGTATACATATATGCAAACACACGTCTTATCTGGAGCTCTCAGCTAGCATACCTATATGCAAATACACGTTTTATCTGGAGCTCTCAGCTAGTATACATATATGCAAATACACATCTTATCTGGAGCTCTCAGCTAGTATACATATATGCAAACACACGTCTTATCTGGAGCTCTCAGCTAGCATACCTATATGCAAATACACGTTTTATCTGGAGCTCTCAGCTAGTATACATATATGCAAATACACATCTTATCTGGAGCACTCAGCTAGTATACATATATGCAAATACACATCTTATCTGGAGCGCTCAGCTAGTATACATATATGCAAATACATGTTTTATCTGGAGCTCTCAGCTAGCATACCTATATGCAAATACACATTTTATCTGGAGCTCTCAGCTAGGAGCTCTCAGCTATATGCAAATACACATCTTATCTGGAGCTCTCAGCTAGTATACATATATGCAAATACACGTTTTATCTGGAGCTCTCAGCTAGCATACCTATATGCAAATACACATTTTATCTGGAGCTCTCAGCTAGGAGCTCTCAGCTATATGCAAATACACATCTTATCTGGAGCACTCAGCTAGTATACATATATGCAAATACACATCTTATCTGGAGCTCTCAGCTAGTATACCTATATGCAAATACACATCTTATCTGGAGCTCTCAGCTAGTATACATATATGCAAATACACGTCTTATCTGGAGCTCTCAGCTAGCATACCTATATGCAAATACACATCTTATCTGGAGCTCTCAGCTAGTATACATATATGCAAATACACGTCTTATCTGGAGCTCTCAGCTAGCATACCTATATGCAAATACACATCTTATCTGGAGCTCTCAGCTAGTATACATATATGCAAATACACGTTTTATCTGGAGCTCTCAGCTAGCATACCTATATGCAAATACACGTCTTATCTGGAGCTCTCAGCTAGCATACCTATATGCAAATACACGTCTTATCTGGAGCTCTCAGCTAGTAGACCTATATGCAAATACACGTCTTATCTGTAGTTTATTTCACCAACATTGCACAGTATATACTTATCTATCAAAGTAATCATTTATTTTTCCCGAAATGCATTATGTCATATAGAACTAACGACTGCATATATTTGATGATTAAAAGTATGCAGACTTATTATACTGAATTTATTACATTATCACAGCCAAAATGGCTGTGAAAATGTAATAAATTCCGTATAACAAGAGCTCCGCGGAGCAAGATGTCTCGCCTGGCGCAGTTTCATAGTACATAAGGAGCTTGTAATAACCTTGGGGTTAGTGAGCACCATGGGCTTTCTGTAGAATGATGCGGGATGTTGTTACAAATGCATGTATGGCATATTAAGCATAAACTGAGCGTTAACTTTTCCAAACACGAAATCCAAACACAGTCAGCGACCTTGAACCGATGGAAAAGATATGCCTATGTCCCGCTTCTGCTAAAGCAGGCGGGACAATACAAATTAAAAAATTTATCCTAAAATGGAAAATTTCTCCCTCAAAATATATACTTTGCTAGATAAGTATACAGTCGAACCTGTGAACAACGACCGGCAAAGGGAAGTGGCCAAAGTGGCCGTTGTTGACAGGTGGTCGTTGTACCAAGGTTTAAACATTTTCCCGGTTTCACAACAAGGTTTCACAACAAAGTCAGCCATGTATTTAGCATTCTATTGTAATCTATTGCATGCATAGAAAACGTCTTGGCTGTATACACTTCCACCTGACGATTCGCTATTGCACGATCGTGGAGTGTGTATCTGCTTTTTATCAATTAAAAATTGCATGAAAATGGCAAAAATAGTCAATTAAACTTATTTTGTTATGTCATCTTGTTGTTATTGTTCTTGAACCCAGCCTCGCTTTGGAAATTATATACCAAGGGGAGTAATTATCTTCATGATAAGTACATCCTGCGGCTTGCTTTGGTGCACCATTTACTAGCTTGTCGTAATTAATTACATGTAAGCGGTTTAATTAGCATGACCATTAGTATTTTCTTTTATTATTCTCAATTTTACACCAGTTGAAATTAATAACGGTCATATAGTCTTTATTAAAACGATAGCCTCTGTGGTGCGGCCTGTGAAAACCGCGATTTTTTTTGTAACACAAATATTTCATTGAATGTGTCAAGTAACCCACGCGAGATAGGTATCCAAATCGGCAGAGAACACCAGGCTTATTTGCTTTCTGTCCAATGTATAATATCCTGATCAAGCCCGAATATTTAAGCAGCCTATGACGAATTGGCAATGTCCGCTGACATAATTACTGATGTTTTTAATTAGAGATTGGCGAGCATTGTAAACTATGGGCAGACTACGCAAATCCACTGCCTGGTCTGGCCGCTAATGCAATAAGCCGGGATTTGTCGGAGATCGAGACCCAATTCACATAAACACGTTTGTCGTGTCACTTTAGACTGGTTTACTGGTTCCCGGTAGTATTTTTTCGCTAGGCTGCGCATCCGACAGGGTACCAGTCTAGTGTCGACTACGTGACTGACGTCAGTGAAATTTACACATAGTAATACTTGACAAGCGTGTTTGAAGTCTTAAGTCTCGTCACCGTAGACGAATCAGCATCGTGTAAACACAGTTTGCCAACTAATGATGGAGTTTTATGACTTAAGCAGTATTTCATTATGCCTATTGGAATACACGACACAGACTACATATCTGGAATTACCGTTAATGGCATTATGCAATATTTTTCATGGAAAATGTTTAATGTCGCCAAAATGACACCGACCATATCGGGCAAGGTAAATGTTTTCAAAAGAGCGTTGTACAAATGTATGCGAATGTAAGCGATGACTAATTGGATACAACCAGTTGCAATTCAAATAACAGGTGTTCGTTATTCCCAGGTGGTCGTTAGCACAGGTTTGACTGTACTTTGGCTACTGGAGCTCTCAGCTAGTATACCTGCATAACCGGGAAGACAGCTACAATTGAAGACTCCAATTCCGTCTGTACAGCCGTTGCTATGTGTTGCTATGCAGGGGTCAGGGTCACACTCATTGATGTCCTGCTGACATGTCGACCCGGTGTATCCATGGAGACAGGAGCAGTTGTAGCCGTTAATCTGAAATTGTTAACCCTTTCAACCCTGAGTACCTGGAATGGACTATGGAATGTTCATTTAAGGACCCATCCAATCATCACAATTTGATTTTCAGACATGTCCATTTAAAAGGGGGTGTTTTTCTCAAGGAAAAGTGCTTGCAAAAAGTGCAGATCCTGGTAAGGTTCATCTGTATCTACACTGTTTGTAATCATTGCTAAAGAGGTCTGTATTGTTGAAAGGGTCAAATAAAGCGACATCTTGAATACATATAACCCTGAAATAGTGAATTAAATTTTGTTGTCTCCTGTATATTATTTATGTTCCATTTTTCTCATCAAATACATGTTTTTCAAGCCTCATTCAAAAGACGAGCTGGATATGGTACGATTTGTTTCATGTCAAGGACGCGGCTCGAACTCACAATCTTCGGTAGTAAAGGCATTGCGTCTTAGTGGCCAATTTCATAAAAATTGCAAAGTATACTTATCTAGCAAAGTATACTTTGAGGGAGTATAATCATTTATTTTTCCTAAAATGCATTATTTCATATAGAACTAACCACTGCATATATTTGATGATTAAAAGTATGCAGAATTATTATACTTAATTTATTACATTATCACAGCCATTTTGGCTGTGATAATGTAATAAATTCAGTATAATAACAAGAAACGAGGCAAAGCCACGAAGGCCAGGTTCTTTCAAAGCATGGACACTTGGATAACATAATTATACCCACTTTTTGTAGACTAGATGTCCGTGGCCTGCATGTCGCGCCTTGGTGGCGAGGCATGGACACTAAAAAAATAGATATAGTAGATGGAAAAACTTTAACGAAAAAACTTTAACCGGACACACGGACAGGGGCCGCACGGTTGCGGGTTAGAATGAAAATATGGACGATGATAAACACCCATGTGAAGTTTCAAGGTAATGGGCGAAGCAGTTGCAGAGATATAGTATAACAAAAAAGTTTTAACCAAAAAATTTAACCAGACGTACGTTAAAAAGTTAATGTTGAAAATGGCTAAGTCAATTACGTAGAAATAATAGGTGAAGGTAAAAAAATGGTCACATGTTGGATAGTTGTATGTGGTAGGCACCCCTTGGTTATGAAGCTGTGAACGTTTGGTGGTCCTAGGTGGTACAGTACCAAAGAAATGGACTTAAACACGAAAACTTAACATTGTAAACGCGAAAACTTAATATTGAAAATGGGTAAGTCGACTGCGCGGAAAAAATGGGTCAAGTTCAAAAAAAAGTAACATGTTGGAAAGTGATATGTGGTGGGCACCCCTTGATTATGAAGCTGTGAAAGTTTGGTGGTCCTAGGTGGTACAGTACCAAAGAAATGGACTTAAACACGAAAAATAACATTTATTGTGGACGCCGCCCGCCCGCCCGCCCACCCACCGCGCCCCGCCCGCCCGGCTTTCGCCAATCTAATAGCCTGGATTTTTTTTCAAAAAATCTGGCTAAAAATTAATAAATTTATCCTTAAATTGAAAATTTCTCCCTCAAAGTATACTTTGCTAGAAAAGTATACTTTGCAATGTTGGTGAAATAGGCTACTGATATGCATAGAAACTGATGACACAGAGTTGGACAAAATAGTTTAATTGAAGACTTGAATCATATTTCTGAACCCAACTGTGGATCAGCAAAAATGTTTATAAGGCCATTATAAAGAAATGCTAGATTCATATCCACTTTTTTTTCAAAACGGGGGCGGTCGGGTGAAATTTTATTTTTTATGTTATATTTTCATAATATCGGAAATACCGACCATCGACCATCGTTTGTGTTAACTGGGAATGAAAATAATGGCTATACTCTCTAACTTAATAGCAAATGACAATTCATCAATGTCTCTCTTATTTCTCTCTGAAAATATGTAATTACCCATCACATGCTCCCAACCAACCACCATGTATTGACAATAAAAACAAAATTTGATTGCCTGTTTTCTTGTAAACAATGACTGGATTTACATTTATTGAGCATAGGCTGCATATGCATGCTCAATAACTGTAAATCCATCAATTGAAATTTCCAGACGATTTTAAATTTACGTTTACGAACATTTTAGTCGTACAATGTTTAGTGAAACAGGCCCCTGGTGTTCTAACCACATCCTATCCCTGTAAACCTGGCAAATAATACATACCAGATCATGGCAAGTTCCGCCATTATCACAAGGTTCCGAACGTTGAGCACATTCATCGATATTCGTCCCACAGTCGCGACCTTCAAACCCTTCAAGGCACGAACATGTGTAGTTGTTAATGTGGTCTTCGCAACTGAAATTGACATGTTTAAATTTGTCGCTTGCTGTTTTTTATATTTTCCATTTTTCTCAACAAAAAAACATGGTCTAAACACTACTGTCTGTTTCATGAAAGCTGCCCAAATTTTACGGCTATATAAACCATTTTTTTTTTTCGTCTGCTGTTTATTTTCTATTTTCCATTTTTATCATCAAAAACATGCTTTGACAGCACTTTAGAATAGAATAATTTACAACATGATTTAACAGCACTTTCAATGGAAATGATTCTGAAGTGCTGTCAAACCGTGTTTTTATTGAAATAAGGCAAGATATAAAAGCAACAGCAGACGACAATTGTTGTGAGTAGTGGTCTAAGGGTTACCAAACATTATGTAATGATGCACTTCTTTTTATTTCGTGAAATTTGGTCAAATATTGGTTTTATTAGGAAAAATTGAGTAAAAAAAAAGAAAGAAAAGAAATTGGAAATTGACTCCGAAACCTAGCTGGATAGCTTGGAAATGATCTAAGTAAGAAAACAGAAGCTAAATTTTAACGAGAATTCCGTGGAATCAAATGTCTCGCCTTGTTCAGCCTTGTTCCGCCTTGACATTGACCCTGGTGCCTTGACCTTGACCCTGGGGCCCCGAGAATAGTCCTATATTCATCTACATATCATAGTAAAGGTATGTATAAAGTTTGATGACTGTAGTTGATAGTAGTGTTGAAGTAATGACCGTAACACGAAAACTTAACATTGAATGATGACGACGACTCCAGAAAAGCAAAACCTTATAGTCTCGCTTTCCGCTTTCGCGGGCGAGCCAAAAATCGGTCCAGTATTTCGGAAATTCTAAAAAATTTCCCCTTGTTAAATCCCCATAGACATCTTCACAGAGTGAAGATGTCTATGGGGATTTAACATGGGGAAATTGTTAAAAGCAATAACAAGCTATTTAACATGGGGCTTTACCGAGGCTGTGGGCATAAATATGTGGTTGATAGGGTTGAAATGGTTAAAGACGAGCTTCAAGCAAGGGCATCGTTATCACTAAACTAATCCTCTCACTAGCAACCTTGATAATAAAACAATTTATTGAATGAAAAAGATTTTTAACGCATTTGCCGTACAAGCAAGGTGACAATAATTCCTCAGTGACCTTGACCATGGGCAGTCGGACGTGGGTCGTATGCAAAACATGGCACCATCTGTAGACATAAATGGAGCAATTGGGCTTTGCGACCAGTGTAGATACAGATCAGACTGTGCATCTGCACAGTCTGATCTGGATCTACACTGTTCGCCATTCCATAAATGAAACACCCTTCATGCTTTTAACAAGCAATACAGCTCGTTAACAGGCTACAGGAGTGCGATATTTGATCAAGAACTACACTGGTCACAAATCTCTAAGCCCAATTTCTCCAGTCACGGCCACATTTATTACCTGGCGTCATTCTGGCACGGATTCGAGTTGCAGTCGTCGATATCGGTGGAACAGTTTTTCCCCTCGTAGCCGGGCGGACATGCACAGTGATAATCATTGACACGGTTGTCGCATGTGGCCCCATTCAGGCAGGGGTCAGGTTGGCATTCATTGATATCCACGCACCCCATGTCAGTATCTGTAATACAGGGTATGATTTCTTGTCTGCTATTTTTGAACTATTTATAGCCCACAAGTTTCCCAGCATGCAGAGATAATTACTGTCGTATCCTGCATTCAAGGACACAATAATGGTTGCTAACGTCACTAAGTCTCATTTGTCCGCCAATGTTTCATACAGTCGCCTATAAGTAACGTGTTGTTTATTATAGTCACCCCATTTGAAAGGTCCATGGCAATCCAGTTTCGACATTTAAGACACTCCAATCTCTGAACATCAGTACTTCCCAATTCATATCCTATATACCAGACATCAGGCAGGAAGGCAGTTGGTACCATTTATTTAACTCTTTGCATGCTGGGAAACTTGTGGGCTATAAATAGTTAAAAAATAGCTGACAAAAATCATCATATTTTATTTTATTTCTCCTTGTAAATATCATGAATATGTCTTGGAATTTCATTAGAATTGAGTCCTGAGGACTCAATTCTAATGAAATTCCAAGACATATTTACAGAGAGAAATAAAAAATAATATACTCCTAATTTGTTTGGCGGATATTTTCACTGCTAGCATGCAAAGAGTTAACTAGCTGGCCATAACAGCACGATCGGAAGCTGGAACCTTCGACCTCCCAGTTGCATGACGGACGCCTCATCGCCAACTGCATATAATTACCGTAATATCCCGCCTTACAGACGCACGAATAGTTGTTAACAAGATTGCGACATTCCGAGTTCTGCCCAGGACAGTGAACTCCGACACACTCGTCGATGTCATCATCACACTGTTTCCCGCTATACCCGGGCAGGCAGACACAATTGTAGTCGTTATCGAGGTCTTCACACGTCAACGAATGTTGACACGGGTTTGATTGGCACTCATCAATTTGCTACAATAGACCAAAGACAGATGTTTTAATTTCATAAACAAGTTTTGTCTTAATTTTATAACTTTCATCATACACAGACGTTTTGTCTTTTGGGTGATCAAACATTTATACAGTCGACAATTTCCTACGATAGACCAGGGCCCGTTTCCCTAAACTTTGTTCGACTAAGATTGTCGTAAGTGTAAATTTAGGATCGTTTGAACATTTCAATTGATGGATTTACATTTATTGAGTATAGGCTGCATATGCAGCCTATGCTCAATAAATGTATATCCAATAAATGTTTACAAGTAAACATTGCTAATGTGAAATTTACAGACTATCATAAATTTGCACATATGAACATTTTAGTCGTACGAAGTTTAGTGAAACGACCCTCAGGGCCTGGTGTTTTCATTGTATGTCAATTTCCTGCAATAGACCAGGGACTGATGTTTTAATTTAATAAGTATCGTCATATGTTTTGTCTTAGAGCGATCAAACACTTATTCCCATTTCCTACAATAGACCAAGGAATAACCACAGGTGACAGTATCGGGATAAGATTCCCATCAAGATCAGTTCCAAAAAAAAAAATAAATGGGATTTTTTTTTTTTTTTGGAACTGATCTTCATGGGAATCTTATCCCGATACTGCACCTGTGGGAATAACTGCCCATTTCCTACAATAGACCAAGGAATAACTGCCCATTTCCTACAATAGACCAAGGAATAACTGCATGCCCATTTCCTACAATAGACCAAGGCCTGATGTAGTCATATGTTTTGTCTTAAATCACAAATTTCATCACAAACAGACGTTTTGTCTTTGACCATTTATACATTCGACAATTTTCTGTAATAGACCAAGACCAAATGTTTTAAAACTTTATCTGTTCGACAATTGAGAACCATTCTCAACTTGGACTAACCTAACTAACTTGTTGCAAACTGTGCTTTGAGTGTTTGTGTTATAGAATCCTCAGAGCATGTTTTCTAGCTGAACTCTGGTGAATCCACCAAGTTGAGTACAGCTCTGAGTTTGAACATGGAAAACTATTTATAACTATAGCCCTGTATCTTAAAAATCTACGGGAAGTTACTCATGATTTTCCATGTTCGGTAACTACTAGGTTACCAAACATGGAAAATCGTGAGTAACTTCCCTTAGAACTACATTTACTTCCAGAGCATCATTGGTGACAGAATTTCAGATTTTGTCCGTTGGACAGAACGTTATTTAGTTTCTCTTAACTCTTTGCATGCTGGGAAACTTGTGGGCTCAATTCTAATGAAATTACAAGACATATTTATCGAGAGAAATAAAAACAAGAGCTGTAGGAGAACAGCATAGCTCGACTACGAGGGTTGTCGATGTACACATAGCTTGACAAAAACCTTAACTAAGGGAAATTAAGTAAGTAATTCAAGGTTAAATGTAGGTCAATGTCAGATATAGGTCAGGAGTTATTGATGTACATCACTAGGAGATGAAGTTTTCCAAGTATGGTTGCTGTAGGCCCAGGAGTATTCCATATACAAGCTTGACTAAAAACCTTAACCAAGGGGAAATAACTAAGTAATCCAAGGATAAAAGTAGGTCAAGGTCAAATATAGGTCAGGGACTATTGATGTACATCACTAGGAGATGAAGTTGTCCAAGTATGGTTGATGTAGGCCCAGCCCAGGAGTATTCAATATACAAGCTTGACTATAAACATGAACCAAGTAATTCAAGGTTAAATGTAGGTGAAGGTAAAATATAGGTCAGGGGTTATTGATGTACATCCCTATGAGAAAAAGTTATCCATGTATGGTGTATGCACAATAGTATTCCATGTACAAGCTTGACTAAAAACCTTAACCAAGGTTCACTAAAAACCTTAACCAAGGGGAATTAACTAAGTAATTCAAGGTTAAATGTAGGTCAAGGTCAAATATAGGTCAGGGGTTGTTGATGTACATCATTAGGAGATGAAGTTGTCCAAGTATGCTTGGTGTAGGGCGAGTAGTATTCCATCTACAAGCTTGACTAAAAACCTTAACCAAGGGGAATTAACTAAGTAATTCAAGAGGAAATGTAGGTCAAGGTCAAATATAGATCAGGGGTTATTGATGTACATCCCTATGAGAAAAGGTTGTCCAAGTATGGTGTCTGTATGCACAATAGTACTCCATGTACAAGCTTGACTAAAAACCTTAACCAAGGTTGACTAAAAACCTTAACCAAGGGGAATTAACTAAGTAATTCAAGAGGAAATGTAGGTCAAGGTCAAATATAGATCAGGGGTTATTGATGTACATCACTAGGAGATGAAGTTGTCCAAGTATGGTGGGTGTAGGGCCAGTAGTATTCCATATATAAGGTTGACTAAAAACCTTAACCAAGGGGAATTAACTAAGTAATTCAAGAGGAAATGTAGGTCAAGGTCAAATATAGATCAGGGGTTATTGATGTACATCACTAGGAGATGAAGTTGTCCAAGTATGGTGGGTGTAGGGCCAGTAGTATTCCATATACAAGCTTGACTAAAAACCTTAACCAAGGCGTGACGGTGACACCGACGCCGACGCTGGGGTGACAACATAAGTCGAGCTAAAAATATACTCCTAATTCGTTTGGCGGATATTTTCACCGCTAGCATGCAAAGAGTTAACGTTGCTTGGTTTTATTTTCAATGAGCAATGTGAGCTTGACCTTTGACCTTACCTGACATTGGTTACCAAAGTAGCCGGGTGTACAAGCACATGTGAAGCTGCCGGGGTTGTTATGACAGGTGCCCCGCTGACCACAGGGTGAGCTGCCACACTCGTCAACATCCATGTTACACAGCTCGCCGTTATAACCTGTTGTAGGAAGGTTGGTTGGTTGTTTGGTTGGTTGGTTGTTTGGTTGGTTGGTTGGTTGGTTGCTTGCTTGCTTGCTTGCTTGCTTGCTTGCTTGCTTGCTTGCTTGCTGGCTTGCTTGCTTGATTGATTGATTGATTGATTGATTGATTGATTGATTGGTTGATTTAATGATTTAATGATTTAATGATTCATTCATTGTGATATATGTGAGCTTTATATAACTATATGTAAATTATTACTTCCTCTATCTATACAAATCAATTAAATTTGCATGCATAAATTTATTGACTTTGATAATGATTATTATGAGTATGAATTTATTTTAACATTTCTGGTGTCTCTGTATTCATTTTGGACTAAGTCACGCATTGTTCACCTGTGTACATGAATATACATGAACATATAGTTCGCCCTACATTCTAAGCCAATCGCAGGGCAGGATTGTGCTCCACTTATTTCACATATTGCAACGTTTAACGCCAATAAGTTGCATATTACTAGATTTAATGATTAACTGTTTGACAGGAAATGGAAAATCAATACTCAGATGGGATATTGCATTGTACACTTGGCTGAACTACAAGTATGTTATTGTTCATATATAGGATTTTTCAGGAACTATATGCTGCGCCGCTAGTGCTCCCTCGCATTTAATTCCTTAAACAAATCCAATATGTGAACAATAACTGATGGATAGATGTTCTGAAGTCTCAAGAGCAGAGCAATATGCACCGTTGCTATAACTACCATAATAACACTATATATTTGGCAGAATACGCATTGATTATCAAAAGTGGGAGTACAAAATACTTGTAGCAATGTGAAAATAAGACTTTCAAATTGAGTAGTGAAAATACAGTAATAAAGTTGAAAATGTATTTAATTTTAAATTTGTTTGTTTTTTTATCATTTGTTCCCTATTTAATATGGAAGAAAATCAATAATACATTTGTAAAAGTAGAATGTGCATTGAGTGTCAAATCTGGGATTATAATACTCTTTAGATACAAAACTTATCTGGAGTGCTGAATAGCCAAGTGAGAGACCTACCTGAATTTGAGCAGTTGCACATGAAGTTTCCAATCAGATCTGTGCATGGCGCCCCATTCTTACACGGATTGGTGCCACATTCGTTGATATCCGCCTCACAGTTGCCACCAGCATAACCTGCAAGGTCAAAGGTCGAAAATATTTGTGTCCTGATGTTGGATGGAAATTTGTGTCCACGTGCTAATTGATCAGGATATACACTGGTCTACGCAAATTCCATAATCCCATTTCTGCAGTCACAGCCACATTTATCGACAAATAGAATGAGAAAGATTTGAACTCACCTTGTCGGCATTGACATCTATAGTTATTAGTTTTTGTATTGTCCGTTACACACGTCCCTCCATTCAGACACGGCTCGACCAAACACCCATATACTGCGAGGTCATTTTCGCAGTTGGTCCCATTAAACAGGTGGGCACAGGTGCACGTATAGTCGTCTATGGTGTCGGCGCAGGTGGCCCCGTTCTGGCATGGCAGGGATAAACAGGCATCTACGTCACCCGCAGCTGAATAGATAGAGGAAAACATGTAACGCATATGTAGGGCCGTGTTTATATTACTGATGTGTAATGTGGAACATGCCACCCAAATCTGAAATAAAGTAAACGTGTAAAGCAATGTATGGCCACATTTACATTATTGATATGTAATGTGGGGTATCTACATGTATGCCACCCAGGGCTCCAGATAAGGAATTAGTAATTGAGTATTGTCACTCCATCATTTCTGAAGCAATTGGGTATTTCAAAATTTGAATGGGGTAAAATAAAATCACACTACAAATCAACATACAGCAATTACTGCATCGAAATCATCATCGAATTGCCAAGACATGTTTTCATTTTGAAGCAAACTATTCAATAATTGCTGTCTGTTGATGTGTAAACAGTAGTGTAATTTTATTTTACCCAATTAACATTTTTAAATACCCAATTGCTTCAGAAATGATGGAGTGACAATACTCAATTACTAATTCCTTATCTGGAGTCATGTATGATGATACATTAAGTTTGTATTCAGGGATTTATTGCTTAATGGCCTGTCAATTTTAGTCTGTGAGTCATTTTAGGCCAGGTTAACAGGGTCAAATCTCATACAGGGATTCTGCTGGGGAAAAAAAATTGCCAATTCAAAAAAAATAAAAAAATAATAATAATAAAAAAAAAATCGAAAATTAAAAAAAAAATCGAAAATTGTAATTTTTTATCGCCAATTGCGAAAGTGGCGATCGCCAGCGGAATCCCTGTCATATTTCACATGGAGAAAGGATCAGATATCGTCATCGATACAAAGTTTCTCGCTCAATGACACTAATATGATCCAAGCTTGGTAAACAAATAGTGTACCCATACCTCACTTTAATACCCCATTTCACGCTGAATACAGTCAGAAGTATAAAATATTTAAAACATTTTTTTCCCCATTTTCTTCATTTCTCCTCGAAAGTATATGTTGTTACCACTCATTTGAACCGTCTCGACGAGACGGTTCAAATGAGTGGTAACAACATATACTTACATACATATTTAAGCAAAATATTTATAATTTTCGATAAACAAAATGCAGTATCTGTAAGTGGGTTAATGAAGTACTGATAAATGGCTTAGTTTCTGTAACAGCAGGAATGCATTTAATGCAGCTAATCAGTGCCATTTAAGTGGTGTAGATAGATAACAATACACAGAGGCCATTACATACTATGGCTACATAATTTTTCATAGGAAAAATAACTAGAAATGTGGCCTGTCAGCACACGAATGGCTGGCCCACTGGCAGCCAAAGAAAACGAGGCACATTTGAAAACACAGAGCGTGGATTTGTCAAAGCATGAAAGCAGACCATCGGAGCAATGCGTATGTGAAACATCAATCAGATCCATGTAAGGAAACAGAAATTATAAGACCAGTCCATTTATGAAAAGGGGGTGTTTTTGTCATCAAAAATGTGAAAGTTACTTGCAAAAAGTGCAGATCCTGATGAGACGACTCGTCACGAGCCGGCTCATCTGGATCTACACTATTTGCCAATACCATAATACAGGTATGTGGTTTTGAAAGGGTTTTGAAAGGGTTAACAATGTTTTTATCACGAATGGAGAAACTTTGACCCAAGCGTTAAGGTTTTGGGACATACATACCTAAATATGCATGCAGGGGCCGATCTAGAGGGAGGGGGATGGGGAGGGGAGGTTCCGGGGTCCCCCCCCCCCTTAGACCCTTTAACCCTTAGACCGCTATCTTATTTTCTTTGTCGTCTGCTGTTTACTTTCTATTTTCCATTGTTATCATCAAAAACATGCTTTGACAGCACTTCAGAATCATTTCCATATTATTTCCATTGGAAATGATTCTGAAATGCTGTCAAACCATGTTTTTATTGAGACATAAGGCAAGATATAAAAGCAGCAGCAGACGACAATTGTTGTGAGTAGTGGTGTAAGGGTTAACAGCACTTTAGAATAATAATATAAACCCATTACATTTTACTGATGGAAAATTGTAAATATTTTCTTTATTCTCATCGGAATTAATCGTCTCAACGTGATAGTTCAAATGGTGGTCGCGACATATACTTTTAAGCACATATGTGGCTGTGACTGGTGAATGGGGCTTATGGGATTTATGACCAGTGTAGGTCCTGATCACACTCCTGTAGCTGGATAACAATCAATATCGCTTACCGTTTAACATTAAAATCATGACGGATGTTAAATTTCATTGATGGTTTGGCGAACAGGAGTGCAGATACTGATCAGATACTGATGCGGATGCACAGGCTGATCTGGATCTACACTGGTCACAAAACCAACAAGCCCCATTTCTCCAATCACAGCCACTTATAAAGAATATAATTAGAATTTCTACAAGGAAAATGACATACATGTATCCTGGGCATCAGAAAGACCCAACATACATTAACCCTTCCTGCGCTGTTGACGGAAATTGCCGTCTGCTGTCTCTTAACCCTTGCAGTGCTGAATTATAATTTGACGTCTGCTGTTTATTTTTTATTTTCCATTTTTCTTATCAAAAACATGTTTTTACAGCACTTTATTGGAAATGATTCTAAAATGCTGCCAAAGCATGTTTTTATTTGGAGAAAATACAAAATAATAAACAACAGCAGATGACAGTTTTCGGTTCCCGCCTTCAAAGGGTTAAAGGTACATGCCCACTCAGTAGGCACACAATGTTATTTATATCAGAGACATCATCTGAAACATTTTCTGGAAAAATAAACATTCATTCACCGTTACCCCACGTATTGAATGGCATTATTATACATTTTATATCAGACGTACATTTCCACACTGACATCAGGGGCGATAACCGTGTTTCCTTAAAATGTTAACGGATATTACTATCGATATTACTATCTATTATCTGTATTTATTATTTGATGTGCAATGATCATACTTTATAATATGTTGAAAATATAATTTTTTCAAGTGACGCATTTAATTAGTAAAAATAATTAAAAACTATCATGCCTCATTTGCATATGAAAATAGCCTGATATCACCACGCGTCACTATCAGTAAAATAATTATTATACCCACTTTTTTAAAATAAATGGGTATATTGTTTTCGTCACGGGTGTCCATCCGTCCGTACATCCGTACGTCCGTACGTCCGTCCGTCCGTCACGTTTCTTGTAACTCGAAAAACTTTTTCACCTTCATACCTACGCGCCTCATATGTTCTATGTAGCTTCGTTATCATGTGCAGAAGCGCAAAGTGAATTCGGATTTTTCATCCGACCCTCCATCATGGATTATCTCCCCCTTTCGGACTCAGAATTTCCCATTTTTTCCTTGTAACTCGAAAAACTTTTTCACCTTCATACCTACGCGCCTCATATTTCCTATGTAGCTTCGTTATCATGTGCAGATGCGCAAAGTGAATTCGGATTTTTCATCCGACCCTCCATCATGGATTATCTCCCCCTTTCGGACTCAGAATTTCCCATTTTTTCCTTGTAACTCGAAAAACTTTTTCACCTTCATACCTACGCGCCTCATATTTGCTATGTTGCTTCGTTATCATGTGCAGATGCGCAAAGTGAATTCGGATTTTTCATCCGACCCTCCATCATGGATTATCTCCCCCTTTCGGACTCAGAATTTCCCATTTTTTCCTTGTAACTCGAAAAACTTTTTCACCTTCATACCTACGCGCCTCATATTTGCTATGTTGCTTCGTTATCATGTGCAGATGCGCAAAGTGAATTCGGATTTTTCATCCGATCCTCCATCATGGATTATCTCCCCCTTTCGGACTCAGAATTTCCCATTTTTTCCTTGTAACTCGAAAAACTTTTTCACCTTCATACCTACGCGCCTCATATTTCCTATGTAGCTTCGTTATCATGTGCAGATGCGCAAAGTGAATTCGGATTTTTCATCCGACCCTCCATCATGGATTATCTCCCCCTTTCGGACTCAGAATTTCCCATTTTTTCCTTGTAACTCGAAAAACTTTTTCACCTTCATACCTACGCGCCTCATATTGGCTATGTAGCTTCGTTATCATGTGCAGATGCGCAAAGTGAATTCGGATTTTTCATCCGACCCTCCATCATGGATTATCTCCCCCTTTCGGACTCAGGATTTCCCATTTTTTCCTTGTAACTCGAAAAACTTTTTCACCTTCATACCTACGCGCCTCATATTTGGTATGTAGCTTCGTTATCATGTGCAGATGCGCAAAGTGAATTCGGATTTTTCATCCGACCCCTCCATCATGGATTATCTCCCCCTTTCGGACTCAGGATTTCCCATTTTTTCCTTGTAACTCGAAAAAACTTTTTCACCTTCATTACCTACGCGCCTCATATTTGGTATGTAGCTTCGTTATCATGTGCAGATGCGCAAAGTGAATTCGGATTTTTCATCCGACCCTCCATCATGGATTATCTCCCCCTTTCGGACTCAGAATTTCCCATTTTTTCCTTGTAACTCGAAATACTTTTTCACCTTCATACCTACGCGCCTCATATTTGCTATGTAGCTTCGTTATCATGTGCAGATGCGCAAAGTGAATTCGGATTTTTCATCCAACCCTCCATCATGGATTATCTCTCCTTTCGGACTCAGAATTTCCCATTTTTTCCTTGTAACTCGAAAAACATTTTCACCTTCATACCTACGCGCCTCATATTTGCTATGTAGTTTCGTTATCATGTGCACATGCGCAAAGTGAATTCCCATTTTTGATCCGACCCTCCATCATCGATTACCTCCCCCTTTCCGACTCAGAATTTCCCATTTTTCCTTGTAACTCGAAAAACTTTTTCACCTTCATACCTACGCGCCTCATATTTGCTATGTAGCTTCGTTATCATGTGCACATGCGCAAAGTGAATTCGGATTTTTCATGCGACCCTCCATCATGGATTATCTCCCCCTTTCGCACTCAGAATTTCCCATTTTTTCCTTGTAACTCGAAAAACTTTTTCACCTTAATACCTACGCGTCTGATATTTGGTTCGTAGCTTCGTTTTGATGTGCTGATGCGCAAAATGAATTCGGATTTTTTATCCGACCCTCCATCATGGATTACCTCCCCCTTTCGGACTTAGCATTTGGAGAAAGTGGGTATATTGCGATGGCGCGCCATCGACTTTTTCTAGTTACTAAATGATTATATCTGAATAGCGGGCACTCATAATATTTAGAACTGCTGGAATAGTGACACAAGTATACACTTATTTAATTGCTATAAAGAACAGTTTGTGCCTACTGAGTGGGCATGTACCTTTAAAAACTAGAAATTAACCCTTGTCCACAATTGCATGTGTATCCCCCTCCACACCTACAGGCAGCCACTAAAAATAAAGGGAGATAACTAATTTGTTAGTAAGGTGAGAGTTGTCGTTCTTGCAAGAGACACACTTTTGGGTCATGGTTTATGCAAATGTGACATAATTATGCAAATATTCCCGAGTATTCAAATTTTTGAATTGACAGGAAATCAATCTGCGAAAAAAAAGACGGGAGATAATTCAGTGCGTGAAAATCAAAAGGAGCCTACTCAAAAATTAGTGTGGCAAGAGTTGTCATTATTGCATGTGACACACCTTTGACTCGTGGTCTATGTATGTGTGAAGTTTCAAGAAAATATTTCACAAAGGGCATTTGAGATATGCTCCGGACAAGAAATGTCTGCGGCAGACTGGACGATTTATCAGGTAACCTGCCCTGCATTGACCGAATACGTACTGACTGATAACATATTGTTGTATCAGGCATTGCCCTGATACAAACATCCAGGTTACAACGAAGTGAAAGCTGACGTTCCATTGGTCGGATGATGTCACATGACGTTACCGAATGACGTCAGTGTAATGACGCAGCGCAAACAAGTCAGCGTTCTGTCAATAGAATACGACATCATCTGTGGTCATTTTCGAGCATAAAACGTTACCTGATAAATAGAATACCAGGCTAGTGTATTTTGATATCAAGTTTATCAGGCAAGGATAGGAAACTGGTAGGAATTCCTCGGCTTGCCGAGGAATTCCTACCAGTTTCCTAGCCTTACCTGATAAAACTTAATATCAAAAAACACTAGCATATAGTCTCTATGTTCACTAGCATAGGTAGTCTCTATGTTAACTAGCATAGGTAGTCTCTATGTTCACTAGCATAGGTAGTCTCTAGGTAGTCTCTATGTTCACTAGCATAGGTAGTCTCTATGTTAACTAGCATAGGTAGTCTCTATGTTCACTAGCATAGGTAGTCTCTATGTTCACTAGCATAGGTAGTCTCTATGTTCACTAGCATAGGTAGTCTCTATGTTAACTAGCATAGGTAGTCTCTATGTTAACTAGCATAGGTAGTCTCTATGTTAACTAGCATAGGTAGTCTCTATGTTCACTAGCATAGGTAGTCTCTATGTTCACTAGCATAGGTAGTCTCTATGTTCACTAGCATAGGTAGTCTCTATGTTAACTAGCATAGGTAGTCTCTATGTTAACTAGCATAGGTAGTCTCTATGTTCACTAGCATAGGTAGTCTCTATGTTCACTAGCATAGGTAGTCTCTATGTTCGGTGTCAAATCCATACTTATTAGTAACCCCCCCCCGACTTTCGTCCAGGAGATACAATTCTCAGAGACGGTACAAATTCTATATTTACCTCCAGCATTAACCAATCCAATAACTCCATGAATAATGCACAAAACTGCGATAATCCCGAACACTTGCACCGATTTTCCAACTTTCGCTATCTTTGCCAGCTCAATTTTCCCCTTGTTCGGAACAAGAATATTTTCCGGTAGTCCGTCTTTTATTTCCATCCACAGATTAGGCATAAACTTCATATATCCTTCATTGTTTCGGATTTACAATGTATTATAAGTCACTTCTATGGTTTAATTAACATGAACCGTTTCACCCCTAAGTAACTGGAATGAATTTTGATATGTTAATATTCCGACCAATCCAATCTTCACAAAATGATTTTCAGATTAGTCCATTTATAAACAGTTTGTTTTTTTATAAAAATTGAAAATGACTTCCAAACAGTGTAGATCCAGATGAGACGGCTCGTTACGAGCCGTCTCATCTGGATCTACACTGTTTGCAAACACCGCTATTTATAAGTCTGTAGTGTTGAAAAGAGTTAAGAATAGCTGACACTATACCGACAGTAAAACTCAGGAATAAATTCCTATATCCTTTTAATTTTACTTATAACTTTGATTATTCCGTGACTAATAAAAGAAATATTCTATACACAATGTATACGTACATTTTGTTATAAGTACATACACAAACAAAACGCTGGATTCATATGATGTTATTAGTAGCACAGAAATGCTGGATGAGGTAATTCGAAAATATACATCGAATGTGTGCATACGACATTCATGTATATCGTTATTACAATATGGTCATACAGGGCTCCAGATAAGCTGCATATTTGCTTAAATACCCAATTAAAATTTCCAAAAACCCAATTGAAATCAGAAGTAGTGAGTATCAAAAAGCAATAACACTTTTGTGGTACCTTTATCATGCTACAGAAAACAGTAAACAGACCACAAAATAGCATATTTTTTCTTATTTTCCATGAAAACACATCTTGGTATTTCATTAGAATTGTCTCCAAGGAGACAATTCTAATTAAATGCCAAAACACGTTTTCATTTCAAAGCAAACTATTCAATAATTGCTGTCTGTTCATGTGTAAACAGTAGTGAGATTTAATTTTACCCAATTAAAATTTTGAAATACGCAATTGCTTCAGAAATGATGGAGTGAAAATACTCAATTACTAATTCCTTATCTGGAGCCCTGGTTATACTGTCTTGTCAGCCTCAAGGCAAAATCTCTATAACGACACGCTAGAATAACTTGCACAAACAATATGTGCATGTCTAACTAGGTCCCGAGAGTTATCTGATATTAACCTAACACATAACCAGTATAGTATATTGATTTACACTGTGAATTAAATATATGCATTATGTCATGAATTAAATATATGCATTATGTCATGAATTAAATATATGCATTATGTCATGAATTAAATATATGCATTATGTCATTACCAGTGTATGATATATCATAAATCAACTTAGACAAAAACTTGTTATTGCCTACTCTATATAGCTAGCTACTACCAGATTATGCCCAGAACAGACTGCATGAACCTATAATGGTTGCAATTATAGATATTGTCACGTTGTCTTATTGGACATATGAATAGTTTATACTGTCATCAAATATGCATAACTAATAACACATACATCTGACAGGTACGGTAATCAACATGTCAACCCATAGCTGCACATTTACCACTTTATAGGCAATAGGTTGCTCTACATGTATATCACTACACCACAGGCAACGGTATAAATTTGTGCAATAATCTGCAGGGCATTGACATTCATACATGCAGCGATTCCGCTGGCGATCGCCACTTTCGCAATTGGCGATAAAAATAAACAATTGGCAATAAAAAATTACAATTTTCGGAAAAAAAAAAGAAAAAAAAATGTTATTGATTTTTGTTGAAGTGGCGATTTTTTTATTTTCCCCAGCAGAATCCCTGTACATGTACTTCACTATATTGTTATTGAGAGAAATGTCTACAATATGAGACAAAAGTATTATTAATAAAGTGTATATTAGCAAAATTCCTAGATCACTCCCAGTAGAAAGGAAACAAAGAACGCTTCAAACCATCATAACGCTTATGTAATGCAATTAGAGTTATTTACTCAGAACTAATTTGAGACAAACTATGTGATTTTGTACCTTAACCCTTTCCCTGTTTTGCGATATTTCGACTCTTCCAAATCGAAAACATCTGAATAAAAGAATCAAATGCTGGGTCAAATGATGGTTAAATTATCTGATAGAGTAGAAAACATTGTGGGAAAAGGAGAAATTGCTTGTTACAAGCAATTTCTCCTTTTCCCACAATGCTTTCTAAAGACATCTTCTGCAGAGGCGTGAAAAGTTGTTTCTATCAGGGAAAGGGTTAAAGAAGATGTGCGATATATCAATTTACGATGTTTTCAATAAATAACATCAAATATTGACGAAATGTTCAGAGTATATGCGGAATAGAACTCCGCATTTGTTATGAAAATTTCATCAACTTTCGATGTCATTAACGGAAAATTTCTGTAAATATTTTACATGAAAAATCTCACATCTTCTTAACCCTTCCTACGCTGTTGACGGAAATTGCCGTCTGCTGTTTTTCATTTTTGCTTTAATTCGTAACAAAATCTGGTTTTGACAGCACATGAGAATCGTCTCCATGAGAATCGTCTCCACTGGAGACGATTCTCATGGGCTGTCAAAACCAGGTTTTTGTCGAGAAATATTGAAAATAAAACATTTCCAGCAGACGACAGCATTTAATTCGGCGTAGTAAGGGTTAATAGGTACAAAATCACACTGGCTCGTCACATTTGTAAGTCATTTTTGTATAAATATCGGCAAAATGATATTAACTCATTGCATGCTAAAATATCCGCCAAACAAATTAGGATTATATGTTTTATTTCTCTCTGTAAATATGTCTTGAATATGTAAATATGTCTTGAAATTTCATTAGAATTGAGTCCTCAGGACTCAATTCTAATGAAATTCCAAGACATATTCATAATATTTACGGTGAGAAATACAAGAAAATATGCTGAATTGTCACCTGCTATTTTTGAACTATTTATAGCCCACAAATTTCCCAGCATGCAAAGAGTTAATCATATATATGCACTACGCACTAACCCTTTGATGGAGTAGTATTTCCAAATTTGCATTTGAAGCGTTCTTTGTTTATTTTCTACTTCATGGAGAGTCACCTAATACACACTTTATTAGGTGAGGTTATGACAATATTTTTGTCTTATATTGTAGAATTTTCTCTCAAAAACAATATAGCTAAGTATGAACATCAATGCCCTGTGTGTTATTGCTATATTTTAGAACACAAAATCAAAATGTTATTCCACAAATTTATACGGTTACCTGTGATGCAAACTATTACCTATAAAGTGAAAAACTTGCAGCTAACTATCAGCAAATAATGTCAAAATTCCAAAACATATTCCCATACATCATGTCCATTATTCCAACTAATTAAAACACTAGAAATAAAGCTGAGACAACACATATTGCCACATGATACTGCAGCTAACATTATATATGTATAAAATGCTCCAGATAAGCTGCATATTTGCTTAAATACTAAATTAAAATTTGCCAAAAACCCAATTGAAATCAGAAGTAGCGAGTATCAAAAAGCAAAAATAAATTGTGGTAAATTTATCATGCTGCAGCAAACAATAAACAGACCACAAATATAGCATATTTTTCTTATTTTTCATGAAAACACATCTTGGTATTTCATTAGAATTATCTCCAAGGAGACAATTCTAATGTTTTCATTTCGAAGCAAACTATTCAATAATTGCTGTCTCAACAGTTGATGTGTAAAGAGTAGTGTGATTTTATTTTACCCAATTAAAATTTTGAAATACCCAATTCAAGGTGCATAATCACGTGGTTACAACAACAACAACAAGTCGCCCACTCCAAAGTATTATTTGATATCTTCCTTAATATGCAACAGATTTTGATGAAATATGGCGCAGCAAACGTGTCTTCATGAGCTGCATTTGGTGGTCTAGGGAGTTTTACACAGACTTATGTTGTTTTTGCGAAGAATCGATTTCCGTGTCAATGACACGGAAATCGATTCTTCGCAAAAATGACAGAGGTTTGGGCGAAAATACAATGACCACCAAATGCAGCTTAACAAGACGCGTTTGATGCACCATATTTCATCAAAATCCGTTACGTAATAAGGACACTAAGAGGGCCATGATGGCCCTAATTCGCTCACCTGACTCCATGAACACCAGAGGAGAATGTGACATTGAGTTCATGTGTTTTAAAAAAATTGTGCTATTTTTAGATGGCGGTCATCTTGGATTAAGCGATGACTCTCATTTTACAAAATCTGAAAATGCTTCACCCAGCATCGGCCATGTGGTTCCTGAGAAAAAGAAGTTAAAAATCTTGAATAAATGGACCTTTTGGTGGCCATCATGGATGACAATCATCCGATTCCGACAAATATTGCACCAGAGTGATCGCCTCATTGATACCTTCAATTTGATATATGACATGACCATATTCAGTCAAAAATAAAATTTGACCCCAATTTGACCTCACGGGCCACGCCCATTTTTGACCCCGGGGTTACCATTTTAACAACTTTCAAAGAGCAATGTACATCGATCATTCCTACCAAGTTTCGTCGAAATCCGGCTAGCGGTTCATGAGAAGAAGATTTTTTTAAGAATTTATGCTATTTTTAGACGGCGGCCATCTTGGATTAGCGATGACCTCCATTTTAACAAATCTGAAAAGGCTTCACCCATGGACCATAACTTTTAAGTTTGGCTACCATGGGCCAAGCGGTTCATGTGAAGAAGAATTTTGAAATCTCTAATAAAAGAACGACCTTTTGACATTTCGGCGGCCATCTTGGATGACATAACAATCTGATTTGGACAAAAATTGTACCAGAGTGATCGCCTCAATGATACCTTCGATTTGATATATAACATGACCATATTCGGTCAAAAATAAAATTTTACCCCATGGGCCACGCCCATTTTTGACCCCGGGGTCACCATTTTAACAACTTTGAAAGAGCATTGTACATCGATCATTCCTACCAAGTTTCGTCGAAATCCGGCTAGCGGTTCATGAGAAGAAGATTTTTAAGAATTTATGCTATTTTTAGACGGTGGCCATCTTGGATTAGCGATGACCTCCATTTTAACAAATCTGAAAAGGCTTCACACATGGACCATAACTTTTAAGTTTGGCTACCATGGGCCAAGCGGTTCATGTGAAGAAGAATTTTGAAATCTCTAATAAAAGAACGACCTTTTGACCTTCGACGGCCATCTTGGATGACATAACAATCCGATTTCGACAGAAAATGCACCAGAGTGATCGCATCATTGATACCTTCAATTTGATATATGACATGACCATATTCGGTCAAAAAAAAAATAAAATTTGACCCCAATTTGACCCCACGGGCCACGCCCATTTTTGACCCCACCCCGGGGTCACCATTTTAACAACTTTGAAAGAGCATTGTACATCGATCATTCCTACCAAGTTTCGTCGAAATCCGGCTAGCGGTTCATGAGAAGAAGATTTTTTAAGAATTTATGCTATTTTTAGACGGTGGCCATATTGGATTAGCGATGACCATCCATTTTAACAAATCTGAAAAGGCTTCACCCATGGACCATAACTTTTAAGTTTGGCTACCATGGGCCAAGCGGTTCATGTGAAGAAGAATTTTGAAATCTCTAATAAAAGAACGACCTTTTGACCTTTCGGCGGTCATCTTGGATGACATAAAACAATCCGATTTTCGACAAAAAATGCACCAGAGTGATCGCCTCCTCATTGATACCTTCAATTTGATATATGATAAATGACCATTTTCTAGTCAAAAATAAAATTTGAACCCCAATTTGACCCCACCCCGGGCCACGCCCAATTTTTGAACCTCCCCAGGGGTCACCATTTTAACAACTTTGAACAAGAGCAATGTACATCGATCATTCCTACCAAGTTTCGTTGAAATCCAGCAAGTGGTTCATGAGAAGAAGATTTTTTAAGAAATTATGCTATTTTTAGATGGTGGCCATCTTGGATTAGCGATGACCTCCATTTTAACAAATCTGAAAAGGCTTCACCCATGGACCATAACTTGTAAGTTTGGCTACCATGGGCCAAGCGGTTCATGTGAAGAAGAATTTTGAAATCTCTAATAAAAGAACAACCTTTTGACCTTTCGGCGGCCATCTTGGATGACATAACAATCCGATTTCGACAAAAAATGCACCAGAGTGATCGCCTCATTGATACCTTCAATTTGATATATGAAATGACCATATTCAGTCAAAAATAAAATTTGACCACAATTTGACCCCATGGGCCACGCCCATTTTTGACCCCAGGGTCACCATTTTAACAACTTTGAAAAAAGAGCAATGTACATCGATCATTCCTACCAAGTTTTGTTGAAATCCGGTTGGCGGTTCTTGAGAAGAAGATTTTTTAAGAATTTGTGCTATTTTTAAACGGCGGCCATCTTGGATTACGTAATGACGTCATTTTAACAATTTTGTAATCCCCCTACCTAAGGACCATGACCATGAAGTTTGGTGACTATAGACCCAATGGTTACCGAGGAGAAGACGTTTGAAAATGTTCACGGACGACGACGGACGACGGACACATTGCGGTAACAATAGCTCACATGAGCTTCGCTCAGGTGAGCTAAAAAGAATACGTACTTTGAATCGGTACTTGCTGTTGTTGTTAGTACCACGTGATCATACACCTTGCAATTGCTTCCGAAATGATGGAGTGACAATACTCAATTATTAATTGCTTATCTGAAGCCCTGGTGTAAATGCCACTTGCTCCATCTAGGAGTGTGACAAACAAAATAATCAGTTACATTCCTACGGAGCCCCACAGGGGAGTAGAATTATTTTTTTTATTAATTCTTTCCCACAAAATAACAATTCATTCCCACGAAATAACAATGTGTTCCCTCAATTTTGCTCCATCTAGGAGTGTGACAAACAAAATAATCAGTTACATTCCTACGGAGCCCCACAGGGGAGTAGAATTATTTTTTTTATTAATTCTTTCCCACAAAATAACAATTCATTCCCACGAAATAACAATGTGTTCCCTCAATTTAACAATTCGTTCCCACTAATTAACAATTTGTTCCCACAAATTTACAATTTGTTCCCTCAATTTAACAATTTGTGGGAACGAATTGTTAAATCGTGGGACTTAATTGTTATATCGTGAGAACAAATTGTTAATTCGAGGGAACGAATTGTTAAATTGAAGGAACGAATTGTCATTTTGGAAGAACAAATTGTCAATTCGAGGGAATGAATTGCTATATCGTGTGAACGAATTGTTAAATTGAGGGAACGAATTGTCATTTTGTGGGAACGAATTGTTATTTCGTGGGAACGAATTAATAAATAAATCCAAGTCACCTGCGGGGCTCCGTACATTCCTGTGCTGATTGTTATGTCATGTGTGATTTAAGCCAAACATAGCTAACATTTGGATAAGAGAAAGTGAATGGGTTCGACATATAGAGAGACAAGACCACAGTTTAAAGTCTTATCCGAGATATAAACTTGGAAAAGTCGCGGGGAATACTGGACGAGTAAACTCCCAGTAAATTCCCACGCCAAACTACTTTCCATAACCATGAGGCGCAGCTTAAGAAAACGGAAAATAAACATATTTTCTTGATGAATTTATTTCAAATGCTGGAATTATAAGGAATGAATGGCCTTTTTGTGGAATTTATCGGGGATATAAACTTGGAAAAGTCACGGGAATACTGGACGAGGCCTTCCGGCCTTCGTCCAGTATTCCCGCGACTTTTCCAAGTTTATACCAGTGGGATGGAAATCAGGGTTGGCCGGGAAATACCGGGGGCGGGAATTCCCGGCGTGAAATACCGGTATTTCCCGTCCCGGGAAATACTCCCCTTGATGTTATTATTTGATAATTAAAGTTATTTAAATTAAGTTTTAAGCTCAGTAATAGTTAATTAAACAATCAACAACTTAATAATTAGATATAGGGGTTAATTACAATGTATAAGTCTGTTTCATTCCCAACTATGGGTACTCATCAGGTGGAATATTTGGCAACCATGACATTTATATTTTGGTTGTATTATTTTTTTGTAAATTACTTCTTCATTTTTTAGGAAGCATCTGAGTGTCTGCTAAATACAATTCACAAGGATAATGTCATCATGATTAGACTGTTTAGACAACAGGCTGTTAATTGTCAACCTTCTCCCACACTAATATTCAGTATCAAGAAATGACAATAAATGATCTTAGCATGCATGATGTGCATACACATAGTCTCTTACAATAAGTATATGACTGACAATGTACTGTTGTTTTATGCTTTGCATTTGTATTACTTATTTGCATTATTATTATGACATTTATTTAACGTGAAGACTATGAGCCACGATGGTACGTATGAGATACAGTACCTAAAATTGTTAAAATTAGCCAAAAGCCTACTAATGTCTACTTATTTGCATGTACATTGATGAGACTTTAATATACTTTAATAAACCATATCAGACTATGACAACAGGTTGTTAATTGTCAGCCTTCTCTCACACCTTTTGTGTCATACTGTATAATAAGAACCCAGGTGGTCTGTATATGGTCATGTCAAGTTGTAAAACAATTACACTTACACTGTACATGGATTATCCGTTATCAACAGGGATTTTCTCAAAATTCCAAAAGCAGCTTTTAGTGGCAGGTTACTATAGTAATGAGGAGTATTCTCATATACAATAAAATAGACAGTTGGCAAATACTACATAGACTTGTATATAGGGAAGAAAATTGTCTAGAAAATAATGATGTTTTTTTTCTCTAAATAAACTTATTTCTTTTTTTATTGCAGAATGTTTTACCTATAGGCTTATCAGTCTACACAGATATAAACCATAGTAGATATAGGGGAATATAGAGACTGATCTTGACATTTTGGAATGAAAAAGACCACCAAGATTCATATTTCCCGGTATTTCCCAGTATTTCCCGGTATTTCCCAGTATTTCCCGGTATTTCCCGTATTTCCCGCCGTCCTGGGAAATACTCTTATTTCCCGGGAAATTGCCAACCCTGATGGAAATACTATGTTCTATATTATAGTCTTTTTCACGGCTAACGTGAGGATTGAACTCACAACCTCCATTAGTAAAGTTCAATGCCACATCACATACATTGGCGGATTCAGGGGGGTGGCCCAGGGGGCCCGGGCCCCCCTTTCAGGATTCCAGATTTTTTTTTGCAATTGAGATTTGTGCAATCTGTAAAAAAAGTAACAACCACTGTCAAATAAGGGTGATATTATCAGATCAAGGTCTTGTTGCGAACGGTAACTCTTGCAAGCTATTCCCTCCGTAGTTACCATTCGCAACTAATCAAGGTTCAGATATTATACAGAGCCCATGCACAATGTGCCTTATCACTCGAGCATTATGTACTGAAAATATGTTGTTCCAATTTCGACTGTGCAAAACCCTGGATCCTCCACTGACAATTAGGCCACTGCCCATCCTTGCATTCCTGAGCAGATTGTTTTGTCATATGTAATTTATGACAAAACAAGTTCATGAAAAATTGGCTATACTGTAATAACCTAAATATTCAGACACAATTTATTCCGGGGAAACATACATTGTAATCTATGGTTTCTCACAGCAAGGGATTTCCAAATATTTATGGTTAGTATATGGTTGTACATGTGTATCAACGTCGGTCGGTCGGTCCCGTCCCGTCCCGTCCCGTCCGTCCGTCCGTCCGTCCGTCCGTCCGTCTGTTTGTTGGGGTTTTAAACGGCCTATCAACAACTAAGGTCATTTAAGGCCGGGTCAATGGGTTTAGTACTAAATCCCATATATTACCTGTACAAGTACATGTACATTTTCTAAAACATGTACAAATGGGGGGAAAATCCCAAAATCAGAACTGAATACATGTATTTACAATAACAAAACTATATATTCAGCCCTGAAATCAGAATAATCCTGATCTGATGCCAGGTGACAGATGCCAGGTCAGATGCCACACCAGAATCACTTGGTCCCCTCCCAAAAGCAGTAGGATCAGTAATAATCTTACTACTTTTATAATGGGGAATAACCCAATTCAACGAAACGATGTATTTATATATAACATAATGACACTAAATATTTGGACACCATTTGTTTTGTTTTCCAAAACAAATTGTATCCAAATACATTGTGATGAACCAATACAGTAGAATCATACTAACCCTAAATAATTGGACACTTTTTGTTGTGATAAACTATTAGTCAGTGAAAACATGACTCAGACTTGCCATACTGATATATCAAGACAGTCATGAAGTCACGATTAGTAAACTATATACATGGGTTTTCCCCAGAATAAATGCTGTCCAAATGTACAGGGTTATTACGGTATTTTTTTTAGGGGTTTCCAAAAATATCTTGGTGTCTGAATATTTAGTGCTGTTATGGTATACATTTGGAACAGAGAAAGCCAAAGGTTTTACATTACGCCTCAGCAAGAGCTAACGTCGTATGGAGATGGTGCGTCATATTAATTTCTCATCAGAAATACCCATGGGATGGAATTCAATTCTCTATCATTAGACTATCCACCCTCCTCCTATGTTGTGACTGGAGAAATGGGGATTATGGGGTTTGCAACCAGTGTAGATCCAGATCAGCCCGCGGTTATATTATGAAATACTTATGCTATTTTTCTTCTTTCCACATAAAAGTATATATTGTTACCACTCATTTGAACCATCTCGGTGAGACGGTTTGCTCAAATGAGTGGTAACAACATATACTTTTGTGCATAATTATGTCTTATCTGGGGCCCTAGCAGTTAATAGTTTCCAGCCCATGTTATCATTGATAAGCATGATAAGTTTGATTACAATGACAAGTACTTGTCTCCGGTTACCCATTCAGATAACATGGGGTTAATTGGCATTAGGTGGAATGCATTATCCTGCCCAAATTGTGTAGCTTGGTCAATGTAAAGTTACAATATGACCCCTCCACCACCCGCTCCCTCTCCTCACCACCCCACCCCCTCCCCACCCCCTGCCACCCATTAGATGAAATGCATTATCAGGCACTAATTGTTTGGCTTGGTCAATGAAAAGTGACAATATAAGCCCCAGACCCTGTACTCCACCCCCTAACACCCCACCCCTGCCACCTCCCTATTCCTCCTCACCATTCAGCTCTGGATTTGATTATCCAGCACTAACTGCTCAGTTTGGTCAATGTAAAGTCACTATATACTAATCGTGACTTCATGACTGTCAAGTCTGAGTCATGTTTTCACTGACTAACTATATACGACCCCCCCCCCCCTACCACACACACCCACCCACATCTCCTCACACCCCACCCCACCCACCCACCCCAACTCCTCCATCAACTCTTCAGCTCTGTATATATTTCATTCTATTAATTGCAGTCAGTGCTCCAGATAAGCTACATATTTGTTTAAATACCCAATTAAGATTGCCAAAAACCCAATTGAAATCAGAAGTAGCGAGTATCAAAAATCAATAACAAAAAAATTGTGGTACCTTTATCTGCTGCAGAAAACCAGAAACAGACCAAAAGTATAGGATATTTTTCTTATTTTTCACGAAAACACATCTTAATTGGTATTTCATAAGAATTGTCTCCAAAGAGACAATTCTAATGAAATGCCAAGACAGGTTTTCATTTCGAAATACCCAATTTCGAAGCAAACTATTCAATAATTGCTGTCTGTTGATGTGTAAACAGTAGTGATTTTATTTTACCCAATTAAAATTCTGAAATACCCAATTGCTTCAGAATGATGGAGTGACAATACTCAATTACCAATTCCTTATCTGGAGCCCTGTTGCAGTCAACAATAATATGCTGGTGTCTGATTGTAAATGGGTGGTATATGTAGTGTGATGCAGTATATGTAATAGTTAATAGTTCACATATTGACTTTTTAATAAATTATTTTATTGTTTGCCACGCTCAGCTCTACGGATGTATTTTACTATTTCCTCTGTCTTTTATATTTTCTGTATCCGTGAAATATAAAAGACAGATGAAATATTAAAAGAATTTGTAGTCTTTTATATTTTCTGCATCCGTGAGAGAAAGAAATAGTAAAAGAAATCCGTAGAGCCGAGATTATCTAAGCTATATATATATAGTTTGAACGGAGCGCCACGCCCTACACGCTTGCAAATCCAGATACTATTACATGATTGGCGGTTTTACAACGAATCGATCATGTACACGCGATGACTTGATTGCGCGGCACAGGAAATTACGTCAACAAGACGGAACCTCTGGTTCTAACTATAGCTTGGAATGTATTGCAGGGATTCCGCTGGCGATCGCCACTTTCGCAATTGGCGATAAAAATAAACAATTGGCGGAAAAAAAAAATATCGAAAAAAAAAAAATATTTTTTTTTTTCTTTTTTTTTCGAAAATTGTATTTTTTTATCGCCAATTTTTTGAAGTGGCGATTTTTTTATTTTCCCCAGCGGAATCCCTGGCATTGCAACATTTAATGATTAATTTAATAGATATTGACGAAAGTGTTGCAATATGCGATTAATTGAGACGAAATGCTGTACTTTCATTGGTCGAGAAACTAGGGCAAACAATAAGATTTGTTTTATTGAAAAACAAAACATAAATGAAAAAAAAACAACAAATTCTTGACTTTGAGTCACACATGTAAATGACCGTTTAGGCAACCAATTTCTACATTCAAACTACCTACTACAACAGACAATTATTTCCCATATCATTATATTATATGCAACGTAAAATTGACACTGATTTTTTTTGCCGGTAATTCATTATACAAACAGTACGTATTGTCAAAACAATTAGAAAACCAAGTGAACGTCTCTTATACTAGAACTATACTTGTACAACTTTCAATCATCAACAATGAATCCTTTCACTTGAAATTGAATAATTATTTCCTAATTTCCACAATTACACCGATATCCCAATCCTATACACACAGGAACACACACAATTTTCCAAATTCAAATTGCTGTGGTAGAATGTGGTGGACAATTATTTCTGTTTCCTACACAAGCAGATACACGGTGGGCAATATATGTCACACACACCTGTCATTTAGTCCTGTTCAATCTATATTTTCTTCATTATTTCAGAAACCACTAGAGAAATTTTAATGTGATGAAGCACAGATACTTCAGATTCTAATGAAAACATATCTTGGTATTTCATTAGAATTGTCTCCAAGGAGACAATTCTAATGAAATGCCAAGACATGTTTTCATGTATAGTCATTTATTTTCATGACTCTGTCATCAGAGTCGTAACTGTCTCAAGAGTTATTTCGAAAAACTTACATTTATACAGCTATTAGGATGTCGTCTTTGGCAGATGCTAGTGTGTCATTTCACAGGTATCTGCACGCTATCGCATACAAATTGCCCATTTAGTTGCTGAGATATCTAGGGAAATGTAGCAGGGAAATGTAGCAGGAAAATGGCCTAAAAACCAGGTGCTTATTGTGTACACTGCCCACCTTAAGCTATACAGGTACAAAGCAATTCATGTGGCTAGCCAGGTGAAACACAACAGCAGAGATCCAGATAAGGCATGTATTGGTATATTATATGCATTTATTTTATATGAATATGCATTATTTTCAGAAGTGGGAGTACAGAATACTCACAACAATTTAAAAATACTAATTGAATTTCAAACTGAGGAGGAAAAATGCTCTATTAGTTGGAAGTCGCTTAGTGTTGTTGTTTTTTTTCAACTCAATTAAGTGAATTTTCAATTTTGTTTGCTTTGTTTGCTGATTTATTCTCTATATTTTATTGGAAACGTGTGATACATTCAGTAATCATCCATTTGCAAAAATATAATATGCATGAAATTTGAAATCAGGGGTATAATACTCTTTAGACACAAAGCTTATCTGGAGCAGGGCATCTTATGGGTAGTCACTGCTTGACTACATATGGCAGTTGAATGCGCAGGTAAATTACAGTACACTCCCTAACCAGCAAACCTGTAGCCTATTTCATCAACATTGCAAAGTATACTTTACTAGCAAAGTATACTTTGCGGGAGAAATCATTAATTTTCCTGAAATGCATGATTTCATATAGAACTAACAACTGCATATATGTGATGATTAAAACTATGCAGAATTATTATACTGAATTTATTACATTATCACAGCCAAAATTGGCTGTGATAATGTAATAAATTCAGTATAATAACAAGAAACGAGGCAAAGCCACGAAGGCCAGGTTTTTTCCAAGCATAGACACTTGGGTAACATAATTATACCCATTTTTTGTAGACTAGATGGCCGTGGCCTGCATGTCGTGCCTTGGGGCGAGGCATGGACACTAAAAAAATAGATATAGTAGATGGAAAAACTTTAACGAAAAAACTTTAACCGGACACACGGACGTACGGACGGACGTATGCCAAAATGCCGACGATATCGCGCTTTCTGCAAGCGGGCGCGACATTGATGATAAACACCCATGTGAAGTATCAAGGTAATGGGTGAAGCAGTTGCAGAGATATAGTACACAAAAAAACTTTAACAAAAAATTCAAATTAATTTGACCTTGACATTGGGCACAGGGGCCGCACGGTTGGGGGGTAGAATGAAAATATGGATGATGATAAACACCCATGTGAAGTTTCAAGGTAATGGGCGAAGCAGTTGCAGAGATATAGTATAACGAAAAACTTTTAACCAAAAAACTTTAACCAGACGTACGTTAAAAAGTTAACGTTAAAAAAATGGTCACATGTTGGATAGTTTTATGTGGTAGGCACCCCTTGGTTATGAAGCTGTGAAAGTTTGGTGGTCCTAGGTGTTATAGTACCAAAGAAATGGACTTAAACACAAAAACTTAACATTGTAAACGCGAAAACTTAACATTGAAAATGGCTAAGTCGATTGCGCGGAAAAAATGGGTGAAGTTAAAAAAAAAGTAACATGTTGGATAGTGATATGTGGTGGGCACCCCTTGATTATGAAGCTGTGAAAGTTTTGTGGTCCTAGGTGGTACAGTAACAAAGAAATGGACTCAAACACGAAAACTTAACATTGATTGTGGACGCCGCGCCGCCCGCCGCCGCCCGCCCGCCCGGCTTTCGCCAATCCAATAGCCTGGATTTTTTTTCAAAAAACCTGGCTAAAAAAGTAACATGTTGGATAGTAATTAATATGTGGTGGACACCCCTTGATTATGAAGCTGTGAAAGTTTGATGGTCCTAGGTGGTACAGTAACAAAGAAATGGACTCAAACACGAAAAGTTAACATTGATTGTGGATGCCGCCCGCCCGCCGCCCGCCGCCCGCTGCCCGCCGCCCGCCCGCCCGGCTTTCGCCAATCCAATAGCCTGGATTTGTTTTCAAAAAACCTGGCTAAAAATTAATAAATTTATTCTAAAATTGAAAATTTCTCCCTCAAAGTATACTTTGCTAGGAAAGTATACTTTGCAATGTTGATGAAATGGGCTCCTGGGGCCCGTTTCACTAAACTTCTTATGATAAGAAATTATCGTACAAACTTCTTAGGCGCATTTTACCGTTTCACTAAAGTCAATTTCGTGCAAACTTTCTTGCGAAGTTCGTAACTTTTCTCGTAAGTCTGCGATAGGTATTGGGCTGTCGTACGAAGATTTTTTAGCGCAAGTGTCACGGCCGCCATACATGTATTTCATGAATAACATCGCCATAAAATCGGCCATGCATATTTCGCCCTATAGGTTTCGCCCTATACTTCTGTCTGTCTGTCTGTCCGTTTATTTTTGGCATTACTTTGTAATACATTACCCTCACTACTGATCGTACGTCCGTTCGTCTGTTTATTTTGTTTTTAAATGTTGGTCTGTCCATCTGTCTGTTCGTGTGTTTATTTTTTGGAAGTTTTTGTAAGTTTCTCAAATCACTTATAGGGGCCCTAATGCGTAGACAGACCGGATTATCTAGCTTTAGCTGCTGATCAGTTAGCCGGCAAATGCAACCCAGATATAACGTGGCTTATAGAGTAGTGACTCACTATACTTGTAGCTGTTGATCAGTTTGTGCAGCAAATGCAGCCTGATATAACGTGGCTTATAGAGTAGTGACTCACTATACTTGTACCTGCTGATCAGTTATACCAGCATATGATATAATGTGGCTTATGGAGTAGTTACTCACTATAATTTTACCTTCTGATCAGTTAGCCAGCAAATGCAGCCTGATATAATGTGGTTTAAGGAGGAGTGATTCACTATAATTGTAGTGTGGTGTAGGGGTGAAATGGATGAAAACACGAATCAAATATTTTCGAAAGTAATATGTATGTAATGTGTTGTCATATCATTTTGTTTTGTTACTGTATACTATATGGTACATCGAGTTGCCATCTCCGCCATCTTTGTATGTATAGCCATCTTACAGTTTCATCACTTCGACCGTTTGACACATACAGCAAATAATATGACAGAGAAAGTATTACAATGTGGTGCAATACATTATAGACAGATATGACAACATCGTGCTATAAATATTATGCCAGAAAGCTATACAACAGGTTAAGGTCATATAAGGCCTGGCCAACTGGTTCGATCCCGTATTCAACCTGCTGCATTTCGGGGGGGGGGGGGGGGGGGTCCCAAAATCAGAACGGAATATTTACATCGAAACAAATATATATTCAGCCCTGAAATTAGAACCCGATCTGGTTCCAAGTCCATACCAAACCAAAGCCACTTGGCCCCTTCCCCTAAATGTAATAGGAAATCAGACTTTGTATATAAGTGTGATGAAAACAACCAATAGGACGTTGCACAAACTTGTATTTATAGGTATGTCAAATTATTTGTGGTATGTGTAAAACGCCACAAGATGTATTGCATATACTAAGATGGCCAATACGGCAATTCCATGCCCCGTATAGTATACAGTACAAACTAAAGCAAATAAAAATCACATTTGAGATCATCAAACACTCAAGCACTTGAAACTTTGCAGACATTGGTTACCCTGCGCTGCCTAGCGAAGGGTGAGTTCTACTCCGAGGCTGGCGACATCCACGTTGTCTCTAGGAGTTCGGTTTCTCGGTGTATTAATGATGTTGTCTCAGCCATCAATAATCGACTGGACAACATCAGTTTTCCAACCGAGGAATAAGACCTGGCCAACTGTAAAAAAAGCCTTTTATTGTGTGGCCAGGATTCCGAACACCCGGCCTGGGCGCCGTGGATGGGACACTCAGTGTCAGTCCAATTCACTTTCCTGGTTTTCAACTTGCTGGACTAAGGCAGTTGATTTGACAGCTGTCGTCTGGTTGTCAAAGTCGGACCGGATGTTTACATTCAAAGGGCTTGATGGATTTCCAATACTGGAGAATTCTTAAGAAGTTCGTAACTTAAGAAATTTTGTACGCACATGTTAGTGAAACGCACGTAAGAAGTTCGCAAGAAGTTCGTACGAACAGTATCGAAGACGTAAGAATGTTTGTAGCGTAAGAAGTTTAGTGAAACGGGCCCCTGATAGATAGATAAATTACCGTAGACTCCTAACAAGCACACCTGACAGGTAGATTACTGTAAATTCCATGAATGTGACACTGGTCATGTGACTATACACAGGTAAATTACCGTAGACTCCCTAACCAGCACACCTGATAGGTAGATTACTGTACATTCCATGGATGTGACACCTGTCATGTGACTATACACAGGTAAATTGCCATAGACTCCATAACCAGCACACCTGACATATAGATTACTGTACTTTCCATGAATGTGACACCAGTAATGTGACTATAACCGGGTTAAATACCATTGACTCAGATCAGCACACCTGACAGGTAGCTTACTGTACACTCCATGGATGTGACACCAGTCATGTGACTTCTCACAGGTAAATCATCATAAACTCCCTAATATGCGCACCTGACAGGTAGATTACTGTACATTCAATGAATGTGACACTTGTCATGTGAATTTTCACAGGTAAATTAACATAGACTCACTAACCTGCACACCTGACTGGTAGATTACTGTACATTCCATGAATATGTGACACCTGTCATGTGACCATACACAGGTGAATTACCGTAGACTCCCTAACCAGCACACCTGACAGATAGATTACTGTACATTCCATGGATGTGACATCTGTCATGTGACTATACACAGGTAAATTGCCATAGACTCCCTAATCAGCACACCTGAAAGGTAGATTACTGTACATTCCATGGATATGACATCTGTCATGTGACTGTACACAGGTAAATTACCGTAGACTCCCTAACCAGCACACCTGACAGGTGGATTACTGCACACTCCATGGATATGACACCTGTCATGTGACTATACACAGGTAAATTACCGTAGACTCCCTAACCAGCACACCTGATAGGTAGATTACTGTACATTCCATGGATGTGACACCTGTCATGTGACTATACACAGGTAAATTGCCATAGACTCCCTAACAAGCACCACTGACCACAGGTAGATACTGTACCACTATCCATGATATGACACCGGTCATGTGACTATACACAGGTAAAATATTTACCATAGACTCCCTAACCAGCACACTGACAGTGTGGATTACTGTACATTCCATGGATATGACACCTGTCGATGTGACTATACACAGGTTAAATTACCCATAGACTCCCTAACCAACACATCAGACAGGTGATACTGTAGCATCCATGGATATGACACCGTCCATGTTACTATATACACAGGTAAATTACCATAAGACCACCTCCCTAACCAGCACATCTGACATTGATGAAGTACAGTACACTCCATGGATGTGACACCGATCATGTGACTATACACAGGTAAATTACCGTAGACTCCCCTAACCAGCACACTGACAGTGGATTACTGTAAATACCATCCCTCCATGATGTGACACCTGTCATGTGACTATACACAGGTAAATTACCGTAGACTCACTAGCCAACACAGCTGACAGGTAGATTACTGTACATTCCATGGATATGACACCTGTTATGTGACTATACACAGGTAAATTACCATATACTCCATAACCCGAGCACACCTGACAGGTACATTACTGTACATTCCATGGATTACTGTACATTGCATGGATGTGACACATGTCATGTGACTATACACAGGTAAATTACCATAGAACACTCCCTAAACCAGACACACCTGACAGGTAGATTACTGTACATTCCATGGATATGACACCGGTCATGTGACTATACACAGGTAAATTACCGTAGACTCCCTAACCAGCACACCTGACAGGTGGATTACTGTACACTCCATGGATATGACACCTGTCATGTGACTATACACAGGTAAATTACCATAGACTCCCTAACCAGCACACCTGATAGGTAGATTACTGTTCATTCCATGGATGTGACACCTGTCATGTGACTGTACACAGGTAAATTGCCATAGACTCCCTAACCAGCACACCTGACAGGTGGATTACTGTACATTCCATGGATGTGACACCTGTCATGTGACTATACACAGGTAAATTACCATAGACTCCCTAACCAGCACACCTGATAGGTAGATTACTGTTCATTCCATGGATGTGACACCTGTCATGTGACTGTACACAGGTAAATTACCATAGACTCCCTAACCAGCACACCTGACAGGTGGATTACTGTACACTCCATGGATATGACACTGGTCATGTGACTATACACAGGTAAATTACCATAGACTCCCTAACCAGCACACCAGACAGGCGGATTACTGTACACTCCATGGATATGACACCTGTCATGTGACAATACACAGGTAAATTACCGTAGACTCCCTAACCAACACAGCTGACAGGCATATTACTGTACATTCCATGGATATGACACCTGTCATGTGACTATACACAGGTAAATTACCATAGACTCCCTAACCAGCACACCTGACAGGTGGATTACTGTACACTCCATGGATATGACACCGGGTCATGTGCCTTACAAAAACACAGGTAAAATTACCATAAGACTCCCCTAACCAGCACATCAGACAAAATGTTGAATTACTGAGTAACAACTCCCAATGGATGAGACATCCGATCATGTGACGAATACACATGTAAATTACCGTAGACCTATCCCTAACAACACACACCTGAACAGGAAGGATTCACTGTACAACACCATGGGAATGTGACACCTTCATCAAGTGACTATACACAGGTAAATTACCGTAGAACCTCACTTATGCCAACAACAGCAGACAGGTAGAAGTTTACAGTCCATTCAATTCCATGGATATGACACCCTGTTATGAGACTATAAACACAGGTAAAATTACCAATATACTCCCATAACCCGAGCACACCTGACAGGTACATTAACTATAGCAATTCCATGGATTACAGGTACATTTGCATGGAAGTGTACTACAATGTCCATTTGGACTATACAAACAAAAGGTTAAACCCGACCATAGAACTCCCCCTAAACCAGCAACACCAGACAGGTAGATTACAGTACATTCCATGGATATGAACACCAGGTCCATCGTGACTATAAACACAAGGTAAAATTACCGTAGACCTCCCTAACCCTAGCACACCTTGACAGGTGGATTACTGTACACCTTCCATGGATATGACACACCTGTCATGTGACTATTAACACAGGTAAATTTACCATAGAAACTAACCCGCCAACCAGCACACCCTGATAGGTAGATTACTGTTCATATCCATGGATGTGACACCTGTCATGGAAATGTACCAGGTTAATTGCCATAGACTTCCCTAACCAGCAACACCTTGACAGTGGATTAACTGAACAATTCCATGGATGTGACCACCTGCATGTGACTATACACAGGTAAATTACCATAGACTCCCTAACCCAGCAACAACCTGATAGGTAGATTAAACAGTTCATTCCATGGATGTGACATCTTTTCAAGTACTGTACAAACAAGGTTAAATTACCATAGACTCCTCCCTAACCAGCACCACCTGACATGTGGATTACCCTGGTAATACACTTCCATGGATATGACACCTGCCATGTGACAATATACAGGTAAATTACCGTAGACTCCCTAGCCAACACACCTGACAGGTAGATTACTGTACATTCCATGGATATGATACCTGTCATGTGACTATACATAGGTAAATTACCATAGACTCCCTAACCAGCACATCTGACAGGTGGATTACTGTACATTCCATGGATATGACACCGGTCATGTGACTATACACAGGTAAATTACCATAGACTCCCTAACCAGCGCACCTGACAGGTGGATTACTGTACACTCCATGGATGTGACACCGGTCATGTGACTATACACAGGTAAATTACCGTAGACTCCCTAACCAGCACACCTGACAGGTGGATTACTGTACACTCCATGGATGTGACACCGGTCATGTGACTATATACAGGTAAATTACCATAGAGTCCATAATCAGCACACCTGATAGGTAGATTACTGTACATTTCATGGATCTGACACCTGTCATGTGACTATACACAGGTAAATTGCCATAGACTCTCTAACCAGCACACCTGATAGGTAGATTACTGTACATTCCATGGATGTGACACCTGTCATGTGACCATATATACCCAAGTAAATTACCATATACTCCCTAACCAGCATACCTGACAGATAGATTACTGTACATTCCATGAATGTGACACCTGTCATGTGACTATAGGTAAATTACAGTATATTCCATAATCAGCACACCTGGCAGATAGATTACTGTACGTTTCCAGCATTGTGCTTTGGAAAAGTGGGTACATTGTGATGGCATTCCTGTGTCTTGTATAATGTATATGTCATTTACAAACTGATCGCTGGCAAGTGTCTCACCTACGAAGGTCAAGGTCACCAGAGTCAAGGTTGCCTGAATGAAACTACTGGGTGGATTATCTATCAATGTGAGCAGGACATTGATGGAGTTTGGTAATGATCCGAATAACGGACAGGGATTCCGCTGGGGAAAATAAACAAGAGGGCCATGATGGCCCTAATTCGCTCACCTGACTCCATGAACACCATAGGAGAATGTGACATTGAGTTCATGTGTATTAAAAAAATTATGCTATTTTTAGATGGCGGTCATCTTGGATTAAGCGATGACTGTCATTTTACCAAATCTGAAAATGCTTCACCCAAGGATCTTAACTTCCTATGAAGTTTGGCCAGCATCGGCCATGTGGTTCCTGAGAAAAAGACATTCAAAATCTTGAATAAATGGACCTTTTGGTGGCCATCATGGATGACATAATCATCTGATTCCGACAAATATTGCACCAGAGCAATCGCCTCATCGATACCTTCAATTTGATATATGGCATGAGCATATTCGGTCACCATTTTCACAACTTTGAAAGAGCATTGTAAATCGATCATTCCTACCAAGTTTAGTCGAAATCCGGCCAGCGGTTCATGAGAAGAAGATTTTTGAAAAATTTATGCTATTTAGATGGCAGCCAGCTTGGATTAGTGATGACCTCCATTTTAACAAATCTGAAAAGGGTTCACCCATGGACCATAACTTTTAAGTTTGGCTACCATGGGCCAAGCGGTTCATGTGAAGAAGAATTTTGAAATCTCTAATAAAAGAACGACCTTTCGATATTTCGGCGGCCATCTTGGATGACATAACAAACCGATTTCGACAAAAAATGTACCAGAGTGATCGCCTCATTGATACCTTCGATTTGATATATAACATGACCATATTCGGTCAAAAATAAAATTTGACCCCAATTTGTGTATTCCAGGCTCGACACCGTTTCATATAGTACTTCAGTTCTGAATTTACAGGTGCCCTTACCACATCAAATCGTTTGGCTCGAAATCACGAAATTGCACTGAACTTTGATCAACAACACCAATAATTGGACTGGAATCCAAATTCCATGACTTTCAATGACCTTTTCAGAAAAAGAGGCAACTTCCATGACTTTCCAGGCCTGGAATCCATTTTTCCAAATTCCATGACTTTCCAGGAATTTAAGGACCAGTGCGAACCCTGAATTGAGTATTTTCACTCCATCATTTTTGAAGCAATTGGGTATTTCAAAATTATAGTTGGGTAAAATAAAATCACACTACTGTTTACACATCAACTGACAGCAATTGTTGAATAGTTTGCTTCGAAATGAAAACAAGTCTTGGCATTTCATTAGAAATGTCTCCTTGGAGACAATTCTAATGAAATACCAAGATGTGTTTTCATGGAAAATATGAACAACATGCTATATTTGTGGTATATGTTTATTGTTTTCTGCAGCATGATAAAGGTACCACAATATTGTTAATGCTTTTTGATACTCGCTACTTCTGATTTCAATTGGGTTTTTGGCAATTTTAATTGGGTATTTAAGCAAATACGCAGCTTATCTGGAGCACTGCAAGGACTGACGTTTTTATCTTTAAAAGATGGGAAAACAGTTCATGTTTTGATCACCATTGTTTTAATGAGGTACCACCTGTTAAAGGCACTGGGTCTCAGATATGCCCTCAGAGATGAAACAGCAGGGCTCCAGATAAGCTGCGTATTTGCATAAATACCCAATTAAAATTGCCAAAAAACTCAAGTGAAATCAGAAGTAGCGAGTATCAAAAAGCAATAAAAAAATTTTGGTACCTTTATCATGCTGCAGAAAACAACAAACAGACCACAAATATAGCATATTTTTCTGATTTTCCATGAAAACACATCTTGGTATTTCATTAAAATTGTCTCCAAGGAGACAATTCTAATGAAATGCCAAGATATGTGTTCATTTCAAAGCAAACTGTTCAATACTTGCTGTCTGATGATGTGTGAACAATACAGTGATTTTATTTTACCCAATTAACATTTTGAAATACCCAATTGCTTCAGAAATGATGGGAGTGAAAATACTCAATTACTAATTCCTTATCTGGAGCACTGAAACAGTAGGAAACAAATTAATTGTTGATTTGCATATATCGTATTTCTGAACCTAATTGTACATATAAGTCTCCTGTAGAAATTTGGGAATGGTTACAAAAATGTTTATTATAATACTAAAATATATTTCAGTTATATAAAAATGTTTTTTCAATTGATAGTCAATAAATTATTTTATTTAAATTATTTACACTAGCATCTATAATGAGAACTTCTTCTTTAATTTGGTATAGTATTATCATTTTACAACAAAATATAAAGACATATCACAATTTGTCCTTACTGGAATATGTTTTGCGAAAATTACGAATTATGCCAACTAAATTATCTACCCTGTTTATCACAGTTTCGAATAGAATGAACTTGAAAATTGCACATGCTTTTGCAAAGTTCATCAAATAAAATCGTGTGATTGATTGATACATTTAACAAGTTATTTATAGGAAAACATGTACTTGGGACCAAGAATTTGACTTTATGTTATCACTAGTCTATAGTCTGTTTCACGAAAGCTGCCCAAATTTTACGCCCATATAAACAATTCGAAAACAATATCTTTTTCGATAATATTAAATTAAAGGAAAATTTAAGAATGAGCCTTCTTTTTATTTCGTGAAATTTGGTCAAATATTGGTTTTATTACAAAAAATTGATTTGTCTATGGGATGGGGGAAAAAGTGGTAAGGAAGTGTGGGAGGAGTCAAAAAACGAAAAAATTTGGAAATTGACTCCGAAACCTGACTAGATAGCTTGGATATGATCTAAATAGGAAAACATAAGTTAACTTTTAAACATTGGTCCAGTATTTCTAAAATTCAAAAAAATTTCCCCATGTTAAATCACCATAGACATCTTCACTCCGTGAAGATGTCTATGGGGATTTAACATGGGGAAATTGTTTTTTTCGCAATAAAATCAATATTTGACCAAATTTCACGAAATAAAAAGAAGGCTCATTCTTAATTTTTCCTTTAATTTAATATTATAAAAAGAAATCTTGTTTTTGAATTGTTTATATAGCCGTAAAATTTGGGCAGCTTTCGTGAAACAGACAGTAGTTCGACTTAACCCTTAAACGGAATCTTCAGAACTGTATGTCATTTACTGTACCAGGGCACGAACATTCTTGAAATGTTTACTTGTTATTACAGTCGAACTTCGATGGGTCGAACAGCCTGCGGGGTTAAGTTTTAGTTCGACCCATCCGTTGTTCGACCCATCGGGATTTTCTACTGTAACCATTACAGATCGACGAGTTGGTCAGTGTACTAAGTGAAACAAGTCGTCATTACGACACGTTGTTTCATATAAATGAGCTTACATTTGCATTTACGGTTGATTGTCACAGTCGTTTATTAACATAAACAGGCTTTAATAAAATAAAGAAAGCGGCAAACTCATGTGTGTTTTTATTTACACGTCCGGTATTGAAGAAGTCTGTTATCTCGCCTTGCTTCGTAGTCTTCCGCTTCACCTGCTTATATGGCGAATAAATCGGATGACACATCGCACTCATTACTGATCATAGTAAAAACAGTTCATGTTGATTTACAACTTAAAAGGCCAGATGCTTGGGTCATTAATTAAAACTGAGCGATATTTAATTCCACATGTCCCATAAATTACCACTTTAATTAACTAACAACTTCGCCGACATTGGTCAATGCATAATTACCACGTATGCTGGTCACGACTGCCGTTATTGTATACGCTCAAATGACCACTTGAGATTTGTTTGACAACTGGTTAACAATAGGTGTGAAAGTCAATCAACTAGTCTGGAGACAATCGTCTGACATGTTCGAGTTTTTGTGGTGTTTATAGTGGATTTATACACGACTGGGCGTGACAGCGATTCGAGGCATTGAGGGTTGTTCGACTTTTACAAGTTCAACCTATACCGGGTAGTTTTAACGTATTTATATAGGAATTCTGCCGGGACCTAAAGGCTAGTTCGAGGCAAGCATGGATGACGAGTTTACCAGGGTTCGACCCATCGAAGTTCGACTGTACTTTGACAGGAATGGCAAAATTAAGAAATATACATTACAAAAATTGAAATTTCCACTCGTCCTGCAGGCATTTCCACTCGCCAGGACAAGCGGATGAGTGGAATTTCCGTGCTCTGTGTACATGATGCGAAACACCACATATTTGTATATCTGAGATATCATCTGAGACACAAACCCTTTAAAAGATAAGAAAACAAATCAGAGTCCACCGTATTGGCGTATTGTTCGCACTTATTGTAGCTGAATACCCATTGATTATCAACAGTTGGAGCACAAAATACTGACAGCAATATGAAAATACGCATTGATTATCAACAATTGGGGTACAAAATACTGACAGCAGTATGAAAATACCCATTGATTTTCAAATTCAGTAGAGGAAATACTATAATAAAGTTGAAAATTTACTTATTTGAGCTGCAAAAAGCAAACAGTGTTTGCACAACCAAGTAAATAATCAACTGTATGGTAAATGGTTAAATTTGTTTTTATGTTTTGATCATTTGTTCCCTATTTAATAATGAAGAAAACCCAGTTGTAAAAATAAAATATGCCTTTAATTTGAAATTAGGGGGTACAATACTCTTTAGACACAATGCTTATCTTGAGCTCTGCAAATCAATTGATCGCCATTTTTTAACGAGGCACCGCCCTTTATTTAAATTATTTAGTGTGGCTGTGAGTTGAGAAATGGGGCTTATGGGTTTTGCGACCAGTGTAGGTCCAAATCAGCCTGTGCATCCGCACAGTCTGATCAGGATCTGCACTGTTTGCTGTCCCATCAATGAAACACTGATCATGCCTCTAACAAACAATACAGCTCACTATCGCGTTACAGGAGCATGATTTTTTGATCAGGAGCTACACTGGTCACAAGTCCCATAAGCCCCACTTCTCCAGTCACAGCCACACAATTAATGACATTCCATTATATTTGTTATTGATAAACTGGCTAAATATATTAAGACATATACAAGTTGAATAGGTTCAGATCACAGGTTGAAGCACCGGACCGAGGTCTATAAATACATTAAATATGCCTAAAAGCATCCATAAATGAAAAAAAAAAATTGTGTTACTCCCTCTATAACACTTATATATAAGTGTTATAGAGGGAGTAACACAATTTTTGTTTCATTTATGGATGCTTTTAGGCATATTTAATGTATTTATAGACCTCGGTCCGTTACTTCAACCTGTTTAGATAAAAATAATTGCCATATCTCCATATAGTCCAGTGAATATGTGAAATAACAGTACAAGTTGTAAAAGTAGCAAATTTGGGGAATCATTTAATTGTATTTAATATTCTTTCTTTTTTAAATTTAGTATAAATGGAGAATTACCAAGACATTCAAGGGTAGTACATGCACAGGTTGAATTAACGGACCAAGGTCTATAAATACATTAACCCTTTCAACACCAAGCAACTTAATGGGCTGTTCCATGCCACTGTTTCATGCTATTTCATTGGTCCATTCAAATTTTCAGGCTATTCCATTCTTCAGAAAGGGTAATTTTTGTCAAATTTGATAGCTATTAACAAACAGTGGAGATCCTGATGAGACGGCTCGTTACGAGCCGGCTCATCTGGATCTGCACTGTTTGCAAACATTGTCTCTATAGAGGTCTGTGGTGTTGAAAGGGTTAAATACATTTTGACTCCCTGTTATAACACATTACCAAGCTTCCTGTGCATTTCATGGGCCGTTTGTTTGTTTGTTTGTTTATTGGTGTTTAACGGCCTATCGGACAGCCTCCAGACAACAGACTCTCATGAAACAATTAACTATTTGCATGCTGGGAAACTTGTGGGCTATAAATAGTTCAAAACTAGCGGAAAAAAATTCATCATATTTTCTTTTATTTCTCCTTGTAAATATCATGAATATGTCTTGGAATTACATTAGAATTGAATCCTGAGGACTCAATTCTAATGAAATTCCAAGACATATTTACAGAGAGAAATAAAACATATAGTCCTAATTTGTTTGGCGGATATTTTCGCCGCTAGCATGCAAAGAGTTAAGCAAGTTATATCATGTTCGCATATTGCAGAAGTTAGGCAAAGATTAGCTCTCCACAATGATGTATTCCCTGATGCAAACTATGGATTATTTTGTTCCAACAAAGTTCCGCATTTGTCTCTAGTAAGAAGACATCGGGCACATTTATTAACCTCGAGGCCGTCCGAGTAATGGACCATTACAAACATAGGCACCTTGTATTGTGTTCTAACAGGGAGTAAACTTTTCTTTTCAACTTTTTTCCCCACTTATTGATACTTTTAGATATATTTAACCCTTACACCGCTATCTTATTTTTTTTGTCGTCTGCTGCTTATTTTCTATTTTCCATTTTTATCATCAAAAACATGCTTCGACAGCACTTTAGAATAATTTACAACATGCTTTGACAGCACTTCAGAATCATTTCCATTGGAAATGATTCTGAAGTGCTGTCAAACCATGTTTTGAGAAATAAGGTAAGATATAAAAGCAACAGCAGACGACAATTGTTGTGAGTAGCAGTCTAAGGGTTAATGTATTTATAGACGTTGTTCCTGTTACTCAAGCTGTGACTACATGTACCTGTATTTCCCAGAGGCCAGCCAATATGTTTGTTTGTTTGTTTGTTTATTAGTGTTTAACGGCCTATCAACAGCTACGGTCATGTAAGGCCGGGCAAACGGGTTCAATCCCGTTTTAACCTGCTGCATTGGGGGGAAAATCCCAAAATCAGAACGGAATATTTACATCGAGAACAAATATATTCAACCCTGAAATTAGAATAACCTGACCTGGTGCCAGGTCCATACCACACCAGTCACCTGGCCCCTTCCCCTAAAATAGGATTACGAATATCGTAATACTCACATAAGGGGTATAACCAGATTCAACTGTCACATACAAAATGCCAAAGACGTATGTGAGGGCCAAACCAGGACTCCAGTCGGGATTCCGGTAAGGATGAACCCCGATCGTTAAATTACCCATCGCGTGCTCCCATCTGCCACCCACACCAGCCAATATGAAAAGATGGATTCAATGTCCTCTTATGTCGTGCGTGAAGAATCACATATAAAAACAGTGATCAGATATAGATAAATGAATATCTTCCGATTAATAACATGATTGTAATCTCTTTATAAAGTATTAACCCTTAGACCGCTGCTCACAACAATTGTCGTCTGCTGTTGCTTTTATAAATTGCCTTATTTCTCAATAAAAACATGGTTTGACAGCCCTCAAAGTGTACTTAGTGCAATTTTGGTGAAATCAACTACAGGAGTATCAAATCTCTATATATCTATTACAGTGTCAAATTCTGACGACAAATTGAACAATTCCAAGTTCAAAAGGGGAGATAATACAGGAGTATCAAACCTCTATCTATTACAGTGTCAAATTCTGATGACAAATTGAAAAATTCCAAGTTCAAAAGGGGAGATAATCCACGACCCAGGAGTCGGATCAAAACTTGAAATTCATTGTGCGTATCTACACACCATTCAGCAGCTACCTGTATCAGAGCTCCAGATAAGCTGCGTATTTGCTTAAATACCAAATTAAATTTGCCCAATTGAAATCAGAAGTAGCGAGTATCAAAAAGCAATAACAATTTTGTGGTACCTTTATCATGCTGCACAAAACAATAAACAGACCACAAATATAGCATATTTTTCTTATTTTCCATGAAAACACATCTTGGTATTTCATTAGAATTGTCTCCAAGGAGACAATTCTAATGAAATGCCAAGACATGTTTTTATATAGAAGCAAACTATTCAATAATTGCTGTCTGTTGATGTGTAAACAGTAGGTGATTTTATTTTACCCAATTAAAATTTTGAAATACCCAATTTCTCAGAAATGATGGATTGAAAATACTCAATTACTAATTCCTTATCTGGAGCCCTGATGTATACACCTGGGGGCTGTTTCACTAAACTTCTTAAGACTACAAAGTCCAAAATTTCACATTAACAATGTTTTCTTGTAAACAATTAGTGGATTTACATATATTTAGCATAGGCTGCATATGCAGCCTATGCTCAATAAATGTAAATCCATCAATTGAACTTTACAGACGATCGTAAGTTTGCACTTACGAACATTTTAGTTGTACGAAGTTTAGTGAAACGGGCCCCAGGAGTATCAAACTCAAATTCTGATGACAAATTGAAAAATTCCAATTTCAACAAGAAATGCGTCTGTCGAACGCGGATGCCACCTGCAGCATATTTGAGAAACTGTGACAAAGTGGTTCAGTCATTTAAGTAACCTGGTGAAGGTGAAGAGGCGAAGGTCATATAAATTATGAAAAGGCAGGTGTGGCACACATACCAATGAATGAAGTGTTGAAGTATTGAAGCGATTAAGCAACTTATGTAGATGATATGGCCAGTTTGAGAAACTGTGACAAACTGGTTAACCAAAATTGTTAAGTCTTTTAAGTAATCTGGTGAAGGTCAAAAGGCGAAGGTCATATAAATTATGAAAAGGCAGGTGTGGCACACATACCAATGAATGAAGTGTTAAAGTATTGATGCGATTAAGCAACTTATGTAGATGCTATGGCCAGTTTGAGAAACTGTGACAAAGTGGTTAACCGAAAAGTGTGACGGACGGACGAACTTACATTTCGGACCTTAGGGGGTACTTGCTATATAAAAGATCAAAGGAAATACCCCGTAAGACACAATAGGCTTACGGGGTACGGATTAAGTTCCATTGTGTTCTAACCCTAACCCATTGTCTTAGGCCACGCTCCCTACCCCATAAGTACCCTAATGTGTGCCCGGACAGACGGACGGACAGTCCAAACACTATATGCCACCCGTTTCTTCGAAACCCGGTGGCATAAAAAGGGAGATAATCCATGAACTGGTGGACGAACAAAGAATCAAAGGTTTTCTCATGTAGTGACGACTTAGTCAATAAATACTATACAGGATTAAGATAAATTAGGTCAGGATATTTTATTCTCTTCAAATTGTGCCAAAAAATCCCTCAAACAATGAACATATCGATGGTCTAGTAACATAAGGTCGTAACTGCTATGCTAAAGCATAGCAGTTAATTACGACCTTATGTTACTAAACCATCGATATGTAAATACTGTTTTGCGCCACACACTGACAGCTTTAACAATATTAGAAAACTATTTAAAGGATCTGAATGACATGGAAACGATTCTCAAGTGATGTCAAACCATGTTTTTTTATTAAGACAGAATTAGGCAAAATATAAAACAACAACAGACAATAGTTTTTGTGTCCAGCATTCTAAGGATTAAACATAAATAATATATGAGTATAATCAATTTGTAATAGCCACAAAAAAATGTTATGTGATCTGTACAGCTTCAATAAATTATGATGTGCTTATGCAATAAATAGAATGTAACATAGCATAGCCTCATTTCTCATAATATATATCATATTAAGGTAACATTAAGGTAACATTAAGTTGCCATATCTGCCATCTTTGTATGTACAAGCCATCGTACAGTTTCACCACTTTGTGCGCTTAAAACAATCAGCAAATAGTATGACAGTAAACCAAATAAAATTTAGTGCAATACATAATAGACAAATATGACAACGGCAAGCTATAAATATTATGCCAGCAAACTATACAGAAGACGAGATATCTGAGCATTTCTCCCATCAATTTTAAAATCAATTTTGATGTGTAAACTGTTCAATCTGATGCACAGCCTATGTTAGTGTGCACATTACCCATAGGTAAAGCCATATTTACTCGCATAGTAGGTGAGTAGACACCATGGACAATATACGCAGGTAACTGCTTGTATGTCACTGGATTTGATAGCTAATAACAGAGTACAGTAGTGGGTATATATGGTCTGTGTTGTGTGGTTTGCCAGGTAAAAGTGATACACTGTGTATGATTTTCTGTGTATGAGGTTATTTATAATGGTGGTTCATGTTGTTAAAAACACAGGCACAAACCTGTCCAGAAAACTGACATATTTTACAGTTTGGTGTACTATAATTGATAGGGGTCCGTTCTCCTGGCTTTTCTACATGTAGAAAAGCCAGGAGAACGGACCCCTATCAATTACAGTACACCAAACATTATAGCATATGTTCTACTTCACATTTTGAGTTCTTTGTCAAATGGTAGAACAGGTGAAACTGGCTGATAGCTGGAATATACAAAGATGGCCGACTTGGCCACTCCATGTGCCATATAGGATACCATAACATGGCAGGGATTCCACTGGCGATCGCCACTTTCGCAATTGGCGATAAAAATAAACAATTGGCGATAAAAAATTACAATTTTCGAGAAAAAAACAAAAATAAATATTTTTTTTTTTTTTTTAAGTATTTTCCCCAGCGGAATCCCTGACAAGGCAGTATTCACATATATGTAAAACATATTTGTTATACATATATTCTATCACATTTACGAAGCAATTATCTTTGAATCACACAATGATCATGTGTATATATACAACGGGTCCTTAAATCATCACTACAATCCTGAGCAATATCAATGATTTAAAGGTACCACTCAGTAGGCACAAACTGTTCTTTATAGAAATTAAATAAGTGTATAATTGGGTCACTATTCCACCACTTCTAAAAATTACAAGTGCCCGCTATACAGATATAATCATTTAGTAATATTTATTTTACTAATAGTGACGCGCGGTGGTGTCAGGCTATTTTCATATGCAAATGAGGCATGCTATTTTTTAATTATTTATACTAATTAAATGCGTCACCAGAAAAAATAATATTTTTGACAGATTATAAAGTATGATCATTGCACATCAAAAAATAAATACAGAAAATAAATAGTAATGTCAGTTAACAGTTTAAGGAAACACGGTTATCACACCTGATATCAGTGTGGAAATTTACTTCTCATATAAAATGTATAATAATGCCAATCAATATGTGGGGTAATTGTGAATGAATGTTTATTTTGCCAGAACATATGTGTCAGATGATGTCTCTGATATAAAGAACATTTTGTGCCTACTGAGTGGACATTTACCTTTAACCCTTAGACCGCTACTCACAACAATTGTCGTCTGCTGTTGTTTTTATATCTTGCGTTATTTCTCAATAACAACATGGTTTGACAGTACTTCAGAATCATTTCCAATGGAAATGATTCTGAAGTACTGTCAAAGCATGTTGTAAATTATGTTAAAGTGCTGTCAAAGTATGTTTTTGATGATAAAAATGGAAAATAGAAAATAAACAGCAGACGATACAAAGATAGCGGTCTAAGGGTTAATATGATATTTATTATGAGAAACGAGGCTATGCCAAGTTTCTTGAAACAGTGAATAAGTTTAATAATAAATACCTTAGTATAAATAATCATGTTTTTGATCAGAAAAATGGAAAATATCAAATAAACAGATGACAAAATTGAATTCTGCAGTATAAGGGTTATTACATTGTGTAATAAATTGATTGCAAATACCTCAAATGGTAGTCGAAATAAATAAAATATAAAACTTACCGCATCCGGTATCACCCACGCTGCACGACGAATTGCTCCAGACGACATTCGCCCACTGCATGTGTATGTTGTTCGTAAATTGCACATTTGGTCCTTCCATAAAACACCCCGTATATCCCCGTCCCACATGTAGCCCCTCACTCACCGCTAAATCAACATCGCGCAAGAACGTCCGATGTGTATCATTTGATATAATCTCACTAAATTTCACATTCCCGCCTTGGGAAATGTTTAAATATACATTTCCTAAATATAACTGCGAATTAACGGTAAACCATTCATTATTATTAAACTCCTGACCAATCACAATGAAATTTTTATTTACTCCTACATTATAATGGAACTCAATTGTCCCATTAACCAGTAATAGTTGTAAAACATCTCCATTCGTCCCACTTTGGTATAAAAGCTCGCCGTTTGAGCAAGTTCGGAAGGAAAACCCAGTTGGGCTGGGACTGTGAATATTCCAGACAGTTTGTGTCAGTACTACTGTCGAGTTGTTTATGTTCGTGAAGTATCCATACTGACCCGCGCCCGCGCACCAACTTCGTGGTAAGACAGCCAGGCTAAGGATTATTCCTGAAAAAGGATTAAAAGCAATCAGTGAAAATATTATATTAAATATTGTTCTCATCAAAAACATGCTTTGACAGCACTTGAGAATCATTTCTACTCATCATAACTTCAACTAGAAAAAGTCGATGGCGCGCCATCGCAATATACCCACTTTCCCCAAATGCTAAGTCCGAAAGGGGGAGATAATCCATGATGGAGGGTCGGATGAAAAATCCGAATTCACTTTGCGCATCTGCACATGATAACGAAGGTACATACCAAATATCAGACGCGTAGGTATGAAGGTGAAAAAGTTTTTCAAGTTACAAGAAACGTGACAGACGTACGGACATACGGACGAACGGACACTCGTGACGAAAACAATATACCCATTTTTTCCAAAAAAGTGGGTATAATAAGGAAAGTACATAGGTATGTAGCTACATCTATTATGTAGGGTTTAAATGTTTTATGAGCTACAAGCCAAAATTGGAAAATTCTAAGTAAACAAGAACTGTAGGAGAACAGCATAGCTCGACTACGAGGGTTGTCGATGTACACATAGCTTGACAAACAATGTGGCTGCGGCCCGCATAAAACCTTAACCAAGGTTGACTAGAAAATATCCGCCAAACAAATTAGGAGTATTATATGTTTTATTTCTCTCAGTAAATATGACTTGAAATTTCATTAGAATTGAGTCCTCAGGACTCAATTCTAATGAAATTCCAAGACATATTCATGATATTTGCGATGAGAAATACAAGAAAATATGATTAATTTTTGTCCGCTAGTTTTGAACTATTTATAGCCGACAAATTACCCAGCATGCAAATAGTTAAAGAGGCCGCATGAGTAGACTATAAAACAAAACTAAGTATGATGACAAATAAGTGGATCTATAACAGATGTAACCGAAAAGTTTAAAACAAATTTTACAAAACACCAATTTGTAAGTACATGTAATTTCACCCTGAACGGAGACACGCCACAGGTGGAAGACTCGGACCTGTGACACAAAACAAGAATTCATCGGAATTAAATGTCTCGCCTTGTTCTGCCTTGACCTTGACCCTGGGGCCTTGACCTTGACCCTGGGGCCCCGAGTCCTATATTCATCTACATATCATAGTAAAGGTATGTATAAAGTTTGATGACTGTCGCTGATAAGGTGTTGAAGTAATGACCGTAACACGAAAACTTAACATTGAATGATGACGACGCCGCCACCGCCGACGACTCCGGAAAAGCAAAACCTTAGTCTCGGTTTCTGCTTTCGCGGGCGACAAAATCCATGCTCCCCCGAAAATTGTTGAAATCTAAGAGGCGTGAAATGCCATTTCCTGCATTATCAGGGCCCAGTCTTGAGGACCCAAAGGGCCTGATGTTGCTGTCTGGGGGGGGGCATGCTCCCCGGATTGTTTTTAAATCTAAGAGGCATGAAACGCCATTTCCTGCATTCTTAGCAAGGCCCCCCACCCCCCACCCCCCACTTCCGTCGCCCAAGAATATGTCCTGTTTTTCAAACGGGTGTCAGGGCTCCAGATAAGGAATTATTAATTAATTTAAAATAAAATCACACTACCATTTAAACAGACAGCAATTATTGAATAGTTTGCTTCGAAATGAAAACATGTCTTGGCATTTCATTAGCATGATTAGAACTGTCTCCTTGAAATACCAAGAAGTGTTTTCATGGACCATAAGAAAAATATGCTATATTTGTGGTCTGTTTATTGTTTTTTGTAGCATGATAAAGGTACCACAAATTAGTTATTGCTTTTTTAACTCGATACTTCTGATTTCGATTGGGTTTTTGGCAATTTTAATTGGGTATTTAAGCAAATATGCAGCTTATCTGGAGCACTGGGGTGTATAAGAATGGGCCAGAAATAAAGGGAACACTTAGAGGGTAAGACTTTGAGGGGCTCCAGATTCAGTGTGACAATTTTTACAATTTTTTTTGGGGGGGGGGGGCGGTATGCAGAGCTCCAGATAAGCTTCGTGTCTAAAGCGTACTATACCTCCTGATTTCAAAATCAATGCGTATTTTACTTTTACAAATCATCGATTTTCTTCATTTCTAACTAGGGAACAAATGATAAAATAATATAACAAATTTAAACATTCACTTATTTAAAGGTACATTCCCACTCCGTAGGCACAAAATGTTCTTTATACAAATTAAATAAGTGTATAATTGTGTCACTATTCCACTAGTTCTAAAGATTACGAGTGGCCGGTATACAGATATAATCATTTAGTAATATATATTTTACTGATAGTGCCGCGCGTTGGTATCAGACTATTTTCATATGCAAATGAGGCATGGTATTTTTAAAATTATTTATACTGATTATTTTCACCTGAAAAAATAATATTTTCGACAGATTATAAAGTATGATAATTCCACATCAAAAAATAAATACATAGTATAAATAGTAATGTCTGTTAACATTTTAAGGAAACACGATTATCGTCCCTGATATCAGTGTGGAAAGTTACGGCTGATATAAAATGTATAATAATGCCAATCAATACGTGGTGTAATGGTGAATGAATGCTTATTTTCCAGAAAATATCTCAGATGATGTCTCTGATATACAGAACATTGTGTGTCTACTGAGTGGGCATGTACCTTTAAGCTGCAAAAAGGAAACAGTTCAACTAAGTTAATTTTCAACTTTATGACAGTATTTTCACTACTCAATTTGAAAATCAATGCGTATTCAGCTAAAACTAGATTGGTCAGTAAGCGAGGCTTACAGAATACCACGCGTGGGCCCAGATACCCTTAAATATGTAATTTTTTTCCAAGTGTGTGGACTTGTGACCTTGACTTTGGGCTTAGCGGGGGCGGCACAAACGTGAATTTGTCACAGGGTGGTAGAGATCCATTGGAGTAATGCGTGTGTGAAATGTGAAGCAGATCCGAGAAGCAGATCCGAGAAGGAAATAGAAGTTATAACCAATTTCGCTGATGTTAAGTTTTGTAAAGAAACTAAGTATTTGACCTTGACCTTGTGATCAGTGGGGGTTGGACAGCACAGCATGATAGTAGCCTTAGAGGAATGCATGCATGAAATATTAAGAATTTTCAATGAAAGAAATAGAAGTTATTGCTCTGATGTTAAGTTTTGTAAATAGACTAAGTATGTAACCTTGACCTTGGCATCAGCGGTGGCTGGACGGTCGTGGATTTGTCACAGCATTATAGTACAAACTTAGAGGAATGCATGCGTGAAAGATTAAGAATGTTCAATGAAGGAAATAGATGTTATAACTTATTTCTCTGATGTTAAGTTTTGTAGAGACCAAGTATTTAACCTTCACCTTGGGATCAGCGAGGGTTGGACGGTCGTGGATTTTGGCACAGCATAGTAGTAGAGCCTTACAGGAATGCATATGTGAAATATTAAGCATTTCAGATGAAGGAAATAGAAATTATAACATATTTCTCTGATGTTAAGTATTTAGTGACGGACGCATGGACGGACAACCAGACTACAGTACACCACCCCACAACTCGTTGCGGTGTGGGGGGGGGGGGGTATAAACACACTAGACTGGTATTCTCTATACCGGTACATTGAATATCTGAGACATCATCTGAGACACGGTCCCTTTAACCCATTCAACACTACAGACCAGGGGCCGTTTCACTAAACTTTGTACGACTAAAATGTTTGTAAGTGCAAAATTATGATAGTCTATAAATTGCACATCAACACTGTTTTCTTGCAAACAATTATTGGATTTACATTTAATGAGCATAGGCTGCATATGTCTATTTTAGTTACTTAAGCATGAAAGGATTATTGAGGTTGGGTTTGTCAACCAACAGATAAATTATGCCTTGAAATGTACACAATACCGTGAATATTTATACATGTACTTGAAGTCAAAAATGTTTCCACACCTGTAACTAATATACCATATATAAAGAATGTCCCGATACACATTCTGGTCGTTGTAGATCGATATTTATAATCAAAAACAAACTCCACAATAAACAGATATTGAACAGGTATGATACAGATTACTGATCATCATACATGTACTTCAGAGTCGTTCTGTATACAGTACCGCCATAGTTGACATTATTAGGTCACTCCTAAAATGTAAATATATACCCAACCTATCAATATGATTCACGTTTTCTTACCTATAACGATCCCAGGGGGTAGTTCCCGACCCCTGGGTCTTGTTATTACTCCATTTAGTATCATTGTCACATCACATTTTCCCCGTAGGTCCCTAAAATCCCGGGGGTAAAACTTGGGCTCCCGTCGTGTACACACATGTGAAATTTACAACACCCAAATGTAATCAGTGTCACGTGACGAGAATAGTTAGTGTACCTTTGTCGGTCTATTTTTAGCCCGACAATAACTTGAATAAGGTGTACACGACGCATTATCGGCCGGGGAATGATAATCAATTAAGTGATCTCTCAGGTATTTAAGGTATGCGCAGTCCGCGTACGCTAATCTGTACACAAGTGTATCGATTAAAGGTGAGATACACACGTGACCTCATTCGTACGCAATGTCATTGTCGGCTCCATCAAAGATAGCCATTGCAGGTGTGATTACAGGTAATTCAAGGGAAGTAACTGCAACGTACATGATTTTGTACCTTCGGACATCTGCGTAATTTCATGAAATACGTTTACAAAATTTACAATATTTTCCGTAAATGGCGCCAAAGTTGACAACATTTTCAGAGTACATGCCAAGGGCGGATTCAGGTGGGGGTGGGGGGGGGGAGGGGGCCTAAAATTCGCCGAGTAAAGATTGTTTACAAGTTACAATTTAAGGCACGTTTCTACGTTCGCGTTGTGAATTTATTGTTTATTTGTTTTTTTTTGCTCCAAAATGTGCCAGAACGCAGGAAATGCGATGTAGATTTCAAAAAAAATCCGGGGGGGGGGAATATCCCCGGACCCCCTAGCGCGTTCGATAATATAGTCAAGTATTTCAAAATAGTTACGCCCCACCCCCTAACCCGAAATCCTGGATCCGCGCCTGCATGCTGACTTATAGTTTATATTCCGCATGTACTCTGAAAATGATGTCAACTTTTGACTTTATTTATGAAAAATATTCAAGGCGCATGATCACGTGGTTACAACAACAACAATTACTGAAACTTCCAGAAGCGCCTCCGATTCCAAGTACGTATTCTGTGATATTGTCAGGGCCGTAACTATATACACTGAGGCACGTTGCCTCCTCGTTATTTGGCCTCTTTCTTTTTTATAACGTAAAGCTAATATGCGGACATTTTATAGTTTTGTCGTGAAAGTACCAAACAAAGACAGGGATATTTCGCCTAAAATTGAATCAGAATGCTGGAAATTGCTTCTCTGTTTAAACTTATTTCCGAGTATGGGGCATGCCGGGGGTCCCCCCTAGCGTACTCCCTCGCTCGGCTAAGTCATATTGTTTTGCCTCCTCGTTTCTCGGTACTTTGGCCCAATTTTCTGTCGTCTTTGCGTCAATACTGACACGGAAATAGAGTCTTCGCAAAAACTACATAAGTATGTGCGGAAGTCACGAGACCACCAAAATGCAGGTCATGAAGACACGTTTGCTGCGCCATATAATATTTTTCTTAATATGCAACGGAATTTGATGAAATATGGCATATTTCATCAAATTCCGTTGCATATTAAGAAAAATATCAAATAATATTTACTTTGGAGTGGGCGCGCTTTCAACACTTTCAGACATTCAAGTTGTTGTTGTTGTGGTAACCACGTGATCATGAACATTGATATTGTAAATGTTGTAAACGTATTTAATTCAATAACGCAGATGTCCGAAGGTACAAAATCACATGGCTCATATGTGGATATGTGGCTGTGACTGTAGAAATGGGGCATATGGGTTTTGTTACCAGTGTAGCAATATAGTGTGATGACGATATTGATTGTTAGAAGCATGAAACGTGCTATGCCGAGTTTCTTATGAAACCAGTCAACGAGTTTAATACATCTCATATTAAATGAACACAAATGTTATATTTATTACATAAGCATATCACCATACCTTGAAGTTGTACTGGTCACCAAACGTGTAACAAGCTTTATCCCGTCAACACAGTGCGTATGTGCCGTGAAACACGGTGCCGTGAAACATTTTTGATATCCAGTCAATACAATTTTTGCATTTTACAGCCATTTGTAGGTGTTGACGGGATAAATAGAATAGTAGGTTAGTGCCGTGAATGTGAAAAAATATCTGGCGCGGCACGGAAACGGGATGTGCTCGGCAGAGCCTCGCCCATCCCGTTTCCTGAGCCTTGCCAGATATTTTTTCCCATTCACGGCACTAACCTACTATTCTCTATAATTTGTATATTTATGCTTGTTATTACACTGTGTCAATACACTGCGAGCGCCCAGTTTACGCAACACAAATGTTGATACGATTTATTAATAATTGTCTGTGACTCATTAATTATACTGTTAGTTTAGTTTAGAACTTACGAACTTGTTTGTCGTACGAAGTTTAGTGAAACGGGCCCCAGAATCGGGCCCGATTTTTCTAAAAGCTCTCTCGTTGACACAAGTGCAGTTACCTGTACTGTAGTGACTCAGTGATGTTATGTGGTGCGTCAGTGGTATGTCGGGACGTAAATGTGAGAGTATTGACAAGATGGGCCTTTGATAATTGTCAATAATTGCAGTTGTAGATCCCGACTTTCTAGTCATTTCGCACAGTCTCATTAAGGTTCAATAATTGTGCGGACTTTTCGGTGGCGGTGACTAAAATGCACCATTAGTACAGCGCCGCCTGCAAACCATGCCAATATTTGTCAATTTATTTATTACAAAATACTTGAATATTATACTTGAAGGCAAGCAGATTGATTGGCTGAGCCTGAGCTGTGCTACAGCTCAGGCACATCCAATCAAACTGCTTTGAAACGTTGACATCTTGGCAAGATTAACGCAATCGATGGTGTAGCAACATGAACCCGGGGTGAATATGCTGATATGCGCCATAAGGTCGGTTTTGGTAGACATGGATTCCCAACGTGATGATGTTGTGCAACAAGATACTGCAATTTATTTAAGCAGACCAAGGTTAAAACGCGATGAGATCATTTTACGATATGGCTCTGATTATCAGTTACATGCACTTTTGTTTTGTATTTGTGGCTGTGACTGGAGAAATGGGGCTTATGGGATTTGTGACCAGTGCAACTCCTGATAAAATAGCACACTCCTGTAGCCTGATAACCATCTATATTGCTTATTAGAAGCATGACGGGTGTTTCATTGATGGACTGGCGAACAGTGCAGATCCTGACCAGACTGTACGGATGCACAGGCTGGTCTGGATCTACACTGGTCGTAAAACCCATACGCTCCATTTTTCCAGTCACAGCCACATTTCAGCATCTCTTAATAATGGTCACTTCACCATGGTCATGTAAATAGATTCATAGATAGGGTATATATATAGTTAGACGAGTTTCAAACCAGAAATGATACTAAACTCCATGTGATAGTGAAACTCAATGGTACACATATATTGCACCAACCAATTTCACAACATGTTTCTCACTACATACCTCGGCTCGGGGGGGGGGGGGGGGGGGGGGGAGAGAGAGAGAGAGAGACCATGAACCGATGTAAAGACGAAACTAACGCAATAAATTATGCTAAACACATGACACTCGCACAGTGGTGGTCGATGAGACTTCAACGCGACACAAACATGCACTCCACGACTAGCGATGTACGGTTCCAAAAGGACGGCAACAGTACATGAAATACATAAAAATAAAACAAATACAACGAAAGCACCACAACAACTATCCCAAATGATCTATTAAGAAAAGAACAGACGCAGCAGGACAAACAAATCACAATGAAGTACAATACACGAAGACATGGCAGCAAGGGTGCCGTCTTCTAACGGCCAGTGAAAAACAAACGGTCCACTGTGGCGGTTGAACATGTAGCCTATTTCACCAACATTGCAAAGTATACTTATCTAGCAAAGTATACTTTGAGGGAGAAATTTTCAATTTAAGGATAAATTTATTATTTTTTACTGAATTTATTACAGTGATAATGTAATAAATTCAGTATAATAATTCTGCATAGTTTTAATCATGAACTATATGCAGTCGTTAGTTCTATATGAAATAATGCATTTCAGGAAAAATAAATGATTACTCCCTCAAAGTATACCGTTTGTTAGAAAAGTATACTTTGCAATGTTGGTGAAATCGGCTACTGGTTGGCGCAGCGGCGCAGACCTCCAGCCTTGCCATCATACCTCAAAAGGACATAAACATACACATGATGCAAGGCAATCAAACCGTTTGTTATGATTGTCCTTGTACAATTAAAATAAACACTGCACTTGTAATATAACCTATACCATAGTGTGTTATATCACGTTCACACTCGTAGGTTACCATCTATTCGGATATACGATAGCGAACGATACATAATGATGACATTTTTCAGTACATCAGATAGTTTAGACACGAGCGAAAATTATATGAGACACGCCATGAACATGCGCGATTTTGCAATTACGTTGAAGTTGACGAAACGAAGCTTTCGCAATTGTACGTTTTACGCAAATTGAAAATCCCGAGTTTTAATTAAAATGAATTTTTTTTTTACATTTTTCATTTTATTTCATCATAAATTATTAAGTTCATGTAATAAAATAATCAGAAAAAAAATCACTTAGACTTAGTATAAATAAATTTAAAAAATGATTGTTAATTGATGATGTTTCCAGAACTCTCCGTGCCGTCCATCAATAGAACAAACACACGTTTATACACACACGTATGGTAATGAATACATGGGCAAACTAAATACAATGCACAAACGTTGAGCAATACTTTGAGTAACCAAGACCTCACTCTTTCAGCGTTTGCGCACAAGGACTTTATCAAGGAGTTAGTGTCTACTATACGCTAAGTGCCATCCATTTTATATTTCACAATTGATTGAAGTGAAGTTTGTATTATTTCCTATTATTCTTTTACATGATACATTGTATACGATTATTCTCACTGAAATATATTTACTTGAAATGAAACCTTACAATATGGTGATACATGTATGTCAGCAGCTGTGTCTTGGCTCTTTTAAATAACTCGCGTGTAATTTATTATAGGAATGAATGGCCTTTTTGTGGAATTTATCGGGGATATAAACTTGGAAAAGTCGCGGGAATACTGGACGAGGCCTTCAATTTATCGGGGTATAAACTTGGAAAAGTCGCGGGAATACTGGACGAAGGCCGGAAGGCCTCGTCCAGTATTCCCGCGACTTTTCCAAGTTTATATCCCCGATAAATTCCACAAAAAGGCCATTCATTCCCTATAATTCCAGCATTTGAAATAAATTCATCAAGAAAATGTGTTTATTTTCCGTTTTCTTAAGAATTATTTTAACTGCGCCTCACGGTTACGGAAAGTAGTTCGGCATGAAGTTTACTGGGATATAAATTCTGGACAGAGACTTGCTACGGACCAATCAAATCTTAGGGAATTGTGTAAATATTTTTGTGCTGGAATTATAAACATTTGTGTGTATTACCATGATTACTGTGGCTTCCATTTAGATGTCCTGCCTGATGTTGTGAGCTCGGGCTGCATTTTTCTATTAATTTATTTATTATGATTTAGTAATTATATGTAGACGGGGGACCACTTTAGTTTATAGGGCCCATTACTAGCTGATACACTCAGTGGTGGGCTTTATGTAGCGCATGAGGTAATCAGTTAGCCAATAAACAAAAACACCTAGCGCACAATGACTTTATCAAGGAATTAGTGTCTACTATCCGCCAAGTGGCATCCATTTTAGATTTCACAATTAGTGTCTACTATCCGCCAAGGGGCATCCATTTTAGATTTCACAATTAGTGTCTACTATCCGCCAAGTGGCATCCATTTTATATTTCACAATTAGTGTCTACTATCCGCCAAGTGACATCCATATATTTCACAATTAGTGTCCTACTATCCACCAAGTGGCATCCATTTTTTAATTCACAATTAGTGTATATTCGCCAAGTGGCTCCATTTTATATTTCACAATTAGTGTCTACTATCTGCAAGTGGCAATCCATTTTAGATTTCACAATTAGTGTTACTATCCACCAAGTGGCATCCATTTTATATTTCACAATTAGTGTCTACTATCTGCCAAGTGGCATCCATTTTAGATTTCACAATTAGTGTCTTACTATCGGCCAAGTGGCATTCCATTTTAGATTTTCACAATTAGTGTCTACTCCGCCAAGTGGATCCATTTTAGATTTCAATTAGTGTCGGGGACTATCCACCAAGTGGCATCCATTTTAGATTTCACAATTAGTGTCTACTATCTGCCAAGTGCATCCATTTTAGATTTCACAATTAGTGTCTTACTATCCGCCAAGTGGCATCCATTTTAGATTTCACCATTAGTGTCTACTATTTCGCCAAGTGCATCCATTTTAGATTTCACAATTAGTGTCTACTATCCGCCATGTGACAAATCCATTTTATATTTCACAATTAGTGTCTACTATCTGCAAGTGGCATCCATTTATAGTTTCAAAATTAGTGTACTACCTCGCCAAGTGGCATCCTATATTTCCAATTGGTCTACTATCGCCAAGTGGCATCATTTCATGATTTCTCAATTGTGTCTACTATCCGCCAAGTGCATCCATTTTATATTTTCACAATTAGTGTCTACGGCTATTTTCCGCATCCAAGTGGCTCCATTTTATATTTCACAATTTAGTGTCTACTATCTGCCAAGTGGCATCCATTTTAGATTTCACAATTAGTGTCTACTATCCGCCAAGTGGCACCATTTTATATTTCACAATTATGTCTACTATCGCCAAGGCATCCATTTTATATTTTCACAATTAGTGTCTACTATCGCCAAGTGGCATCCATTTTATTTTATTTCACAATTAGTGTCTACTACCGCCAAGTGGCATCCTATTTCACAATTATGTCTACATCCGCCAAAGTGGCATCCATTTTAGATTTCACAATTAGTGTCCTACTATCTGCCAAGTGGCTTCCATTTTGATTTCACAATTATGTCTCTATCCGCCAAGTGGCATCCATTTTAGAGTTTCACAATTATGTCTACTATCCACCAGTGGCATCCATTTTAGATTTCACAATATGTCTACTAATTCCAGTGCATCCATTTTGGATTTCACAATTAGTGTCTACTATCCGCCAAGTGGCATCCATTTTATATTTCACAATTAGTGTCTACTATCCGCCAAGTGGCATCCATTTTATATTTCACAATTAGTGTCTACTATCTGCCAAGTGACATCCATTTTATATTTCACAATTAGTGTCTACTATCTGCCAAGTGGCATCCATTTTATATTTCACAATTAGTGTCAAGTGGCATACATTTTATATTTCACAATTAGTGTCTATTATCTGCCAAGTGGCATCCATTTTATATTTCACAATTAGTGTCTACTATCCGCCAAGTGGCATCCATTTTAGATTTCACAATTATGTCACTATCCGCCATAGTGGCATCCATTTTTAGATTTCACAATTAGTGTCTAATACGCCAAGTGGCATCCATTTTTAGATTTCACAATTAGTGTATCCGCCAAGTGGCATCCATTTTATATTTCACAATTAGTGTCTACTCCAATCCACACATGTCATCCATTTTATATTTCACAATTAGTGTCTAACTATCCACCTAAATGGCATCATAGATTTCACAATTAAGTGTCTATTATCCGCCAAGTGCATCCATTTAGATTTCACAATTAGTGTCTATATACCAATCCACCATGGATCAATAGAGTCACATAAGTTTAATGTACTCCGCCAAGTGGCATCCATTTTAGATTTCACAATTAGTGTCTACTATCGCCAAGTGGCATCCATTTAGATTCACAATTAGTGTCTACTATCCACCAAGTGGCATCCATTTCAATTTTAGATTTCACAATTAGTGTCTACTATCCGCCAAGTGGCTCCATTTTATACATTATTAGTGTTCTATTATCCGCCAAGTGGCATACATTTATATCTTCTACAATTAGTTTTGTCTATTATCCGCCAAGTGGCATCCATCTTTTATATTTCACAATTAGTGTCAAGTGGCATACATTTTATATTTCACAATTAGTGTCTATTATCTGCCAAGTGGCATCCATATATTTCACAATTAGTGTCTACTATCCGCCAAGGTGCATCATATAGATCCCACAATTAGTGTCTACTATCCACCAAGTGGCATCCATTTTAGATTTCACAATTAGTGTCTATTATCCGCCAAGTGGCATCCATTTTAGATTTCACAATTAGTGGTATCCGCCAAGTGGCATCCATGTTATATTTCACAATTAGTGTCTACTATCCACCAAGTGGCATCCATTTTTATATTTCACAATTAGTGTCTACTATCCCACACCTCCACAGTGGCATCCATTTTATATTTCACAATTAGTGTTACTACTCAACTAATGGCATTCATTTAGATTTCACCATTATGTCTATTATCCGCCAAGTGGCATCCATTTTAGATTTCACAATTAGTGTCTATAACCGCAAGTGGCATCCTTTTAGATTTCACAATAGTGTCTACTATCCGCCAAGTGGCATCCATTTTAGATTTCACAATTAGTGTCTACTATTTTCCACAGTGGCATATCCCCAAGATCCAAATTTCACAATTAGTGTCTACTATCCACCAAGTGGCATCCATTTTCATTTTAGATTTCACAATTAGTGTCTACTATCCGCCAAGTGGCATCCATTTTATATTTCACAATTAGTGTCTACTATCTGCCAAGTGGCATCCATTTTATATTTCACAATTAGTGTCTACTTTTATTCCACAGTGGCATCCATTGTACATTTTAGATTTCACAATTAGTGTCTACTATCCGCCAAGTGGCATCCATTTTATATTTCACAATTAGTGTCTACTATCTGCCAAGTGGCATCCATTTTATATTTCACAATTAGTGTCTACTATCCACCAAGTGGCATCCATTTTCATTTTAGATTTCACAATTAGTGTCTACTATCCGCCAAGTGGCATCCATTTGATATTTCACAATTAGTGTCTACTATCTGCCAAGTGGCAATTAGTGTCTACTATCTGCCAAGTGGCATCCATTTTAGATTTCACAATTAGTGTCTACTATCCGCCAAGTGGCATCAATTTTAGATTTCACAATTAGTGTCTACTATCTGCCAAGTGGCATCCATTTTAGATTTCACAATTAGTGTCTACTATCCACCAAGTGGCATCCATTTTAGATTTCACAATTAGTGTCTACTATCTGCCAAGTGGCATCCATTTTATATTTCACAATTAGTGTCTACTATCCGCCAAGTGGCATCCATTTTAGATTTCACAATTAGTGTCTACTATCCACCAAGTGGCATCCATTTTAGATTTCACAATTAGTGTCTACTATCCACCAAGTGGCATCCATTTTAGATTTCACAATTAGTGTCTACTATCCACCAAGTGGCATTCATTTTATATTTCACAATTAGTGCTACTTATCCACCAAGTGGCATCCATTTTAGATTTCACAATTAGTGTCTACTATCCGCCAAGATGGCATCCATTTTAGATTTCACAATTAGTGTCTACTATCCACCAAGTGGCATCCATTTTAGATTTCACAATTAGTGTCTACTATCCGCCAAGTGACATCCATTTTAGATTTCACAATTAGTGTCTACTATCCGCCAAGTGGCATCCATTTTAGATTTCACAATTAGTGTCTACTATCCGCCAAGTGGCATCCATTTTAGATTTCACAATTAGTGTCTACTATCCACCAAGTGGCATCCATTTTAGATTTCACAATTAGTGTCTACTATCCGCCAAGTGGCATCCATTTTAGATTTCACAATTGTGAAATCTAAAATGGATGCCACTTGGCGGATAGTAGACACTAATTCCTTGATAAAGACATTGGCCCGAAACGTTGAAATAGTGTGTTCTTGGTTCCTGAAGTAGTGTTCAAAATATCGTATTAATGCGGAAAGCTCACCACATACAAAGGTGCATGTCAAATATACGTACATACATCTTTAAAACATCACCCGATGACGTTTGTTTATCTGCCACAAATTAGTAACATAGATTAGATATCAGTACATATAAAACATGTACACAACGAGACGGTGGTCATAAGACGAGTAAGCACACATGAAACAAAGGTTGTAAAACAAGCAACTTCCAATATCATTATTCAAGATTCGCTGATTTGTGTGATGTAGTGGGACGAAGACATCAAACAAGTAATTACTTTGTGGTTGACGAAACAAAATACGCGACACCATGAAGTTTGGAATTTATTTTCAACTCGTAATTGTTTGTGTAACGTATATTGCCAGTACTACAGCAGACGACAGCGCGATAAAGACGTCGCTGATGCCATACATTCAACAAATAAGGGACGTGTTTCAGTCGGGTATGTTACAAAGAATCGTGAATAATATGGCAGACAAAGCACTGGTTGGTACGAATGTTTCCCATCCATGTTTAACCGATGTAGAACGAATCATAGACGATTTGTTTTCTGGAGAAACGTATGCCCTTCAGTTTGTGGATGCAGATGCCAAGATTCCGCCTGGAATACTTCAAGGTCACTGGGCGTGGCTTGGGAATTACGAACAATGTAACGCGATTGAATCGCCGTATAACGCGTCAATCAGACACACGTTCAAAGGCAAATATAGCAACGTGATGCTGTACAGAAACGGCGAGCCAATCATTGGACGACTACCATTGGCTATCGGCGTCTGTTTACCGGATTCATGCGCGAAGGCGGACGTTCACGCAATAGCAAGTAGCGTCACGGCGCCGCTGTCCGAGTTCAACGTATCCGTGGCCTTTGTCGAGATGGACGAAGAATATCCTTACACTACTGGAGCAATAGTCTTCTTCGTTATTTTGGGGATTCTGATGTTGCTGATTATTGTTGGGACTTTGATAGATATATTGTATAAACCACACATCGAGCACGTGAAACAACTAACTGGGCATGACAATGGGGTGTTTAATTTAGAAACGGGAGCGGATCAAGAAAGTGTCCACGAAACGGCGGTGAATGGAGTACTAGTTAGCCCACTCGGATTGAAGAAGTCTCAGCTTCCACCCACGAAGCCCAACAGCAATGGAACAATACTGAATGGACAGTGGAAGGAAACTGCTCAAGAAAGAGTGTCACCAAACACCAAACCATTTATTGTGAGGTGTTTAATAGCATTTTCATTTATAAACAACACTACAAAGTTATTGAATACGTCAACTGCTACTGGACCACTGGCCTGTCTGAACGGGCTGCGGGTATTAAGCATATGGTGGGTTATTCAAGGCCATACATACAGTTACATGTCAATCATTTTAGACAATGGCGCATACGCTCGAAAAACCCTAATGGGACGATTCTCGTTTCAGGCCATAGCTAACGCTAGTTTCTCTGTTGATTCTTTCTTCTTTTTAAGTGGATTGTTGGTAGCTTATCTGGCACTTAAGGAATGGAGAAAACGGGGTCGGCTGAACTGGGTGTATTTCTTTGTTCATAGGTACTGGCGTTTGACTCCCGTGTACGCTTTTGTCCTTTTGTTTTATGTGAACCTCGTGTTTCAGCACTTGCTATCGGGACCGTTTCGATGGATGGGCGTCAGTCCGAACGGCATGGGCTACCATGGCTTAGAGATGTGCAGGTCTTACTGGTGGGCAAACATGCTGTATTTCAACAATCTGTACCCAGACTACGGGTCGACTTCAGCTTGTATGGGCTGGTCATGGTATCTGGCAAATGACATGCAGTTCTATGTCATTATTAGTCCCATTCTTATCGTTCTCCTGTACAAGAAACGGATCCTTGGCTGGGTTGTGTCTTTGTGTTTGATTGTTGCATGCGTTATCACCCGGGGTGCTCTCGTCAGTTATTACGGCATACACAAGGTAGATGGAGAGCCTAGTAAACACACTGATGACCCGTGGGGCCATGATGCACTGTATGTTCATCCATGGGTTCGAGTATCCGTCTATGTTGTCGGAATACTTACAGGGTATATTCTGTACGAGAAAAAATGCAAAGTTCGTCTACATCGAATAGCAGTTTTTGCTGGCTGGTTGGTGTCACTAGCAACTGCGTTGAGTCTTGTATACGGTCTGTATGGAGATTATCACGAAGCAAACGACTATCCGAAACTGTCCTTGACGGCTAGTTGGTTTTACAATGCGTTTGACCGCACAGCATGGTCTCTGTGTCTCGCATGGGTAACTATAGCATGTGTCTCCGGTTATGGCGGATGGGTAAATTCGATATTGTCCTGGAAAATATGGGCTCCGCTGGGAAGGCTGACATACACTGCGTATCTTGTGCACTCTATCGTGCTGATCGTCTTTGACTTTTCTGCCACAGCTTCGCCACACTTCACGGATTTGTCGATGGTGTCTATATTTGTTGGTTTCTTGACATTATCTTATGCGTGCGCATACGTTGTGTCCATGGTAGCGGAAGCACCCATGATGCAACTGGAGAAATGTATTTTGAAACGAGATTGAAACTAGAGTTGATAAATTGTATTATCAGATGAAATCCTTGTTATGGCGTATTTTAATCCATTTCATAAATGTGTTATGACACACGTACGTGTAATAACACATAGAGCGCATTTGATTGGCTGGCTGCCTCAACGTAATTACACATTCGTATTATGCGCCAACGTTATGTCAAATTAATAAAATAGAGACGTTCCAAATGACGTCCGTAATGGCGCGAAAAAGCGATGATGTTTTGACGTTGACGTCATCATGTTTTAAACGTCATTCTAATGCACTCTATACATATCACGCACTCTGATTGGCTGATGGTCATACGTTACAGGTATATCATTGTTGATGAACGGTCGTAAATTATGTCAATATGTATTCCTACGCCAGTAGTGAAGGAATGCATTAGAAATAGGTTAACCGCATTGTAATTTTGAAATTTGCGGCATTAAACAGATTTTCCGACCTATCATTTTCTGATATACGCCGTAAATTTCAAAATTACAATACAGTTAACCCTATATTAGAAGCGTCCGTGACTCATTAAAATTATAGTAGGTGTGTTAATTGACTTTTTACTTCACTTTCTGATGCAAACATGCCCTTTGGTATGGAAGTTCCCTAGGACAATAGAAAACTTTTTATCCAAAGACACACGCTCTATCTCATTTTCAACTCCCGGTATCCATGGAAATCCAAGATGGCCGCCTTGAATATAGGTCAAATCTTAAAATTGGCCTAACTTGGTACCTGATCATGCTAGACACATGATGTTGGTGTCTATTCCCATGTACTGGCATGCACAGAAATAAATAAAATAATTTTCAACAATAACTGTTCATGAAAACATGATCGAAATTCAAAATGGCCGCCATTTTTCGATAACAAAAACGTCTAAATTGAACGCATTGACACAGTTTATAAGTCCTAATTAGGAGACAGTAAGTCCTAATTATGATATAGTAAGCTCTAATTAGGAATTATGAGATAGTATCTCCTAATTAGAAGATAAAAACTATTTTAGCATGGCACCAGGACGCTTCCATATATAGTTAATGTATTTATAGACATTGGTCCGTTACTTCAACCTGCGTGTGAAATATGCAGTGCTCCCTCTTACAACGTGCACTCCCGTCTATATACGATGTGATTGTTCAGGAGGACATCATTCAGCAGTTTGAGAAATCTAAGATGGCTATACAAATAAAACTCTTCAACCTTTCGCCATAAACTGAAATGTGATGCCACCTTTTCAAGTTTACTTTGGTATCATATACATATCAACGTTAAATGTCATGATCAGGGTCACAGCTATATCGAAAAAAACATCGTAAAATGCAGTACCTTTGCAAGTACAATGTAATTTGATAATGATGTTTGGGAATAATTATTATGTAGTCGTATCGCAGGGTTATACTTAAAAGGACAGCTTCATTGCAGTTCATGGAATAGTCGGTTTGTTAGTAACATGCGCAGGGTAAATCTAACAATTTGTTTCATCCTTAACGGAATTCTGATATCCCTGGTTTAGCCCCCAGGTGCATGTTTTGCTTCCTTGTTACTTGAGAGTTGAATCCGGTTATACCCATTATAAAAGTAGTAAGATTTAATTGTAATTGTAATTGTATTACTTTTAGGTAGTGGGGCTAAATGACTCTGGTGTGGTGAGAACCTGGCACCAGGTCAGGTTATTCTAATTTTTGGGCTGAATATAAATATATGTTTGTTCGTACATATTTAGTTCTGATTTGGGATTTTCCCCACAATCACAACAGGTGAAATTTGGGATTCTACCTTGCCTAAAATGGCCCTATATTAGCTGTTAACAGGCCGTTAAACACCATTAAATAAATTACAAATCATGACATTAGACAACGCTAGATTTATTTCATCATTAATTCCTGTCCAATTTAGAAATCCTGATCAGACGCAGATGATACAGCCTAAACATCATTCAGTGTTTGCTGAATGCAAAATGAATCACTGATCAAATTGTGAACAGTATAGACCCTCACCAGACTGTACTGAAAATGCAATAAATGCTGTGTTATCTGGTTATAAAGTAACATATAACACATGGGAAATGTGCAGTTTTTGTTGTGCTTGTTTTAACAGAACTATAGTCGCCTCTTTTCCGTCCGTCGTCTGCGTCAACAAATGTCAAAAAGTTTGTACAAGTTTCTTCATCACTATATAACTTTAATAATTACTTGACGGATTGCTTCACTATGTAGACACTTGATACATGTGAGCTTTTGGAACACACTCGTGTCCCAATTAACATGACCTTGGCCTTTTTTACCTTCATATTTTTGTGTCGAAAAGTTTGTACAAGTTTCTTCATCATCATATATATCTTTAATACTACTTTATGGATTGCTTCCGTATTTGGACATTTGATACATGTGAGCATTTGGAACACACTCATGCCCAAATTAACATGACCTTCACCTTTTTAACCTTCACATTTTTGCGGAAACCATAGCCATTTTTGCGTCAAACACTTTATACACGTTTCTTTATCGGCATATAACTTTAATATTACTTGATGGATTGCTTCAATGTTTGGACATTTGATACATGTAAGCATTTGGAACACACTCATGCACCCATATGCATGACCTTGCCCATTTGACATTCACACTGTTGTGGAAACACGTAGGCATTTATTTACGTGAAAACGTGTACAAGTTTCTTCATCAACATATAACTTTTATATTACTTGGTGGATTGCTTCATAGACACTTGGACACATAATACATGTACGCATTTGGAACACACTCATGCCGCCATTAAGATGACCTTCATCGTTTGGCCTTCATGTATTTGGAAACACTTTACGTCAAAAGTGGGTTGCAGGTGGGAATATGCGATGAAATAATTTAACGATCGGGGTTCATCCTTACGGGAATCCCGACCGGATACCTGGTTTGGCCCTCACGTACGTCATTGACAGTTTCAGCGGGTTATACCCCTTCTGTGAGTATTATGATTATTTGTGGAAATTATTATTTATGATTATTTGTGGAAATTATTATTTGTGGAAATTATTATTTATGATTATTTGTGAAATTTTGGGACCCCTCCCCCCCACCCACCCCCCCCCCCCCCCCCCCCACCGAATGCAGAAAGTTGAAAACCCGTTGGCCCGGCCTTAAATAAATGACCTTAGCTGTTGATAGGCCGTTAAATTCCAATCAGTCAATAAGTTTTATGTCAAAAAGTTCTTGTTTTATGAAATTGTCAAGTTGTGTAGTTATTACGTATTAGACTGGTGTAAAGGTACGTGTCCACTCAGGCACAACATGGTCTTCCCGGGAATAAATAAGTATATAATTGTATCACTATTCCACCAGTTCCAAAACTTATGAGTGCCTCATTTACATGTAGTAATATTTATTTTACTGATAGTGACGCGCGGTGGTATCAGGCTATTTTCATATGCAAATGAGACATGCTATTTTTTAAATTATTTATACTAATTAAATGCGTCACCTGAAAAAATAATATTTTCGAGAGATTATAAAGTATTATCAGCACATCAACACATAAATACAGATACATACAAATTATGTTTTATAAAGTTTACTAACTGATTAGTGTGTGTTTCCTTCGTTATTATCCATTTTAAATAGAAACTAAACATGTTAGGTGCTTTCAAGAATAAGTACACAAATTCCTCAGTAATAACATATCGTTTTGCTGCATATGCAAACTGTTACAGAATATTTACTTAATGCAGAACGACAAACGGCGACCATCTTGGATTTAACAATCTGGTTTCACTGTATTTTATTATACACCACACGATATCCATTGCATGTTAGTGGAGACAAACTTCATGGCGGTAGCATATTTCAGTCAATATTTACGTTCAATTTAGACGTATTTTATCGAAAAATGGTTGCCATTTTGAATTTCGGTCATGTTTTCATGAACGGATATTGTTGAACATTATTTTATTGATTTCTGTGCATGCCAGTACATGGGAATAGACACCAAAATCAAGTTTCTAGCATGATCAGGTACCAAGTTATGCCAATTTTAAGATTTGACCTATATTCATGGCGGCCATCTTGGATTTCCATGAATACCGGGAGTTGAAAGTGAGATAGAGCGTGTGTCTTTGGATAAAAAGTTTTCTATTGTCTTAGGGAACTTCCATACCAAAGGGGACCTTTGCATCAGAAAGTGAAGTCAACACCCTATTTTGTGCAGTTAACACACCTACTATTACTGCAATTGTCGAAATGAGTTCCAGTTTGGTACTATAAAGTGTTTACAAAGAACAGGAACCTGTTATCATGGTTATATGGCATATTTATAATAATTGTATTGCTAGGATTAACATCAGTTTTCTCTGTGGAGATTTTCAAATAGATGCGAAAATAGTCAATGGCGTCTGATCACTGAAACGTATTGGATATCTCCAAGTTTTCTGGTCTTTGGAGGCTGAAGTCATGTGATAAACAGAATCTCAAACTCGTTTCCCTTTGACATGAGATTTATGAAACTCGCCAGCAATTGTATGCACGTCGCGAGGTCCGTAAATTGTTAACTCGTTATAGATCCTCTATTTATTATGCCACTAGTTAACAATCTGGTAGTTATGGTTAGCGTATTACCAGTAGCCTATTTCACCAACATTGCAAAGTATACTTATCTAGCAAAGTATACTTTGAGGGAGAAATTTTCAATTTTAGGATAATTTTATAAATTTGTATTATACTGAATGTATTACATTATCACAGCCATTTTGGCTGTGATAATGTAATATATTCAGTATAATAATTATGCATACTTTTAATCATCAAATATATGCAGTTGTTAGTTATATATGACATAATGCTAACCGGGAAAAATAAATGATTGCTCCCTCAAAGTATACTTTGCTAGAAAAGTACACTTTGCAATGTTGGTGAAATCGGCTACAGATCACACTACAGTCTGACCAGTGTCTACCCTTTTCCACGTTACCATCCACGATACGCGGCTGTTTACCTATGTAGGTTGCAGTAAAACTTGTTTTTTATTAATGTTGAAATAACCGCTTTAGATGTATCGACCCACTCTGTATATACATTGTAATCATATGTTCATATATAATGTAGTGGAACCTCTCTAAATTGGACACCATGGGAGGAGGTCACATGGTGTCCGGTTTAGAGAGGGGTTCCACCGTAAATAAGGTATATGAACATGTTGGTGTCCTTTGCGATCATGAACATACATTATCAACACATGTAAATCACAATAAACCTATACGAATTAAGCATACAGCTTGTATGGGTGTCCGACATATGCGGCTGTTATTTGAGAAATGGGGCTTATGGGTTTTGTGACCAGTGTAGATCCAAATCAGCATGTGCATCCGCACAGTCTGATCAGGATCTGCACTGTTCACCATTCCATCAGTGAAACATCTGCCATGCTTCTAACAAGCAGTATAAATCATCATCAGGAATCACTGTAACAGTGTGGAATTTGATTGGGAGTTATAAATACTGATCACAAATCCCATAAGCCCAATTTTCCTGTCACAGCCACACATAGAGGGCTTTATTTAGTGCCTAGTGATATGCTGCCAATTCTACATATTTTAGACGTTTCTGAAACAAAGTCTCAATGTCGATCACTTTGGCCAAGAAACCATGTTTAAACTTGCTGACTATTTGTTACATTATGAATATCCCTGAAATTTAGTTGGTAATATATCAAATGCCATAGTGACAACACAGCCGACTGAATCAAAATGCTTGTCGGTATCGTCGATAGTACATTTACATGTTTAGCATAGAAGTATTAATTTTCTTAGAAACTAGAACTCGAAGTGATTTCTTTTGCTGGAAACTGTATATTATATGTGGCTGTGATTGGGAAAATGTTGTTTAAATAGGTTTTGCGACCAGTTTAGATCCACATCAGCCTGTGCATCAGCACAGTCTGATCAGGATCTGCACTGTTCGCCAATGAAATAAACGTCGCCATGTCACATACAAATGTCTTAGTAGTACAGTAGCACGAAATGTCGCAGTATTGAGTCAGTATTGAGTCAGTATCGAGTCAGTATTGAGTCAGTATTGAGTCCAGAGCTCCAGATAAAGTGCGTATTGATGTATTTTGCACACTTATTTTAGCAGAATAGGCAATGGTTATCAAAAGTGGGAGTACAAAATACTCACAGCAATGTGAAAATACGCATTGATTTCAAATTGAGTAGCGAAAATAATGTAATAAAGTTAAACATTTACTTAGTTGAGCTGCAAAACGTGCTTTTTGCAGCTCAAATAAGTGATTTTGCTTCGGTTTCGATATGTATAGAAACAATAAAGCAAATAGCGTTATCCAACTCCCAGGGGAAGTAATTCTTCATATATTAATTCAGAATCGAGTCGAACACCGTGGGAAGAATTGGACTAACTTTACCAGGGAATTAGTTCCCTTATTCCATTGACCTCCAAACGTATATGTAGCCGTGACTGGAGAAATGGAGCTTATGGGTTTGCGACCTTTGTAGATCCGGGTCAGCCTGTACATTCGCACCGTCTGATCAGGATCTGCATTGTTCGTCATTCCATCAATGAAACACTCATCATGCTTCTAACAATCAATACGGATCGTTATCGGGCTACATGGGTGTGCTATTTGATCAGGAGCTACACTGGTCACAAATCCCATATTATCACAATTTCTCCAGTCACAGCCACCTTCACGGTGCATGATTTATGCCGGTAACATTTGCAATAAAATATCATTACCAGAATGCAGAGTTTTGCTTCAACCCCTCCCCCCCCCCCCCCCCCCCCCCCCCCCCCGGATCCCATAGCCATGTCCCACTGGTGCTACACTCGGCGTTAAATGTTTCACGTCGAAAAATGCATCGGTTTCCTGACGAGATTCCATTCAACTCTACTTGCCGAGTACTTGGAGCTATCGCATAAACGCATGTTTCGTCTCGTAACCGGCGCAATACATTTGCGCCGGTTATGAGACGAAACATGCGTTTATATACGAAAATATGTGTATGCAGTATCGTTTTCATGCAACTGAATATGAATTCGCCGGGAGAAGAAAATGTGTTTTAAGTTTATGCATGTAGCTGATCATGAATGGGGATTCGTCAGGAATCCGGCGCCTATCTTGACGTGAGACATTTTACGCTGGCGCAGGGTTGCTTCTTAGCCTCAGGAAACGAACATCCCAAATTCGAAACCTTTTCGTTTGTGGACATATGGTCGGGAGGGGGGGTGGGGGGGGGGGGGGGGGGGGTGGGGGGGGGGGGGCTGTGACTCGGGGCTTCAATACTGAAGGTTGCGAGTTCAAATCCTACCCTACTTTCATAGTATTTTCATCCCATTGGTCTGCTGGATGAGACTTTAAACTGTAGTCCCGTCCCTATATGACCGTAGCTGTTGCTGGGAAGTTAAGCCCATTCACTTTCATTTTCATTTCGAACAACCTTTCGTTTGTGGACACTTCTTTTTCTCCCTTGACCCGCAACTCGGCCACGGGTACCAGGATAGATCAAAGTACTGAAAGTACTGAACATAGGGTACTACAAGATTAAACTAGATTGATTGATTGATTGATTGATTGATTGATTGATTGATTGATTGTTGGTGTTGCAGTTTCATTAACCCTTAAAGGTACAATCCCACTCAGTAGGTACAAAATGTTCTTTACATCAGAGACATCATCTGAGACATTTCCTGGCAAAATAAACATTCATGCGCCATTATCCCACGTACTGATTGGCATTATTATACATGTTATATCAGACGTAAATTTACACCCTGATATCAGGGGCGATAATCGTGTTTGCTTAAAATGTTAACGGACATTACTATTTAATCTCTGTATTTATTTTATGATGTGCAATGATCATACTTTAAAATCTGTCGAAAATATTATTTTTTCAGGTGACGCATTTCTTTAGTATAAATAATTAAAAAATATCATGCCTCATTTGCATATGAAAATAGCCTGATACCTACCGCGCATCACTATCAGTACAATAAATATTTCTAAATGATTATATCTGTATAGCGGGCACTTGTAACGTTTAGAAACTTGTTAGATTGTTTTTGTCGTATTTCAGTACTTGCATTAATATGGGTATTAATATAAGCTGGGTGTGTTATACTGTCATTAATGTGTTCTTGACTGTTATCACCTTAAATACTGACTTATTGACCCCCTTCCCTAAACGTAGAATTGACACTCATGTTGGCGTGTATTGGCCACCATAGACAAATGTCAATCAGGCCGAATTCAGGAATGTCACTAAAATCCACTGTAAATCCATCGATAGAGAGAGAGAATGAGGATTAAACATCAGTTAGACCTACACGTGCGATGTTTTGTTTCGCACAGGTGTCGGGTGAGTTTACAAATAGGCTGTCGGAAGGTCAAACTTGATGTAGTTTATGTGTTAAACGCGTCGCTTGTTTCGGAGAGTATTCGGAGGGGAGTTTAACAACTGTTACTAAATTTAGCGATGACCGCACGATTTGTGCTGCAAATGGGGGCAAATCATGCGCAACAAAATAATCCGATGTATTTTTGTACGTAGAACATCCGTTGTTGATATTGTGCAGTGCAAGTAGTTTTTCATAATATTATTTTCAATTAGCAGTTGCGTATGCCAGTTAAACTTTGAGTAACACAATGCATTTTGTTGTTATGGTTATTCCAAGATATCACTACGGACGTGCCCATCGAGGGGTGTCTGGGGCGTGTCTAACTGTCCGACGCGCTTCCAATTGGCTGTTTTATATGCAGATATTCTCAGCTGTCAATCACAGGCGTCCGCACCACGGGGGGTCGTGGGCGGAGCCAAATGATCCCGCTCGATCGCAATACATACGGATACACATGTACCCTATGTAATAAACTACGGGGTTGTAAACGTATACATACATGTACGATGACTGGAGAAATGGGGCTTATGGGATTTATGACCGGCGTAGATCCTGATCAAATAGCACATTGCTGTAGCCTGATAACTATCTATATTGCAAGTTAGAAGAATGGCAGGTATTTTTCAATGATGTAATTGCGAACAGTGCAGATCCTTATCAGCAGGTGCAGCATGGATCTACACGGATCGCAAAACCCATAAGCCTCATTTGTCCAGTCACAGCCACAAGTATGGGGTCCATCGTATCAATATATGTCATACATCGCAATGACTTAAAGGTACATGCCCACTCAGTAGGCACAACATGTTCTTTATATCAGAGACATCATCTTAGACATTTTCTGGCAAAATAAGCATTCATTCACCATTACCCCGCGTATTGATTGGCATTATTTTATATCCGACGTATATTCCCACACTGATATCAGGGGCGATAACCGTGTTTCCTTAAAATGTTAACGGACATTACTAGTTATTCCCTGTATTTATTTGTTGATGTGCAATGATCATACTTTATACTCTGTCAAAAAAAATAAAAAATTCAGATGACGCATTTAATTATTATAAATAATTAAATAATATCATGCCTCATTTGCATATAAAAATAGCCTGATACCACCACGCGTCACTATCAGTAAAATAAATATTACTAAATGATTATATAGGTATAGCGGGCACTCATAATTTTTAGAACTGGTGGAATAGTGACACAATTATACACTTATTTAATTGCTATAAAGAACAGTTTGTGCCTACTGCGTGGACATGTACCTTTAACAAATAAAACACATCTAAAGTGGATGTGCGCAACCGCCTGTGTTAACCTTGCCAATTTGCCATATGTTTTGATTTCAAGCACAATGGTCACGTATATGCCCCTATTTTGAAATAAAAATAAATTAAATTATTGGCAATATCAGCACAGGCAGTTGTGTATTAAGTGATACTGAGGAATACGCCATGTTTTAGCTGGCGGCGGAAGAAAACGGACCTTGAAGCAAAGACTGCTGGAAATGTTTTATTTTCAATATTTCTCGACAAAAACCTGGTTTTGACAGCTCATGAGAATCGTCTCCAGTGGAGACGTTTCTCATGTGCTGTCAAAACCAGTTTTTTTGTTAAGAATTAAAGCGAAAATGAAAAACAGCAGACGGCAATTTCCGTCAACAGCGTAGGAAGGGTTAACCGACGTCGAACAAATCATAAACGATGTACATGTATTTTCTAGTAAATGCCTTTGCTGGTAGTCGTGAACGGCGATTACCGTGACTCTGTGGCCGTTGTATTGTAATCTTTAGATGCGGTTTTATTTAATGCAACTAAACCGGCAAAGCGTTAATCTTGCCCAGATTGTCAACGTTTCTGAACACCAATTGGCAATGTTGACTCGCAATCAAGCTGTTTGACGTCAAGCACAAAATTCAAGTATTTTGAATTAATAAATTGATGAAAATATTGACAAGATTAGCATAGGCGGTTGGTCACATGACACGTGATAAGGACCCGTTTATGAATCATACATTTACTGCGGGTTGTACATACTTGTACCGACATAAATAATACTGATATGACTGCAAACTAATAAAGTAGATATCGCTTATCTCCCATGTGTGACATCGAAAGCTTAATTGAAAGTCAATGATTCATAGCTATCACAATTCACTTATCACGCAGTAATACATAATGGACACGTGCTTAAGAGTGGCGTGATAGACATGTACTCAGATTTTCCGCAAAACAATGACATCTTTATCACTAAGAAAATCCGCTCGCTGGCATGCAGCCTTGATAACAACCCCCCAAAACATATTTTAACACATTTGCCTTACAAACAATGTGATTTGTTTGTTTGTTTGTTGGGGTTTAACGGCCCATCAAGAGCTAAGGTCATTTAAGGCCGGGTCAATGTGTTTATTACTAAATCCCATATATTACCTGTACAAGTACATGTAAATGTTCAAGTACATGTACAAATGGGGGAAAAATCCCAAAATCAGAACTGAATATTTACAATACAAATCTATATATTCAGCCCTGAAATCAGAATAATCCTGATCTGATGCCAGGTTCTCGCCACACCAGAATCACTTGCCCCACCACCCCCACACAAACAAGGTGAACATAAGTACTAAGTGGCATTGGCATTGGGCAGTCGGACATGGGACATATGCAAAAAAAAGCACCATCCTTAGACAAACATTGTGGCCAAATATTATTATCAAAATCGGTGCAGTGGTTCATGCGTTATTGAAAACTGAAAGGTGTTACTTAGCCGTCAGCGAGGGGATAACTAAAGCATTACCCGTCATGTATTGCCTCACACAGGTCATGTGTGCATTTACGTCCCCTAAATTCCTCACTGCATTCATCAAGGTCCACGATCTCGTGGTTACAACAATAACAACAATGGCTGAACGTGTTGAAAGCACACCCATTCCAAAGTAATTATTATTTGACTTAATAGGCAACGTATTTTGATGAAATAGGGCGCAGCAAACGCGTTTGCATTTGGTGGTCCCGGGAGTTCGTCACATACTTGAGCGAAGACACGGAAATCGATTCTTCGAAAAAAACGACAGAAGTTTGGGCCACAGTACCAAGACCACCAAATGCAGCTTAACAAGACGCGTTTGATGCGCCATATTTCATCAAAATCCGTTACATAATAAGGACAAAATAAAAGAATACGTACATTGAATCGGAGGGTTTCCGAAGTTTCAGTACCTGTTGTTGTTGTTGTAACCACGTGATCATACACCTTGTTCATGTATTGTAGGAGATCATCTGATATGCAAAAACAATGGTGGGTGGTCATTTTGAATCAGATTCGTTTTCCTACAATGCAATATGGCGTCCAAAATTTCCGCATTATCGAAATATTTATATAAAACAACGTTGTAGCTAGCACTAAGCAGATACAATGTGAGGTTATTTTTATCGCACATTGTATATGTTAGCAGAAATAATATATTCACCATGAAAACTTGGATGGTGTGAGAATGAAATTAACTTGTGGTATAAAACTAAATTAAGCCTATTTCGTAAAATTGACAAACAAAATATGTTTATTTACATTGTTTTTTCTCTCCATTAAACATTATTTAAATAATTATATTGTACATGCAGACTCATTTACCGTGTTAATATGTATGTATTGTATCAGGTTTCAACAACAAGGTGATGGAAATAAATTGAATGCAAATATTGGTGGGTGGGGTAAACCACGTTAAACATACATTTACAGGTCAAATAAATGGATTTGTTGATTGGGTCACCGATATTCGAGTGAGTCAGTAGGACACGATTATTTATCAGCGCAGTTCGACATGAACCCCGTCCGTAAATCAGCGACTGTCCATCACATTCCATTGTATCCAATGACGCTCGCGTTAAATTTTGTCGTCTGCTGTTTATTTTTTAACTGTCATTTTTCTCAATAAAACATGGATTGGCAGCACTTCAGAATCATGATTCTAAAGTGCTACCAAACCATGTTTTTGTTGAGAAAAAGACAAATTATGAAACAACACCAGACAACAATTATCGTTTCCAGCATTGTAAGATTAAAGGTACATGCCCACTCAGTAAGCACACAGTGTTCTTTATAAGAATTCAATAAATGTATAATTGTGTCACCATTCCACCAGTTCTAAATATTACGAGTGTCCGATTTCCAGGTATAATCATGTAGTAATATTTATTTTACTGCTAGTGACTCGCGGTGGTATCAGGCTATTTTCATATGCAAATGAGGCATGATATTTTTTAATTATTTATACGAATTAAATGCGTCACCTGAAACAAATACTATTTTAGACAGATTATAAAGTATGATCATTGCACATCAAAAAGTAAATACATGTACAGAGAATACATAATAATGTCCGTTAACATTTTAAGGAAACACGGTTATCGCCCCTGATATCAGTGTGGGAATTTACGTCTGATATAAAATTATAATAATGCCAATCAATACGTGGGGTAATGGTGAATGAATGTTTATTTTGCCAGAAAAGATCTCAGATGATGTCTCTGATATAAAGAACATTTTATGCCTTCTGGGTGGGCATGTACCTTTAAATGCAGTGATATATTGAAGTTAAAAGCACTAATATCTTTACATTAAATGCACTAATTTCTTTACGTCAAAAGTACTAATGTATTTATGTTAAAACACTAATGTTAAAGCATTAAAGGAACTATTGTATTTTACATTAACCCTTAGACCGCTATCTTAATTTGTTCACGTCTGCTGTTTATATTATATTTTCTATTTTTATCATCAAAAACATACTTTGACAGCACTTTAGAATAATTTACAACATGCTTTGACAGCACTTCAGAATCATTTCCATTGGAAATGATTCTGAAGTGCTGTCAAAACATGTTTTATTGAGAAATAAGGCAATATATAAAAGCAACAGCAGACGACAATTGTTGTGTGTAGCGGTCTAAGGGTTAAATAAAAGGTATGAATGTCTTTAAGTTAAAGGCACATGCCCACTCAGTAGGCACAAAATGTTCTTTATATCAGAGACATCATCTGAGACATTTTCTGGTAAAATAAACATTCATTCATCAATACCCCACGCATTGATTGGCATTATTATACATTTTATATCAGATGTAAATTTCCACACTGATATCACTGATAACCGTGTTTCCTTAAAATGTTAAAAGACATTACTATTTATTACCTGTATTTATTTTTTGATGTGCAATGATCATACTTTACAATCTGTCGAAAATGTTATTTTTTTCAGGCGACACATTTAATTAGTATAAATAATTAAACAATATCATACCTCATCTGCATATGAAAATATCCTGATACCAGCGCGCGTCACTATCAGTAAAATAATTATTACAATTATACACTTATGTAATTCCTATAAAGAACATGCTATGCCTACTGAGTGGGCGTGTACCTTTAACCCTTTCAACCCTAAGGAACTGGAATGGACTGTGATATGTTAATTTTGCAACCAATCCAATCATCGCAAAATTATTTTCAGACTATTCCATTTATAAAAAGGGGGTCTTTTTTTTGTTCACAAAAATAAGAAAATTATTTTCAAACAGTGCAGATCCTGATGAGACGGCTCGTTACGAGCCGGCTCATCTGGATCTGCACTGTTTGCATAAACCGATATAGCATATCAAATGCGCTAATGTGTTTAGTCTAATGCCTATCAATTAACATTCGACCCAGGTACACCTAATGTTAATATGCTAGTTTAAAGGTATTAATGATCATGATTATATGGTGTCCAATATAGAGAGGTTCTGCTTAACCGGTGTGACATAGTAAATATAACGTCTAATGAATATTCTTGAAGGAAAGAAGAATACAAATTTCTTGTAGTGTTCATATGCCTGATTTACAGTGGAACTTCTCTAAACCGGGCAGCCTGTGGACGTCCCATGGTGTCCGGTTTAGAGAGGTTCCACAGTACTGGTGTGACAAAGTAATGATAATGCATATTCATGATGACAAAACATACAGATATGCCTGATTTACAGTGGAAGCATGCGAACGTCTTTAAGAGCTCATCTGTTTGATTGACAATGGAATTTCTCTAAACCGGGCAGCCTGTGGACGTCCCAGGGTGTCCGGTTTAGAGAGGTTACACAGTACTCGTGTGACAAAGTAATGATAATGCATATTCACGATGTCAAAGCATGCGAACGTCTTTAAGTGCTCATCTGTCTGATTTACATTGGCATTTCTCTAAACCGGGCAGCATGGCGACCTCCCAGGGTGTCCTGTTTAGAGAGGTTCCACAGTACTGATGTGACAAAGTAATGATAATGCATACTCAAGATGGCAAAACATACAACTCTGCCTGATTGACACTGGAACCTCTCTAAACTGGACACCCTGGGGACGTACCCGGGTGTCCAGTTTAGAGAGGTTCCACAGTAGTGGTGTGACAAAGTATTGATAATGCATATTCATGATGACAAAACCTACAGATATGCCTGCTTTACAGTGGAACTTCTCTAAATCGGACACCCTGGGGACGGTTTAGAGAAGTTCCACTGAACTTGTCACAAAATGAACACTGTTACCCTTGACCCAAGTTTCTAACCGACTGTCCGTATATGAATCACGGGTACCTAGATAGATAAGATAGTGGGGAGTATATATACATGTCAATCATCACAGCGACTGGACAAACAGAACATATCTAGAACAGTGAAAATATGACAAGCGTTCGGATGGACTCTGGTTTAGCAGGTGGTTGAAATTAAACTCAGGACGCCCAAGCAAAGCATCATATAGCCATATTGTGGATCCGAAAGTTCCTCTCAATTCTGGACGAATACTTATTTGTTGCTGCTGTGACGTCATTACACAAGTAACAAAATGTATTTTGGAACGTATATTCTGCTAACAGTGACGTTTGGATCATGTTTAGCGGTTGCAGGACAATTTACAACAACAATGCGCCCAGACGCCATTGCCGTTGACGTAGCAGACGACTCGACAATGCAGTCGTTTATACAGACCATCCGGGGCTTGTTTCAATCCGGTATGTTGCAGACGATGGTGAATAATGCAGCTGACGGCTTTCTTACGGGAGCAAACGTTTCAAATCCTTGTTTAACCGACGTCGAACAAATCATAAACGATGTATTTGCTACAAAAGACTATGCCCTGCAGTTTGTGGACGCTGAAGGCAAGATTCCGCCGGGAATACTTCAAGGTCACTGGGCGTGGTTTGGAAATTACGAACAATGTAACGCGATTGAATCGCCGTATAACGCCTCGAACAGACACACGTTCAAAGGTGAATACAGCAACGTTATGCTGTACCGAAACGGAGCGCCAATGTTCCAAGCATTGCCATTGGCGATTGGCGTCTGTTTACCGGATTCATGCGTGAAGGCGGACGTTCACGCACTAGCAAGTAGCGTCACGGCGCCACTATCCGAGTTCAACATAACCGTGGCCTTTGTCGAGATGGACGTCGACTATCCGTACAGCACGGGCGCCATTTTCTTCTTTGTTATCGCGGGGGTTCTTATCTTGTTGGTGATCGTTGGGACCTTGGTGGACGTTCTGTACAAACCTGCTACAGCCGAGGGGAAACCCATGAGTGGGATGGACAACGGGGTGTTCCGAATGGAAACCGGAAGTGTCGCGAACACGGGAACAGGGAAGGAAACAGTTGACGCCATGAACATTGCAGGCGATATTGTGAAAGCTCCGCTACCAATGGAAGAAAACGGAACGTTAAAGCCGTCAACTGAATACGCCAAAGAAAGTGTTCTTGGAAAGGGATCCACCGACGCTAAACCGTTTATCGTGAAGTGTCTAATTGCATTTTCGTTTCTAAATAACACAACCAAGTTACTGAATACGTCCACTGCCAACGGACCATTGGCTTGTCTGAATGGAATGCGGGTTATTAGCCTGTGGTGGATTATTCAAGGTCACACGTATAGCTACCTATTAACCGCTTTGGACAATGGAGCCTACGCCAGACAAACACTCATGTCCCGATTTTCTTTTCAGGTTATTATCAATGGTCCGTTCGCGGTTGATACGTTTTTCTTTCTGAGTGGGCTTTTGGTAGCTTATCTCGCATTTCGGGAATGGAAGAAGCGCGGACGGATGAACTGGGTGTATTATTTCGTTCACAGGTACTGGCGTCTCACACCCGTCTATGCATTGGTGTTGTTATTTTTCACGAATTTTGCTTTCGAACATTTGCTATCCGGACCATTGAAATGGTTGGGCGCAAGTCCGAATGGCCTTGGTTACCATGGGGTTGAGTTGTGTCGGTCCTACTGGTGGACCAATCTCCTGTACTTTAACAACCTGTACCCAGACTACGGGTCAACATCGGCTTGTATGGGGTGGTCGTGGTACCTGGCGAACGATATGCAGTTCTACATCTTCGTCAGTCCGGTAATTCTGGTTCTCATGTACAAGACAAAGATTCTCGGTTGGATCGTGTCCACGGCCTTGATTGTTGCATGCATTATAACCAGAGGCGTTCTCGTCAGTTACTATGGCATCAAGGAAGTCGACGGACCAAGCACCAAGCACCAGGACGATCCCTGGGGCCGTAATGCCTTGTACACATACCCGTGGGTGCGAGTCTCCGTGTATATTGTGGGCATGCTTACTGGGTATATTCTGTATCGGACAAAATGTAAGGTTCGTCTGAACAGATTCGCGTCTTTGATTGGCTGGGCCGTAGCCATAGCGACAGCGTTGAGTCTTGTATACGGTCTCTATGACCATTACAGGGACGATGGCGGGGAAATGTCATTAACGGCCAGTTGGTTTTACAACGCCTTTGACCGCACGGCGTGGGGTCTGTGTCTCGCATGGGTAACCATAGCGTGTGCGTCGGGCTATGGCGGGTGGGTGAACTCGATATTGTCCTGGAAAATCTGGGCTCCGTTGGGTCGATTGACTTACTGCGCCTATCTCGTCCATCCTTTTGTCCTGTTCACGTTTGAGTACTCGGTCACAGCTTCCCCGCATTTCACGGACCTCTTCATGATATCCATATTCGTGTCCTTCCTCGTAATCGCATACGGGTGCGCTTACGTCGTCTCCATGGTAGCAGAAGCTCCCATGATGCAACTGGAGAAATGCGTTTTGAAAAGGGACTAACTGTTTGTATGTTATCAGTGGTCAACATAGAATAGTATGTTCCATTCGTGTTCGAATATAATGAATTAAACTTGTTACAATAAGCTGTACTGATGGAATTTGTATCCATTCGTGAAATATGGCTGTGATTGGAGAAATGGGGCTTAGTTGTTATGCGACAAGTGTTTGTTTGTTTTTTTTTTTTGTTTATTGGTGTTTAACGGCCTATCAACAGCTAAGGTCATGTAAGGCCGGGCAAACAGGTTCGATCCCGTTTTAACGGCTGCATTGGGGGGAAAATCCCAAAATGCGACAAGTGTAGTCCCAGATCAGCCTGTGCATTCGCACAGTCTGATCAGGATCTGCACTGTTCGTCATTCCATCAATGAAACAGCTTTCATGCTTCTATCAAGCAATATAGATCATTATAAGACTACAGGAATGTACAATTTTATCAGGAGCTACAGTGGTCACAAATCCCATAAGCCCCATTTCTCCAGTCGCAGCCACAAATGTGTGTTGACTACATGTGATTACAATCAGGATTTAGGATCTGAAATATGTCTCTGTTACAGTAACAGAGCTCCACTTAAGGTTCATAATTTGGGGGTAACTTTCTTATTTCTCCATCAAAAATGGCAGGTTGTGAGTGCTTTAGAATCGTCTCAATGAGACGATTCTAAAGCACTCACAACTTGCCATTTTTGATGGAGAAGAAATGACAAAACTTTACACCAAATTGATAAAATTATGCACCTTAACTGGAGCTCTGGTTACAAAGTATAGTCTATTGTGATTGGTTGATGGGATAACATTTGGGAATTGGCCATTTGTTGGTACTTATATTATCTATATTACCTGTGCATCCAACATTAGGCCATGCCAATTTTTTTCTCTGTTCAGCATCAACCTAGATGTTCAAAACCTATTTACATATCCGGTAAATACCTCAAACGCCTTGCTAAAAAACAATGGTAAATTTTTAACATAAATTTAACTCTTTGCATGCTGGGAAACTTGTGGGCTATAAATAGTTCAAAACTAGAGGATAAAAATTCATCATATTTTCTTTTATTTCTCCTTGTAAATATCATATGTCTTGGAATTTCATTAGAATTGAGTCCTGAGGACTCAATTCTAATGAAATTCCAAGAAATGTTTACAGAGAGAAATAAAACATATACAATGTAGTCCTAATTTGTTTGGCGGACATTTTCGTCGCTAGCATGCCAGGAGTTAAATTGCCGCCAGCACTTTAAAAAAAATAAGGAGAAAATAAACTGACTAAACTAAGTCTTATTATTAAGTGAAAATTCATGTTTGTTTGTTTGTGTATTGGTGTTTAACGGCCTATCAACAGCTAAGGTCATGTAAGGCCGGGCAAACAGGTTCGACCCCATTTTAACCTGCTGCATTGGGGGGAAAATCCCAAAATCAGAACGGAATATTTACATCGAGATACAATATATTCAGCCCTGAAATTAGAACAACCTGACCTGGTGCCAGGTCCATACCGCATCAAAGTCACTTGGCCCCTTCCCCTATTTAAAAGTAATACCGGTAGGATTACTCTTATAAGGGGTATAACCAGATTCAACTGTCACATACAAAATGCCAAAGACGTATGTGAGGGCCAAACCAGGTCTCCAGTCGGGATTCCGGTAAGGATGAACCCCGATCATTAAATTACCCATCACATGCTCCCACCTGATGAACAAATTTATACCTTGGACAAGTCTGCAATCAGTTTTCCTATTACTTCACCAGTAAATAGTTTTAAATAGCATACCACTCTCAAAACCTACCCGCACACGGACGCTTACAGCTTACAGGTACATGCCCACTCAGTAGGCACAAACTGTTCTTCAATATAGGAATTAAATAAGTTTATAATTGTGTCAATATTCCACCAGTTCTAAATAAAAATTACAAATGCCCGCTTTACAGATATAATCATTTATTAATATTTATTTTACTGATAGTGACACGCGGTTTTATCAGGCTATTTTCATATGCAAATGAGGCATGATATTTTTTTATTATTTATACTAATTAAATGCGTCACCTAAAAAAATAATATTTTCGACAGATTATAAAGTATGATCATTGAACATAAAAAATAAATACACAGAATAAATAGTAATGTCCGTTAGTATTTTAATGAAACACGGTTATCGCCCCTGATATCAGTGTGGAAATGAACGTCTGATATAAAACTTGACTGTATAATAATGCCATTCAATACATGGGGTAATGGTGAATGAATGTTTATTTTACAGGAAAATGTCTCAGACGATGTCTCAGATATAAAGAACAGTTTGTGCCTACTGAGTGGGCATGTACCTTTAACCCTTAGAATGCGTGAACCGAAGTGTCGTTTGTAGTGTTCTATATTTTGACTTTTCTCTCGGTAAAAACATGGTTTGGCAGCATTTTAGAATCATTTCCAATGGAAATGATTCTAAATTGCTGCCAAATCATGTTTTTAATGATAAAAATGGAAAATAAACAGAGAACTTGATATGGTCTTATCAGGCATGTAATCATTTGTATTTGTTGTCATGTCGGTATACTGTATATTCTATTTATGTAAGTATGGCGTCTTCTGTCTGTAGTTTGAATTGTCACTATCTACCAGTTAACAATGTATTTTTTATCCAGATTTATTTTTTCTAGTTTGTTCATCTTTAATGTTGCATTGAATTTGCTTTGGAAATAGGGAAATTATATCCAAATACATTGTCATTGTGATGAAACCAGTACTGCCATATTCACCCTAAATATTGGCACGCTCACTGTTGTACGGAAACCATAGTTTTATGTGTTTCCCAAAATAAATGGTGTCCGAGCATTTAAGGTTATTATGGTAGACAGACTATTATACTTCAAAAAAGTCAAAGTACACTGTAATAAACCTAATTATGTGGATTTGTTTTGGGAAACCCCTATACGCTATAGACGACTGTCTGTTTCACGAAACCTACCCAAATTTTACGGCCATATAAACAATGCAAAAACAATTCTTTTTTCTCGATATTAAATTTAAAAACGTGAAATTTGGTCAAATGTTGATTTTATTAAGAAACATTGATTTGTCCATAGGAATTTAGCATGGGGGAAAAACTGAGAGGAGCTGTGGGACGAGAAAAAAAGAAACAACACGTGAAATTGACTCTGAAAACTGGTTAGATAGCTTGGAAATGATCTAAGAAAACAAAAAGTTAAATTTTGAAAATCGGTCCAGTATTTCTGAAATTCTGAAAAATTTCCCCATGGGGGAATTTTTTTTCGCAATAAAATCAATATTTTACCAATTTCGCGAAATAAAACGAAGGCTCATTCTTAAATTTAATATTATCGAAAAAAATATTGTTTTTGCATTGTTTATAATATATAGTGGTAAAATTTGGGCAGCTTTTGTCAACAGCTATGGCCATTTACAAGTTTATACAAGTTCATGTACAAATGGGGAAAATCCCAAAATCAGAACTGAATATTTAGTTATTTACTTGGCCGCCTCCCAAAAGCAGTAGGATCAGTAATAATGTTACTACTTGTATAATGGGCAATAACCCAATTCAACTCCCAGGTAACAAAAGAGCCAAAGATAAATACGTACCCGAGGGCCAACCCAGGCAAATCTTGATTCCTACAAGGAGGAACACCTACCGTTAATATACGCCGTCACGTTCGCCTGACCAACCACCCACTCCTGTATAGGGGGATTGGTTGATTGGTTGATTGATCGGGGTTTTATATCCATTCAACAGCGAGGTCATATACAGACAGGAATGCACCTGTATGGGGGATTGATTGATTGGGGTTGTATGTCCATTCAACAGCAAGGTCATATACAGACAGGAATGCACCTGTATGGGGGATTGATTGATTGGGGTTGTATGTCCATTCAACAGCAAGGTCATATACAGATAGGAATGTACCTGTATGGGGGATTGATTGATTAGGGCTTTACATCCATTAAACAACAAGGTCATATACAGACAGGAATGCAGCTGTATGGGGGGGATTGATTGGTTGGGGTTTTATGTCCATTCAACAACAAGGTCATATACAGACAGGAATGTACCTGTATGGGGGATTGATTGACTGGGGCTTTACATCCATTCAACAACAAGGTCATATACAGAAAGGAATGTACCTGTATGGGGGATTGATTGATTGGGGTTTTATGTCCGTTCAATATCAAGGTCATATACAGACAGGACTGAATCTGAACAGATTAATTGGTGTTTTGTGTCCATTCAATATGAAGGTCATATACAAATAATCACTGAAATATATATTATATAGAGGATCTTACACGAGTGATGATTTATATGATACAGTGGAACCTGTCTAAACCGGACACCCTGGGAGGTCCCCAGTACAGTGGAGCTTCTAAACCAGACACCCTGGGAGGTCCCCAGTAGTGAAACCTCCCTAAACCGGACACCCTGGGAGGTCCCCAGTACAGTGGAACCTCTATAAACCAGACACCCTGGGAGGTTCCCCAGTACAGTGGAAACCTCTCTAAACCAGACACCCTGGGAGGTCCCCAGTACAGTGGAACCTCTCTAAACCAGACACCCTGTGAGGTCCCCAGTACAGTGGAACCTCTCTAAACCAGACACCCTGTGAGGTCCCCAGTACAGTGGAACCTCTCTAAACCGGACACCCTGGGAGGTCCCCATGGTGTCCGGCTTGGCGAGGTTCAACTGTAATTAAGCAACCCATGACACTCCATCATTTTTAGTCCGGGATAGTTACGAAAATGAAATAAATTACAGTGACGCCCATCTGAATTATTTAAAACACAATGGAGTCCCTGGGATGTATGGTTTAGGGAGGTTTTACCATACTTATCAGGCGCAGATCCAGGATTTCGGGTTAGGTGGGGCGTAACTATTTTGCAATACTTGACTATATTATCGAACGAGCTAAGCTCGTTCGATAATATAGTCTAAGTATTGCAAAATAGTCGAGATAGCGCTAGGGGGGTCCGGGGGCATTCTCACCCGGAAAATTTTGCAAATCTACATCGCATTTCCTGCGTTCTGGCGCATTTTGGAACAAAAATATTGATACTGTCACAGTATGTTTAGACATGATCTTTGATTGAAAACGTTTAAATTTTGAAACAATAAGAAAACGACCGAAAAATGCATGGAATACATTGCACTTGGCATGAAACGTGCCTTGTAACTTGTAAAAAATCTTTACTCGGCGAATTTTAGGGGGGGCGCGCACCGGGTCCGCCCCACCCCCTGAATCCGCCCATGCTTATTAAACACATTTTCATAAGAAGCTTGGCTATTCTGATGACAAAAGTGAATGGGTTTAACATCCAGCTACAACTAATGTCATGTGGGACTGGACTATTCTTATGATTCAAGGAATGCGATAGTAAATCATCACACATGCTAGATTTTATTTATTGCATAACTACAGCATCATACAATGAAGCTCCACCGATCACCTGCTGTATTTTCTGTAGTGGACCAGGGCTCCAGATAAGCTGCGTATTTTCGTAAATACCCAATTAAAATTGCCAACAACCCAATTGAAATCAGAAGTAGTTTGTTTGTTTATTGGTGTTTAACGGCCTATCAACAGCTAAGGTCATGTAAGGCCGGGCAAACGGGTTCAATCCCATTTTAACCTGCTGCATTGGAGGGAAAATCCCAAAATCAGAACGGAATATTTTACATCGAGAAACAATATATTCAGCCCTGAAATTAGAATAACCTGATCTGGTGCCAGGTCCATACCACACCAAAGTCACTTGGCCCCTTCCCCTAAAATAGGATTATGAATAATGAATATTCGTAATACTCATATAAGGGGTATAACCAGATTCAACTGTCACATACAAAATGCCAAAGACGTATGTGAGGGACAAACCAGGTCTCCGGTAAGGATGAACCCCGGTCGTTAAATTACCCATCGCATGCTCCCACCTGCCACCCACTCAGAAGTAGTGAGTATCAAAAAGCAATTAAAAATTTGTGGTATCTTTATCATGCTACAGAAAACAATAAACAGACCACAAATATAGCATATTTTCTTATTTTTCCATGAAAACACATCTTGGTATTTCATTAGAATTCTAATGAAATGCCAAGACATGTTTTCATTTAGAAGAAAACTATTCAATAAGTACGGTCTGCTGATGTGTAAATAGTAGTGAGATTCTATTTTACCCAATTAAAATTTTGAAAAACCCAATTGCTTCAGAAATGATGGAGTGACAATAGTCAATTACTAATTCCTTATCTGGAGCCTTGGTCGCCTGATTTGATTAATTGATTGCGGTTTTATGGCCATTCGACATGAAGATCATAATATACAGACGGCCATCAAGCTCATTTACATGTTTATTTCACTAGTGTAGTGCCATTTAGAACTGGAGTAGACTTTTTTGTGTAGATTGGACGAGTAGGCTGATCTGGAGCTACACTGATCGCAAACTCGAAAAGACCCTTTTTGTTAGTAACAAAAAGGGGCTTTTTGAGTTTACTATCAGATTTCATGATCAAGGTCATGTCGCGTATGTTAACATGCATCAATTGTCTGAATATTAGAATGCGGGAAGCGTAAAATGTTGTCTGCTGTCGATTTAAGTTTTGTCTTCTTTCTCAATAAAAACATGGTTTGACAACACTTTAGAATCATTTCCAATGGAAATGATTCTAAAATGTTGTCAAAACATGGTTTTGATGAGAAAACTGGAAAATAAAAAATAAACAGCAGACGACAAACTTTTTATTCAGCATTGTAAGGGTTAAAGTATTCCTTCAACAAGATATATTAGACAGCATTAAAGTCAAAGGTCTTACACAGACGGGAATACATAAATTACCACAGAACATACTATGTCCCCCCCACCCCCCATCACCAACTGTTATTGCCTACAGGGCATAAAACACATTAACAAATATATAAGAAATTTAACTTTCACTATTGTCACAGAGCACGATAACACGGTGCATGATCACGTGGTTACAACAACAACAACAACAACGTCGCCCACTCCAAAATCAGTATTATTTGACAGTTTCCTTAATATGCAACGGATTTTCATGAAATATGGCGCAGCAAACGCGTCTTCACGAGCTGCATTTGGTGGTCTATGGAATTTGGCACAGACTTATATCGTTTTTGCGAAGAATCGATTTCCGTGTTGGAGACACGGAAATCGTTTCTTCGCAAAAACGACAGAAGTTTGGGCAAAAATACGGAGACCACCAAATGCAGCTTAACAAGACGTGTTTGATGCGCCATATTTCATCAAAATCCGTTACGTAATAAGGACACTATACAATACGTACTTTGAATCGGTACTTGTTGTTGTTAGTACCACGTGATCATACACCTTGGATAATATGAATGACGATGTACAATCATATGAACGCTCTCAAGTCTTTTTTATTATGTTTGCAGAGGTATGAGGTAATACACAGTCAAACCTGTGTATAAAGGTCAGCGATGGGAAGAGAAAAATCTGGCCTTTGTTCACAGGTAGTCCTTGTTCACAGGTTCATTTATGTAGTAATTGAATAATTGGGAAAACAAAAGCGTGGCTGCTATAGACAGGTAATTGCTATTCGGAGGTGGCCTTTAGAACAGGTTCGACTGTATAGGTTGAATACTGACATAATGATGAATAGATGACAGCACAGAAAATGTGAAGATTATCTACAATGTGAAGATAACACACTAGTAGTCAGGATCCAACCGTTAACCCTTTCACCCCTAAGTAACTGGAATGGATTTTGATATGTTAATTTTGCAACCAATCCAGTCGTCACAAAATGATTTTCAGACTAGTCCATTTATGAAAAGGGGGTGTTTTTGTTCTCAAAAATATGAAAATTACATGCAAAAAGTGCAGATAATGATGAGACGGCTCGTCACGAGCCGGCTCATCTGGATCTACACTGTTTGCCAATACCACTATACAGGCCTGTGGTGTTGAAAGGGTTAAAGCAACAATGAGCAACAAAAATTGCATTTGTATAATAAGCACTTTTCGGAAATAATTTAACTCTTCAAGAGCAACTAATGTCCAATGTATCAACTTCTAACTTGAATTTGGCACCGAGCAGAGAATATCTTCATCTAGAGAAGGCAGAGTAGACAGCTCTACGCCAATTCTGCAAACAAAACAAAGAGACAACATTTAAAACTAGTCTACACCCGTTTACTCAAAGTCCAGGGGCCCGTTTCACTAAACTTTGTACGACTAAAATGTTCGTAAGTGCAAATTTAGAATCATCTGGAAATTTCAATTGATGGATTTACATTTATTGAGAATAGGCTGCATATGCAGCCTATGCTCAATACATGTAAATCCAATAATTGTTTTATACAAGAAAACATTGTTAATGCGAAATTTACAGACTATCATAATTTTCCACTTACGAACATTTTAGTCGTACAAAGTTTAGTGAAATGTCCCCCAGGGGACTGGGGTATATACTTTTGAGTTAACAAAAACACAATATGCCCCTCGCTATTCGGTGGCAGCATATCATGTATGGCTTATGTTCTATTTAAAAAGTTAAAAGTGAAAGAGAATGGGTTTAACATCATAGCAACAGCTAATGTCAATTAGGGACGGGACATCCGTTAAAAGTTTCATTCAAAAGGCTTATTGTCTGTTGAACGTTTTTCTGCCGACAAACATTTGGCTATTAAACACATTAAAACATTGAAAAATATTTAAATGTAAGTACTCTTTTATCAATAACAAAAAGTCACCCTCCCCAAAAACAATTATTTCATGAAATTCCGTAAAATATTGATTTTATTGCGAAAAAAATATTTTAACTTAACTTAATAATTTTTAATTTAACATGGGGCTAAAAAATAAAAATGATTTTTTTTTATTTGTGGACCGATTTTCAAGATCTAACGTTTGATGTCTTAGTTACGTCATTTCCAAGCTATCTAAGTCGGAGTCAATTTCCATTTTTATTTTCACTCCTCCCCCACCTCTCCCGCCTCTTTTTCCCCTCCATGTTAAATTCCCATAGGAAAATGTTTTTTTCGCTATTTAATCAATATTTGATGGAATTTCATCAAACAAAAAATTTGGGGAGGGTGACTTTTTTGTTATTGATGAGAAAGTACTTACAATTAAATATTTTTTTAGATTTACTGTGTTTAATAGCCAAAAGTTTGTCGGCAGGAAAATGTGGAACAGACAGTAGTGTTTTATTTAAATGTTAGGGATTGATTAATTCAAACGCTTTTTATCTCTGCTTAGGTCATATAAAGTTAATTTACAGACTATCATCCGAATTTTGTAAGAAAATGGGGTGGGTGGGAGGCTTTTATTTTTTTATTAAATTTTGTTGTAATTAGTACATGCTGGGAAACTTGTGGGCTATAAATAGTTCAAAAATAGCTGACAAAAATCATCATATTTTCTTTTATGTCTCCTTGTAAATATCATGAATATGTCTTGGAATTTCATTAGAATTGAGTCCGGAGGACTCAATTCTAATGAAATTCCAAGACAAATTTCATTAGAATTGAGTTTGAGTCCGGAGGACTCAATTCTAATGAAATTCCAAGACATATTTACAGAGAGGGAAAATATACTCCTAATTTGTTTGGCGGATATTTTCACCTCTAGCATGCAAAGAGTTAATGATTTCTCTTCTTAAAATATATATAAATACTAGATATCCGCGGCCCGCATGTCGTGCCTGCCGAGGCTTTGATAGTATCCCCAAAAAAAAACACTTTAAACTCGGACACACGTGCGTACATCAATGTGCCAACTATATCACGATGTCCGCAAGCAGGCACGACAAAAATAATCAATGGCATTATTCAGTGGTGGGCGGAGATGAAATTCAGTAAATTAATTTTATATGGCCTTAACCCTTCAACACCACAGACCTCTATAGAGACAATGTTTGCAAACAGTGCAGATCCAGATGAGCCGGCTCGTAACGAGCCGTCTCATCAGGATCTCCACTGTTTGTTAATAATTTTATTATATGTACATCCTATTAAGTTACTTGGTGTTGAAAGGGTTAACAACAACATTTAATACAGGACCAATACATACTCCTTGAAGTCTTTAACGATTTCCTCCACCTTTGCCGAATTGCAGCAGACGGCTCGTCGTATCTGGCCATCAAACAAGGCAGATATATACTGCACGCCAACATTTGTGAGGTCCGCTACTGTAACCTTGGAGATCTTCGTTATCAACTCCCTAAAACAGATTGATTGGTTCATTACTAAACCCTTTCACCCCTAAATGACTGGAATGGACTGTTATATGTTCATTTTCCAACCAATCCAATCGGTAGTCCATTTATGAAAAGGAAAGGGGGTGGTAAAAAAATAAAAAAGCTCAGATCCTGATGCGACGGCTCGTCACGAGCCCACTCATCTGGATCTACACTGTTTGCAAACACTGCTATAGAGATATGTAGTGTTGAAAATGGTTAAAAGGCAGGAAACGGATGCCGTCTTCTGCTGTTATTTCAACCTACCTGTATCTGTAATATGCAATGTATCCATTAAACTGTATTTCTTACATTTCAGCCAGTAGTTTACACAAATGTAACGGTGAATTACATCCGACGCTCGGTTCTGTAGAGAAGTGGTAGTTTACACCACTCTCGTGTTTGCCATATATCTGGTTGAAGAAATTGGGTTTATCGGTTTTGCCACCAGTGTAGATCCAGATCAGACTGTGCATTCGCACAGTCTGATCAGGATCTGCACTGTTCGCAATCCATCAATGAAACACCCGTCATGCTTGTAACAAGCAATATAGGTCGCTAGTTAGCAGGCACTCGTGTAACCTGATAACAACCTATACTGATTGTTACAAGCATGACGGCTGTTTCATTGATGGATTGCGAACGGTGCAGATCCTGATCAGACTGTATGAATGCACAGGCTGATCTGGATCTACACTGGTCGCAAAACCCATAATCAACATTTCTTCAACCAGATATATGGCAAACACGAGAGTAGTCACAGCCACATATAAAGTTTTAATGAAACAGCAAAGTCTGACGGAATACCCTGGGCACCGACACCATATGTTCTAAAGCTGCGATGTGACCTTGACATAGGCATAAGTGGGGGTCGTAGATTTGTCACAGCATGATAGAGGACCATCAGACGAATGCATGTGTAAAGTATCAAGAAATTCCGTGAAAGGAAACGGGAATTATTAGATAATTACTTCAATATTAAGTTTTGTGGCGTCTGTGACCTTGACCTTGGGGTGGAGGTCATGGATTGGTCACAGCATGATAGAGAAACATCTGTGAAATATATGTGTGAAATATCAACAAGCTTCATGAAAGGAAACATTTACATCAATGTTAAATTTATCAAAATGCAGTTATCGCAGTCTGTGACTTACTTATTGTACGTATGACTGACACCCTTGAAGTACGCGAGCAGCGATTGGTCAGAAACATCCGAGACGGTCGTCTCTTTCTCGATGATTTCAAACGTAAGGCTGGACTTGGCGGATTCCAACTCAACGTCGTTAAATTCTGTCGTCCCGTTCAAGAATCCCATCTACAAAGGTTTAGATGTTTGTGTGCGAGGACCGGTTCTATTTTAACACTTAGAATGCGGGAACCGATAACTGTCGTCTGCTGCTGTTTTAGATTTCGTCTTTTTTCTCAATAAAACATGGCTTGACAGCACTTTAGAATCATTTCCATTGGAATGATTCTAATGTGCTGCCAAACTATGTTTTTGTTCAGAAAAATGGAAATTAAAATATAAACAGCAGACTACAAAATCTATTTCAGTAAGGGTTAAGATTAAATCCTGATGTTCCCAATGAGAAATGTCAGCCTGTCATGCTGTATATATCCATATTCGGCTACATGAATGACCAATCAGCCGAAAGACCGTCGATAAAAGCAATAAGCCCTACTTCTCTAGTCATAGCCACATATCAGGAGCTAAACTGGTAATAACTGGCAGAAGCTTCATTTCTCCAGTCAGAGGTCAGGTGTATCGGGGACCGTCTACAAATGCCATATGTCCCAATTTCTCTAGTCAGTCATACACGAGGGATTAAAATATTCATCGTCAGTATAGTTCCATAATAGAACTATACTGACATGAATGCTTTAACCCCCCCCCCCCCACCCCCCCCCCCCCATTCCATTACCAGTGACAAGTCAGGGGCTAGAATGGAGATATATCTTAAATCCAATTTATAGAATGAAACAGAGATCAGCAGCTGGAGTGTTGATAAATGCCATAAGCCCCGTTTCACCTGAAAACACATCTTGGTATTTCATTAGAATTGTCTCCAAGGAGACAATTCTAATGAAATACCAAAATGTGTTTTTGTGTCAAATATTCAACGAATAGCTTACATGTAAATATTTACATTTACCTTTCACTCACGCTGTGCAATTCAAACGAGAGGATTGCCGACAAGTGTCTCACCCACGAAGGTCAAGGTCACCCAAATGACACTGTGTGGACAGCCATCAATATAGGAATGAATGGCCTTTTTGTGGAATTTATCGGGGTATAAACTTGGAAAAGTCACGGGAATACTGGACGAAGGTCGGAAGGCCTCGTCCAGTATTCCCGCGACTTTTCCAAGTTTATATCCCCGATAAATTCCACAAAAAGGCCATTCATTCCTTATAATTCCAGCATTTGAAATAAATTCATCAAGAAAATGTGTTTATTTTCCGTTTTCTTCAGAATTATTTTAACTACGCGTCACAGTTACGGAAAGCAGTTCGGCGTGGGAGTTTACTGGGATATAAATTTTGGACAGAGACTTGCTACGGGCCAATCAAATGTAAGGGAATTGTGTAGGTAGCTATTGATGAAGTTTGGTATTGATACGACTACCGGATCAGGAGGTATTCATCAATACGAGGAACCTATTGGTGAAGAAGTTTTGTAATGATCCGACTAACAGATCAGGAGATAATGAACATTTGAATGTATATCCAAAATTATTGATATGATGGTGAAGGTCACCAAGGTAAAGGTCACCTGAATGTGAATGAAGTTTGGTAACGATGCAACTGTCGGATCGACAATATTCAATATTTGAATGTATGTACAAAATTGTTGACGCCAACGTCGGTTATTGTGCCAGCTACGTCTCACTATCCACTAAACTGGCAAAACATTTATTTACTCCAGTGAAAACCCGATAGTTACCACAATGTCGCGACCTTCTTTGTATGCGTTGACGATGTGTGTGGAGCGCGCCAGGATAAAGTAGAGCAGACCGGTTTCCACCGATGTGTACATGCTGAAACATCAACAATACCAGTCTATTAACCCATTTCAGTCTAAGGATATGATAATTTTTCTTGAAAAAAAATCACATTATTTACGTTATTTCTCGATAAAGGTATATGTTGTTACCACTTGTTTGAACCGTCTCATCGAGACGGTTCAAACGAGTGGTAACAACATATACTTTCGAGGAGAAATAAGGAAAATAGCGATTTTTTCTCTCTGAGATTTCATACTGCTATAAGTGTATCCCGTCTGTAATGGGTTAATAGGTTACAGAACTTGGAAAATCAGGAGTAACTTCCCTTAGACAATTTCTGGGGCATCATTGATGTTAGAATTGTCGGAGTTTGGCGTCACATGTCTTACCTGTAATGGTAAGAGAGGCCGAGACCCCTAATCTGTCTCCACATCGGCCCCTCGAGCTGCGTGATATACTGGATAAAGACCATAATCGGGGCCAGGTCCGCGTGATCGTACGAACTCACACACGGGGCCACCTGGACCAGGAATGACGACTCGACCGACCCGACTCCCACGATCACCGACGTCTCGGTGCAGTCCGAGATTGGCATGATGTACTCGAACGTTTTCTTCATCGTGACGCTGTGAATAGATGGAAGACATTCATATTTTTCCAACGAATATGATATACAGTAGAACCTCTCTAAACCGAACACGTAGAAAAATAAGTTTGTTTAACCCTTTGAACCTGAAAGCCCGCTATAGCGGTTTACGTAAACAGTGCAGATCCAGATGAGCCGGCTCGTAACGAGCCGTCTCATCAGGATCTGCACTTTTTGCCAGTAATTTTCATATTTTTGAAAAACCAAAAATACCCCCTTTTCATAAATGGACTAGTCTGAAAATCATTTTGTGACAGTTGGATTGGTTGCTAAATTAACATATCAAAATCCATTCCAGTTACTTAGGGGTGAAAGGGTTAATTTTGATGGGTTTCACTGTAACTTATATAGGCTGCTAATGTCTCGTCATGTTAGCAATTAACAGCAGCATGTATCGGCCCGCTTATATACCTGAATTACAGTGGAGCATCTCTAAACCGGACACCCTGGGGGGTTTCCGGTGCTGGGGGGTTTCCGGTTTACAGAGGTTTCACTGTATGTGCCTGTGACTGGAGAAATGGGGCTTATGGGATTTGTGAACAGTGTATATCCTGATCAATAGCACACACCAGCTATCTGTATTGATTGTTAGAAGCATGACAAATGTTTCATTGATTGAATGATGAACAGTGCATATTTGGTTGATCAGACCGTGCTGATCTGGATCTACACTTGGCACAAAACCCATAAGCCCCATTTCTATAATCACAGCGACAAATAATGCCCACAAACCATTACAAAGGTGAAATAAATTGTACAGTTTTAAATTATTATGTAATCCGCACAGGCTGATCTGGATCTACACTTGTCGCAAAACCCATAAACCCCATTTCTCCAATCACAGCCAAAAATAAGGCCCACAAGCCATTGAACAAATGAAACTAGAAATGTGGCCTGTCGGCACACGAATACCCCCACTGGCAGCCAAAGAAAACGAGGCATTTTTTATTATAAGCCATTTAGCCGAGCGTTAAGGTTTCAAACGCATCAAGTCTGTGACCTTGACCCTGGGCATAGTGTGATAATCCATGCATCGGTGTAGAAGATATAGAGCGGAAGGGAATTTCAATAGGTTTGATCTTTGACCTTCAACTGTGACCTTGACCTTGGACGTAGGTGCGTGGTTATTGATTGCGACACACCTTCTCATCATGAGAAACATTTGTGCCAAGCCATTTGATAATCCATGCATCGGTGTAGAAGATAGAGACGGAAGGGAATTTCAATAGGTTTGACCTTTGACCTTTAACTGTGACCTTGGACGTAGGTGCGTGGTTAGCAATTTGATAATCCATGCATCGGTGTAGAAGATATAGAGCGGAAGGGAATTTCAATAGGTTTGACCTTTGACCTTCAACTGTGACCTTGACCTTGGACGTAGGTGCGTGGTTATTGATCGCGACACACCTTCTCATCATGAGAAACATTTGTGCCAAGCCATTTGATAATCCATGCATCGGTGTAGAAGATATAGAGCGGAAGGGAATTTCTATAGGTTTGACCTTTGACCTTCAACTGTGACCTTGACCTTGGACATAGGTGCGTGGTTATTGATCGCGACACACCTTCTCAACATGAGAAATATTTGTGCCAAGCCATTTGATAATCCATGCATCGGTGTAGAAGATATAGAGCGGAAGGGAATTTCGATAGGTTTGACCTTTGACCTTCAACTGTGACCTTGAATGTAGGCGCGTGGTTATTGATCGCGACACACCTTCTCATCATGAGAAACATTTGTGCCAAGCCATTTGATAATCCATGCATCGGTGTAGAAGATATAGAGTGGAAGGGAATTTCTATAGGTTTGACCTTTGACCTTCAACTGTGACCTTGACCTTGGATGTAGGTGCGTGGTTATTGATCGCGACACACCTTCTCATCATGACAAACATTTGTGCCAAGCCATTTGATAATCCATGCATCGGTGTAGAAGATATAGAGCGGAAGGGAATTTCCGACAGACCGACAGACCGACAGACCGACCGACCGACCGACCGACCGACAAGCTGACTCCTATATACCCCGTTTTAAATTTTATTTTCCATTTTAGTCGATGAAAACATGTTTCAGCGCAATTTTGAGACCCAGTGCCTTCCACAAATTTGAAACATACCTTGAATCAGATTCCCTATTCTGATCTGGGAGAGCCATGGCCCCGGTGAATTGTATATGTGGTAGTGACTGGAGAAATAGGGCTTATGGGTCTTGGGATCAGTGTAACTCATGATCAAGTAATCAAGTAGCACACTCCAATAGCATGATAACGATCTGTTTGTTTGTTTGTTGGGGTTTAACAGCTTATTAACAGGTAAGGTCATTAAGGCCGGGTCAATGTGTTTATTACTAAATCCCATATATTACCTGTACAAGTACATGTACATGTTCAAGTAAATGTACAAATGGGGGAAAAATTCCAAAATCAGAACTGAATATTTACAATAAAAAAAATATATATTCAGCCCTGAAATCAGTAATCCTGATCTGATGACAGGTCCCCACCACACCAGAATCACTTGGCCCCCTCCCAAAAAGCAATAGGATCAGTAATAATCTTACTACTTTTATAATGGGCAATGGGCAATAATCCAAACAAAAGAGCCAAAGATGAAAACGTACCTGAGGGCCAAACCAGGCAAATCGAGATTCCTATAAGGAGGAACCCCTACCGTTAATTTACGCCGTCGCGTTCGCCCGACTAACCACCCACGATAACGATCTGTTAGAGATTTATATCTACATGTATTTTGTACGCTTAATACTTGATTCTTTACGGACATGAAAACCATCAACTCAAAGGTAATATTACCTTTACAAATTTGAAACATACCTCAAATCAGAATCCTTATTCTGATCTGGGAACGCCGTGGCCCAGGTGGATTGTGGGTCGAAGCCTTTGGCAGCGAGCTCTCCGACATTGGCCGACATGTGCACGGTTATGTTGTCCCGTGACATCAGTATTCGGCGCACCTCCTCCACCTGCGCTTCAATCTGCAACACCATAATAACCTTAAATATTCATACACTGTTTCATGGGGAAACACATACAAATATATAGTTTCCCGACAACCGTGAGAATGCCAAAATTTAGGGTTAGTATGACAGTAATCACAATACCAATGTATTTGGATACAATTTGCTTTGGGAAACCCCTATTTAATAGGGGTTTCCCAAAGCAATTTGTGTCAAAATATTTATGGTTATTACAGTACCAGAGGGTTCCAAATTTGACACATTATGCCAAAAAAGTGAAGGTGAATGTGATTAACATCCCAGCAACAGCTATGGAGATGGGACCACAGTTTAACGTCTCATTCGACAGACCAGTGTGATGGAAATAGTATGCAAGTACTTTCACGCCTAGGGTGAGGATTGAACTCACAACCTCGGGTATTGAAGTCCAATGCCATATCCCCTAGGCCACGCCCCATCCCTAGGGTGAGGACTGAACTCACAACCTCCGGTATTGAAGTCCAATGCCATATCCCCCAAGACGGCCCATCCCTGGAGAACCGCGATATTTTACTGACCTTCTCTGGGTCTGTGTCGAGTTGTTTCAGTGTCTGTTCCAGGAACCGGTGTTGTCGCAGGATGCTGCTCACATGGTGGTTACAGTCTGAAATGGATTGAGTGGTTGGAATTGATTAAATGGTTGAATGGTTGGTTGGAAGATTGATTGTACGTTTGGTTGGTTGGTTGGTTGGTTGGTTGGTTGGTTGGTTGGTTGGTTGGTTGGTTGGTTGGTTGGATGGATGGATGGTTGATTGAATGGTTGGTTGGTTGATTGGATGCTTGGTTGATTGATTAAATGTTTGGTTGGTTGGATGGTTGACCGATTGGTTGGATGGTTGATTGTAAACTTGGATGGGTGGTTGGTTGGTTGGATGGTTGGTAAGAAACCTAGCAAGACTCACTGCTTGAATGATGATCCTGTGCTTATACAATAATACAATCTAGCGTGTGTTTATTTAATAAATTTTTAATAAATGTGTTGACTAATTCATAAGAAACGCAGCTTGGCCTCATTTCTTATTAAATCAATAAACATTATAGGAATGAATGGCCTTTTTGTGGAATTTATCGGGGTATAAACTTGGAAAAGTCGCGGGAATACTGGACGAAGGCCGGAAGGCCTCGTCCAGTATTCCCGCGACTTTTCCAAGTTTATATCCCCGATAAATTCAACAAAAAGGCCATTCATTCCTTATAATTCCAGCATTTGAAATAAATTCATCAAGAAAATGTGTTTATTTTCCGTTTTCTTAAGAATTATTTTAACTGCGCCTCACGGTTACGGAAAGTAGTTTGGCATGGAGTTTACTGGGATATAAATTTTGGATAGAGACTTGCTGCGGACCAATCAAATGTTAGGGAATTGTGTAAATATTTTTCTGCTGGAATTATTCATATGTAAATCCTGTAACATCCTCTATTTATTAAACTCTTTGACTTAAAAGAAGTAAACTTGTTTAATAAAAGTGAATGGGTTTACCCAGCAACTATTAGGTCATATACAGACGGGACGACAGTTTCAAGTCTCATCCGAAAGACCAGTGGGATGGAAACACTCTGAACGTATTGTTTGATGCCTAAGGGGAGATTTGAACACACAACCTCCGGATTGGAATTCAGACGTTCAAACCCCTAGGCCACAACCCAACCCTTTCTTATGAAAGAAGTAAACTTGTTCAGTAAGTGTCATACTAAATCATCACTCATGTAACATCCTCTATATCTCTACCAATTACTGCAACAATTACCTTCCGAGAACACAAGACTTTTCAGCAGAGTTCGGACCACCTGTTGACCTTTACGTTTATACGTCGCTATGTCGCTCTTTAGTCGCTTAGCAACAACCCGGAGACGCTCTGCCTGGAGCTTCGTGTTGAACATTATGTCCTTCAGCCATTGGACGCCCTTCTCAAACTTTTCTTGTTCAACCTAAAATGTGAATGTGACTGGAGAAATGGGGCTTACGGGTTTTGCGACCAGTGTAGATCCAGATCAGACTGTGCGAATCTGATCAGGATCTGCACTGTTCGCCATTCCATCAATGAAACATACTTATTGAAAAAAAATGTACAATTTGAAATTCATCTTGCCACGATACACATGTACCAATTTGGTTAAGATCCGTAAAGTAGATCTTGATTTGATTTATTGGTGTTCAACGGCCTATCAACAGCTAAGGTCATTTAAGGCCAGGACAACGGGTTTGATCATGCATGTAAACTGCTGCATTAGGAAGAAAATCTCCAAAATCAGAAAGTAAAAAATAATTGCGTAAAATATGCCAATACGCACCTTATCTGGAGCGATGGTGTTTCCCAGAATAAATGGTGTCCGAACATATAGGCTTATTACAGTATATCCACGGTATACCGACAGCATACTGACCTTGACCATGACCTGTACAATCTGTGGGAAAGTGCCGGGGCTGAACTTTGACCCGCTGACCCCGATACACGCCCCCGTATCCAAGGTATCTGCCTCTAACTGGGCAATCACTTCCTCGTGGGACACCAGCACTGGGAATTAAATAAAATATCTAAGGTCATTAGGGGCGGGACCACAGTTTAATGTCTCATCCGACAGATGGAAATATTGTGAAAGGACTGTTCATGCCTTATGTAGGTTTTGAACTCACAACTTTCAGTGTTGGAAGTCCTGTGCCCCAGAGCCACAGCCCATTCCTAACACTGGGAACGAAAGTGTGGACATAACTGTGGCTGTTACTAGAGAAACGGGGCTTATTGACTTTGTGACCAGTGTAGATCCAGTTCAGCCTGTGCATCCGCACAGCCTGATCAGGATCTGCACTGTTCACCATTGCACCAATGACACACCCGTCATGCTTCTAACAAGCAATATATACGGGAGTGTGCTATTTGATCAGGAGCTACACTGGTCATATATACCATAAGCTCCATTTCTCCAGTCGCAGATACATCACTGAATCACCCGTCATGCTTCTCACAAACAATATTGATCGTTAACAGACAACGGGAGTGTGCTATTTGATCAGGGGCTACACTGGTCACAAATCCCATGAGCCCCATTTCTCCAGTCACAGACACACATATATATAACTAACAAAGCAAATGGCGCTAAGTAAGTCTCAAGGGAAGTAATCATTGTGATTTATACATTATATCCCAAGTATCTGCTTACAGTTGGGCAATCAATTCGTCGTGGGACACCAGCACTGGGAACAAAAATGTGAACATAAATGTGGCTGTGACTGGAGAAAATTTGATGTGAACGGGATTAACGACCTGAATAAGTATGATCATTGCACATCAAAAAATAGAGAGAATAAATAGTTGTTTCCGTTAACCATTTAACCCTTACAATGCCGAATTAATTTGTGTCGTCTGCTGAATATTTTTTATTTTTGCATTTTTCTCATCAAAAACTTGGTTTGGCAGCACTTTAGAATCATTTTCAATGGAAATGATTCTAAAATGCTGCCAAACCATGTTTTTACTGAGAGAAAAGACAAAATATGAATTATCAGCAGACGACTATTTTCGGTTCCCGCATTCTAAGGGTTAAGGAAACACGGTTATGATGTCTCTCTACAGCCTGGCATGTAGCAGCCAGGAAACTACTTTCTGTTTCACGAAACCTGCCCAGATTTAACAGCCATATAAACAATGTCAAAACAATATTTTTTTCTATAATATTAAATTTTATGAAAATTTAAGAATGAGCCTTCTTTTTATTTCGTGAAATTTGGTCAAATATTGATTTTATCACGGAAAATTGATTTGTCTATGGGAAGAGGTGGAGGAGCTGGGGTAGGAGACAAAAAAAGACTGTAATTGCATTGTTTCTCTTCGAAAAATTTGGGCAGGTTTTGTGAAACAGACAGTAACTTATATTACCTCCGTCTCGGAGTATCGGACTCTCAAACAAAACTTCACAGAACAGCGGTAGGTAGAACTTCAAGTCCTGGGGAATCGCACTCGAATCCAACAGCACGTTCATCTGGTAAATAGTTAATTTAATTATTCAATTGTGGCCAAGTGACATCAATAAACTCCAGAAATGTTCAATGTTTATAATGAATGTTTACTGAGCGAAGTTGTTATTATAGGAAGGAATGGCCTTTTTGTGGAATTTATCGGGGTATAAACTTGGAAAAGTCGCGGGAATACTGGACGAAGGCCGGAAGGCCTCGTCCAGTATTCCTGCGACTTTTCCAAGTTTATATCCCCGATAAATTCAACAAAAAGGCCATTCATTCCTTATAATTCCAGCATTTGAAATAAATACATCAAGAAAATGTGTTTATTTTCCGTTTTCTTAAGAATTATTTTAACTGCACCTCACGGTTAAGGAAAGTAGTTCGGCGTGGGAGTTTACTGGGATATAAATTTTGGACAGAGACTTGCTACGGGCCAATCAAATGTTAGGGAATTGTGTAAATATTTTTGTGCTGCAATTATTGGATGATACATCACTGATTTTCACACAAAGACATTTACGGAATTTCATGAAATACGTTTTAAATACAAAATTAACAATATTTTTCATAAATAAAGTCAAAAGGTACAAAATTGCATGGCGTGTTTCATTTAGTCACTTTGAACTAGAATAAACAACATTTTTTGAGACGTTAACGGCGATATAAACTTTGAAACATCTGACAATACTGGATGAAGGCATTCTGGGCTTCAGCCAGTAGAGTTGGACTGTTAAAAGTTTATACCCCGATAAATTCCACAACAAGAAACGAGGCAAAGCCACGAAGGCCAGGTTTTTTCCAAGCATAGACACTTGGATAACATAATTATACCCACTTTTTGTAGACTAGATGGCCGTGGCCTGCATGTCGCGCCTTGGGGCGAGGCATGGACACTAAAAAAATAGATATAGTAGATGGAAAAACTTTAACGAAAAAACTTTAACCGGACACGGACGTACGGACGGAAGGACGGACGTATGCCAAAATGCCGACGATATCGCGCTTTCTGCAATCGGGTGCGACAATGATGATAAACACCCATGTGAAGTATCAAGGTAATGGGTGAAGCAGTTGCAGAGATATAGTACACCAAAAAACTTTAACAAAAAAATTAAAAGTAATTTGACCTTGACATTGGGCACAGGGGCCGCACGGTTGGGGTTAGAATGAAAATATGGGTGATGATAAACACCCATGTGAAGTTTCAAGGTAATGGGCGAAGCAGTTGCAGAGATATAGTATAACAAAAAACTTTTAACCAAAAAACTTTAACCAGACGTACATTAAAAAGTTAACGTTGAAAATGGCTAAGTCAATTACGTAGAAATAATAGGTGAAGGTAAAAAAATGGTTACATGTTGGATAGTTGTATGTGGTAGGCACCCCTTGGTTATGAAGCTGTGAAGGTTTGGTGGTTCTAGGTGGTACAGTACCAAAGAAATGTACTTAAACACGAAAACTTAACATTGTAAACGCGAAAACTTAACATTGAAAAAAAAATGGCTAAGTCGACTGCGCGGAAAAAATGGGTCAAGTTAAAAAAACAAGTAACATGTTGGATAGTGATATGTGGTGGGCACCCTTTGATTATGAAGCTGTGAAAGTTTGGCGGTCCTAGGTGGTACAGTACCAAAGAAATGGACTTAAACACGAAAACTTAACATTGTAAACGCGAAAACTTAACATTGAAAATGGCTAAGTCGACTACGCGGAAAAAATGGGTCATGTTAAAAAAAAAAGTAACATGTTGGATAGTGATATGTGGTGGGCACCCCTTGATTATGAAGCTGTGAAAGTTTGGCGGTCCTAGGTGGTACAGTACCAAAGAAATGGACTTAAACATGAAAACTTAACATTGTAAACGCGAAAACTTGACATTGAAAATGGCTAAGTCGACTACGCGGAAAAAATGGGTCATGTTAAAAAAAAAAGTAACATGTTGGATAGTGATATGTGGTGGGCACCCCTTGATTATGAAGCTGTGAAAGTTTGGTGGTCCTAGGTGGTACAGTAACAAAGAAATGGACTCAAACTTAACATTGATTGTGGACGCCGCCCGCCCGCCCGCCTTTCGCCAATCCAATAGCCTGGATTTTTTTTCAAAAAACCTGGCTAAAAATGTTGTTTATTTCCACATGAGCTCCAGATAAGCTGCGTATTGGCGTATTTTACGCAGTTACTTTAGCAGAATACGCATTGATTATCAAAAGTGGGATTACAAAATACTCACAGTAATGTGAAAATACGCATTGATTTTCAAATTGAGTAGTGAAAATACTGTAATAAGTTGAACATTTACTTAGTTGAGCTGCAATTTTGCCTTTTGCAGCTCAAATAAGTGAATTTTTAAATTTGTTTTATATTTTATCATTTGTTCCCTATTTAATAAGAAAGAAAATCAACAAAAAATACATTAGTAAAAGTAAAATACGCATTGAATTTAAAATACGTGGTTATAATACTCTTTAGATACAAAACTTATCTGGAGCACTGTTTCCATAATATTGAATATTCTTACTTTTACAAAACTTGTGTGAATATCATCCAGCTGAAACTTGAATGGAATTTTATCCAATGAGAATTCAGCATTCCCATCGACTGCGGAATAGTTTCTGTTGTCTGCGGTCCTGTTGGAGAATCTCTTGATGGGGTGGAAAAAGATGGCCGCCACATCGGGAACTTCAACTCCAGAGATCAGAGTTTCGGGTGGCTCTACCTGAAATGTATAGTCGTCGTGACAACTACAGGCTTATTGGAATTGTGAACAGCGTAGTCCCAGATCAGAAAGTGTAGCTGAAGTTTGAGCACCACATACAATTGTTGAGTTAACATTATAGATTATTATTCTGTGGACACACAATTTTGTCTCGTAGCTCTTTCAACACGGAAAACCACTATAACACTATAACAATGATTCCAAACACTAGCTCTGTATCACTGGCTTGTCCAGGGGCGCTGGAACCATCATAAGATTGGTCCAGCGAATCTACTGGGTGCCCCCGCTACCCGTCCAAAGTGTATGTTGTTACTACTCAGTTGAACCGTCTCGCCGAGACGGTTCAACTGAGTGGTAACAACATACACTTTTGATGAGAAATGAGAAAATTTGCCGAAAAATATTTACATTCCGTTTTTTTTATACATGAATTACAAATATGTCAAACTTAACGATCCGGCAGTGGCCGGACCTGCCGGACCTGTTCTGACGCCCCTGTTGTCATAAAGCGATTTGATGTGGGTCTAAGCCATTTCTGATTTTCTTAAAAAAATAATACCTCTTCCCAAATGGAAGTGTATAAACATTAAAGGCCCTGAACGGCTCAGTATTACAATTTTCCGATTTTTTCAAACACAAAAACATGTTTGCCAACTGATTTAGTACACAAAACTAACATATACTGCCTAATAGATACATCTCAAGTCTTGAGATGTACATCTTAATCGCAATGTGAAGACAACAAAAACTTGTTTTGTGTACCACTCAGTGCAAAATGTCAATATTGACAATTTCATTTCCGTAACCCAACGGCTTCGGCTCGGAAACGAGTCGATAAACTCCGGCTATCGGAATTCATCGGCCGCGAATCGGGGACTTGGGGAGTTGACCCGAGCATCTATCGGAAAATCGATCGGGCTTTGAAACACGCACCTGCTGTTTGTTTATCAACAAATATTGATATTTTCATCGACTACAAACTCATCTTTGTACCAAAATGAATGCAAACAGTTTCAAAGTGTGTGTAAATAGAAACCTGTTGGATTTATGTGTGAGAAAACCCAATAGGAGGCCAAATTCGGCAACTTGAGCCGTATAGGGGCTTTAATGTAGATGTACTCAGTTATATTGTGGTGACAAGGTAAAACGATTTTTCTATCTATATATGAAAATAAACAATGTTACCCTTTTAATTAGCCAGGTTTTTTTTAAAAAAATCCAGGCTATTGGATTGGCGAAAGCGGGCGGGCGGGCGGGCGGGCGGGTGTGGGCGGTGGGCGGCGGCTGGGCGGGTGGGCGGGCGGCGTCCACAATCAATGTTAAGTTTTCGTGTTTGAGTCCATTTCTTTGTTACTGTACCACCTAGGACCACCAAACTTTCACAGCTTCGTAATCAAGGGGTGCCCACCACATATCACTATCCAACATGTTACTTTTTTTTTAACTTCACCCATTTTTTCCGCGTAGTCAACTTAGCCAATTTTCAATGTTAAGTTTTCGCTGTTTACAATAAGTTAAGTTTTCGTGTTTAAGTCCATTTCTTTGGTAACTCTGTACCACCTAGGACCACCAAACTTTCACAGCTTCATAACCAAGGGGTGCCTACCACATACAACTATCCAACATGTGACCATTTTTTTACCTTCACCTATTATTTCTACGTAATTGACTTAGCCATTTTCAATGTTAACTTTTTAACGTACGTCTGGTTAAGAGTTTTTTGGTTAAAACGTTTTTTCGTGTACTATATCTCTGCAACTGCTTCACCCAATACCTTGATACTTCACATGGGTGTTTATCATGATTGTCGCACCTGCTTGCGGAAAGCGCAATCCTGTGCCCAATGTCAAGGTCAAATTACTTTGATTTTTTTTGTTAAAGTTTTTTCGTGTACTATATCTCTGCAACTGCTTCACCCAATACCTTGACTCACTTCCAATGTGTTTATCATCATTGTCGCACCTGCTTTGCGAGGAAAGCGCGATCCTGTGCCCAATGTCAAGGTCAAATTACTTTGAATTTTTTTGTTTTTTTTAAAGTTTTTTCGTGTACTATACTCTGCAACTGCTTCACCCAATACCTTGATACTTCACATGGGTGTTTATCATCATTGTCGCACCTGCTTGCGGAAAGCGCGATCCTGTGCCCTATGTCAAGTTTCAAATTACTTTATTTGAATTTTTTGTTAAAGTTTTTTCGTGTACTATATCTCTGCAACTGCTTCACCCAATACATGTACCTTGATACTTCACATGGGTGTTTATCATCATTGTCACACCTCGCTTGCGGAAAGCGCTATATCGTCGGCATTTTGGCATACGTCCGTCCGTTCGTCCGTGTGTCCGGTTAAAGTTTTTTGGTTAAAGTTTTTCCATCTACTATATCTATTTTTTTAGTGTCCATGCCTCGCCCCAAGGCGCGACATGCAGGCCACGGCCATCTAGTCTACAAAAAGTGGGTATAATTATGTTATCCAAGTGTCTATGCTTGGAAAAAACCTGGCCTTCGTGGCTTTGCCTCGTTTCTTGTTATCTGTTGTTCTATGGCACAGTTACATAAATTGTCTACGGAACTTGGAAAATCAAGAGTTACTTCCCTTAGAACTACTTCCGGGACATCATCATCGTTAGACTTGGTGGAGTTCGTCAGTTTGACGTCACGTTGCGTAGTTTAAACCAAGTTTAAACTAAGCAACGCGACGTCAAACCGACAAACTCCAGCAACTCAAGTCAAGGACGCCTCAGAAGTTGTTCTAAGGGAAGTTACTCCTGATATTCCAACTTCCGTAACCAATTTAATAACACTGGTCTATTGTATACCTCGTTAGCCTCTGTTGCCTTTTGCAAGATTTCTCCTTTTTCCTTCAAGCCCGCCTCTCCGAGAGACTCCCGTTGCTTGGCAACCCTTTGTTTCTCAGTTTTCGCCAGTTCCTCACGAACAGCGTTGCTAGGCTCTCCAATTATCTAGTGGGAGATAAAGAATGGGCCACAATTAATAGAATCTTTGTTTCCCATCTCCCGACCCTGCATAGACTAATAGACTACTCTGTTTCACGAAACCTGCCCAAATTTTACGGCCATATAAACAATGCAAAAACAATATTTTTTTTAATTTTATTAAAATTTAAGAATTATTTTTGTTTCGTGAAATTTCATGCAGCCTATGCTCAATAAATGTAAATCCAATAATTGTTTAATACACAAAAACATTGTTAATGTGAAATTTACTGACTATCATAATTTTGCACTTACGAACGTACAAAGTTTAGTGAAACGGCCCCCAGGATACTGTCTTTCAGTTCTTAACGTTTTTATTGTAATTTCCGATCTGATTGTATGGTACTCCTGCCATACATGTGCATTTGTGTGTGTCTAATTATGTGGCTGTGACTGAAGAAATGGGGCTTAATGGATTTGTGACCAGTGTAGCTCCTGATCAAATAGCATACTCCTGTAGCCTGATAAGGATCTATATGGCTTGTTAGAAGCATGGCGGGTGTTTCATTGATGGAATGCCGTCAGTGTAGATCCTGATTAGACTGTGCTGGATCTACACTGGTCGCAAAACCCCTAGGTCCCATGACTCCAGTCACAGTCGCATGTGTCAGTCGCAGTCACAGTCGCATAATGAAGCATGTCTTACCACAACACAGCGTTTGCCGATCATGTACTTGTTGATCAGGTTCACCCAGTAGGATTCCTTCTCTGTTTTCATCCGTTCTAACGCGGGCACCGTGTTGACGCGCGACGTTAAATCGTCCTCGTTATCGCCAAACAGGAAGTCACCAATCAGGTAATTGGCGAGAAGTTGATGGGGCGTGTCTTCAATCTGTGATCATAGACATGTGACTGGAAACGTTTGTTTGTTGGGGTTTAACGGCCTATCAACAGCTAAGGTCATTCAAGGCCAGGTCAATGGGTTTAGTACTAAATCCCATATATTACCTGTACAAGCACATGTACATTTTCAAGTACATGTACAAATGGGGGGAAAATCACAAAATTAAAACTGAATATTTACAATAAAAAACTATATTGAGCCTTGAAATCAGAATAATCACGATCTGATGCCAGGTCCTCGCCACACCAGAATCACTTGGCCCCTTCCCAAAAGCAGTAGGATCAGTAATAATCTTACTACTTTTATAATGGGCAATAACCAAATTCAACTTCCAGGTAACAAAAGAGTCAAATATAAAAACGTACCCGAGAGCCAAACCAGGCAAATGGTGACGCCTACCATTAATTTACGTCGTCACGTTCGCCCGACCAACCACACACGACTGGGAAAGTAGATGTCAAGATCTACAAAACTTACAATAAGAGGTTCTAAATTTCATAATACTGTGGTTTCAGACATTTTTGTTGATGTAAATCTTCGTAGTTTTGCTGCAAATAGGGATTTTGTTTGGTGCATGAATTTGTGGATTTATATCTCCTATAACATTTTTTGTTTCATGTATTTGTTGACGGGGGCTTCTAAAATTTTCAGTTTGTCGGTTCTGGACCGATTTTTGAACTCTCAGACCGATTGAGATTTGAAAACTAGTCTTAAAAATCGGTCCGAGAAAAATTACCAGTCGGCTGCTATTTCGCTATAAACCTTGTAAATTTACCGTTTTTGACCAAGTAATGTCCATTTTATGACACATATCCGCGGGCCATATCTGTGTCGGTGTAAAACTTGTTGTGTATTCAGTTTCTCCTAGTATCGATTTTTCTTAACACACGCGTGGTAATTGGGACACGAGTATAGCGGCTTAGTGACTTAAACAGAATGTTCGTAATATTTAACCCCAAGTAACTGACACGGACTATCGGCCCGGGCTATTCCATTATTAAGTTAGGAACTGTTACATTACGCTGTATTAGGGATCATTTTTGTGTATATAAAATGTACATAGGAATGCCGCAGATCCTGATGAGCCGGCTCACGTGATCTACAATTCGCAAACATTTTGATAAACGACAAGGTACGTCTCATTAGGGATCAGGGATTAGGGATCAATTTAAGTCCTAAATCAAACCGCCGATGTACTTTGAACTCGATCTGAGGGTTAAAGAAACACCGAATGTTAATTCAATTGTACAAATTAATTGTTTAACAGGTAATTAAATTAAATTGAGGTGTCTGCAGCTAGCCAATTTAGGCCGACAATTCATTTTGAAGTCGGTGTGAACAGTGATAATAGCATAATTAGCAATGAATTACGAGTTGGGTATATAACGCATTTTTTTCTATGTGGACCGCCCGGGTATGGAAGGTCTTTGAGCCATTTCCCACCCTTAAATATAAGTAAAATAAGGTCTGCTCCTTCAGGCACGTACACCAGCGAGACTGTCGAGAACGCGTCGATGCAACAGGTTTGACATCCTCGACATATCCAGCTTCTCGTCACCAAACCCAATCTTCTGTAGAACCCCTGTCAACCTGTAACCGGTGATTGGTTGGTAGGTTGAGTTGAGATTGGTTGGCCAGGGCTCAAGATAAGCTGTGTATTTGCTTAAATACCCAATTAAAATTGCCAAAAACACAATTGAAATCAGAAGTAATGAGTATCAAAAAGCAATAAAAAATTGTGGTACCTTTATAATGCTGCAGAAAACAATAAACCGACCACAAATATAGCATGTTTTTCTTATTTTTCCATGAAAACACATCTCAGTATTTCATTACAATTATGTTTTCATTTAGAAGCAAATAATTCAATAATTACTGTCTGATTTTATTTTACCCAATTCAAATTTTGAAATACCCAATTTCTTCAGAAATGATGGAGTGACAATACTCAATGACTAATTCCTTATCTGGAGCCCTGGTTAGTGGTACTGGTAGCCAGTTGTCTACTGAAATTGCCATTTTGTTACTAATATATCAGAAATGGCCATTTCAGCTGCTGAAAATTTCAGAAATTATTTTAACAAGAAAATGTGACCTGTCGGCGCACAAACAGACCAAATTTTAAGAACACCCCTTTTGTGACCCATTATCACCGATACCTATAGCCGACTTCACCAACATTGCAAAGTATACTTTGAGGGAAAAATTTTCAATTTAAGGATAAATTTATTAATTTTTATTATACTGAATTTATTACATTATCACAGCCAAAATGGCTGTGATAATGTAATAAATTCAGTATAATAATTCTGCATACTTTTAATCACCAAATATATGCAGTCGTTAGTTCTATATGAAATAATGCATTTCGGGAAAAATAAATGATTACTCCCTCAAAGTATACTTTGCTAGATATTAAAGTATACTTTGCAATGTTGATGAAATGGGCTACATGTAGCTTGTTACAAATATCATAAACAGATTCACACACGGTAGATTGGACGTTCTCTATATAAGCGGATGTGGAAGAAATAGTGTGCAATGTGTGCAAATGCCCCCTATTTTTACAAATTTTGTAACACCCCCATATTTATGCAAATTATGTAACACCCTCAATTAGTGAAAATTTTGTAACATCCACTATTTCTGCAAATTTCGTAAAAAAAACCTATTTTTGCAAATTTTGTAACACCCCCGATTTTGTAAATTTATTAACACCCCCGATTATGCAAATTTTGCAACACCCCCAATCACCGATACCTGGGCTGTATGAGGTGTAGCTTGTCCTTGAAGACGTTACTGAAGCGAATCATGATGCAGCATTCCGAGTTCTCCACCATCGTACAGCTCACCTACAGTGTGTATGGGGAAATACCGTAGTAACCACAGTGTGTATGGGGAAATACCGTAGTAACCAGTCTCCACGAAACTACCAAATCTAGAGAACTGGGGCCCGTTTCACTAAACTTTGTACGACTAAATTGTTTGTATTAAAGTGAAAAATTAGGATCGCCTGGATATGTTAATTGATGGATTTACATTTATTGAACATAGGCTGCATATTGCTCAATAAATGTAAATCCAAAAATGGTTTACAAGAAAACATTGTTAATGTGAAATTTAAAGACTATCTCATAATTTTGCACTTACGAACATTTTAGTGGTACAAAGTTTAGTGAAACGGCCCCCAGTCTCCACGAAACCACCAAATCTTTACAGAACATTCGGTCTGGTACTTGAAAATGTTACCACACCAGACAAACATTTACCAGATTGAAAAAGAAGAGGGCCTGGTTATTATATATATGCAAGTAAATCTGAGTGAGCTTTATACATTCATTATTCCTACAAAGAAATACATACATGTAAAAGATATATACAGTGCAACCTCTCTACAACAGCCACCCATGGGAAGAGGCACAATTGGCTGTTATAGAGAGGTGGCTGTTGTAGGGAGGTTAATGCTGAATACAATTTTATCGTCTGATGTTTATTTATTTTCTTCAATAATTCTCAATAAAAACATGTTTTTACAGCATTTTAGAATCATTTCCAATGGAAATGATTCTAAAATGCTGTCAAAACATGTTTTTATTGAGAAAGAATGCAAAATCAACATCAAACGACAATGTTCATGCTCAGCAGTGTAAGGGTTAGATATAGATGAACTCATCCATTTGGGATATAAAATAGCGGCTGTTACAGAGAGGTGGCTGTTGCAGAGAGGTGGCCGTTCTCTTCCTACAGACCAGTGGGATGGAAATGCTACGTAAGTGTTGTTCACGCCTATGAAGAGGATTGAACTCACAACCTCCAGTATTCAAGTCCAATGTCATATCCCCTAGGCCATGACCCATCCCTACAAAATCAGACAAGCCTAGCATTGCTTCCAATACCGTAAGGTCCATTTTCTGAGATGGCGGCCTGAGTGTCACACATATGTTACCTTACTACAGAATGGGTCGTCAATTTCCACAAAGTCACGCTGCAGTGGAGATATGGCCGACTCGGACATGTAGTCAAACAGCACATTCAGGCTTGCATATGTGTACTGATCCTGCAAACACACACGAGACAAGCCGGGGTCAACACATGCAGTGTCCCAGGGGGCCATTTCACTAAACTTTGTACGACTAGAATGTTCGTAAGTGCAAAATTAGCAATGTTTTCTTGCAAACAATTATTGGATTTACAGTTATTGAGCATAGGCTACGTTTGCATTCAATAAATGTAAATCCATCAATTGAAATTTCCAGACGATCCTAAATTTGCACTAACGAATATCTTAGTCGTACGAAGTTTAGTGAAACAGGCCCCAGGATCCCGAGGATCCCTATTTTGTAGGAATCCCCAAGTTTTCAAGATCATATTCAACATAATGTGAAAATCGTGATGTCCATGCTGCAGAATCTCTGACTCCCTAAGCAGCTTGACATGGGGAAATTGTTTTTTCGCAGTAAAATAAATTTATAAAACAGTTTGATTGGCTGAGCCTGAGCTGTGCTACAGCTCATGCAATCAAACTGTTTTATTGCCAGTCGACACTGCCAATAGGTGTTCAGAATCGTTGGTAATCTACTGTCTGTTTCACGCAAGCTGCCCAAATTTTACAGCCATATAAATAATGCAAAAACATATTTTTCGATAATATTAAATTTTAGCAAAATTTAAAAATGAGCCTTGATTTTATTACGAAAAAACAATTTCCCCATGTTAAATCCCCATAGACATCTCCACAGAGTGAACATGGGGAAATATTTCTAATTTCAGAAATAGTGGGCCGATTATCAAAATTTAATTTTTTGTTTTCTTAAATCATTTCCAAGCTATCTAGCCAGGTTTCGGAAGCATTTTCCAAAAAATTTCTCAGCATTTTCCAAAATTTCCCTCAGCTACTCCACCTCCTTTTCCCCCTTGTTAAATTCCTATAGAGAAATAAATTGTTCGTAATAAAATCAATATTTTCACGAAATAAAAAAGAGGGCTAATTCTTAAATTTTGATAAAATTTGGGCAGGTTTTGTGAAACAGACAGTAGTTTATACAGTAGATATAATGTGGATACAGTAGTTAGTGTCAAATTCCGACAAGTTATGTGGTTTTGCAGCTAGAAGATGTGCGATTATTTTATGAAAAATATTTACAGAAACTGTAAATGACGTTGAAAGTGGACAAAATTTTCATAGCAAATGCGGAATTCTGTATTTTCTATCGCACATTTGCTATTAAATGTACAAAATCTGATATTATTGCATAAAGTGGGTGTCCACAGCTTAACACAATTATTTAAATACTTTTGTGCAACAGTCTGTTCAGTTTCTTGTGAATTATCTGTCATACATGTATAGTCCATGGGTGGAGTTCTAACAAGTTAAATAACAAGCTGACCCAATTACAAACTAGATTTGTCAGTAAGCGGGGGCTTACGGAATACCCCCCCCCCCCCCCCCCCCCCACCCCCCCCCCCCCCCCCCCCCCCCCCCCCCCCCCCCCCCCCCCCCCCCCCCCCCCCCCACCCCGCGTCAGCCCTGACCTAGAATGAATTCCAGCTCGCATACTATCATTTTCAGATAAAAGACTATGTCAGCACATATGGAGAGTGTGCGATGGTGGTTCCAGTTGAAAAAAGCAAACAAGACATTCTAAGTCCGTGACCTTGACCCCTGGCATAAATGGGGGTCGTAGGTTTGTTACAGAATGATGTATGAGAGTCAGATAAGGGCCGGGTAAAATATCACTGCATTCCGCAAAGGGAAAGAGAAGTTATAAGGAAATTTACATTTGTTAAGTTTTAGTTCTTTTCTAAGTGTGTAAGTCCGTGACCTTGAGCCCTGGCATAAATGGGGTTCATAGGTTTGTTGCAGAATGATGTAATGAGTGTCAGAGAAGGGGTGGGTAAAATATGAAATAAAAGATTTCCGCAAAAAAGGAAAGAGAAGTTAAAAGGAAATTTACAATTGTTAAGTTTTCGTTTTTTTCTAAGTTTCTAAGTCCGTGACCTTGACCCCTGGCATAAATGGGGGTCGTAGGTTTGTTGCAGAATGATGTATGAGTATCAGAGAAGGGGCGGGTAAAATATGAAAGATTTGCGCAAAGGGAAAGAGAAGTTAAAAGGAAATTTACAATTGTTAAGTTTTGTGACGGACGGAAACACGGAAACTCGGACGGACGGACGGACGGACAAGCTGACTCCAGTATACCCCCCCCACAACTTCGTTGCGGGGGGTATAACAACTGTTACAACAATTACAAACATCCATATACAGAAGAACCCTCTCTAATACGGACACCCTGGGAGGTCCACAGGGTGTCCGCTTTAGAGAGGTTCAACTGTACAACCTTGTTCCAGTATGTTCTATAGTAAAATAAGTGAATTTCGCGCAAACTGAAACCAGTGTAGTGGAAACACAACGAAAACTAAATATTCTGCACAGTTAGCGGTCATGTTCCTGAAAACAGGGGAGAATAAAATACCTTTGCGGCCGGTCCCCGCCACGCTACATTCACCATGCCGTGAGTTTCATCATCAGCCGAGTACAGGACCACCTTGTTTACACTGCCCTCTAGTGGTGGAACTGTCGACTGCCAGGGGCGAGTAAACGGTGGAAGGCTTCCCTGGAATAACATAAATTATTACCCAACTCCCTATATAAGTTGAGATTCCAGTTTTGACATGCCTAGGTAATAGTTCCGCTTGTCCGGTCAATAGAAACACGTACCCGGTCAATGGTTCCGCATGCCAGTGGAATAGTCAAAACTATTTCACCCCTGAAAATCATGACTTCATGATTTTTGTTGAAGATTACGTCATAAAATTGAACGTAATTCATATTGGTCTGTCGATGCGCCCCACGCCAAATTTACATTCATTGTGTCACATACAGTGTTACAGGTTGAGTAATAAAACAGTTATTTTATGGTATTTCGGGGAAAAGTCACAACATATTGCCACTCTGTGCTGTGGACGACCCGATGCACTATAGACCTTTGGCCTTCGGCATCAGGGCAATAGTGCCTTGGGTCGTCCGCATCGAGGCGCAATAGTTTTGACTGTTCCCCAATAGTGCCTCGGGTCATCCGCATCGAGGGGCAATAGTTTTGACTGTTCCCCAAATGACAATGAAATAACTGTATTCCGTTTATTTGCATAAAAGGCGATTGCTAGCGAGTGTCTCACCCACGAAAGTCATGGTAACCAAGGTCAAAAGTGAATGGGTTTAAAACCTATCAACAGCTAAGGTCATACATAGACTGGACATTGGTTTCAAGTCTCATGTGCAATACCAGTGAGATGAAAATACTATGGAAGTATTTTTTCAAGCCAAGGTGACACTGGCTGCATAGCCAATCAATGTGCGGGTATAAATATCACATTAACCCTTTCACCCCCAAGAAACTGGAATGGATTTTGATATGTTAATTTTGCAACCAATCCAATCGTCACAAAAGACTAGTCCATTTATGACAAGGGGGTATTTTTGGTTCTCAAAAATTTCTTTCAAAAAGTGCAGATCATGCCTGGATCTGAAATGTTTGCATAAACCGCTATAGCGGGCTTTCGGGTTCAAAGGGTTAAACCATCAATCATGAAAAATCCTCTAGTTACGTTTCAGTCTTGTTGTGATATATGGGACCGACAAGGTGACAAGGTGATATACAGGACAGAAACAGGTCAAACGTGGACAGAAAGCCATACCTTGACAAGGTGATATATGGGACAGAAACAGGTCAAACATGGGCAGAAAGCCATACCTTGGCAAGGTGATATACGGGACAGAAACAGGTCAAACATGGACAGAAAGCCATACCTTGACAAGGTGATATACGGGACAGAAACAGGTCAAACATGGGCAGAAAGCCATACCTTGACAAGGTGATATACGGGACAGAAACAGGTCAAACATGGACAGAAAGCCATACCTTGACAAGGTGATATACGGGACAGAAACAAGTCAAACATGGACAGAAAGCCATACCTTGACAAGGTGATATACGGGACTGAAACAGGTCAAACATGGACAGAAAGCCATACCTTCGCAAGGTGATTTACGGGACTGAAAAACGTCAAACACAGGAGGGAAGCCATACCTTTGCAAGGATTTTCTCCTCGATGGGCAGCAAGGCTTGGAAGACGTCTTCGTGTTTGATCTGGCCGGTGATGATCAGACAGAGGTTTTCTGGCCGGTAGAACTGACGATGGTAGGTACACACCTGTGGTGGTGGATGATATCATAATTATATGTGGTTGTGACTGGAGAAATGGGGATTATGGGATTTCCGACCAGTGTAGATCCTGATCGAATAGCACGCTCCTGTAGGAAGATAACGATTTGTGTTGCTTGTTAGATGCATAATGAGTGTTTCACGGAATGGCGAACAGTGTAGATCCAGATCAGACTGTGTGGATGCACAGTCTGATCTGGATCTACACCGGTCGCAAAACAATAAGCACCATTTCCCCAGTCACAGACGTGATACAATCGAACCCCTAAGGCTATGAATGGCCATATAACTTTTTAACAACCCCTCTATAACCACAACTACTATATATCCCAATTGGACATATATTCAACCTCCCTACAACAGCCACCTCTCTACAAAAACCCCCTTCTCTAAAACAGTCTCTGTTGATATCCCCAGAGCTCCAGATAAGGTGCGTATTTGCGTAAATACCCTATTAAAATTGCTGAAAACCCAATTGAAATCAGAAGTAGTGAGTATCAAAAAGCAATGAAAAATGTGTGGTATCTTTATCATGCTACAGAAAACAATGAACAGACTACAAATATAGCATATTTTCTTATTTTTCCATGAAAACACATCTTGGTATCCAAGGAGACAATTCTAATGAAATACCAAGATGACTTTTCATTTAGAAGCAAACTATTCAATAAGTGCGGTCTGCTGATGTGTAAACAGTAGTGTGATTCTATTTTACACAATTAAAATTTTGAAATACCCAATTGCTTCAGAAATGATGGAGTGACAATACTCAATTATTAATTCCTTATCTGGAGCCCTGTATCCCAATTGGACAATTGCCTAAAAATATCCAGCAAACCTACAACAGCCACCTCTCTACAACCTCCTTTCTATAACAGCCACTACTGCACATCAAAATTGGACATAAATATTTAACCTTCCTAAAACAGCCACCTCACTAAACTGCCAGGGCCCGGTTGTTCAAAACACCAGTTAGCTTAACGGACTGTTAAATCCTTAACGGACTGTTAAATCCTTAACTGAATGGTTAAAATCTCTGTTAAAACAGAGATTTTAACCATTCAGTTAAGGATTTAACAGTCCGTTAAGCTAACGGATGTTTTGAACAACCGGGCCCAGTTTTATATGTTCCTATCTAGGTAGCTGTTGCACAGAGGTTAAAACCGTAATGTAACTACAGAAATGAATAGTAATCGAGAATTTTCACTCCATCATTTCTGAAGCAATTGGGTATTTCAAAATTTGAATTGGGTAAAATTAAATGACACTACTGTTTACACGTCAACCGACAGCAATTATTGAATAGTTTGCTTCAAAATGAAAACATGTCTTGGCATCTCCTTGGAGACAATTGTAATGAAATGTCAAGTTGTGTTTTCATGGAAAATAAGAAAAATATGCTATATTTGTGGTATGTTTATTGTTTTCTGTAGCATTATAAAGGTACCACAAATTTGCTATTGCTTTTTGATACTCGCAACTTCTGATTTCAATTGGGTTTTTGGCAATTTTAATTGGGTTTTACGCAAATAAGCCCGCAAATAAGCAGCTTATCTGGAGCCCTGTGGCCCATTCAATTTTCTGATCTACAATTGCACTCCTCAAAGTACACTATATTGGTATTCCTCCAGGTATATTGGTGCACTTAGCAATTTAAAGTGAAATTAGCTACAGCATCACAAGAAGGGATTATTTATATTTGGCGATACCTTTTCGTGAGAAGTACTATCCCGAAGGTTGGCCAAAATCCCTCCGGTCTCGGAGTTGTACCCACAATCCCCGGGGTACATCTCGCGCTGACTCTCCAGGTGCGTGCGGCTCTCTCCGGAATTCTCACGAGCCTGCATCTCGCAGTAGACGACACCCGCGTTCTCACCCTCGTCGTTTATATGGTGCACCTCGGTCGTGAACCCCTCCCCCTGTGAAATGATTTAATAGACTGATTATAGACTAGTCTTTAGGGAAATGGGTGTTATGGGATTTCCGACCAGTGTAGCTCCTGATCGAATAGCACGCTCCTGTAGGAAGATAACGATCTGTGTTGCTTGTTAGATGCATAATGAGTGTTTCACGGAATGGCGACCAGTGTAGATCCAGATCAGACTGTGCGGAAGCTGCGGAAGCTGCGGAAGCTGCGGAAGCTGCGGAAGCACAGTCTGATCTGGATCTGATTTCCCCAGTCACAGACATATACGTGATACAATCGACCCCCTAAGGCTATGAATGGCCATATATCTATACAACAACCCCTCTATAACCACAAGACTAGTCTTGGAAAAGTTGGCACTTGGCAGGAGTAACTTCCCTTTGAACTACTAGCGAGGCATCCTTGACATTAGAATTGGCAGAATTTCTCGGCTTGACGTAACATTGCATAGTTTAAACAGCCATCCGTATAACGACTCCGATTCAATTGATATAATTTAAAGTAAAATAGTCTACAGGTTACTTAAAATGACTTAAACAAAAAGGTTAACTTGTATTTAAGAGCATGAAATTGCTATAAAGTCATTCATGCAGAAAAACACGATTGAATATAGGTCAAGGACATGGATGGGTGTGGGATGAAAGTGATGGAAGGAGGAAGCGGTGACCAGATTTCTTTAACTTAGGCCACGTGGTTAGTAAGAAAATGACTTACTGTCTGTTTCACACGAAACCTGCCCAAATTTTACGGCCATACAAACAATGCAAAAACAATATTTTTTACGATAATATTAAATTTGACCAAATTTAAGAATGAGCATTCTTTTTATTTCGTGAAATTTGGTCAAATATTGATTTTATTTCTACAAAAAAATTCCCCATGTTAAATCCCCATAGACATCTTCACAGAGTGAAGATGTCTATGGGGATTTAACATGGGGAAATTTTTAAAATTTAAGAAATTTCAAAATTTAACTTTTGTTTCATTTCCAAGCTATCTAGCCAGGTTTCGGAGTCAATTTCCAATTTTTTTCGTTTTTTGACTCCTCCCACACTCCTCTGCCTCCTTCTCCCTCATGTTAAATTCCCATAGACAAATCAATTTTTCGTAATAAAATCATTATTTGACCAAATTTCACGAAATAAAAAAGAAGGTTCATTCTTAATGATAAAATTTAAAAATTATCAAAAAAAATGTTGTTTTTGCATTGTTTATATGGCCATAAAATTCGGGCAGGTTTCGTGAAACAGACAGTAGGGACACAAAATCTGGACGTCACAGGAATGCTGACAATACATGTAGCTCTCCAAGTTACCTTTGAAACAAGATTTCCTATAGGCATAAAGGCAAGTATGTGTAAACTGAGATAATATAAATGTAGATAAAAAAAAAGAAGATTTTGCACAAACATGGCAGTGACAATATGATACGATACCGCAAAATTAACACGCAGGTGACAGTTTACTGAATTCACAGTTGGCTAAACATTATTGCCAAGTCTGACCCATATAACGTTACCGTCAGTGTAGGGTACAGTATATGGTCCAGGTATATCGGTAGCAAGTTGATGAAGCCTTCGCTGCCCGCGTTGGTCATCGTGTAGCAGGTGTGGTCAGTGTCTGTCCAGGCGTTCGTCCCAGATGCGAGACATCGATTGGCAAGCAGGTCCAAGACTCCCTGTGAAAAATATTGGTTGTTACTTGACTGACCGATACACAAGCATTATATTGGATCATGTGTGTAAGGGCCAAAAGGGAAATGAAATGAATGAAGTATAACGTCCCAGCAACAGCTAAGGTCAGGGCTCCAGATAAGGAATTAGTAATTGTTTACACATCAACAGACATCAATTATTGAATGTTTGCTTCGAAATGAAAACATGTCTTGGCATTTCATTAGAATTGTCTCCTTGGAGACAATTCTAATGAAATCCCAAGATGTGTTTTCATGAAAAATAAGAAAAATATGCTATATTTGTGGTCTGTTTATTGTTTTCTGCAGCATGATAAAGGTACCACAAAATTGTTATTGCTTTTTGATACTCGCTACTTCTGATTTCAATTGTTTTTTTTACAGTTTTAACTGGGTATTTAAGCAAATACGCAGCTTATCTGGAGCTCTGTAAGGTCATGTAGGGATGGGGAGCCGAAGGGGAGGGACTGGTAATATAGCTGATGCATGTATATCGGTAATTGTGTATTAATTCTGACTGTGATTGGACTGTGATTGTAATTTTGATTGATTAGGGTTATAAATTTGTTCTATCATAAACAGATGGGCATGCACATGTGTGTCCAGTTTAGAGAGGTTGAATGTTATAGGGTAGCCAGGGATTCCGCTGGCAATCGCCACTTTCGCAATTGGCGATAAAAAATTACTGGCGATAAAAAATTACAATTTTCGAGAAAAAAAATTGAAAAAATAAATTTAAAGGATAAATTTATTAATTTTTATCATATTGAATTTATTACATTATCACAGCCATTTTGGCTGTGATAATGTAATAAATTCAATATAATAATTCTGCATACTTTTAATCATCAAATACATGCAGTCGCTAGTTCTATATGAAATAATGCATTTCGGTAAAAATAAATGATTACTCCCTCAAAGTATACTTTGCTAGATAAGTATACTTTGCAATTTTGATGAAATCAGCTACTGATCAAATAGCACACTCCTGTAGCCCGATAACGATATATGGTGCTTGTTAGCAACACGATGGGTGTTTCATTGATGGAATGCCGAAAAGTGCAGAAACTGATCAGACTGTGCGGATACACAGGCTGATCTGGATCTACACTGGTCGCAAAACTGATAATCCCCATTTCTCCAGTCACAGCTACATATACAGATGCAGGCCCGTACGCAGGAATTATTTTAGGGGGGTGCGTTATTGACGGCGCGAAGGGCATCCACGGATAGACCTCCGCAGATTAACCCTTTCACCCCTAAGTAATTGGAATGGATTTTGATTTGTTAATTTTCCAACCAATCTAAATCATCACAAAATGATTTTCAGACCAGTCCATTTATTAACATGGGGTGTTTTTGTTCTCAAAGTTATGAAAATTAATTGCAAAAACTGCAGATCCTGACGAGCCGGCTCATCTGGATCTACACTGTTTGCCAATATCACTATACAGGACTGCGGGTTAAGGGGGGTCGCACCACCTCTGTGTACAGGCCTGAGATGAGCATGTACATGTGTGTCCGTTTTTGAGAGGTTGTACAACACCTTATAAGGGTAGTCTTCGCTGCCCAGGAAAACGAGATGTTCCAGCGTGTGTGGAAGGCCGTCATCGTCGTGTGCTTCGGTTCCTGCAAATGCAATATGATCCATCATCACTTTATTCCATAGATTTACGTCTGTACCAGGACCTACCTGTCGGCGCCTCGCGGAATCACCAATCAGATGATTCCATCAATCCATGAGGCGCCGACGGGTAGGTCCTGTAGCCGATTTCATCAACATTGCAAAGTATACTTTACTAGCAAAGTATACTTTGAGGGAGTAATCATTTATTTTTCCTGAAATGCATTATTTCATATAGAACTAACAAATGCATATATTTCATGAGTAAAAGTATGCAGAATTATTATACTGAATTTATTACATTATCACAGCCATTAAATGGCTGTGATAATGTAATAAATTCAGTATAATAAAAATTAATAAATTTAAAAAAAAAATGAAAATTTCTCCCTCAAAGTATACTTTGCTACTAAAGTATACTTTGCAATGTTGATGAAATAGGCTACAGGTAACGACGCCGGTACTGGTGTCATGTGAAGGACCTTGATCATTACAATGCTGTGTGCTAATGCCGAGCACCGTATGATTTCCAAACAAATTGAAATATCATTACCATGCCCATTTTCAGTCAAAATTCCTTGTACATTCAACAGGCCCGTAGCCAGGGGGGGTCGGAGGGGTCGGAGCGGTCGGACGACCCCCCCGCCCAGCCTTGAGGTCCACTTTTTTAGCCTCGAGGTCCACTTTTTTAGACCCCCTAGATACCTCAGGCCTCTTGACCCTTCGAAACGACCCCACCTTCAAACAGGTCTGGCTACGGGCCTGTTCAAGGCAATTCAAAGAAGTCTGTGCAGGTTAAATGTCATATCGTTCTGAAGTCAGTAAATGACGTAAATTGTCTGATGTATGACGCCACATTTGTGTGTTTGAAACACCACTTTTAAATTGGAATTAAACTTGAAGCATAATCCAGTGATATAATGACAGGTTAGTTTCTGTGTTGAACTATTAATTAAGTAAGCAAGACCGCTATTCCATCAAAACGGTGAACATTTTGACCATATTCTGAATACCTTTTAAACCAAACTATCAAAATGTGTAAAAGTGTTGGCATTGCGTAGCGTTTCATCAGCTGGTTTATTTAAAAAATCAACATTATTTATTTGACGTGAATTGCGCATTAGCAGATACACAGACTTAGCCGAAATGATAGTTCTGAGTACATAATTATACCCACTTTTTTAGGAAAAAACCACTTTTTTAGGGAAAAAAAATGGGTATATTGTTTTCGTCACGGGTGTCCGTCCGTCCGTACGTCCGTCACGTTTCTTGTAACTCGAAAAACTGTTTCACCTTCATACCTACGCGCCTGATATTTGGTATGTAGCTTCGTTATCATGTGCAGATGCGCAAAGTGAATTCGGAATTTTGATCCGACCCTCCATCATCGATTATCTCCCCCTTTCGGACTCAGAATTTCCCATTTTTTCCTTGTAACCCGAAAAACTTTTTCACCTTCATACCTACGCGCCTGATATTTGGTATGTAGCTTCGTTATCATGTGCAGATGCGCAAAGTGGATTCGGATTTTTGATCCGACCCTCCATCATGGATTATCTCCCCCTTTCGGACTCAGAATTTCCCATTTTTTCCTTGTAACTCGAAAAACTTTTTCACCTTCATAGCTACGCGCCTGATATTTGGTATGTAGCTTCGTTATCATGTGCAGATGCGCAAAGTAATTCGGATTTTTGATCCGACCCTCCATCATGGATTATCTCCCCCTTTCGGACTCAGAATTTCCCATTTTTTCATTGTAACTCAAAAAACTTTTTCACCTTCATACCTACGCGCCTGATATTTCGTATGTAGCTTCGTTATCATGTGCAGATGCGCAATGAATTCGATGATTCGATCCGACCCTCCATCATGGATTACCTCCCCCTTTCGGACTCAGAATTTCCCATTTTTTCCTTGTAACTCGAAAAACTTTTTCACCTTCATACCTACGCGCCTGATATTTCGTATGTAGCTTCGTTATCATGTGCAGATGCGCAAAGTGAATTCGGATTTTTGATCCGACCCTCCATCATGGATTATCTCCCCCTTTCGGACTCCGAATTTCCCTTTTTTCCCATTTTTTCCTTGTAACTCGAAAAACTTTTTCACCTTCATAGCTGCGCCTGATATTTGGTATGTAGCTTCATTATCATGTGCAGGATGCGCAAAGTGAATTCGGATTTTTGATCCGACCCTCCATCATGGATTATCTCCCCCTTTCGGACTCAGAATTTCCCATTTTTTCATTGTAACTCAAAAAACTTTTTCACCTTCATACCTACGCGCCTGATATTTCGTATGTAGCTTCGTTATCATGTGCAGATGCGCAAAGTGAATTCGGATTTCCCCATGGATTATCTCCCCCTTTCGGACTCAGAATTTCCCATTTTTTCCTTGTAACTCGAAAAACTTTTTCACCTTCATACCTACGCGCCTGATATTTGGTATGTAGCTTCGTTATCATGTGCAGATGCGCAAAGTGAATTCGGATTTTTGGGTATGTATTTAGACACATGTTTCAATCGCATTAGTCCAAGGTGACCACCAAATATCATATTACCTGATAACTAACTTGTGTAGTAAATAGCTTATGTAATTACACCTTGATATACACCATTAGACAGTATCGGCAATAACGTAAGTCTAATATGGCCGCCGGATATGAATATAGTATTTTATAATAGTAATACAATTATATTATAATATAAGATTTAAACTTGTGCATTCAGTTAGATATTTTGATATTGTTGTGTCTTGTCTTGCCATTCCATAGCAGCATTCATACTTCTATTGTTGGCAGGGAGATATATTGTACTTTACAATATACTTCAAGGACTTCCCAATTTGTAAAAACACCAAATGTCGTCATTTATACCATTGGCTCCAAAAACGCAAATGCTCAATGTGATTTATTGTGCAACATCGCATGAAATGGCTCCTCTAGATAGTGTCATTAACAACTTGAGTGTCTGGATATAGCAATTGAATAAGTACAAATGGATGATACGTCTCTATATGTTATCAACTTCCGGTTCTCGATATCGGTAACGCAAAATACTGTGACAAGGAAAATACTTGGATTAAAGTGTTATAGCGATTCATTTATTTGGATTTACAACATAAACATGGCCAGCATATCATCCAAAAGGAAATCCGAGATGGACACACAGGAAAGTGCCAAAAAAGTGAAATCTAGTGACAATCCTTTGTCTTCCGAAGGCGCCAAAGCGAAAACCAAGATGGCGGCGCCCTCGCCGAGCACGGACGATGAATTGTACGTGCCGCCAGGTATCAAAACTACTTTTTACCAATCTAACTTCAGACATTCAGTCATCACACAACAAATTGGCCCTCCGCATGGACAATCTAGAGCGTGATCTGGAGGAGAAAATATCTACACTGGTGTCGGTTGCCATTAAAACGGAAATTGACAAATTCCGCAGCGAATACAACTCAGAAATTGAAACTTTGAAAACAAAGCTCACTAAGCTCGAACAATCATATGCGGAAATCGTGAACTCACAGACGGACCCATCATTTAGCTTTGAAGAAAGGAAAAAGAGATTGTAATCAAGGGAATCCCGTGTGATAACAATGAATCCCCCCAGGTGACCCACGACAAAGTCTTGGCCTTGATCAAGGACGGCTGCAAACTGTCTGACGTGAAAGTCGTCAAATCGGAGCGAAAAATTCCCCGAGGTAAACAGTTTGGCCCAATAATAGCGACCATTGAAACATTTGAGCAAAAACAAAAACTTATGAAAGCCAAAAATGATCTAAAAAACAACAACAAATATAAACGTGTGTTTATTGATAACGATTACGCGCCAGAAATTCGTAACACTGACTCGAATTTCCGCACAATACTGAAAGAAATTGGCAAGGACAAGCAATACCGTGTTTCTGGCGGAAAGGTATTCCCCGTGAGGCGCGTCAACGGTAACGGTAACGCTAATTAGGACTGTGTGCACCTAGGTTGCTGGAATGTTGCTGGCTGGTCGCGTAAGAATATCGACAATCATTTATTCAGACTACAATCAATACAATATTTGGACTGTGATATTTTCTGCGTCGTTGAAACATTTTTGAGAGGTAACGAGACATTAGACATACCGGGTTATACGTTTTATGGCCATAATCGAGCAAACCTCCATAGCAACGCCCGGAGGGGTAGCGGGGCATCGGCGTTTTCGTGAAGTCCCACCTATTCACTTCATATAATGTGTCAGTACTGGATACAACAATAGAAGGTATTATGTGGCTTAAATTGTCGAGCAAATGCAGTAATGACAATATTGTACTGTGCGTGTGCTACCTCCCACCAGCTGAATCGTCAAGACACGTTGATCCAGAAACATTTTACTGTAACTTACTGGAGCAAGTGTACGCGTACCAGAATACGGGTCAAATGTTTATATGCGGCGATTTTAACTCACGTGTCAGCTGTGACACAGACTTCATAGAGGGCGTAGACGATGTGTGCCAGCGGCAAGTTGTTGATCACGTGACCAATTCTAACGGTGACCGTTTAATCGACTTCCTGATCGACTGTGGGATTTGTATAGTTAACGGGCGCGTCGGCACGAACAATTTTACCCACGTCTCGCATCGCGGATCATCTGTGGTGGATTATGTATTGACACCTTATGAACAATTACTACGTGTCTGCGACTTTCAAGTTACCCTCGCTTCTGAGCTGCAAAATACGTTGAATATGCAAGGTAACTCGAAAATCCCCGACCACTCAGTACTCCTATGGTCTATACGCTCTGAAAACCCCGTATGTGAGCGGACGAGTAACGTCACAGCCCCAGGTACACGCCCGCACTATGATACGTCCAAACACGCTGACAGTTTTCTCCAGGATGACATTTCCAGAATCCACGTAAACGAGACTATCGCCAGAATAGAGCGTTCACTGCTAGACAGCGCAAATGTTGGAGGAGCTTATACCGAGTTTGTGAAACCTGCTATCGTCGGAAATGGACAAACACTTCCCCAAAAAGTCACACCCACGCCCTAATAAACGTGCCAAATCCCTATACAAACCGTACTGGAATGACGATTTACAAAAACAATGGGACATTGTATGCCGCGAAGAAAAAGCCTGGCTATCTGGAGACCCTGGTCGAAAGCGCACCCTCCGCCAATCCTACAACACTCAGCGCAAGTTATTCGACAAAATGAACCGTAAAGCAAAACGTGCGTTCCAATTGGCCGAACAAAACCGCCTTAGCAACTTGAGCACAAACACAGACTCTCGAAACTTTTGGAAAGAGATAGGGCGCATCGGTATCCAGAATAACAGGAAGATGACAATCCCTATGGAAGTCGAAGACGTTAACGGAAACGTGTTAACGGACGTCGGTGACGTTTTGTTACGTTGGAAAGGTGACTATGAACAGTTATACTCGGATGAAACGAATATCAGCGATTTTGACAATAATCACTTGAATTACGTAAAACAGAGTTTACGTCACGACAGCGTCCCCCACACGGACCGCGACATATCCACTTTAAATCGGCCTATCTCTCTCCAAGAGGTTAAAACATGCACATTCAAGGCTAAGGTAAAAGGTGCACCTGGCCTGGACAACATACCGCGGGCGTTTTGCGCAATGACAATTGTGTCCGACTACTGCACACGATAATACAGTTTTGTTTTGAACACGGGACCGTGCCGAGTGAGTGGACGTCAGGCCTCATTAAACCTATCCCGAAATCGGACGCCAACGACCCCAGAAACCCATTGAGCTACCGGCCGATTACGCTGATATCTATCCCGTGCAAGATTTACGCGGATATATTAAACTGTAGACTAACCAAGTGGGCTGAGCAAAATAACATTTTAGTGGACGAACAGAACGGTTTTCGACGAAAACGATCATGCACCGAACACATGTATGCACTATACTCGATTATAAACAACGGTAATAAAATGCAGAAGCGTGATACATTTGTGTGCTTCATTGATGCAAAAAAGGCATTTGACCGAGTTAACAGAGACTGTTTATGGTTCAAACTTATGACACTCGGCATAAAAGGCAAAATGTTAGACGCAATCCAATCCATGTACGCCAACGTGAATGTGCGCTGAGTGAAGGTCAACGACTTGACAACGCCGTTTTTCGACGTCAGTATTGGCGTCAAACAGGGCTGTAAAATTTCGCCGACACTTTTCTCCCTCTACATCAACGACCTGGCTGAAGAACTAAAGACATTACAGTGTGGAGTCGATATTGGTGGGACTGACCTGTGCATCCTGTTGTACGCAGATGACGTCGCGTTAATTGCCCCGACGGAAGAATCTCTTCAGACAATGTTGAACGCAGTTAACCGGTGGTGCGTGAAGTGGAGATTAAGTCTAAACCAGGACAAAACAAAAGTTGTTCACTTCCGCCCTTCTACTGCCCCCAGGTCTAATGTTCGCTTCACATGTGGTAATTTTCATGTAAATCTATCCAGTACATACAAATATCTAGGCTTGTGGTTTCACGACACCTGGACATGAAATACGCCGTTTCTGAATTGGCCAAATCAGCAAGTCGAGCCCTGTCCGCCCTATATACTAAGTATTTACACTTGGGAGGGATGACGTTACGATGTTTCAAAAAGCTATATGAAAATCTAGTAGAACCCGTATTGTTCTATGCTAGCGGCATTTGGGGCCTCACAAACCATAGAAAAATAAATACTGTACAAAATAAAGCGTGCAGGTATTTTCTGGGCCTCGGGAAAAACGCATCTAATATAGCATCCCAGGGAGACATGGGCTGGTCTGGCTGTTTTGTCAAACAGAAACTTGAAGTGAGTAGGCTTTATTGCAAGTTGAAGCGGCTGGACAATACTAGACGTGTGAAAATGGTGTTTAATTGGTCAAGTACGCACGGCAAGTGCTGGGAGCGTAGAGTGAAGACTTTCGCCGATAGCCTAGACATATGGCAGACATTTGAAAACTGTGACTTCACCACTAAAACTGTTATTAAATGTGTTAAAACTAAGCTCATGAACTTGGACGCGAGCACGTGGAAAACTGGTCTACAATAATGACAGAAATAACCCCAACGGTAACAAACTGAGAACATATAGACTATACAAACACGAGTTGAAAAGTGAACATTACGCCTCGATCAGTATGCAGCGCTGCCACCGAAGCATTCTAGCGAAATTCCGCAGCGGTAGTTTACCACTTTTTGTGGAAACTGGTCGCTACAGTGGGGTGCCACTAACAGACAGACTTTGTAAACTTTGCAGTCTCGCCAAGTGGAAGATGAAATGCATTTTTTTACTCACCTGTGATTTTTACAATGATTTAAGACGTACATTGTTTTTTAAAGCTGAATCTAGCAATACTGATTTTCACAGACTATCTGAGAATGAAAAGCTAATTTTTCTCATGAATAATGTTAATTTGACTCATACACTTGCATCAATTTTATCACTAATGTTTCGTAGAAGAAAACAATTTCTCCCTACTGTTTAATTTCTTATCAAATACAATTCATTGCAAACTATTCTTGTACAAATTCCAATTCCATTTTATCAATTTTTTATTTAATTTTTTTTTATTTTTCAACTTTTGTATGCATTTTTTACATTTTCCGCATCTTTCGGATTTAACCAACTTGTACAATCACTTGTTAAATATAGCAAATCCATTCGCATTGAACATATCACCACTGCAACCACTGTAGACCCAGACCAGCCGGCGATGTATAGCCGACTGGCCATGGTCAGCAGTGTTTGTCAGCATGTCATATGCACGCTCCTACTGCATTCCGCTTGCATATTTGAACTCTGTTTATATCGAGTTCAGTCTGAAAGCGGAAACATAGGCGCATGTCAAGATCAGAATCAATTAATTTTACACGAATCCCACATTGCCATGTATTTGTGTCTCATAGGCCGATGTCGGCCGGATCTCTTAAAAATGTAATTTCGCTCACATGTATTATAACCTTGTTTTAAGAGATGTGACACGTTAATAAAATATTTTACTACTACTACTATATTTCTGTCACAATCGGTGACTACGTACAATAACATAGTTCAGCCATCCAGTAGCTTATTCCAGTTTCTGGCTACCATTACGTGCTTTCAACCTACTTAGTACAACCACATAGCTGATAGTATTGGCCACATGTTTTCTTTCTGTGAAAGTAGTCAAGTTTCCACAAAGCGGCTGTATGCACATGATGGTTGATGTACACCACTTTAATATCACTTATTACTTTGTAAGCTGCAAGTAATGGATGTGTTTTCAGACCACTATCGCCGATGTAGAGCAACATATTTATATGATGAGGTAATGTATGTACACCAATTTTCTCTGTGTATTGTTTCAAAGATAAGCAATACAAATACTTTATTTTTGTCAAATTATTGTGTAGTTATATGCCATTTAATGAGTTTTACTTATTTAAACATATGACAGAATTCAGCACCTGTGAATGCATATGATATGTAAAAACTAAGACATGACGCCGTCAGTATACATAAATGTGGATCAAAGAAAACAATCGTAATCACAAATATAATAATTCCGAGAAGAACACGGAGATGCTATATATTAAATACCACAGGTAGGACACAGCTAATACAAATGTAATTGATATTATATGACAGACAATCTAGTTGTGCCACTACTAAATACTCACGGTAACAAAAAAGATTATAGTACCTGCAGACAGCAATACACATGGTACACAACCATATATAGAACGTGACAAACTTCAAGGTACCATAATATGGATATGAGGCATAGAGTATTCACGCAATTTAATAGACTAATATGAAAATGCTGTTTGTGTCATCATAATTATATCATTGTTTTCTTATAGTTATATTTACAATATTAGCTTTCAATTACGGAAACCGATACATTTTGTGTAATTAATGTCTTTTTGTGTACAGTATACATGCATTAATCATTTTTGATTCATCATTGCCTTGTATAATACTGTCCTTTTCACTTATGATGGAGAGGTTTGCGCGGGAGAAATTATATGGTGTCTAATCAGGTTCAACCACCCAACTGGACGGTTTTGACAATACCAAAGCGGCATCCTTGTTGTCATGTCTTCGTGTACTGCACTTCAATATGATTGTTTTTTTAATGTTGGGACTGTTGGGTAATAGTTGTTGTTATCTTTATATACGTCTGCCATGTATATAAGTATCTAAGAGATATATTTACTTATAATCCTAGTAATTATATGCAATTTGTTCAATATAAGGCAACATTATTTTTATATTTGGCGGCCATCTATGATTTCTGCTATTGGTAGTTATCTAATTGTATTAATAAGTTAGTAAAAACGTTCATAGTAAACATAACTTCAATACTTTTATTCCAATTTACTACGATATGACATTGATGTGCAATTATATACTTAATTATTATTCTCTGTGATGATCGTCATGGGATAATTTCTGTATATATGGCGGCCATCTTGGACTTTCGCTCTTCACAAATGTGTCTAGTTACTATCAAATTTACTGTAAGCGTTTATCATGTCAATATATCCAAGATTAGTATACATGTTGTTTTCATATGGAGTGTACGTGGGAGCAGTCATATGCAAAATATCATGTTACGTTTGGCAGCCATGTTGGATTTTTACCATTTAACAGTGAATTGAAATTTAATGTTGATCACTTATCTCGATAAGTCAAGTAAATCCACTTTATGCTGTTAATGTATGCTAATACCTCATGTGGAAATAACTATATATGACACACTATAACTGTTTGGCAGCCATTTTGGATTTATGCATATTTCTCAAAATGATCAAAGATGATATAGTGTCATCAGTCAGATTCTTAATGTTGATGATCTGGGCAATCAAATTCGTCAATAAAAAAAACAATTTTATTCAAAATAAAGTTAAGCTCCTGCATGGAACGTGCCATACACATACAAGCCAGACTATCTGACATCTGAGCGGGAAACCCCCACATACGTCAATCGATTTAATTGGTCGGTTACTTTGCAGATATCCGATATTGTACCTCGGAAAAAAAATGGCGACGGTAATAAACTGAACGTGTTATGCACGCTGTTTTTCAAAGAAATGTTGAGAAATAACTAGTAAGGAAAGTAGTTGCATACAAATTATGAATGAAATTTGGTGTATTAATATGATTTAAACGTATTGTCAGATGATTTCGGTATTGTACAGTTCACGAAGTGTCAACATTATGCGCGTATTCGTATCGAGTATTCAAGTTTAGATTTCGCTATGTGACCCAATGGGATGGAAGCCAGTCTCTATAGCAAAGAAAATAATAAATGAAAAAAGTCAGATAATGAAAAATAGAAGTTAAACATGATATAGAGACATGGCATGTTAGTCTAGGTTGTACCCTATGTAACCCACTGTTTACAATACCATTTGGTATAAATTGTTCATGTAACCTATTGTAGACTAAACTGAATGGGTGTAGACTAGGCTACAAACACGACCATTAGGAAATCTGCCATGATTTCTTGACATATCTAACATGACAGTTGGTCAAAATTGCCAAATGATATGACTTCCGGTTCCGGTTAATGAAAGCAGGAAAAATGTGTGGAGTTAAAAAATAAAATGAATCTATAAATATCTTTCGTAAATAATACCATCTAGGTTAAATAATAGGTGTACAGGTTTGATAAACATTCTGTAATATTATTCACAACATCTCAAGATTTAAGATGGCCAGTAAAGCATCCAAATCAGATCACAAAAATGCCCCTCGCCCGACCGACCTCCACGAGGTCCAACCAAAAGCAGTGTGGACAGTGTGAACAGTTATTTAAAAAGAATCAGCGGTCCATGAATTGCAATGTGTGCGCATATTGGTTTTTGCTTAGACTGTAGTCATTGTTTCTTGGGAAATTGTACGATGTGCTAAGAAGTGAAACTTCTCCAAATCTTCCCTTCAACTGTGATGGGTGTTTGCGTCTTTTGCCCAAACTGAATGCAATTGGTTTAAAACTTGAATCTCATTCGAAACAATTGCAGGAATTAAGATAAAAAAATTCAAAGCCCTTGAAAACAGTATTGATGACAAGGTACAAAAACGTGTTGAAAATGCAATTGAAGAATTCCGCGAGCACGAGGAACGCAAATATAACGTGATACTTCATAACATCCTGAACCAACACTGATGACAAGAAAAGAGAGGACCTTGAAAAATTGCAGAATATTTTTTCTACAATTGAATGTGATGACGTGGTGCCCAAGGCATTTGTGAGGTTAGGTAGGCCAGGCTCTAGCAAACCAAGATTGCTGAAAGTTATGCTTGAGTCAGTTTCCAGCAAACACAGACTTCTCGGGGGAACAAAATTTCTTAGACGGAGAAATGAAGATGGTGCAGTGGCTCATGGGTGGAGCAATATTTATATTACACCAGACTTAACTAAGCAAGAAAGAGATCAGAACAGAGAAATGAGAGTTGACTTGGAGCAGAGGAAGAAAAATGAAAACAATCAAAATTTGGTGATCTACAGAGGCAAGATAGTAGATAGGAAAGATATACCTGCACAGTCGAAAGGTATCAGTAATGGAGGGGGGACCCAGCGGTTTACCGGCCAGACGAGGTAGTGTTGCAACCTCTGACTTTGTAAATAGTGTTGATGACGTTACAGTTAGCGTTAATGTTAATTTAAATAGTTTTTCTATTGATCTCGGTGTTTCTAGTCGGTATCCAACAACCACCAACATAATATAAAAATGTTTTGCATGTTCATACAAATACATTTACTCATTCAAATGAAGAAATACATGTACATGTGCCAATAGTTTCTAGTCAAGACAGTTATATTTCGTCTGTTGAAAGTGATTCTAGTGAACTAGATAACAGTGATAATGATATACATGCAGTCATGAACTATTATAACCTGAGTCAAGAAATAGTGATACAAATATTACAGATGTCATTATTAACAAAGTTAGTGTTTATATACTAATGCTGATCAGTTGCGAAATAAGATTGATGAACTGAAAATACAAATATCATTGGAAAATCCAGATCTTATTTTCATCACTGAAGTCTTACCTAAGGTATTATGCGATGTGTCGTGCTCATCAGTATTGTATCAGCTGGATGGTTATTGTGCATTTCCAAGTAAAGATAGTGGAAGAGGTGTTATATATGCAAAGTCGGATATGAATATATCGCCCAATGTTCACCTTAATTCTATCTATGACGATGCTTCCTGGTGTAACTGGATTGTTGACAATCAGACTATAATACTCGGTGCGATTTACAGAAGCCCATCATCACACGATGAAGCAACTAACAGTGGTAATAGAGTACTTATTGCTGGCGACTTCAATATGAAGGACATTGATTGGACACAATATACAACTTGTCATAGTGAAACTCACCATGAACATAAATTTATTGAGTGCATTCAGGACAATTTTCTATTTCAACATATTTCTGAGGTTACACGTGTTCGAGAAAACCAATCTTCTCATATTCTTGATCTTGTACTAACAAATGATGAAAATGACATTGAAGAAATAAATATTTTGCCTTCCTTGGGTGTGAGCGATCATGTTACTATATTATTTAGTTATTTGTGCTCTTTTAAGGAATATCACACAGGTGTTTCGAAATGGTAGGTGTGACTATAAAAGTTTTTCTGACGAATGGAATAACATAGATTGGAATGAAGAATTTGGTGACTGCGACATAAATGGTATGTGGGATGTTTTTGCTAGCCGATATGAAGACTCTGTAACTAAACATGTACCAAAAGTAATACCTAGGAAGGGCTGTAAACCAAAACCACTCTGGATAACTAGTGACTCGTTGAAATGTATTAACGACAAGAAACCCGCGTGATCCCGTTACCAAGCCACAAGATGTCCTGCAGATTTTGCAAGTTATAGTAGAATACGAAATGCCACAACTGAAAGTATTCGGAAAGCAAAATGAAGCTACGAAAAGAGGAGTGCAGCAAAGGCGAAGACGGAAAGTAAACATTTCTGGAAATATGTGAAAAGTAAGATAAAAACTGTATCTAATGTGACAAATCTTATCAAAGATGATGGGTCAATAACAAAGACTGAGCTGGAGAAAGCAGAAGTGTTGAATAGTTTCTTTGCCAGTGTTTTTACGCGAGAAAATAGTACAAATGTTCCTGACGATACCCGATCGTACCTTTAATGTTCCCCTTGAAAATATACAACTTGATGTAGATTGTGTTGTGAAAATCCTACTTGGACTAGATGGTGGTAAATCGATGGGTCCTGATGAGTTGAATCCATTATTATTAAAGGACAATGGCTCAAGTATTTGCAACCCCGCTATTATTAATATTTCAAAAATCTATTGATTGTGGCAAGATACCGAAAGTATGGAAAGATGCTCGTGTCACTCCATTATTCAAGAAAGGAACCAAATCATCGCCTGGTAATTACCGGCCTGTAAGCCTCACGTCTATAGTTTTGCAAATGCCTGGAGAAATTAATACGTGCTGCTGTTATTGAACACCTGAATAGGAATAATCTCATATCTAGTGCACAGTTCGGATTTCACTCGGGTCGTTCCTGTGTTCTTCAACTACTTGATGTAATGGAAGACTGGTCTATTTTTATTGAGAACAACAACTCTTGGGATACAGTGTACTTAGATTTCGCAAAAGCGTTTGACAGTGTACCTCATCAACGTTTACTAATCAAACTTTCATCATACGGCATTAAAGGCAATATATTATCATGGATCTCAGACTTTCTATTGGAACGTAGACAATATGTAGCTGTTAAGGGATATTGTTCGTCATGGCAGGATGTTATAAGTGGTGTACCACAGGGCAGCGTACTAGGACCTATACTGTTTATTATTTACATAAATGACCTACCTGAAGTGGTTGATTGCACAGTTAAGATATTTGCTGATGATACTAAACTATATTCACAGGATAGTGATTATAACAAAATTCAAACAGGACCTGGACTCCCTATGTAGTTGGGCAGATCTATGGCAACTAAGGTTTAATGTCAACAAATGCAAAGCCATTCATTATGGTACTCATAATCAAGAACATCTGTACTCAATGAACTCTGTTAATCTGGAAACTGTGTCTGAAGAGAAGGATCTAGGTATAATTCCAACAAAATCTGAAATTCAGCAGTCACATTGCCTCAAAAGTTAACAAAGCCAATAGCATGCTCTCATTAATTGTGCGTTCTTTCGATTACATTGAAAAGGACTCATTCCTCATGCTCTATAAAGCTATGGTAAGACCACATATTGAATATGGAAATATTATTTGGTACCCATTCTTGAGGAAGGACATAATTAGTGTGGAAAAAGTTCAGAAACGAGCAACCAAGATTGTACCTCAGCTGAAGGACCTTGAATATATAGACAGACTGAAAGAACTTAAACTACCAACATTAGCACATAGGAGAAGAAGAGGGGATATGATCCAGACTTTTAAGATTATTCGCGGTATAGAAGACATTCCATCAGACAGATTCTTTACAATATGCCAGTCGAGGACTCGTGGACATGATTAATAAACTGGCCAAACCACGTTGTATAACATCATTTCGCCTACAACAGTTTTCACAGAGGATAATAAACGATTGGAACTCACTACCCAAAGTATGTTGTGAACTCAAATGACATGAATGATTTCAAATCGAAACTCGACCAGTACCTGGAACCACGATACATATACCAATTTTAACCACGTTATATATGTTAATATACATACATATATACTACCAAATGTGACATTAAATACTACAAACCTGTACCCTAAATATTCAAATCAAACCATGCAAGAATACAAGATACATAGTATCCGAAGAATGACTGAAGAAAATGGGCTAAAAAAGGAGATTTCTCCTTACTTCAGAGCCCAGAAACCATCATAGAGGATCATCATAGAGGATACATGTTTAAATATTTCAGGAAAAAACATGACAATGAAGGTGATTTCAACATGAATTCGCCACAAATTGCAATAATGCGCAAGCATCGACACTGCACGTGCGTTGGTAATCCCACACTAAAGTGGAAAATGTGAAGCTACTGAAATGACAGTACAAAAAAAAAGACACCATCACCACGACTCCATCACCATGGATAATTACCACTAATACTGCACTAATAATTTCAGTCGCGAAAACTGATGACAAGCCGCATTAAAGTCCCTATGTAGGTAACGTACCCAAACAAAAATATCCATTTACTAGAGGACCTTCTACTTGTGCGATGCATATAGATAAGCCCGTTCTTTTCGACTTGTACTTCGTAACTGGCACGTTGCCATCGGCGGTGACACAGCAAACTCGCTCAAACAAGGGCGCATCCATTGTTGTTGTTGTTGTTGTTGTCCTATGTTGCAGCCGCTGACTTTTTGGCTCAATATCTACAGAGACACTCTGGGAGAGTAGTGTTTCAACACATTCCAATTCGCCTGTACCTGTAGCATATTTCACTAATATTGCAATGTATACTTACCTAGCAAAGTATACTTTGAGGGACTAATCATTTATTTTTCCGAAAAGCATTATTTCATATAGAACTAACGACTTCATATATTTGATGATTAAACGTATACATAATTATTATGCTGAATTTATTACATTATTACAGCCAAAATGGCTGTGATAATGTAATAAATTCAGTATAATACAAATTCATAAAATTATCCTTAAATTTAAATTTTCTCCCTCAAAGTGTACTTAGTAAGAAAAGTATACAGGCTTTGCAATTTTGGTAAAATAGGCTACTGGTCTGTAAACTGGGTGGGATTTACTATCTACTATGCACATGGGACTGCTGGAAGGCCTCTCTTTAATGTGGAGGAAAAACGTAAGTACCTGTGGAAAATATAACAAGCTCGGTCCTTAGCAATGGTCTGTCGATAATGTGGTGGTTAATTGGGCGTATGGGATTTGTGACTAGTAGCATAGCTTCTGATCAAATAGCACACTCCTGCATGTTGATTTCAATCTTGCTTGCACAGTCTGGTCTGGATCTACACTGGTCGCAACAATACATAAGCCCCATTGGGGCCACACAATTGAAATACAACAAAGGAGAAGTGAAGACCACCACATATCGGAAGACATTCTTATAGAAAGCAAACCAAACAAGTTACCTGAGCGGTGTCTTTTTTATGGCGATGGTGAATAACAAATTTGTCCATACGGGCACCTACATTAACCGACCCATCCATGGTAGCTGCTTTCAAGTTGAAACACATATTGGTGTCTTGTTAGCGCCGCTCTTGTGTGTGGGGTTTCCGTTGTATCGTGTACACTATAGGAATGAATGGCATTTTTGTGGAATTTATCGGGGTAAAATCTTTTTTTTTTTCTTTTTTTTTTTCGAAAATTGTAATTTGTTATCGCTTTGTCCAGTATTCCCGCGAATTTTCCAAGTTTATATCCCCGATAAATTCCACAAAAAGTCCATTCATTCCTTATAATTCCAGCATGTGTTTATTTTCCGTTTTCTTAAGAATTATTTTAACTGCGCCTCACGGTTATGGAAAGTAGTTCGGCATGGGAGTTTACTGGGATATACATTTTGGACAGAGACTTGCTACGGGCCAATCAAATGTTAGGGAATTGTGTAAATATTTTTGTGCTGGAATTATATATTTATATTTATGGGCCGCGCTCTGTGAAAACCAGCCTTAATGACAACGTCATGAAAGCCTGAAAATGAATTCGCAAAGTTAAGCTTAAATTTACCAACGTCACGTCGGATTTTGAAACTTGAAATAGTTGCGTCATCGCAATAACTTGACGTTATCCTATTTATAACCGTACGCTGTACTATTTGTGGCTCACAAACATTTTAATGCTGGATACGCGTAGCAGACGTTTACAGTTGTTTCCATAGTGGTTCAGACAGTTGTCTGTTTTTTTCGGTTTCCTTCAAGGAAACACGTAATGATTTTGTCGATTATTTTTTATAATATATGGACGACTTGTGCCCTGACATTTGAAACAAAATAACCATACCACCAGGGTAATGTTTAGATAACACCATCACAGAAGAAGTATTATGTAACAAATAGAACTGGGCACAGGACTTAATTCGTTTAATTTAATGTTTCGCCTGTCGAATGTTTCAAAAATCAACATAAAATACGATTTGGAAATTTTCAGGAAAATAAGCGTATCACAGATGTATAATTATGGTAGTGCCAAAATATACGCCGCTCCTGGCATATCGCGTCATGGTGACATTGTGCCAAACATGTTTTAGTATTTAGTGTGTTGTTATTGTGTCACATGCATATTTAAGGCGACACAATAATCATGATAATTGTAATACATAAGTGTAGCCACCAAGGACGTAGCCTACTGATTTCTATCTGTATCTGCTACCACTTACGTGTACGGTGTCACGTAATATTTAGCGACTTTCAAAAATATCACATTGAATAAGCCGTACGATTGCAGTTTGATAACAATGTAAATATTTTTTAAAATTACCACTTGTAAATATGGTTATATGAATGTATAATAATTTTACTAGTATATTTGCAATCATTGCAGACACTGATCAGACTGTACAGATCTCCAACATTTACACATTTAAGAAGTCCGACTTTGCCAGATTGTTGATAATTGTCTTACATTGTACTACATTGTACTAAATAATGCACGTCTGCGTGCTTTGTTTGTTATCAAAGGGCCGTTCTAGTCGGAGGCGTGTAAGTAATATAAAGCAAACGCACATGCACACATTGCGTCTAAATTTACATGAGCCGCTTCGAACAATAGTCGCAGGGTGTGGAGCGTCATTTCAACAAAATCAATGTTGTGATCGGGACAAATTTAGTGTGTAAATCATTGACTGTGTTATAGTGTGCAGTTATGCAAAATATATGTAAGTACGCCACGGTGCTTTTCAAGGGCGGATCCAGGATTTCAGATTAGGGTGGGGGCGACTTCTTAATTGAAATAGTTTACTATACTTTCGAACTAGCACTGTTTGACATCTTTGATATTTATACCCCATTTTTATTTTAGAGCAAAAATATATTTACTCGCCAAATTTTAGGGGTGGGAGGGGGGGGGGGGGCGCCGGGTTTCCCCTACTTGAGTCCGCCCTTATTTTTAGCATGGCTGTTTCTTTGTTTACAAAGGCGCTGAATATACTTGTTCTGAAACACAACAAAACTAAATTGTACATTTCATTTTCAAATTAATTATTCCCGACGAGAGAATATACTGCCGGTATTTTTATCGGGACATTTTCACGGCAGTGGCGGTGGTGGTCAGCCGAGGGAGTGGGGGTTAGCGCAGTATTTTCCCATATACCTGCTACCTGCTAGTACGGGGTACATGTACATTAGCCCGTCCGCCAGTCATATTGGCTACACAGGAAAATTTTCTTCCCGCTTTCTGAGATGTAAATTTAATTCCGAGAGTCGGGGAATGGACAGTCGATTTTTATTTTGTTTAAAAATGTCCGGGGGTGTCCGACTACCATCTAGCCCCAATCGGGCGATGAAGTCATTGATATGTGCAACCATAGGCCTATCCAAATTCTGGTCATTCATTTCTACAGAAATAAAATGCATTTGTTTCAATCACCGATACGATGTGCATACAATTTACAATTTCCAACAACAGGAATGCCGTTTAGTTTTTTTGTCTTTGGTGACGTATTGTCTAAATCAATAAATGACGTCACAATTAACTGTAGATGACGTCAATTCTGAAATAATTACAATGTACATGTATCTTTCTGACGACACACGTATATGAATCTATTATGGCGATGGTGGCAATTTTCGAAGCCACAGGTCGGCTAATTATAGATTTAAAATCGATAGTTGTGCATTTGTTTTGTTCACTACATGTACATATCATAGTTTTAATCTGATGAATGTTTGATAGTATACATACTATAACACTCGTAGATACATGATTTAGTGTAACTTATGAGCAAATACAGTTTACAGCAAGCACAGTCAATGAGTCTATGAACACTCATTTCTACTGTAGGCTGTTGAGTTGCATTGTACAAACGTCGCCGTTTCAATAACGTCATTTTCTCGATGACGTTACGTTTTTTTTCGTGCGTGATTCACATGATGCTTCAAAAAGTGAGATAAAACAAAAACTATTAAACTTAATTGCATTTTCTTTTCAGAATATTGTTTTTGAAAGGTGTCCGCATCAGAAAGTGTAAAAAAATGCAAATCGAAAATTTTGTCATTAAGGCCGGTTTTCACAGAGCTCGGCCCATATATATAGAAAGTAGCTTGCATCGGATATAATTTAAAACAATTTACTAATATTATAGGAATGAATGGCCTTTTTGTGGAATTTATCGGGGTATAAACTTGGAAAAGTCGCGGGAATACTGGACGAAGGCCGGAAGGCCTCGTCCAGTATTCCCGCGACTTCCTTATAATTCCAGCATTTGAAATAAATTCATCAAGAAAATGTGTTTATTTTGCGTTTTCTTAAGAATTATTTTAACTGCGCCTCACGGTTACGGAAAGTAGTTCGGCATGGGAGTTTACTGGGATATAAATTTTGGACAGAGACTTGCTACGGACCAATCAAATGTTAGGGAATTGTGTAAATATTATTGTGCTGGAATTATCAGGCTATGCAAGGTAGGAGGTAGATGCAACACCGTAGGTCAGTTACTCGCCTGTGTCTTTGTATTCATGCATGATATGGTGGCATCATATATTCACCATTTCACAAGACTCAATGTATTGTCACATTGTAAGTTATATTACAGACAGATACACACCGGAGCAAACTAGTAAACGTATTTGTTTCCCACATGCACCAAACATTGCTTTTTTTTTAATCAGCTCTTACTGTATTTCCATTGCCTCGCAATTGTTTTTTTCCTATAATTCCTAATAACAGACATAGGAGCACATCTGCTCGCAGTTACACTGACGGGCGGACGGATGGAGGGACGAACAGACGGACGGACGGACGGACGGACGGCCGGCCGGACATATTCTGGGTTTACACTGGTCACAAACTCCGGAGTATCGCTAATAAGCTCGTTATTGGGCAAACATCGCGGTTACCACACTTCGGTAGGTGTTACTTACCCGCAGCGAAATACATTCATACAACAGAATACTTTCACTTCAAGTAATCCACGATTACTGATCGAACAATAAATCCGCCATGTATCTGTCGGACTGTGTGATAAACCGACCACATGTATTTTAAGATCATCGATAACCCTTAAAAAGGCGGAAACCGAAAGTATTGTCTGCTGTCGTGTATTATCTTGTCATCTTTTTTTCTCAATAAAAACATTGATTGACTGTATTTTAGAATCATTTCCATTCTAAAGTGCTGCCAAACCATGTTTTTTTATGAGAAAAAAATGAAATAAAAATAAACAACAGACGACAGAACTTAATTCATCATGGTAAAGGTTAATAACATTGATTTCTAGTATTGGACAACAGAAAATACACTTTGTAATGTAAACATTATGTTGCTGTGTGTAATTTATATCATAGAGGTTCAAACAGTGGTGATGGTTTAATTATTATAGGAATGAATGGCCTTTTTGTTGAATTTATCGGGGTATAAACTTGGAAAAGTCGCGGGAATACTGGACGAAGCGATAAAAATTTACAATTTTCGAAAAAAATAAAAAAAAATAAAAAAAAAAATGTTTTTTTTTTTTTTTCGAAAATTGTAATTTTTTAAGGCCTCGTCCAGTATTCCCGCGAATTTTCCAAGTTTATATCCCCGATAAATTCAACAAAAAGGCCATTCATTCCAGCATTTGAAATAAATTCATCAAGAAAATGTGTTTATTTTCCGTTTTCTTAAGAATTATTTTAACTGCGCCTCACGGTTGCGGAAAGTAGTTCGGCGTGGGAGTTTACTGGGATATAAATTTTGGACAGAGACTTGCTACAGGCCAATCAAATGTTAGGGAATTGTGTAAATAGTTTTGTGCTGGAATTATTTATTCCATAAGTCAATGAGATTAATAAATATAGGTGCTTAAATGAGTGATGGTGTTATATCATATTCATTAGACGAGTCTTCTGGTTTCATAGGAAATGATGCTATATCTTATAAAAACACAACGAGTTTACTAAATAGGGGCTTAAACAGGAGTCGTGATATAAATCGATATTTATTAAACAAGCTTACTGATTTCATATGCCGAGTATTTTTATGAAATCTGTCAACAACTTTAAAAATGATCATACTAAATCAACACAATGTTAAATTATATATAATTTATTTATTGCCTAAACACAGTGACATACATTGAATATCTGCTTATCTACCGTTCTTCTGTAGCGACATCATACTATATTTATTATACTAATGTGTTATGATGTGCCGTGTTATTACACTGTCAAAACTCATCTTATGCAATAATAAATGGCCATACATGTTATATACTCTCGTATTCTTATAATTAACACGAATTATGGACGTTCATTTTGTTTTATTGTTTAGCATGAAAATCGCCTGTTCCATTTTCATAATGTATTTACAATCTAATAATTCCAGCACAAAAATATTTACACAATTCCCTAACATTTGATTGGCCCGTAGCAAGTCTCTGTCCAAAATGTATATCCCAGTAAACTCCCACGCCGAAATACTTTCCGTAACCGTGAGGCGCAGTTAAAATAATTCTTAAGAAAATGGAAAATAAACACATTTTCTTGATGAATTTATTTCAAATGCTGGAATTATAAGGAATGAATGGCATTTTTGTGGAATTTATCGGGGATATAAACTTGGAAAAGTCGTGGGAATACTGGACGAGGCCTTCCGGCCTTCGTCCAGTATTCCCGCGACTTTTCCAAGTTTATACCCCGATAAATTCCACTAAAAGGCCATTCATTCCTATAATAAACTATTAAAATTTCAACTCCGAGTCAAATTCACTACTGGTGTCGGTGTTGTTCGATTACCCGTTAACACCGTAGGTGGGTATACAGGGCGCAAGTTTAATCACTTTACGCACTGTTGTACATTTCCACGGCTGATCGCCCCTCCTTAATCGCATATTCATATAGGTGTGTCTCGGATAAAAGTGACTGTTGCATGGCAGAAAACGCGGGTAAGTTTGCAATTTATTTATAATATATATTGTTATATATATAAAAATTGGTGTTTACTGTGTTTTAATACAGTACATCTAAAGTTGTCTTTGTGAAAACAACTATTTTATATACCATGAATATGCTGCCGAGTCTGATTGTGTTTGGTTGAAGAAAAAATAATGTCCTATATACTGTGTCCGCTTGAGGTATTCAGTTGTAATTCTCTATTGTATATAGAACCGTAGTGATGCTTTTTATGCCGCCCCCGCACCCCCCCCCCCCCCCCCCCCCCCCACCAGTCTCGGTCTTAGGAAACGGGATGGGCGAGGCTCTGCCGAGCACATCCCGTTTCCGTGCCGCGCCAGATAGTTTTCACATTCACGGCACTAACCTACTATTCTATGTATCCCGTTAACAGCTACAAATGGCTTTAAAACGCCAAAAAAAACAAATAACCCCACCCACCGCACATATTCATACGCAGTGAGCAGGTCGTATTGACAGGATATCAAAAAGTTTCACGGCACCGTGTTTCACGGCACATTCGCACTATGTTGACGGGATCAATATATTCTCAGAGCATATATTCTTGGGCGGTGTGTGCGTCCCTGTGTGTGTCCGTCCCTGTGTGTGTCCGTCGATTCGGCTAAGACGTTTGTCGAGGTTTCTCCAATCTGCTACCGGTGTATGTATGTGCCGAAATGGCAACATTTTCTTATTTTTACTTTAATATTATACAATTAAATCCTGTTGGCAAACAGTTCATACTATAAGAATATATAATGGCACGTGCACTTTTCTAGTAGTACATGCATTAACCCGTTCAGACCATAAAACCAACATTTGCAAAGACTGTATATCCAGATGAGGCGGCTCGTAATCCAGATAAGCCGGCTCGGAACGATTTGTCCGTTATTTTTTAATAATGTTGACCAAACAAAAATAGCGTTATTTTAATACATCATTCCACGACACATTTATGGTTGAAAGAACAAAACGGGACAATCTTACCTAATCTATGTATACCATTGACCGCCCGCCGGGTTTTAACGCATAATGCACTCATTACGCATAATTGTGACATATTACATGAAAATATCAATGCTTGTAATACGGGGCGCCAAGTGGGACATGGCTCAATTTTGTCAACAAAATTCATTTTTGTGCCACAAAATTCAATTCTGTGTCACAAAATTCACTTTTGTGCCACAGAATTCAATTCTGTCCACAAAATTCAATTCTGTGTCACAAAATTCAATTCTGTGCCACAGAATTCAATTCTGTGTCACAAAATTCAATTCTGTCAATTCTGCACACGCATGTAAGAAGGACTACCATTGGTCAGAAACTGCACTGGAGAAATGGGTCACGGTCGCCGATCTGCACATTCAATGTCGATGATTTATTTCTCATTCTGCCGATGATTCATTTCTCATTCTGCCATTTTGCTTCAACTATCTCCAAACAGTCAAACGTTGACAAACCCATTCGTATTTAAACTCATTTGCGTTATAATTGTACACATAATTCATGTACATGTAGATCTCCCGCGAGTACTGACGTCATTTAGTGTGTATCGCAAGGTACATTTGCCCCAGTTAAATCAATAATACACGCGCTGTGGCTGTGTTCTGACTGCTGTCTGTGTTTATAAACAGAATGTGTGTATTGGGCCATTTGAGGAAACCATTTGTAGTATTTGTGTAGATACCATGGATACATGTACTAAGATGGTGTATACTGTAAATAATGCATGTAGACACATAGTTGCGAACACGTAACTTCGCAACTAGTAGACACAGATCCAATACCATTTGTTTCACAAGGTTATAATCTACTGTTAGAATACGACGTCATCTAATGTCATTTTCGAGCATAAAACGTTACCTGATAAATAGAATACCAGGCTAGTGTATTTTAATATCAAGTTTATCAGGCTCGGCTCGGAAACGGTAGGAATTCCTCGGCAAGCCTCGGAATTCCTACGCGTTTCCTAGCCTTGCCTGATAAACTTGATATCAAAATACACTAGCCTGGTATTCTCTATATATGGGCAATGCTCTCAGGTCTAGCTATATCCGGTACTTTATGTTTGACCCTGTTTACATAATTGAGGGAAAATTCGAATATTTTTCTTATTTCTCCTTCAAAGTATATATGCTTATATGGTGTGACCACTCATTTGTAATCATATATAACCAAAATAACTGTCCATAAAGAAGTATAATATTGATATATTGGGTTATATTTTCGCATTGAAATATTTAAACCTGCAAGTGTACTCCACCATCTAGTAAAATGGACTAAGACCGATCTCAACCAATCACGTAGAGATGACATACGCAACTAATTTTTGTGGACAAAAATGAATTCTGTCTTCACAAAATTGAATTTTGTGACACAGAATTGAATTTTGTGACACAGAATTGAATAGAATTGAATTTTGTGACACAGAATTGACAGAATTGAATTTTGTGACACAGAATTGAATTTTGTGACACAGAATTGAATTTTGTGATTTTTAGTGTTACAAAACTCAATTTTGTACACATAATTAACCTGTCCTGCATGGCGCCCCGTATGTAAAGCCATAGAACGCCAGGGGCCCGTTTCACTAAACAACGTATGACTAAAATGTCCGTAAGTGCAAAATTATGATAGTCTGTAAATTTCACATTAACAATGTTTTCTTGCAACTAATTATTGGATTTATATTTAGTGAGCATAGGCTGCAAATGCAGCCTATGCTCAATAAATGTAAATCCATCAATTGAGATTTCCAGACGATCCTAAATTTGCACTTACGAACATTTTAGTCCTACGAAGTTTAGTGAAACGGGCTCCTGATTCGTAAAGTGGCTATGCGCAGTCTATGGCATATTTTGTGTGTTTGTTTGTTGGGGGTTTACGACATATCAAAAGCTAAGGTCATTTAATGCCGGGTCAGTGGGTTTAGTACTAAATCCCATATATTACCTGTACAAGTACTTGTAACAAATATTAACCGTTTCCATATGTAATATACAATACAAGACTATGTAGTAGTAGTACACGCTTTATACAGCATTACAAGTATACTAGTAGTAGTACACGCTTTACACAGCATTACAAGTACTATACTAGTAGTAGTACACGCTTTATACAGCATTACAAGTACTATACTAGTAGTAGTACACGCTTTATACAGCATTACAAGTATACTAGTGGTCGACCAGTCGTGCATTTGACGACTCGTGTGAGAATATGCGTGGACACATCTGCACAAAGACTGCACGAGGAAAAGGAATTAGGAACCAGGTGCCCGTTTCACTAAACTTCGTCCGACTAAAATGCTCGTAAGTGCAAATTTACGATCGTCTGGAAATTTCAATTGATGGATTTACATTCATTGAGCATATGCAGCCTATGTTCAATAAATGTAAATCCAATCATTGTTTACAAGAAAACATTGTTATTGTGAAATTTACAGACTATCATAAGCAGGCCCGTACGCAGAGGGGGTGCGACGGGTGCGTACGCACCCACTTAACCCTTTCACTCTTAACCCGCAGGCATGTATAGTGGTATTGGCAAACAGTGTGGATTCAGATGAGCCGGCTCGTAACGAGCCGTCTCATCAGGATTTGCACTTTTTGCAATTAATTTTCATAATTTTGAAAACAAAAACACTCCATGTTCATAAATGGACTGGTCTGAAAATCATTTTGTGAAGATCGGTTGCAAAATTAACAAATTAAAATCCATTCCAGTTATTTAGGGGTGAAAGGGTTAATCTACCGAGGTCTGTCCGTGGATGTGCAAAAGCAATATTTAGCCTTCGTGCCGTCGATAACGCACCCCCCTAAAATAATTCGGCCTGATAAGTCTTCACTTACGAACATTTTAGTCCTACGAAGTTTAGTGAAATGGGCCCCAGGTACATTCGCTATTTAAACCAGCGTAAGAAGAGTGAAATTAATCATGGAATCTCTTGTTAATAGGCGTGGATTCGTATACTAGCCACGACCGTGCCCGATGAAATAGGGCTTTTGTGGATATTCAAACGTCTGATCTTCTAGCGCACTCCTAAAGCCTGATACGGATCAAAACTATACGTTAGACGAATTACGGGTCTTTCATTAATTGCATTGCGAACAGTGCAGGCCCTGATCATACTGCGCGGATGCGCAGTGTCATCTGGGGCGACATTGGTCGCATAACCAATGAGCCCAATTTCTCCAGTCACATCCACAATTATGATAAAAGGTACATTGAAAATGTATACGCGCAAAATAATATTATGAACGATCAAAGTGATTATATCACATTTCCTAAAGAGATTTATATGAAAAGTATGTGTACTATATATTATGACGATTTCCAGAGCGATGTATACTTAATAATGTATACGTATATGGCTGTGACTGGAGATATGGGGCCTAGCAACAAGTGTATACGCTATTATTAGACTGCGCGGTTCATCATTACGTCAGTGAAACGCTTTGGTGCTCCTAACAACAAACGATGTGTACTTCAAACACGAACGTGGCTGCGACCACACGTGCTTCTATCGTGTCTTGGATGGTCAATTATTGCTTGCATATACATGAAACACCTTCATAAACAATGCGCTTAACAACAGTCACACATTACTTGTAAAACAAAAACAAACAACATCATATATTATGCAACCAGTAACGATAAGGAGAGCCTTATTGAGCTCTAAATTAGCAAGGTATAACCTCTATAAACCGTACACCGAGCCATTCTCAGTATGTTTACTTTTTATGCATTTCTTTTTTATTTATCTCCGATGGCAATGTATGTTCGTGATTGCAAAGCACACATTTCTTGGAACGGTCATATGCTATGTCTGGTACGTTCGTGATTGCAAAGTACACATACACATTTCTTGGAACGGTCATATGCTATGTCTGGTTTACAGAATACCTCTAAACAGAGCACATCTCAGGGTGTCCATTTTAGATAAGTTCCGCAGTATTTCTGTTAATCGTCTTCACGTTATAGGTGCACAGGCTAGTCCTATATCTACATTGGGTATGATTACAATTGAGAAATCCGCTGGTTGGTTTAGGCCAGGTACATGGGGACCGTTTCACTAAACTTCGTAAGACTAAAATGTTCGTAAGTGCAAATTTAGGATCGTCTGGAAATGTCAATTGATGGGTTTACATTTATTGAGCATAGGCTGCATATGCAGCCTATGCTCAATAAATGTAAATCCAATAATTGTTTACCAGAAAACATTGTTAATGTGAAATTTACAGACTATCATAATTTTGCACTTACGGACATTTTAGTCGTACGAAGTTTAGTGAAACGGGCCCCTGTTCCCGTGTTTCCATGACTTGTCGTCCCGGGACTGTTCGTCCATAAGGCTCGGTTTCATAGTGCTTCACAATCGTGTTACAGATAAAGATCGGAAACTCATATATTATTAATAAAAATATATTTGATGTTTTACCAAGTATCAGATTTTTAGTTATTTTATATTTTAATATGAAACTGATTTTATATAATTGTTTCGGAAATAATATCAGCGAAATACGAAGACGTAATAAGCAGCAATTGCATATGCTTGTCCTGTTTAATGTAATATATCAATAATACATACATATACGCACATTTATCTATTTATATACTTAACAGTATGTCACAGATAAGCATGTATAAACATTTTGATATGTATCTAGTATGCTGTTTGAAAGTATGATACGTCTGTTTTCAACATGAGACGGTACACACTGAAAGTAATCAAGTTCAATAAAGAATTCATTCATCAACAATTCAATCATTTTTATGAAATATAGATTGCAGTAATAATGACATACTTCATTCATAATGTCCCGCAGTCAAGCTTGCACTAATTGTGTATGGTGTAATGTTAGTGTTCAGTTTAATCAGCTGGAAACATACGATACAATCTCATATAAATCACCTTCCAGCTACAGGAAATACAACGGACGTCATCCATAGCCTATTTCACCAATATTGCAAAGTATACTTATCTACCAAAGTATACTTTGAGGGAGAAATTTTCAATTTAAGGATACATTTATTTATTTTTATTATACTGAATTTATTACATTATCACAGCCATTTTGGCTGTGATAATGTAATACATTCAGTATAATAATTATGCATACTTTTAATCATCAAATATATGCATTCGTTAGTTCTATATGAAATAATGCATTTATGGAAAAATAAATGATTTCTCCCTCAGAGTATACTTTGCTAGATAAGTATACTTTGCAATTGTCATGAAATCTGCTACTGAAATCCTTTTACTATTTGTATTGCATAAACTAAGCCTTCGGTGTCATAACAGTGTATTGAATTTCATAATACACCAGTGAAATAACTGTTAATGAGATCGCTACAGAAAACACGCTGTATAATACTACTGAAAACTACGCCTATTAAATAGGTATACAAGTACGCAATGATCTAATGCAGAATAAATATACATAATTCAGGCCCGTACGCAGAGGGGGTGCGGTGCGACGGGTGCGTACGCACTCCCCATTAACCCGTTCAACACCACAGGCCTGTATAGTGGTATTGGCAAAAAGTATAGATCCAGATGAGCCGGCTCGTCACGAGCCGTCTCATCAGGATCTGCACTTTTTGCAAGTAATTTCATAATTTTGTTCATAAATTTGTTCATAAATGTACTGGTCTGAAAATCATTTTGTGATGATTTGAATGGGTTGCAAAATTAACATATCAAAATCCATTCCAGTTATTAAGGGGTGAAATGCCGAGGTCTGTCCGTGAATGTGCAAAAAAACAATGTTTAGCCCTTTGCGCCGTCTATAACGCACCCCCTAAATTAATTCCTGCGTGCGGGCCTGTAATTAGTAGTCCACTTATCTGATTGCCTATAACTCGACTTAGGGGTCGGGGATCATGAATGGTTGGGGTGGGCGAGGGGTATCAACAAATGTTGAAAATGCCACCTAGGCCTCCCCCGCCCTGCCACCCCTAATATTCCCCAACGCTACCATATTTCGGGAACTTATCACTTGCCACAAACAATTCGTGGCCACATTAGTCTACCAGGTACTTGATCGTGCGACAAACACAGTTTCTCTATGTTTGCCGTGTGCATCATGGCTAGTGGATAATACCAGAACGCACGCCAGTCAAGCTTGTAGGTCCGTTTTTTCGATTCGTGAAACACTGCCTCTCTATGTTTGTAGATATTGCAGTCAGCCTACGTCACCAGTACGGGATACACACATAATATGCACATGAGTCCCACACGTTGTGGGGACAGTAGTCTTGATAGTACGACGTTTGGTTCGAAAAACACAGTTTCTCTATGTTTGGATGTTTTGCAGCCAGTACACGCCGTCAGTAGGATATTATGTACAGATATGCACATGAGATAAACGTGGTGACCACATAAGTGTAAATGGTACGCTCAACCGTGAAACACTGCTCTATGTTTTCAGGTTTTGCAGTCAGTGTACGTCATCAGTAGGGGATGGTGTAGGAAGGATAGCTACTGGAGACATTTACACCAGTTGTGGACGTCTAGTCATACAATTATAACTCATCATGGCGGGTAAGTTACTTTCTACACACCCTTTCATTAGAATGAGGACGTCTAGGCATACCATTATAACTCATCATGGCGGGTAAGTTACTTTCTGCATACCCTTTCATTAGAATGAGGACGTCTAGTCATACCATTATAACTCATCATGACGGGTAAGTTACTTTCTACACACCCCTTCATTAGATTGAGGACGTCTAGTCATACCATTATAACTCATCATGGCGGGTAAGTTACTTTCTACACACCCCTTCATTAGATTGAGGACGTCTAGTCATACCATTATAACTCATCATGACGGGTAAGTTACTTTCTACACACCCCTTCATTAGATTGAGGACGTCTAGGCATACCATTATAACTCATCATGACGGGTAAGTTACTTTCTACACACCCCTTCATTAGAATGAGGACGTCTAGTCATACCATTATAACTGATCATGACGGGTAAGTTACTTTATACACACCCCTTTATTAGATTGAGGACGTCTAGGCATACCATTATAACTTATCATGGCGGGTATGTTACTTTCTATACACCCCTTCATTAGAATGACGACGTCTAGTCATACCATTATAATTCATCATGACGGGAAAGTTACTTTCTAGTTTCTACACACCCCTTCATTAGAATGAGGACGTCTAGTGATACCATTATAACTCATCATGACGGGTAAGTTACTTTCTACACACCCCTTCATTAGATTGAGGACGTCTAGTCATACCATTATAACTCATCATGACGGGTAAGTTACTTTGAGGACGTCTAGTCATACCATTATAACTCATCATGACGGGTAAGTTACTTTCTACACACCCCTTCATTAGATTGAGGACGTCTAGGCATACCATTATAACTCATCATGACGGGTAAGTTACTTTCTACACACCCCTTCATTAGATTGAGGACGTCTAGGCCTACCATTATAACTCATCATGACGGGTAAGTTACTTTCTACACACCCCTTCATTACATTGAGGACGTCTAGGCATACCATTATAACTCATCATGGCGGGTAAGTTACTTTCTATACACCTCTTCATTACAGTAAGGACCCAGAATGACATATGTTTAAGTAAACATTATCAGCCACATGTACATGTATGTATTCAGCGAGTCACATGCGGAGTACAGCACTTATTTAGTTTCGCTAAAGCGGGTTCTAGTAAGAGTTGTTTGTGTCATTGACTGTGAAAATATAATATTGGCACAGTCTGTGTTATAAATAGACAAACGAAACTACACACATGCACTGTACATTTTTTCTGGTAATCTTGCTGGGCGATTGTCATTGGATCTCTTGACTGTTTTTTAATTGCAAGCCGAACGCGATCAGCAACATTCTAATTGAAAACATGATTATACATTTTTAAGAAAATTATATATGTTATTATATACTATAATACTTATAAACTATTCAATTTGTATATAAGTGTATATATTTGGTACTATATTGTACCTATTATCACGTCTCCGTATATGTTGCAGAGTTGACGGACGAGCAGGAGATAGTTATTGGAGTGACCGTGTCGATAGCCGCCATTGTGTTTATTGCAGTCGTCGTCATAATCTGCTGCATCTTCTACAAGCGCGAAAAGAACAAGGGGTAACTAAATCAGTGGTCACGGATCTCATCGCTCTTACTTTGTTCACGCTTGGTCCTAAGAATTTATACCCAAGCTCAGGACACACCGGAATTGTATTTCGGATGTTTGTTACAACTAGTTGGTATTTGCCTTGTATAAACACAGTGTTTTAAAAATCATAATGCACTAGTGTAATAAATATGCAAATGGTCTCGCTATATACACGTATTTAGATGACAAGTACAGCTTCAATGCTTGTTATTATGCTTATGCAATACATATAAGTTAATACGTGTGATGATTTAATATGGTATTTATTAAACTCGTTAACTGATTTCATAAGAAACGAGGCATAGCCTCGTTTCTCATGAAAGTCAGTAAACTCGTTTAATACATATATTAAATTACCACTCATGTTAGATCCTCTATTTATTAGAAAGCAGCAGAGTATTGGAAGGCGTTTATGTGTCTTTCACAGATATTAGGACAGGGTGGGGGGGTGGGGGGGGGTGAGATAACAGCGCATTGAAGTTCTTGTCTAAAAGCATTTCTGAAAATAGAAGCGTGTTGAATATACTGTCACGTTATAAATGCGCTGTCTGCGTCAAGTGGAACAGTGAAAATCAGTAAAATTTGTCTCAGTATTTTTCAAACTGGAAAACAAATGTTATTGCATGCCCATACACATGCATTACAATTGGATATCTGAACACCAGACACACTTGCAACTTGGTGTAAAGAGGTTCCACTGTATACATGATCACTGTAGTCACAATCATGTTTTTCAGCAATAGGCGCCACGTGAAGGACAAGAGAATTATCAGGGATTTATACTACGAGCGACCACCAGCTCACCGCCCATACACGTAAGTTACGCCCACGATGACTGCAGAATTGGATATTGTGAGATTTTATTACTTTTAAGGCAAACTATTTCTTGCCTTCTATATGAAAGTGTCTTTTAAATTATCACATCACATAGTGTGCCTGCTCTTCCGTCTCTTTGGATATTTGGATATATGTATGTACAGTGCAACCTCGCTACAACAGCCACCCATGGGAAGACGTAAAACTGTCTGTTGTAGAGAGGTGGCTGTTGTAGGGAGGTTAATGCTGAATTAAATTTTATCGTCTGATGTTTATTTATTTTCTTCGATAATTCTGATCAAATACATGCTTTGACAGCATTTTAGAATCATTTCCAACGGTATAATAAAATTATTGTATCGTTTCAGGGTGGAAAACAATATTTACCCCAAAGGTCGCACGGTGTTTGCACCACCTCCGTACAGACCGGAGCCCCTCCCGCTGCCCAGGTTCCGTGAGCCCCCGGCCCACTCTACTCCAAGCCCCCGGGCCCACTCTACTCCAAGCCCCAGACGATTGAACCCTATGTGGTCAAGTCTGATCGCTGGGAAACCAGGAGTGAACCGCCCGTCGAGGCGGTAGAGAAGCACTATTACGGGTAATTGCACTACAAGTTAACGCGTAGTTTCAGCCAAGTGCACTCAATATGCATCGTGGTGCCTTAAACTACTGATTTACTGGTAAACCAGTCCGGAACGAGCCACCCGTGGAATGGTAGAGAAGTATTACTGTGGATATTAAGTGAACATGAATTTAGTTATTTCACCCATAAGTATGTAACATGACATGTTGCAAGTTATTTTGTTACTATTTCAGAATTCAAAAAGGGACCCGTTGTAAAATCTTAAAATGCACTGCATGCAGCTGCTGGCGAGATGGCTCGTTACGTTTACACATGTTGGTTTTATGGTCTGCATGGTTGAAAGTGTCCACGTGGCGTTGCATGTGCACGGTGGTTTAAACCTCAGTTCTAGAAACCGAATTTACTATCAAACGAGGGGAGAACCTTCCGTTGAAGTGGTAGAGGTGAATTATTACGTGTCCATGCATTACCAGTTAATGCGCAGTTAAAACGAAGTGCACTCAATGTGCACCATGGTGTCAACTTTAATTTTAAAGGTCTTTGGTCTCAGATATGCGTAGACAGGGATGAACCAGCATGCTAGGCATTGCTCGGGATCTACACTGGTAACAAAATGTTCCACAACGTGACGTCAAACTGTCCATCACCGCCAAGGCTAAAACCGATGATGTCTCAGAAGTTGTTCTAAAGGAAGTTATTCGCGATATTTCAAGTTCGGTAACAAATTGATCAAAATGTTCAATATAATAGGATTTATTTTACAACAGCTATAGATAGATGCGAACTGCTATATTGATATGAGTACTGCATCTGTCATAGAGAATAGTAGGTTAGTGCCGTGAATTGGGAAAATATCTGGCAAGGCTCAGGAAACGGGATGGGCGAAGCTCTGCCGAGCACATACCCGTTTCTGAGCCGCGCCAGATATTTTTCCCATTCGCGGCACTAACCTACTATTCTATTTATCCTGTCAACACCTACACATGGCTTTAAAATGCAAAATAATAACCCCAGTCACTGAACATATTCATACGCCGTGATTAGGTCGTATTGACAGGATACTAAAAATGTTTCACGGCGCATACGCACTGTGTTGACGGGATAAATCACTTATCATTGATCAATGGAACAGATGCATCTTATATACTTAGCAATCACCTTGCTGTCCATACGTGTACGTCACTCCATATGTGTGCATACCCGCTGTATGTTATCTCTTATGCCACCACGTTATGGCCAGAGATAAACTTAATAAAATAAAGGTATGTCCTGTTTTAATAAAACTGTAATCGTACTCATTCACAGAGACGTCCAACGAAGCGGGTATGATGACATCTACCACAACGAGCCCATCGTGATCCAGATGTCGCAGCCCGAGTACACGTACGCCCGCACCCCACGCCCGACCCAGCAGACCCACTACGTCCGCTACCAAGACGACCAGGCGTTGCTACGTCAGTCGCGGTCTGACAACGTCACCCACCCGCTCCGTCGCTCACACAGCGCGTACAGACAGTCGGAAGTCAGGAAGTCCCGGGACCAGCCGTGAGTAGCAGCCTGGTTCACCATATGCAAACATGATACTAGAAACACGAATATTCGTGTTTCTAGTATTATGTTACATATGATGTGGTAAAATATTATAGGAATTAATTGTCTTTTTGTGGAATTTATCGGGGTATAAACTTGGAAAAGTCGCGGGAATACTGGACGAAGGCCGGAAGCCCTCGTCCAGTATTCCCGCGACTATTCCAAGTTTATATCCCCGATACATTCCACAAAAAGGCAATTCATTCCTTATAATTCCAGCATTTGAAATAAATTCATCAAGAAAATGTGTTTATTTTCCGTTTTCTTAAGAATAATTTTAACTGCGCCTCACGGCTACGGAAAGTAGCTCGGTGTGGGAGTTTACTGGGATATAACATTTGGACAGAGACTTGCTACGGGCCAATCAAATGTTAGGGAAATGTGTAAATATTGTTGTGCTGGAATTATCAATCAATGTCAAAGGCCATACTGTGTACCCATATGCAAACCCGAAAGTACTGACACAAGATTTGTCCTGTTTACTGTATCGTTTACCCTGTGAAACTTGATATTAGAAACACGTATATGCGTTGCATAGGGTCTGATTACGGACTTCTTCATATCATACTATAAAATAATTCATGGCACAGATATACGATACACAGATAGTGGCCTGTTGTAGACGGTGCAAAACAGTATTACTGTCTGTTCCACGTTTTGCTGCCGACGAACGTTTGGCTATTAAACACATTAAATGTAAAAAATATTTAAAAGTAAGTACTTTTTCATCAATAGCAAAAAAGTCACCCTCCTCCAAAAAAGATTATTTGATGAAATTCCATGAAATAATTTGCGACCGTTCATCAACAATGATATACCTGTAATGTATGACCATCAGCCAACCAGATTGCGTGATATTTATAGAGTGCATTAGACATTGTAATTACATGTACACACAAACTACATCATTCAACGTATTGACCTTCATTTTTTACCCGGGAGCAAGCTCCCCGTACCAACACTGAATGAACGGTCACATGTATATATAATTTGAATGAATCCTGGATCCGCCCCTGATAAACCCGCATGTTGTGATAATGTAGGGAAATTACAGCGTAATGATACAAATATATCGGTAGGGATGCTGCGCCCAGAGACATAGGTGAACCCTATTGAATATTGTACACTAACCTATATACGCCCCTTTTTTTAAATCACGGTTACGGTTATCTGTCAATAATTCCAGCACAAAAGTATTTACACAATTCTCTAACATTTGATTGGCCCGTAGCAAGTCTCTGTCCAAGTTTATATCCAAGTTTATATCCAAGTTTATATCCCCGTAAACTCCCATGCCGAACTACTTTCCGTAACCGCCAGGCGCAGTTAAAATAATTCTTAAGAAAACGGAAACTAAACACATTTTCTTGATGAATTTATTTCAAATGCTGGAATTATAAGGAATGAATGGTCTTTTTGTTGAATTTAATGGGGATATTAACTTGGAAAAGTCGCGGGAATACTGGACGAAGGCCGGAAGGCCTCATCCAGTATTCCCGCGACTTTTCCAAGTTTATACCCCGATAAATTCCACAAAAAGGCCATTCATTCCTATATTATTGAAAACTGCTGCTTTATATTCACATCACATACTCGTATTACGTTATGTAAATCGGTCGCTGGTTGCTAAACTGATAGTCTGACGTCCGTGACCAAATGCCTGGTCAGGATATACACTGTTCGGCATTCAGCTCTTGGTATATATTTTACTTCACACGCAAACACAGTGAATAAAATGCATGCACATGGAATCAATGTTGGCGATTGTCTCAGATGGTTAGACCTACAAAAAAGCACATGCTTGTGTAATGACAATAATACAGTTGGTGTTATGCTGTTCGTCATTCAGTCACCGCATTGTCCTTATTGACTTTCACAAAAATATTCACTATGATTCAATCGAGCAAACACAGTGAATAGAATGCATGCACATGGTATCAAGGTTTGCGATTATCTCAGATGGTTACACGACCATCTGAAACAATCGCAAACCTTGCTACCGTGTGCATATCAGGTGCGGATCTAGGCGGGTGCGTGTCCATCGCACGCCCCCTCTTAAATTAGTTGAGTTTATATTTTATATTTTTAACCCATTTCTGATTATTTCCATTGTTTCTCACCGTAAGTGTATGTCACTCAACTAAGTGAATTTTCAACTATATGACAGTATTTTCACTACTCAATTTGAAAATCAATGCGTATTTGCACATTGCTGTGCGTATTGTGTACTCCCAGTTTTGATAATCAATGCGTATTCAGCTAAAATAATTGCGTAACGCACCTTATCTGGAGCGCTGAATTGAATACATTATGTTTACTAAACTCGTTTAATGATTTCATAAGAAGCGAGCATCTTATAAACTTATAAATAAAACTTGTTTAACCCTTAGACCGATTCACACAACAATTGCCGTCTGCTGTTGCTTTTATATGTTGCCTTATTTCTCAATAAAAACATTGTTTGACAGCAAAGCATGTTGTAAATTATTCAAAGTGCTTACTACGCTGAATTAAATGATGTCGTCTGCTAGAAATTTTTATTTTCAATATTTCTCGACAAAAACCTGGTTTTGACAGCACATGAGAATCGTCTCCAGTGGAGACGATTCTCATGTGCTGTCAAAACCAGTTTTTTGTTAAGAATTAAAGCAAAAACGAAAAAAAGCAGACGGCAATTTCCGTCAACAGCATAGGAAGGGTTAAATATCAAAATAAATCAACACTAATGTAAGATGGTATATTTTGCAGACGTGGTAAGGTTGTTTTTGTCAGTCGGTAGCCCGCGCAGTCTCTTTTATATCAGCCAGACGCCCCTATTCATGTTCGCGACACCACGTTGCATTGGCAATTTAAACCGGAAAAAATTTGAAAATTCCGGGCTTGTTGTCTTTGTGACAATTGTAGGCAAAAACGAGCACTCACTAACTGATCAGATCGTTGTTCGCAATTCTTCAACGAATATTCACAAGAGTGTAGTAAAACAATTGTATTACAACGCATACTACGCTGGTGTAATACATACATGCATGTGATACCGCTTCAACGTGCCCCCCCCCCCCCCCTAAAATTCGCCGAGTAAAGTTTTTTTACAAGTTACAAGGCACGTTTCATGCCAAGTGCCATGTATTCCATGCATTTTTCGGTCGTTGTCTTATTGTTTCAAAATGTAAACGTTCTCAATCAAAAAGTCTAAACATACTGTGACAGTGTCAATAGTTTTGCTCCAAAATGCGCCAGAACGCAGGAAATGCGATGTAGATTTCAAAAAATGTCCGGGTGGGAATGCCCCCGGATCCCCCTAGCGCTATCCCTATCCCGAGCTCTGCTCGGTCGACTATTTTGCAATACTTGACTATATTATCGAACGAGCATAGCTCGTTCGATAATATAGTCAAGTATTGCAAAATAGTTACGTCCCCCCCCCCAACCCGAAATCCTGGATCCGCGCCTGAGAACAGATTCACATTATGAGATAAATATCATCGAGCATGTGTGATGATTTAAAGGTACATGACCACTCAGTAGGCATAAAATGTTCTTTATATCAGAGACATCTGGCAAAATAAACATTCATTCACCATTACCCCGCGTACTCACCCCCTTAACCCGTTCAACACCACAGGCCTGTATAGTGGAATTGGCAAAAAGTGTAGATCCAGATGAGCCGGCTCATGACGAGCCGTCTCATCAGGATCTGCACTTTTTGAAAGTAATTGTCATAATTTTGAGAACAAAAACACCTCATGTTCATAAATGGACTGGTCTGAAAATCATTTTGTGATGGTTGGAATGGGTTGCAAAATTAACATATCAAAATCCATTCCAGTTATTTAGGGGTGAAATGGTTAATCTTGCCGAGGTCTGTTCGTGAATGTGCAAAAACACAATGTTTAGCCCTTCGCGCCGTCGATAACGTACACCCCCCCCCACCCCCCCCCCCCCCCCCCCCCCCCCCCCCCCCCCCCCCCCCCCCCCCCCCCCCCCCCCCCCCCCCCCCCCCCCCCCCCCCCCCCCCCCCCCCCCCCCCCCCCCCCCTAAATTAATTCCTGCGTACGGGCCTGCACTGAGTGGACGTGTAACCTTTTACATGATATTTACTACTAGTAAACTGGGTATAGCCTCATTGTTTTTGAAATCTGTAAATGAGTGAAATAAATATCATAGTAATCATCACTCATGTAAGATGCTCTATTTAATGTCCTTTTTATAATATGGATTACTGTTATATCATGTTGCATTCAGTGATCAGGATTTATGCTTGCCAGAAATACATTAAGACAGGTTTGGTCAAATCGAGGCGAAAATGTGGGCGAAACAGGTTGTATTGTAATTCTAAACGAATAAATAAAACACAAACATAAACAGACGGGTGTATTATTGCCGCAATCACGACGGCTGATCTGACACTTGTAGATAAAAGATATGTATCCCGTCAACACAGTGAGTATGTGCCGTGAAACACGGTGCCGTGAAACATTTTTGATATCCAGTCAATACATTTTTTGCATTTTAGAGCCATTTGTAGGTGTTGACAGGATAAATAGAATAGTAGGTTAGTGCCGTGAATGGAAAAAAATATCTGGCGCGGCACGGAAACGGGATGTGCTCGGCAGAGCCTCGCCCATCCCGTTTCCTGAGCCTTGCCAGATATTTTTTCCCATTCACGGCACTAACCTACTATTCTCTATCTATTTTCCTTATTTCTGAACCAAAGTATATGTTGTGACCGCTCATTTGAACCGTCTCGGCGAGACGGTTCAAATGAGTGATCACAACATATACTTCTGATGAGAAATAAAGAAATTCTTGAGCCTTGCCGGATATTTTTTCCCATTCACAGCACTAACCTACTATTCTCTATATATATGTTGCATACATATGGCTGTGACTGGAGAAATGCAGTTGTGGATATTCAAACGTCTCATTGTCTAGCGCACTCCTGTAGCCTATTTCACGAACATTGCAAAATATACTTATCTAGCAAAGTATACTTTGAGGGAGTAATCATTTATTTTCCCCAAAATGCATTATTTCATATAGAACTAACGACTGCATATATTTGATGATTAAAAGTATGCAGTATGTATAATACAAATTAATAAATGTATCCTTAAAATTGAAAATTTCTCGATCAAAGTATACTTTGATAGCTATATAAGTATACTTTGCAATGTTCGTGAAATAGGCTACTGAAGTCTGGTGCGCAGGCTGATCTGGGGCTGCACTGGTCGCATAACGCATAAGCCCCATTTCCCCAGTCACGATATGCAATTATTCCTGACTCGTCCAATCAAATTGCTTGATTAATAGACATAGCACTGTAGCGCAATAAAAGAAAAGGAAAAGTATTTAAATGTAAGTACTCTTTTATCAATAACAAAAAAGTCACCCTCTCCAAAAACATGAAATTTCATGAAATTACGTAAAATATTGATTTTATTGCGAAAAAACTATTTTCCTATGGGAATTTAACATGGGGGCTAAAAATGGGATTTTTTTAAATATATTTTTTATTTGTGAACCGATTTTCAAAATCTAACGTTTGTTGTCTTCGTTACGTCATTTCCAAGCTATCTAGACAGGTTTCGGAGTCAATTTGTTTATTCTTTCACCACCTCTGCCGCCTCTTTTTCCCCCATGTTAAATTCCCATAGGAATATGTTTTTTTCGCTATTAAATCAATATTTGATGGAATTTCATGAAACAAAAAATTTGGGGAGGGTGACTTTTTTGTTATTGATGAGAAAGTACTTACAATTAAATTGTGTTTAATAGCCAAAAGTCTGTCGGCAGGAAAATGTGGAACAAACAGTAGTGTTTTATTTAAATGTTAGGGATCGATTGATTCAAATGCTTTTTATCTCCGCTTAGGTTGATGGAATTTCATCAAACAATTTTTTTTGGGGAGGGTGACTTTTTTGTTATTGATGAAAAAGTACTTACATTAAAATAGTTTTTATATTTAATATGTTTAATAGCCAAAAGTTCGTCGGCAGAAAAACGTGGAACAGACAGTATTCTACTTGATTAAGAGTTCCGAATTCAGGTTCAAGTTCATGTTCACACAGCTTTACATTACCTCAAGGCTGAATGTTGCATGAACCCGGATGCTCTATAAAGTTGCATAATAATGATATTTCCCATGTATGTAAAGAATATCGGGTGGTTTCTATCATATGAATAGAGCAAACATTGGCTATAGGTACTTTGTGATTCGACTGCTTATCGCTGTAGGAAAAGAAAAACAAATAGTTCATGCAATCACAGGATGGTATATTCAGCACACGCGGGCGCATTTGAATTGTTTTGTACATTGTTTAGAACGGTGTTTCATGTATACACAACTTGTGACGAGCAATACTTGACCACCCAAGACACGCTAGAAGCACATGTTCATGTACGAAGGCAGCTGGTTGTGTTTCGATTTCTGCAAGCAAATGGAGATAAATATGGCCAAGGGAGATAACTAAATACGAATGTGGTTCAAAACGGTCCTGTTCCAAAACGGACCCAGTCCAAACTGTACTGTTTCCCCCTTTGATTAGCATGACGCCCACGTTGTTCAAATGACTACAGTGTATCCATTTACTTCCTCAAAACACGAACATTACCCACAAGAAATAGTTAAGTACGGTGTAACCTCAATAAACCGAACACCTTTGCAACATCGATGCGTTAACGGTTAAGTTATGACCGATTTCACTGTCAAATATCGCTGATGTTTATCAGTGTTCGTGATTGCAATTCACACAGGCATGAGTTTCAGTGATCTTACATCTGAATTACAGTGAAACCTCTCGAAACCGGATGCCCTGGGGACCTCCACTGTCCACGGTTCCCTTGTAAATATGACAGTTGTTTAATTTATGGTATTACTATTATATAAAAAATATACGCGTAGTGTTTAGAAAATATATAATTTATCCTACTGCTGTGTGCACGTATTTCCCCCGAAAACTCGACAGGAAACAATATACACAGGTGCGGATTCAGGTGGGAGCGTGTCTCCCTTCTAAAATACATCGAGTTTAGATTTTAACCCATTTTTTACGAGGAAAGATCTGATTATTTTCTTATTTCTCACCCAAAGTGTATGTTGTTACCGCTCAGTTGAACCGTCTCGTCGAGACGGTTCAACTGAGTGGTAACAACATATACGTTTGATGAGAAATAAGAAAAATGCAGAAAGTTGACGATCTTATGTGTCTCATTTGAAATCCACACCCCCTCTAGAGATAAATCCTGGATCCGCCCTGGATACACACGAGTGGGATACATTTTATTTGTTTCTAAACATTATAACTATATTGCATAACTAATTAATTTGTTTTGTATATTTTGCAGGTATGTTGGTGAATGGGAAGTCAAACCTGATGGCCTCAATACCTTCAATCAGTAAGTTTCAAAAGTGAGCGATTGTTGCTAGCAAATATTTTGATCGTGAAGTATAAATGTTTTCTTAAAATATACATGCGGGGGTTGGGTGGGTGGGGGGATCAATAACATAAACCGACGAAATCAGTTTTGGCTTTAAGGACATGTTATGAAAAAAACATCGAATGTTATTCGACGTAAATATGAGTTCGGACTTTCAGAGAATGTCAATGTAAAATTCAGACTTACTGGAGAAAATGGGCTTATGGGTTTTGCGACCAGTGTATATTCAGACCAGCCTGTACGTGCACCCGAACAGTGTGATCAGGATACGCACTATTCGCCATGCCAGCAATGAAACTCTCATCGTGTTTTTAACATAGCACATTGTCAGGTTACAGGAGTGTGTTATTTTATCAGGAACTACACCGGTTGCAAATCCCATAAACCCCATTTCTCCAGTCACAGGCACATATGAGACACGCCATGCGATTTTGTACCTTCTGACATCTGTGTAATTTCATTAAATACGTTTACAAAATGTTAAATATTTTTTCATAAACAAAGTCAAAAGTTGACAAAATCTTCAGAGTACATGCGGAATTATATTCCGCATGTACTCTGAAAATTTTGTCAATTTTTAACGCCATTTAAAAAAAAAAATTGTAAATTTTGTAAGCTTATTTCATGAAATTACGCAGATGTCCGAAGGTAAAAAATCGCATGACGTGTCTCAATATTATGTTTGTTGTAGGCAAGCGCTGGATCAGGGACGCGACCCATTCCTCTGGAAACGTTGAGGACCCCCTATATATATATATACAGGTACGTGTTGGGTATTGGATGCAACACGAGTTACATGAGTAACACGAGCCCAATATAACACTTCGGGCACGGAATTGCGACCAGCATAGACCATGATCAGACTGCGCGGATGATGGCAGTCTGATCATGGTCTATGCTGGTCGCACATGTCGCAATGCCCTTTTTGCCTGTCTACATATTGGATTCGTAGATATAAGGTGAAACTATTAGCTCATAAGGATTCACAATTTCTTTTTGGCCCAAGTGTTTTCTTATGCTTTCTCAGACAGCGTCCATCAAGTTAATGCGACCGTTAAACGCAGCCATTAATCAATCAATCAATCGAAGTGAAACGATTAGCTCAAAAGGATGCCCGTATTATATATAATTACTTATTTATTTGTGGATGTGATGCTGATCTGGGGCTATGCTGGTCGCACATGTCGCAATGCCCTTGTCAGTTGACCGTCTACATATTGGATTCGTAGATATAAGGTGAAACGATTAGCTCATAAGGATGTTCGTATTATATATAATTACTTATTTGTTTGTGGATGTAATTGGAGAAATGGGGCGCATTTTGGATTTGTGATCAGTGTTAGCTCCTGATCTGCGCTAATCTTGCCAATTTTGTCAATTTCTTTATTTCAAAATAATTGAATATTGTGCTTGAAATCAATCAGCTTGATTTACTGAGCCGCACAGTTATATCACGGTTCGTCCGCATGTACGAGGAGATAATCCGCGAGCTTAGCGAGTGGATTATCGATCGTACATGCGGACGAACGTGATCTAACTGTGTTATCACATCCTCGTGTCCATACATTGCCCATGTGCCGTGTAAATGCAGAGACAATGTATCAAACATGCGATAACTTTTGATTAAACGACTTTGTGTTATATTTTCAGATTAGAAAGAAATGGCGGCGCACCCACGAACATACTGGCCAGCACTTGAGACTTTCCATTCGATTTCATCTCTGTATTTCGCCGATATAATGTTTTAAAAAAAATCTAAAGTTGACAGAAAATACATGTTTACCCTCGCGACATTAAATTCCGCGTCTGCCCCAATTGTTTTGTCAATATTGAACGTCGTCAACATATTATGTTATAGCCAAGTTTCGATATTGATTTCGTAAAGTTATAATATATGGCCGTGATTGGAGTAATGGGACTTATAGGGCCAGTCGATCAGCTGTTGTGCCAGCGCACTCCGAAAGTAAAACACTGACTGGTGGTGTTTGCTAGATGAATGAAGGCTGTATCGTTGATTCAATGGCGAACAGTACAGGATCTGTAATTCAGCCTGAACTCGTCCACACTGACTGAAAATTCCATAAGCCCCATTTCTCACAATTATATTTGCGTATTAAGGCAAAACAGTAAACGTATTCATTATATAATTTGTAACACACCATCGAACACATGGAACAGTTTGACGTAAATACTAGTATGTCGAACAATTTGAACAATTATTGTTTAATTAATTTCAACAGGTTTACTTACCGGAATACCTGTGCTATTTTTATCTCCGCCACTGAAGAGCTTCACGTTCCACAATACAGTACCGCCTGCACTAATCTTGCGAATATTTACACATTTCTTGTACATTTTACACATAGCCTGAACTGTGCTACAGCTCAGGCTATGTCAATCAAAATGCTTGGATGCGAGTTGAAATTACCAATATATGTTCAGAAACGGTGATACTATGGGCAAGATTAACGCAGGCGGTGGTGTACATGTATGGGATAAAATCACTTGATGAAATGATATTGTCTGAGGACCAAGCAATTTAATGGAAAAATAGACGGATCGTTCTACACGACTCCAAATATTACGGAGCCCCGCATATTTTTTTTTATTAATTCGCTCCCACGAAATAACAGTTCGTTCCCACGATATAACAATTCGTTCCCTCGAATTAACAATTCGTTCCCATGAATTGTTTTGGCGCCCAGCTGCGCTCGCAACACCTTTGTGCGCGCGCAGCTGGGCGCCAAAACAATTTGCGGGAACATTCGTGGGAACGAATTGTTAATTCGAGAAAACGAATTGTTATATCGTGGGAACGAATTGTTAAATTGAGGGAACGAATTGTTATTTCGTGGGAACGAATTAATAAAAAAAAGTCTACGTCCCCTGTACGATGGTCTACTGATATAGCAGGGCTTGAGAAATGGTTCCTTCAACAAGGTCCGCACTGTTCGCCATTTAGTCAGTAAAACACAGACATACTTCTAATAAACAGACTGGGCATAAAGTTTGGTGTCTTCAGATCTCTTAATATCAATATAGTACAATATAATAATATACAGATGTAATGTGCATGCATGTACGATGTATGTAAATATTCATGTATGTACATTATCGCTTGTGTACTAATACATATTTTCTAAAGGAAGATGCGTCTGTTTCTAATGTAAACCCCACCTCCAAAGTCAAGGTGTATGATTACGTGGTACTAACAACAACAACAAGTACTAAAATTTCCAGAATCCATCTGATTCAAAGTACGTATTATTTTATGGTGTTCTTATTACCCAACGGAGTTTGATGAAATATGGCGCATCAAACTCGTCTTATTAAGCTGCATTTGGTGGTCTCTGTATTTTCGCCCAAACTTCTGTCGTTTTTGCGAAGAATCGATTTCCGTGTCTCCGACACGGACATCGATTCTTCGCAAAAACGACAGAAGTCTGTGCCAAACTCCCTGGACCACCAAATGCAGCTCATGAAGACGCGTTTGCTGCGCCATATTTGCAATTGGAGTGGGCGACGTTGTTGTTGTTGTGACCACGTGATCATGCACCTTGATAGCAGAACAATCAAGTGCAACGTCAACCGTTACCTACCTTATAGCTTCATCAAAGCCTATTGTAGGCTAACACTGCCAATTGTAACACAAAATTGTTGTTTTCTTAAACCCTAGTTTAGGCTCACCAAATCCATATTTCGGCTAAACTGCCAATTGTAACCCTAAGTGGTAGTTTTCTTATTTTACTTTGCCGAAAAATGGCGACTCTAAAGAATCAATGGGCGAAAAAAGGTATCCATATATTACAACCTGGGATGCGGGAATGCAGGTATAACCCTTTCACCCCTAAGTAACTGGAATGGTACGTTAATTTTGCAACCAATCCAACGTACCGTCACAAAATGGTTTTCAAACTGGTCCATTTATGAAAATGGGGTGTTTTTGTTCTCAAAAATATGAAAATTAATTTAAAAAAGTGCAGATCCTGATGAGACGGCTCGTTACGAGCGTGATAATAAAGTGCGATAATTGCACATCCAAAAATAAATACAGTCAATAAATAGTAATTTATCCCGTCAACACAGTGCGTATGTGCCGTGAAACACGGTGCCGTGAAACATTGTTGATATCCTGTCAATACGACCTAATCACTGCGTATGAATATGTGCGGTGGCTGGGATTTTTTGCATTTCAAAGCCATTAGTAGGTTTTGACGGGATAAATAGATTAGTAGGTTAGTGCCGTGAATGGGAAAAATATCTGGCGCGGCTCGGAAGCTGGATGTGCTTGGCAGAGGCTCGCCCATCCCGTTTCCTAAGCCTTGCCAGATATGTTTTCCCATTCACGGCACTAACCTACTATTCTCTATGTATGCAGTTAAATCAGTTAACATTTTAAGGAAACGCGGTTATCGCCCCTGATATCAGTGTGGAAATTTTAGTCTGATATAAAATGAATAATATGCAAATCAATACCTGGGGTAATGGTGAATGAATGTTTAGTTTGCCAAAAACTGTCATATCTACAGAATATACAAAAAACTATATTATAACGTGGCAGTTGTGCCTACTGAGTGGACATGTACCTTTAATAAGGCTGGCTTTTTTGTTGTTTGTTTTTAGCTTATATTTAACGGCGGCACTGGCTCTAGGACCTTGCATGCCGTCTCCCAAGAATGGGAGAAAGAACAGAGGTAGAGATTGTTTAAGCTGGTCTATAGGGCGACACATATACAGTGTTAACTGGGTGTGGTGGGTATAGGTGTGAGTAGATACACCTTTGTATGATGTGTCAAATTATTCATATCCGTCACGCCTGACATGTTTCAAAATCATCCACGCATCAGTTGCGCCAGTTTATCAATTTGACTTGCACGGAGCCTCGCAGGGGACGTAGACAAAAACACATGTCACTGTGAGGCTCCGTAGACTTGGGACGCTGTATAGACGCATGTTAAAGTTCCTTCCTTCATTTCGGCGGCGCGTAAACATTAATAATTAGTTTCGTTTAAACAATAGTTATTTCAAATAGTATACACGAGAAACAAATAGTAGTGTTACAGGTACATGCCCACCCAGTAGATACACAATGTTCTTTATATCAGTGACATCATCCGATACATTTTCTGGCAAAATAAACATGCATTCACCATTACCCCGCGTATTGATTGGCATTATTATACATTTTATATCAGACGCACTTTTCCACACTGATATCAGTTTGTACCTAGTGAGTGGGTATGTACATTTAAGAACATCAATTAACGTTAGTTTCTAACTTCTAGAGGAAAATTAGGAGCATTAAATTTAGTTACCTAGATTGTGGTCATATATATAAGGAACAATATTAACCCTTTGAACCCGAAAGCCCGCTATAGCGGGGTTTAGCAAACCCCGCTATAGCGGGCTTTCGGGTTCAAAGTGTTAATATTGTTCCTTATATATATGCCCACTATCTAGATAACAGTGTAGATCCAGATCAGCCTGTGTATCCGCACAGTATTATCAGGATCTGCACCGCTTGCCATTCTACTAATGAAACGTCCGCCGTGATTCTAACAGGCAATATAGATGCTCTCAGCGTACATGGGTGTTATATTTGATAACGAGCTACACTGGTCACAAATCACCATACGTCCCATTTCTCCAGTCACACCCACATCTGTCTATTGTAGATGTAATAGTGTATGTTTTCTCATAGCATGGAATGTAGAAAGAAAAATAAGCCGTAAAACAAACAATAGCATAGTTTCACTAACCGGTTAACTGGACTGCAAAATAATCACTCCGTAGGCACAAAGTATTCTTTATATGAATTAAATAAGTGTATAATTGTGTCACTATTCCACCAGTTCTAAAAGTCACGAGTGCTCGCTATACAGATATAATCATTATATATAATAGTATTTATTTTACTGATAGTGACTCGCGGTGGTATCAGGCTATTTTCATATGCAAATGAGGCATGGTAGTTTTTAATTATTTATACTAATTAAATGCGTCATCTGAAAAAAAAATATTTTCGATAGATTATGTATGATCATTGCACATCAAAAAATAAATGCAGAGAATAAATAGTAATGTCCGTTAACATTTTAAGGAAACACGGTTATCGCCCCTGATATCAGTTTGGAAATCAAATCGGATATAAAAGGTTTAATAATTCCAATATATATCTGTATAGCGGGCAATGGTAATTTTTAAAACTGGTGGAATAGTGACACAATTATACACTTATTTAATTCCTATAAAGAGCATTTTGTGCCTACCGAGTGGGCATGTACCTTTAACCTGCTTCATGATAAACACACCTATACGGATATGAACAAATTTAAATAATATATTTTCTCTATTTTTTTTACTTCTTACTTCTGTTCAATATTATATGTTATCACCACTCATTGGAACCGTCTCGACGAGACGGTTCCAATGAGTGGTAACAACATATATTTGTGTACATAATTTAGAGAATTTATTTTTCATGCGAAAAACTGTGTAAACTCAGTATTGAACAGGTTCACTGGGCTGGAAAATAGCTTAATACAATTTCTCAACTTTGTTTTCTTTGCTTAACATACATCAGGGGCGGATCCAGGATTTCAGGTTGGGGGGGGGGCTTCATAATTTAAATAGTTTACTATATTTTCGAACTAGCACCGTTTGTTCGTCGAGAGACTGCTAGGTGGGTCCGGCGGTATGCCATCCGCAATATGTTTGGTATCTACACCCCATTTTGCTGCGTTCTAGCACATTTTAGAGCAAAAATATATTTACTCGCCGAATTTTAGGTGGGGGGGGGGCGCCAGGTTTTCCCCTACGTGAATCCGCCCTTGTACAGACATTTGAGTGCAACATAATTGCTTCTGTGTGGCTATACAATGTATATAAATAAAGCATTAATGTATTTGTTACACCAGTAGCCTATTTCATCAACATTGCAAAGTATACTTTAGTAGCAAAGTATACTTTGAGGGAGAAATTTTCAATTTTTTTTTAAATTTATTAATTTTTATTATACTGAATTTATTACATTATCACAGCCATTTTATGGCTGTGATAATGTAATAAATTCAGTATAATAATTCTGCATACTTTTAATCATGAAATATATGCATTTGTTAGTTCTATATGAAATAATGCATTTCAGGAAAAATAAATGATTACTCCCTCAAAGTATACTTTGCTAGTTCCCAACCTTAAATATAAGAACGAAAGCCGAACTTCGTATGATTTAAGAAGTTCTAAGCAGACTTAAACTCAGTGGTACAATTTGCATTAGCAGCCGATTTTGTGAAAGAGTTTGTGGATTTGTGCGAATTTAATGACCCCTACATGTAGGTGGAAAAATGTGACATTAGTGCAACGCATTAATGCGGTAAATACAACTATATTCGTACGAACATTATTATCGTACGATGTTTAGTGAAACAGCCCCCTTGTCTTTTGTGGGTAGGTACATCATCCCCAACAAACCAGGGGGCTGTTTCACTGAACTTCGTACGACTAAAATATTCGTAAGTGAAAAATTATGATAGTCTGTAAATTTCACATTAGCAGTGTTTTCTTGGATTTAAATTTATTGAGCACAGGCTGCATATGCAGCCTATGCTCAATAAATGTGAATCCAATAGTTGCAATATCCAGACGATCCTAAATTCGCATTTACGAACATCTTAGTCGTACGAAGTTTAGTGAAACGGGCCCCAGTACTGCCATACCATCATGCATTGCGCTGATACCATGTAACACAGACAATCCAGATATAAAACTATGCTACACTTGCTTATGTTGAAGCGAAGACGTTACCTGATAAATAGGACACAGTTCTAGTGTATTTTGGTATCAACTTTATAATGCTCGGCTCGAAAACGGTTGTAATTCCTCCGCGTTTCATAGCCTTGCTTGATAAGCTTGATATCAATATATACTAGGCTAAGTTTACTATGCTCGGCACAGAAACGGTGGGAATTCCTACACGTTTCCTAGCCTTGCATGATAAACTTGATATCACCATACACTCGCCTGGTCTTCTCAACACAAGACATATCAAATTCACCAGGCTCGGTTCGGAAACGGTAGGAATTCCTCGGCGAGTCACGGAATTCCTACGCGTTTCCTAGCCTTGCCTGGTATGATAAGCTTGATAACGAAGCTAGCGTATTTTATATCAGGTTCGGCTCGGAAACGGTAGGAATTCCTCGGCCAGCCTCGGAATTCCTACGCGTTTCCCAGCCGTGTCTGGTATGATAAACTTGATATCGAAGCTAGCGTATATCAGGTTCAGCTCGGAAACGGTAGGAATTCCTCGGCGAGATTCGGAATTCCTACGCCCTAGCCTTGTCTGATAAACTTGAGATCAAAATCATTAGCGTGGTATTCTCAATTATATTCCACAGCCTTCAATAAACGAGCAAGATTACCCATCCAAGCGAAATTTATGAATTTCTCAAGCAGCCAGCCATATCGGGTGGGACAGTTCTGCATTAGAAACTATCTGCATGTATACATCTATGGTCAGTCATGCGTGACAATAAAATCGTGAGTTAGTTTGGTATTTCACGTGACAGCTTCAGTAGATTAAGCCGACTACCGGGTGTGGAGGAGTTCTATTAAGGTTAGTTTTCTGTTTATATATCATTAATATTATTACTACATGCATGCATAGTATTATTATACAGTGCAACCTCTCTTCAACAGCCACCCATGGGAAGACGCAAAACTGGCTGTTGTAGGGAGGTGGCTATTGTAGGGAGGTTAATGCTGAATTCAATTTTGGCGTCCGCTGTTAATTTTTTTTCTCGACAATTCTCATCAAAAACATGCTTTGGCAACATTTTAGAAATGATTCGAAAATGCTGTCAAAACATGTTTTTATTGAGAAAGAAGGCAAAAGCAACAGTAGACGACAATTTTCGTTCTCAGCAGTCTTAGGGTTAGATACAGAGGAATATCCATTTGAGATAATTATACAATAGCGGCTGTTATAGAGAGGGTGTTGTTGTAGAGAGGTGGTCGTTCGGGGAGGTTCGACTGTAATTAAATTAAATGTATGGTTTCATTAGTAGTTGAGTGATATAAGCATGTCCGCGACACACACATGTATACATGTTTATCCCGTCAACACAGTGCGTGTGTGCCGTGAAACACAGTGCGTGTGTGCCGTGAAACACGGTGCCGTGAAACATTTTTGATATCCTGTCAATACGACCTAATTACTGCGTATGAATATGTGCGGTGGCTGGGGTTATTTTTTTGCATTTTAAAGCCATTAATAGGTGTTGACGGGGTAAATAGAATAGTAGGTTCACGGCACTAACCTACTATTCTCTGTATATGTATTATTTATATGATACGGCACCAATGTATATTCAACGTATCCGCATGTATTAGGTTTGTGTATTTGTACTTTCTTAAGTGCTAACGTATAAATGTATAGTGATCCGCCTCGCAGCTGGTAGGTCGAGTAGGTTCGAGCCTCCGCTCGAACTGATGTGGCCGGTTGGTGATCTGCCAGCTAGTGAAATGTAACGGTATGCCTACCAAATGCACTTACTGACGTGTGCATGGCATAAAGGATAGGAATTCGGGAGTACTGATGTTCAGATATTAGAGTATCTGATAAGTGCAATATGACTGGCCCTTTCAATAGGGGTGACACTATAATAAACAAATTTTACTTGTATACTTTACTATTTGGTATGTATCAGGTAACTTGTTCAGGGGCGTCGGAACAGGTCCGGCAGGTCCGGCCACTGCCGGATCAATAATGTTAACTTATTTGTAATTCATGTATACAACAAACGGAATGTAAATATTTTTCTGCAATTTTCTCATTTCTTATTAAAAGTGTATGTTGTTACCACTCAGTTGAACCGTCTCGGCGAGACGGTTCAAGTGAGTCGTAACAGCATACACTTTGGGTGGGTCGCGGGGGAACCCACGAGATTCGCTGGACCAATCTTATGATGCTTCCTGCGCCCCCGATTTATCAGGTAACTTGTTCCGTATTGACATATACACGCTGGCTGATAACAGAATCGTGTATCAGTCATTGTAAATCCAAATTTGAAAATTAGTTCCGGAGACGTCTTATTGGTGGATTGGTCCCAAATGTCGCTCTGTGTGTGTATGCGACAGGGGCGGAACTATAGGGGGGGGGGGGGTCCGGGGTTGCAAACGTCCCCCCTCCCTGTTCAGCCACGGAGTTTACATAGATCACAGTTTACCACCAGTTGGAGTCTTAATTTAAATGCCGTAAAACACAGGAAAGTGCATTTCTGGACATCTAGATTTCAAAATTTGTCCTGGGGGCATGCCCTCGGACCCCCTAGCAGATACATATGCTAGGTGGGTCCGGGACATGCCCACAGGACAAATTTATATCCGTGGAATTCGAAAATAGGACAAGCACCCTCCCCCCCCCCCCACCCATATGCAGCCTATGCTCAATAAATGTAAATCCATCAATTGAAATTTCCAGACGATCCTAAGTTTGCACTTACGAACATTTTAGTCGTACGAAGTTTAGTGAAACGGCCCTCTGATGGCCCAAATGCGTCGTTCAATGTGTATGTTTGTGCTGTAAATGTTTTATTTGGAAGATATCGGTTCTTGGATTCATAGTATAAAGCAAAATTAGCACTAAACCAAGAATAATCACGCTCGGTGTAGTCGAAATTAGTCAAATCAGATGTTTTCAGGAGATAGTCAGGTGAAATTGTTTCAAGTCCAGTCGCTGACTTTTGGAGCCACGAACTGAATTTGTCTTCTAATTAGTGTATATCCTGAGCAAGATGATGGCAAAATATGTTCCACAGCATGAATACGAAAAAAGGAAGCAAGAGAAAAACCCAAATGTGTAGTAAATGGCTTTATCCCGTCAACACAGTGCGTATGTGCCGTGAAACACGGTGCCGTGAAACATTTTTGATATCCAGTCAATACAATTTTTGCATTTTACAGCCATTTGTAGGTGTTGACGGGATAAATAGAATAGTAGGTTAGTGCCGTGAATGGGAAAAATATCTGGCAAGGCTCGGAAACGGGATGTGCTCGGCAGAGCCTCGCCCATCCCGTTTCCTGAGCCTTGCCAGATATTTTTTTCCCATTCACGGCACTAACCTACTATTCTCTATCTATTTTCCTTATTTCTGAACCAAAGTATATGTTGTGACCACTCATTTGAACCGTCTCGGCGAGATGGTTCAAATGAGTGGTCACAACATATACTTCTGATGAGAAATAAAGAAATTCCTGAGCCTTGCCGGATATTTTTTCACATTCACGGCACTAACCTACTATTCTCTATTAGTTGGTGGCTCACATAGAACATATTTGGTTTGCTGTGTAACATCTTCAAAACTCACACCTGGATATTCCACCTGACATAGCTCTCAAATGTGTGTTCTTTTTATTTGCATACCGAGTATATCTCGTTTCTCCAGGTATATAGTTGTTTATGGTCAGTTATATGTACATGTAAATTAATTAAGTCTGACCAACTGAGATAGAATCTCACCTTCCGGCGTAGTGTCCATTATATGGCCTCAAATAGCTCTCCGTTGTTGCCATTAGCGACCATATACCTTCACTTCATTGTCGTGTGTTCCTAAAAATGCATTTGTGTGATATTCTATGAGCTTAAATGAAGAATTGTCAAAGTCAATGTTACTCAAGACATATTTTTCTATGAAACTGTCCCAATAGTTACGGCATTAATATACTAGCATATATACAGAAATCCACAGCCAGCCGTTCGTTATTGATGGTAGCCATTTTGAAATTCAAGAAGAAAATGTAATAACTGTGTCAATTGATCAATGGGTATTTTAATGGATACATATGTCATGTCTGTTATATTCTAATACGATATCAAAATGAGCATATATGTGTTTCAAAACCTCTCTATGCTTAACCGCAGATATCAGCAACCGTTTTAAATTCAAGATGGCCGCCTTTACAGACGCTACCATTATTATTTCAATACGTTTGTTGACCTAATGATTTTCTTTGGCGGACATATTAACAATGGCAACCACCAGACAAAATGGGTTATGGATACTAGTTATATGGGTATTAAATATATATTGTACATCAGCATTAATGTAAATCAGTGAATGTGTCCCATAGTGCCCCTGAAAAGTATATCGATGATACGTTAGCATATCTAAAACGTTTATTGTCCAATACAATTGTTAACAAATATATCCAACCTTACGCATGTATGTGTATGTTGATGATGATTTAACGCAAACAGAATATCCGAAAGTAAAGTCTAGCATCGATTACAATTGTATTTGACCATAATGCATGTACATACACATGCATTTATGTTCTACACGGTGTTTACATGTGTAAAACTATCATATATATGCTCCCTATTGTTCATGATGACATAGAGGGACTTTAATTTACATACATGTCTTCAAGTATTTGATTGACAAAATATTAATTAAAAAATATGCCCCCTATAATGAAGTTTCGCTTATAGTCACGCTTATTTCACGTAATACAATGTAGTTGCTAAATTTTAGATTAAAGATATTCCTTTTAGACCTGATACAGGGGCGCCGTAAGCATCATAATATTGGTCCGGAGAATCTACTGGGAGCCCTCGGTACCAACCCAAAGTGTATGTTGTTACCACTCAGTTGAACCGTCTCGCCGAGACGGTTTAACTGAGTGGTAACAACATACACTTTTGATAAGAAATGAGAAAATTGCAGAAAAATATTTACATTCCGGTTTTGTTTATACATGAATTACAAATGTGTTAAAAGTATTGATCCGGCAGTGGGCGGACCTGCCGGACCTATTCCGACGCCCCTGTGAAATGCATATTAAGACATTGTATTTTCGTCCGATATTTTGTATAAATGATTATATAAACTCTTTATAAATATATCGTCTACAATGGGTCGAAAATTCACGACATCAAATTACAGTGTGCCTTCAGAATTTCGCTGAATTCAAAGTCAGTGTCGACATTGTGAATGTTATTAAGTATTTCACCGCGAGAGTTGGCTAAATTGTTTACATCACAAAAAAATCAACGGAATACATTATTAAATGTGGTATATTGATAACACATAAACATACACAACACCCAACATTATTAAAATCTAACTGACTGGAACGTTTAATTAAACCAGTGCAAAGTTACAAATTATTAAATATCAGTGAGACGAGATCCCATTAAATCATTGATAGGCATCTGGCAATGTTAAAGGGACTATATTCCATAATTTTCAAATTAATACATGTACTGTACATGTATATATGTTTACCTTTTCTTTTTTTTTTAATTCTAGTCAATACAATATTCATTAGTCTATAGCATGGTGGTACTTCATGCTTAATTATGATATTTCCCCAAGCATGTGTGAATACATACCAATTCAACTGTTGCCACAATAGTAAGCAACACATTCATACCAAAAAATAAACTATTAAAACAATATGTAATATACAATATAACCCGATTTTTTAAATAATACATACAGTGTGACCTCTCTAAACCGGACACCCTGGGGTCCTCCCATGGTGTCCGATTTAGAGAGGTCCCATTGTATATCAGGCATATGACAATCGATCCGTGTATGCTTTGCGATCATGAACTTACATTGTCTCCGGATATAAAATAGATATAATCACACCCATCATAAATAAGAAAACATACGGTACGGCGGGGAAATACATACTACTTAACATGGGTATAAAATGCAGCTTTACTTGTCGCTCAATATATGGACGTTCAGAAAAACATATCTAGATTACAAAAAAACAACACATAAAGATACATTCTAACAATGTCACACGTTTTCACATCTTGCACCTTAATAATACGCGCCATAGATGCAATTACTTGGCGAGACACAAACTACATGTCGTTAAATGCTGACAAAGAGAATACTGTATATTGTTCAACTTTCACCAAACCTTTCTGCACGTAAGCAGTGTATATCTTCCATGAATTTCTACTTATAATTACATAAAAATAAACATCAAAGAACAGGTAAATGTGCTTTTCAGGCGCGGATCCAGGATTTCGGGTTAGGGGTGCTTTTCAGGCGCGGATCCAGGATTTCGGGTTAGGGGGGCAACCCCTGAATCCGCCCATGCTAATGTATGTGCATTATTTAGAAAAATATGAATATAGGTCCCACATGAAACTATTTCGCATGTAAGCTGGAGCAAACGTATTAAGGTATCAGTACAGCTTGAATGTATGGTACTGTACAGTACTTATGCAATACACATAATCTAACATGATGTAATATGATATTGTGTTACATGACTGCCGTTGTTCGACACCGCTCACAGCCGTGTTCAAACATACATCGCGTGCTGTTTGACCATGGCTATAGACAATGCTAATTCCGGGGCCAAGCCAAAACCTACGTAATGCATGTATCTCATGACGTTACTACACTGCGCCATTACGTCACCGGTTCACAACGGTCGCACTGAAATTTTGAAATTGATGCTGCTGCATCACGCGACGTGAACTGTGGCCCGGAATATGTATGTGTACATCAGCTGTTTGACTGGATCGGGTTATCAACGTACCAAAGTATTGCATATATGTTCAAATTGCATGGTATTTCCGACGGAAATATAACAATAACGATAGAAAATGTCCAGCCGTGGGTAAACTTTCGCTGGTGGTGTCGTTTGCACATTTATTACACTGGTTTAAGCTAGTGCATTTCTAGTTTTAATACACTGTGTTATTACTCTGAGAATCCCAATTGTATGCAATAAATATGATATAATATAGGTTTAACTGTATTGTAATATAGGGTTAACTGTATTGTAATTTTCAAATTTGCGGCGTATATCAGAAAATGATAGGTCGGAAAATCTGTTTAATGGCGACGCGCTAGCGGAGCCATTAAACATGTTTTCCGACCTATCATTTTCTGATATACGTCGCAAATTTCAAAATTATGATGCGGTTAACCTATTTCTAATGCACTCGTTTACTACTGGCGTAGGAATACATATTGAAATAATTTGCGATCGTTCATCAACAATGATATACCTGTAATGTATGACCATCAGCCAATGAGATTGCGTGATATGTATAGAGTGCATTAGAATAATGTATACGCATAGTATTTAGAACGTTCACACATGCATTTCCGAAAGCCTCGTTCGTTAGTTAACACGTAAACAATAAACACGGTCCTGTGATGTTTTATATTTTCTAAACACTATAGGTGCTTGTATATTACACACACACATATATATATGCTGGGCGTAACGACGTTGGTGCTATAACTATGTTATTATAGGAATGAATGGCCTTTTTGTGGAATGTATCGGGTATAAACTTGGAAAAGTCGCGGGAATACTGGACGAAGTATTCAAAAATACTCGTCCAGTATTCCCGCGACTTTTCCAAGTTTATATCCCCGATAAAGTCAACAAAAATGCCATTCATTCCTTATAATTCTAGCATTTAAAATAAATTCATCAAGAAAATGTGTTTATTTTCCGTTTTCTTAAGAATTATTTTAACTGCGCCTCACGCTTACGGAAAGTAGTTCGGCGTGGGAGTTTAATGGGATATATATTTTGGATAGAGACTTGCTACGGGCCAATCAAATGTTAGGGAATTGTGTAAATATGTTTGTGCTGGAATTATTCAGAAATAATTTTATTTTCAGAAATACTCATGTACCCCAATAGACTAGCCGGCAATTAGACTGTGCTGTTTGATCGTCAAGACACAGTCAACATAGACGAGCAAGATGCGTAAGTATCTTATAGGTTAATCCTTGAAATTGTAAGCCTGATATTTGTTCTGATATTGATGGCCTCGTTTCTTATGAAATAAGTAAAGGGGTTTAATTTTTATAACATTAAATCATAATTCATGTTAAATCTTTTATTTAACTCATATGGTTTGTTGCAACCAACTGCACAGCCCTGCCTTGATTGGTTGACATATTAAATATTATATTATCATGTATTATCTCGTCAACACAGTGCGTATGTGCCATGAAACACGGTGCCGTGAAACATTTTTGATATCCTGTCAATACGACCTAATCACTGCGTATGAAAATGTGCGGTGGCTGGGATGATTTTTTTTGCATTTTAAAGCCATCAGTAGGTGTTTCGACGGGATAAATAGAATAGTAGGTTAGTGCCGTGAATGGGAAAAATATCTGGCGCGGCTCGGAAACGGGATGTGCTCGGCAGAGCCTCGCCCATCCCGTTTCCTGAGCCTTGCCAGATATTTTTCCCATTCACGGCACTAACCTACTATTCTCTATTCTCTATATATTCTCTATTTAACTATTTCTGCTTAGTTGTCAGCCAACTGTACGGCGCTGAGTTAGGATTGACTGGCATGTTAAATCATGACTTATGTCAGATGGTTTGTGGCAGCCAACTGTTCGGCGCTGAGCTACGACTGCTTGTCATATAAGATCCTTATTTACTTCCGATGATTTGTTGCATTGTGTCTCCGATGGTTCGTTGTAGCCAACTGTACAACGCTGAGCTACGATTGATTATCATATAAGATCCTCTATTTAACTCCGATGATTTGTTGCAGCCAACTGATAGACATATTAATTGTATCTCCGATGGTTTGTTGTAGCCAACTGTACAGCGCTGAGCTCGCGGGATCCCGACTTCCCCGTGATCACCAAGGACAACATAGCGGAATTGATTCCCAGCTCGTACTCGCTGACTCCCGGTACGGAGGTGTCCGTCTCCTGCGTCAGCGGGCTCCGATTGGTCGGCCAGGAGTCGTTCACGTGCGGGGCTGACGGGCGATGGACGTTCAGAACGAAGCCGTACTGTACAAGTAATTGTAGACTGAAATTGACGGGATCAGTGGGAAAAGGCGGCTAACTCCATCATGCACTGATCCCGCCAATGATCACCATCACATATGTACTGTTCTGAATGATTTTGGCAATTACGTGGAGAGATTACATTTATTTGGATTCGAATTTGTATATGCTATAGCATATACAAATTCGAATCCAAATAAATAGGGATATAAATAGGGGTTTGACTGTCACTGGCTATACGTATAAGCTTGTTTTCATCCCATTACTCATGCAATTGTATGTGCACTTGTTGAAGAAATACTGTTTACAATTACACGGACTACAGTTAACTCGAACCCCGTCATTTCAAATCACACCTAATTCCGTTGTTTCGAATCATACCCAGCCTCGTTGTTTCGAATCACACCTAACCCGAATCACGTTTTTCGAATCACATTACCTCGTTGTCTCGTGATACAGCGGAACCTGCGGCCGAGGATGACGTCAACAAAGACACGAAGATCATGATTGGTGTCGTCATCGGTGTGGCTGTGCTCATTATCATCATCCTCGCCCTCATGGTCATCGCTGTCTGGTACCGGGACAGGAAAAAACGGAAGGTGTAAGTCATGCATCCGATATTAAGAAATTATTCGTGTAAACTATGCTGAACGTGTGTTTGGTATAGCGATAGGACGAAATGATAGACGTAAATCATGTGTCCGATATCAGGAAACACACGATATGTAGACTCTACAGACTCATTGAGCCCCGGAAAGACACCGAAATGTCATATTTACTGATCTCAATGTTGAACGATCTTGAATGAACATATTCAATATTAATAATAGTTATAGTTCACATATTGATTTTTTAATAAATATGTAAAACTATAATTGTCTCATTGTTTGGCCAGTTCCGTCGCGTGCACATGTTCGTTTGGATGTAAACGCACTTTCAAATTACGATACAATTACGTGACTGACGGTTTCACATCGATCGTGCACACATTGAGACGAAATGCCAAGTTTTAATTGGTGGAGAAACTAGGACAAACATAAAACTCATTAAATTATGTTTTACAATTGAAGGGGTCAATGTATCATGTGACCACAACTATTTGCGTTTCAGCCGTGAGATATTTATTAATCGACTCGAGCGAGACGAACGGAGGATGTACGGTCGGGATTACCACTACAGATTTAACAAAAGGTATGTTGGTGCCGTGACCAGGTTTAATACGATGTCCTTCCTACGGTGTTCCTTTAAGGCCATAGTAATATCGATATCAGGTCGATAGCACGATATTACGATGGCGATAGTACGATTACGGTACTACGATACACGATGGCACGATGACGATATCACCAGATAATATCGTAGTATCGCCATCATGCTATCGTGATATCACGTTATTAGTATTGTGCTATCGTACTATCGTCATCGTTGCTTCGTGTTATCGTTTGGTTCCTATTATTTATACAAGATGTCATATTAACAAATTCACTGTTAATACGCACTAACATAGAAGACTTGTGTATATGTTGTATTACATTAAACAGAGCTCCAGATAAGGTACGTATTTGCTTAAATACCCAATTAAAATTGCCAAAAACCCAATTTAAATCAGAAGTAGTGAGTATCAATAAGCAATGAACAATTTGTATTATCTTTATCATGCTACAGAGAACAATAAACAGACCACAAATATAGCATATTTTTTTCTTATGTTTCCATGAAAACAGATCTTAGTATTTCATTAGAATTGTATCAAAGCAGACAACTCTAATGAAATGCCAAAACATGTTTTCATTTAAAAGCAAACTATTCAATGTGTAAACAGTAGTGTGACTTTATTTTACCCAATTAACATTTTGAACTACCGAATTGCTTCAGAAATGATGGAGTGACAATACTCAATTACTAATTCCTTATCTGGAGCGCTGATTAAATATACCGATTTCTTATTCGTTTTCACCAGACGGAATAGCGGCCCTGCAATTATTGACGACTTCGAGATGTTTGGCCGATCTGGGAAACGTGATCTTCCGCCCCCGTATGAGCCTCCCAGACGTCAAAAGTCGTATGATGACGTCATCAAAAACAGATACGACGAAGACACGGCTAGTGATAACCCAAGGCGCAATAACTCGTATGACGATATAAGGAAGAGTGGCATATATTACAATGATGATCGTCCATATAGGTAAGTATATATCAGTCTCCGCGAAACTGCCAAATTGTACATGACATTCAGTCTGGTAAACTTGATTTTTTTACCAGACCGGACAAAAATGTACCGGACCGAAATGTTTTTTATTATTATACAAGTACATGTAATTATAAAAAAATAAAAATTGATTTTGTGTGATATTTAAGACCTTTTTAGCTTTTCGAGTTAATCAGTCTTATAAGAAAAGCTAGCTAGCACCAGAAGCACATACCAAAGGAAGGTGATTTCATTGAAGCTTAGAATAAAAAACTTAAAAAAAAAAATTCGGTCCGGCGACTTCCAGTTTACCGTCGGACCGGCGGCAATTTTAACGGACATGTCCGACGGACCGACGACTTTCGCGGAGACTGATATATTATGATGAATGACTCGGCGTCAGTTAGTTAAAACACGTTTAAACAGTGTGCGGTCTCACAGTTGCGGGGCCATCAATTAGGCACATGCTGAAGACCGGACTGGTAACATAACAAGGCCCATTAAAAAATCCCAATACCCCACCCGCCTGATGCCATACGGTGCAAAGCGTTTATATAGAAGGTTATCAACCTACGGCAGCTTAAAAAGGACATGCGCAATTTTTTTTCTATCTCGTTCCCACGACATAGCATCTCGTTCCCACGAGATAGCATCTCGTTACCACGACTTAGCTATGTCGTTCCCACTACATAGCATCTCGTTCCCACGAGATAGGATCTCGTTACCACGACTTAGCTATGTCGTTCCCACGAGATAGCATCTCGTTACCACGACATAGCATCTCGCTCCCAGGAGATAGGATCTCGTTACCACGAGTTAGCTATGTCGTTCCCACGAGATAACATCTCGCTCCCACGAGATAGCATCTCGTTACCACGACATAGTATCTCGTTCCCACGACATAGGTAGCCAATCAAAATGCAGCATAATTACCGCCATATTTCTTTGAGCCATAGCTGATTATAATCCGGTAGCCAAAGGCCGATTTGGGGCTTTACCTTGTTTTGAATAACATGCTTTTTTGTATTACTGACTTTGCATGTCCAGACCTTCTAGTTTTGAAATCCAACTGATGACAAGCTGTCACCCTTGAGCATTTTAAGAAAGTTGCACAAATTCAAGATGGCTGTCAAATAGATATAGTGTGACATAATTATAGTTGCATTAACATGACGAACTTAAGCAATTTAAGAGCGTAAACTGGGTGTATTTGACATAGTGATGAAAATTGGCAACGTTAAAATTCAATTCCTTAACTGCAATATGGGAAAAATCCAAGATGGCCACCAAATGTGACCATTTGACGTAATTTCATTAATTCGTCACAACAACGAGTATGGATTTTATAATCTTGAGTCTACTGACACAATGAGTGTTTCTTTTTGTAACTTTGCTGTGAAATTGAATATAGTGGTACCGGCGTCCGTACGTCCAGCACATGAAAGGAATACAAATAGTCTTGATATTTTATCAGATAATAAAACATATATGTTTATTATATACATGTATGTACATTTGTTTGACATTGAAACACAATGGAAAGTAAATTGTCAATATTTTACCATATTGATCAGTGCCAGAATTACTTTTCCAATTGTATAATAGTTCCTTCTAAATCATCAGTAATTTGTTTACTCGATTGATAGTTTGTATATTTTTAGGCGCATCTTAGTTGTGAGTGATTTGCATAAATTATAAAAATGTTATTTGATTTGTATGTGGATATAATTGCCACTCGTTCCGACTAAAGTCGCACAATATCGCATGCTACGTAGCTCGTGCATATATATATATCCACATATAGAAAACATAATAACCTATAAGTACTATAATTATATCTATAAACGAACCCCGTCCTTGTGATAATCACTGTAAATGTATGAGGCTTTAGATTGTATGAAGATTTTCAAAGGAAATTATTTCCAATATCTGCAATACGCGACCTTAAATTATGTCACCACAATGATTCTAATTTTAAATCATCAATTATGAATAAATATGAATATCGTTTTTGACGGCCGTTGCATGCACATGTATCAACTTTCTTAAAGAGGGATCGTCGCGTGTAACACAGCAGTAATATCTGTTTGTCAGAAGTTGTAAACATGCCAAACACGCGTACGTCGCTTGTATTGTTTCGGTACCGGTGTGCCCTTCGTTCGCGGCTGGCAGCATGCTCAATGCACGGTCTACATTTAGATGTATTCAATACGGAGACTTAGAGAACAAAACTAGCCAACATATAAAAGAAACGCACGTAGGACATGTTTTATCCAACGGAGTTATACACACGTTTAACACTTACAGTTTCGTATAATTTTGAATCAACTGTCGATGTAAACGGGACAATAAACTATGTGATATTTAAATGTGTTTTCACAGACCTGGGTTGTCATGTCCGCATGATTGCAATACACATACACCTTCATGAGGTTGGGTCGATCATACACGGAGAATTAGACTAAATAGAGAGGTGGGATTATTTAACTTTTATCTAATTACCCGTAAGTTTTCCGCCGCCGTAGTCCAATTCTATCCTACCGCCCAGATGGGCACACCTGCATGTTGTTTTATGTACGAATTGTCTTGAGAACGACGTGAGCAGTTGTCCAAGGGAGATAACGTGACCAGTGGTAAAAAAAAGGCAAAAAAAGGAAACTACGTTCTTTGTTGCCGATTTATTAAACACAGGTAGATTTTCATACATCGTGAGGTATTTTTGTATTGTCAGAAACATTTACTGTAGTACCTGCTTTCTTCGAAATAAAATAAAAGAACAAAGTAAGTAGGCGTATTTATGGAAATAAATAAAAAATATACATAGACGCGACAATGACGCTAAATGTGACGTTTACTTTGTCAAAACCGCGCGGAAATTACTCCATCTTTGTAACGTTATAACTCGTTACGTCACGTTTTCCGATAAGGGAGGTTTTCGCTTGGCGCGTCACATATGTGAATACTGCCTTGTTACTGTATCCTATACGGCACATGGAATGAATGGCCAAATCGGCCGGCCATCTTTGTGTGTTCTAGCCATCAGCCAGTTTCACCTGTTCTGCCGTTTGACAAAGAACTATGAAGTAGAACATATGGTATAATTTAGCTAATCACATGTAGAAAAGCCATGAGAACAGACTCCTATCAATTATATTACACCAAACTGTAAAATATTTCAGTTTTCTGGACAGGTATGAGCCTGTGTTTTTAAAAAACATGAACCACCATTATAAATACCCTGATACACAGAAAATCGCACAGTGTATCACTTTTACCTGGCTGGCCAACCACACAAGACATACCATATATAACCACAAAACACACACCATATATACATGTACCTACTACTGTACTCTGCTATTAGCTATCAAATCCAGTGATATGTAAGCAGTTACCCGAGTGTTTTGTCCCTGGTGTCTATTAACCTACTATGCGAGTAGATATGGCTTTACCTATGTATAATGTGTACACTAACAATAGGCTGTGCATCAGATTGAAAAGTTTACGCATCAAAATTTATTTTGAGATTTATTTTGAGATTGATGAGAGAAATGCTCAGATATCTTGTCTTTTATACAGGCATTATATTTATAGCTTGGTGTTGTCACATCTGTCTATTATGTATTGCACCAGATTGTATTTGGTTTACTGTCATATTATTTGCTGTATGTGTCAAACGCACAAAGTGGTGAAACTTTACGATGGCTTGTACATACAAAGATGGCGGAGATGGCAACTCAATGCTCCATATAGTATACAGTAACAAGACAATATTCACATATGTTATATTCATATTGGTGCAATACATAATAGACACATATGACAACGGCAAGCTATGCATATTATGCAAGCAAATTATACAAAAGACGATATATATGAGCATTTCTCCCATCAATATCAAAATAAATATTGATGTGTAAACTTCTCAATCTGATGCGCCGTCTATGTACATGCTACCATAGGTAAAGCCATATTAACTTGCATAGTAGGTGAGTAGACACCAGGGACAATACACTCAGGTAACTGCCTACATGTCACTGGATTTGATATCTAATAACAGAGTACAGTAGTGGGTATATATGGTCTGTGTTGTGTGGTTTGCCAGGTAAAAGTGATACACTGTGCGATTTTCTGTGTATGAGTTATTTATGATGGTGGTTCATGCTGTAAAAAAACACAGGCACAAACCTGTCCAGAAAACTGACATATTTTACAGTTTGGTATAATATAATTGATAGGAGTCCGTTCTACTGGCTTTTCTACATGTGATTAGCTACTTTATATCATATGTTCTACTTCACATTTTGAGTTCTTTGTCAAACGGCAGAACAGGTGAAACTGGCTGATGGCTGGAACACACAAAGATGACCGATTTGGCCACTGCATGTGCCGTATAGGATATAGTAACAAGGCAGTATTCACATATATGCTATCATATTTACGAAGCAATTATCTTTGAATCAAACGATGGTCAGGTATAGAACGGGTCCTTAAGGTTTTGTACCTATCCATTTGGCAGTTTTTTCTAGCAGGATTGCTGCTCAAACGCTAATCAAAATAGAATCTTCTTTTCTTATAGTCATACCAACAATATTAACTTTCATTTCACGTATACTGTGTATTTCGTTGTGATTAGTTTGTCTTTATCGTATGATATATTATTCTTTTTTTATTGCCTTGTATGTTGCTGTCCTTTTGAAGCATGATGGCGAAGTAAGCGGGATGTTTGTTAAACAGGTTCAACCATCCAAGTGGTCTGTTGTATGCACTGTCCTGTCCAAGGTGGCATCCTTCTTGTCATGTATCTGTGTATTATACTTCATTGGGATTTGATTTTCCTTTTACTTTACCAGTAGTTCATTGGGGAATAGTTGTTGTTGTGCTTGCTCTACATTTGTTATATTGTTTATGTAGTGCATACATGGTTACTTTCGGTTTGGGACCGTACACCGCTGATCGTGGAGTGCATGTTTGTGCCGCGTTGAAGGTTCTGCGACCACCGATGTGCGCATGTCATTTGTTTATTAGGAAGTATTTATTGCGTTGGTTTCTTCTTTTCATGGGTTTATATTTCCAGCACAAAAATATTTACACAATTCCCTAACATTTGATTGGTCCATAGCAAGTCTCTGTCCAAAATTTATATCCCAGTAAACTCCCATGCCGAACTACTTTCCGTAACCGTCAGGCGCAGTTAAAATAATTCTTAAGAAAACGGAAAATAAACACATTTTCTTGATGAATTTATTTCAAATGCTGGAATTATAAGGAATGAATGGCCTTTTTGTGGAATTTATCAGGGATATAAACTTGGAAAAGTCGCGGGAATACTGGACGAGGCCTTCCGGCCTTCGTCCAGTATTCCCGCGACTTTTCCAAGTTTATACCCCGATAAATTCCACAAAAAGGCCATTCATTCCTATAGTATTTATTGCGTTGGTTTCTTCTTATCATGGGTTTATGGATCTCACTTTTCTAATGTGTTCTCTATTTGAATAATCATGTCATTATTATGCGATCGTCATTGACATACATTTGTAGAAATGTTGCAATCTTGACATGATAATCCATATGTTACACATTAAACCACGCAACAGCTAAACATAGGTTAGCGCTTCATACGCAGTTGTACGTACATACATCGAGTACATAAATTAATAACATCTTGGCTAAGTGAATTCAGTGTACAAATTGAGTGGATGCATGTGGTGTTCGCCAGAAAAGTGGTACACAAGCATTGTGAAAACACTCCATTCGAACATTTATTTGTCAATATCTGTGTTAGCAGATAACATTACACCATTTGTCCGATGTTATCTTTTTTATAAAATAAAGCACTTTTGATATATAACGTATGCAATTGCATGGTTATATTGGCTGACAGGTTCATCGGTATGATAACTAATATATTTGCTTAAGAAAAGCATTATTTGCAAAGACAAAAATGATAAAAAGAAAAATAGCTATTATAAACGATTTGATTGCTACTATAAGGTAATCTAGTTATATTGGAATACCAACTTGGAAGTCTGCTACATGTAGTGACACATGTGTGAGCGTACATGTATAAAGGAGTTATATAACATGTTACTTTATTCACAAATAAACTATTGCTATAACAGTGTGCTCCCTATGGAGCTGGACTGAACTTAATTATATGACTTAATTATTAAACGACGTTTGCAATAATTTATATTTGGCAGCCGTCTTGGACTTCTGCTATTGGAACACGGGTCTAATTACATAACAAGGTTATAAAATAACACAAGATTGACATAAAAATGTGTGCTTTCTTTGAAATAGGTCAACGTGACATTTCATATTTTAATCATTACACATTATGATTGTCATTACAAGGTAATTTATATCTGGCGGCCATTTAAGGCTTCTTCTATTGACACAATTGTATGCTATTGCATTTGAAAGTTACATAAAACGTTCAATGTGTCCATTACCCTGAGAAGTGTATACTAATATGCTTAAATTAATCAATACCCCCAGTAATTATTATGCAATTTGCGCAGTATAAAGCGGCCAATACTTGGCGGCCATTTTTGACTTCTGCTATTGGCACAGTTATTTAATTATATTTCTATGTTACTGAAAACCTTCAGTGTATGCCTAAATCCAATACATCTATACTAATTTACTACGATATGACTCGAATATGCAGTTATATACTTAATTATCAGTCGTTTACTTTATTGTTATATGATACTATATGTATATGTGGCGGCCATCTTGGACTTCCCCTGTTCAACAACTTGTCTACGAACATATCGAACGTACTGAAAGCGTTTATTGTGTCAATATATCCAATATAAGTATCATGTTTGCTTTGATATAGTGTGAGAGTAGTTATGTATAAAATATGTCACATTTGGCGGCCATTTTGGATTTTTTCCATGTCACAGTGAATTGAATTGAATATTAAAAATGCTGACCGCTTATCTGATAAGTCAAGTAAATCCACTTTACGCTCTTAAATTACGTCAATACCTCACACGGCATACTATAACTGTTTGACGGCCATTTTGAATTTATGCTAATTTTTCAAAACGCTCAAGGATGACACAGTGTCATTAGCAGGATTCTGGATGTGGATGGCATGGAAAAGCAAAATCGCCAATAAAAAAAAATATGTTAATCAAAACAAGCTAGGTTAAGCTCCTGGCTGTCGGACTAATATGGCGGTAATTATGCTTCATTTTGATTGGCTACCTATCTCGAGGGAACGAGATGCTATGTCGTGCGAATGACATAGCTAACTCGTGCTAACGAGATGCTATCTCGTGGGAACGAGATGCTATGTCGTGGTAACGAGATTCTATCTCGTGGGAACGACATAGCTAACTCGTGGTAACGAGATGCTATCTCGTGGGAACGAGATGCTATGTCGTGGTAACGAGATGCTATCTCGTGGGAACGACATAGCTAACTCATGGTAACGAGATCCTATCTCGGGGGAACGAGATCCTATCTCGAGGGAACGAGATGCTATGTCGTGGGAACGACATAGCTAACTCGTGGTAACGAGATGCTATGTCGTGGTAACGAGATGCTAAAAAAAGTGCGCATGTCCCTTTTAAGCTGCCGTAACATGCCCACTCAGTAGGCGCAAACTGTTCTTTATAGGAATTAAATATGTGTATAATTGTGTCACTATTCCACCAGTTCTAAAAATTACGAGTGCCCGCTATACAGATATAATCATTTAGTAATATTTATTTTACTGATAGTGACGCGCGGTGGTATCAGGCTATTTTCATATGCAAATGAGGCATGATATTTTTTAATTATTTATACTACTTACATGCGTCAATAATATTTTCGACAGATTATAAAGTATGATCATTGCACATCAAAAAATAAATACAGAGAATAAATAGTAATGTCCGTTAACATTTTAAGGAAACATGGTTATTGCCCCTGATATCAGTGTGGATATTTACGTCTGATATAAAATGTATAATAATGCCAATCAATACGTTGGGTAATGGTGAATGAATGTTTATTTCGCCAGAAAATGTCTCAGATGATGTCTCTGATATAAAGAACAGTTTGTGCCTACTTAGTGGGCATGTACCTTTAACCCTTAGACCGTTTATTTCTATTTTCCATTGTTATCATCAAAAACATGGTTTGACAGCACTTTAGAATAATTTACAACATGCTTTGACAGCACTTCAGAATCATTTCCATTGGAAATGATTCTGAATTGCTGTCAAACCATGTTTTTATTGAGAAATAAGGCAAGATATAAAAGCAACAGCAGACGAAAATTGTTGTGTGTAGCTGTCTAAGGGTTAATGTAAGGTTTGTTATTTATGAATAAAATCATAAAATAAATATCATTTTCATTTTAGCTAAATGCAATAAATATATCACTAGCTTTCGTTGAAAATACACAGTAGTTGATTGGATTTCTTGTGTTTCTGGCAATCGAAAAGTGTGTTAGGATAGGTGTGTGCATATAGTACTCCTTTCAAATCACTGTTTCCAGCCGCTATTCAGTTATGCGCATATTATGTATACACCATAGAAAACTAAATTTGCATATACAAATAAATCCCACAAAGACTGAAAGGCCAAATCTCTTTCACAGATCACGTCGTGGTTCCTACCGCGAGCCTGACCTTGGTAACCCCATGTATCTACCTGGGCAGCGTTACCATGACGACGACTATTGGGAGAGCAGGCGTGGCAACGCAAAAAAGAGCAAGAAGCTTAAGAAATCGACATTGGACAGACATGACGATAGATACGAACGCGTGGGAAGTGGCCCGTAAGTTCAGTTCACGGAGTCATCCGGTATCTCTCATTCGGAAACAATTTGCCAACGAAAATGGAATATTTCCCGTGTTGTTTTTTGTAAACTGCGGATCGCCAACTCGTGCGTTAATCTTGCCAAGATGTCAACGTTTCTGAACATCTATTGGCAATATCAACTCGCAATCAAGCAGTTTGATTGGCTGTGCCTGAGCTGTAGCACAGCTCAGGCACCGACAATCAAACTGCTTTCTTTCAAGCACAGTATTCAAGTACATTATGTTGTAATAAAGACATTGACAAATATTAGCAAGATTAACGCAATCTGTGGTGTAACACATGCATCTTCTTTCGAAATGGTAGCTCGAGTTTGCGTTTATTCAATATTTAGTTATTGGCATAATTTAAGTGAAAGCCACTGCATATTATTTGTTTGTGATTATTCTATTCTATTCTATTCTATTCTATTCTATTATATTCTATTCTATTCTATTCTATTCTATTCTATTCTATTCTATTCTATTATATTCTATTCTATTCTATTCTATTCTATTATATTCTATTATTTGTTTGTGTGTATGTACAAACTCCTTTATATTTCCAGGTATGTCCGAGAATGGATGTCCAGTAGTGTAGTGTCCAGTGATGAGTAAGTACCCGTGTATAGCCCAGTCTTGATAACATGTTGCCGGAGTTAGAAACTCTTAGCCCTTAGAACTACTTCCGCGCATCGTCGGCATATGTCGGTTTAAATTAAGCAACGTGACGTACAGTCGTTTACTCCCGCCAATGCTAACGTCAATTGTGCCGAGAGACATTCCAGTGGAATTGTATATCAGGCGTCAATTTCCACACTGATATTAGGGGCGATAACCGTGTTTCCTTAAAATGTTGACAGACATTACTATGTATTTGTTGGTGTGCAATGTTCATACTTTATAACCTGTCGAAAATATTATTTGTTTCCGGTGACGCATTTAATTAGTATAAATGAATTAAAAGAAATATACCATACCTCATTTGCATATGAAAATAGCCTGATACCACCGCGCGTCACTATCAGTAAAATAAATATTACTAAATGATTATACATGCATCTGTATAGCGTGCACTTGTAATTTTTAGAACTGGTGGAATAGTGACACAATTATACACTATTTAATTCCTATAAAAATAGTTTGTGCCTACTGAGTGGGCATGTACCTTCAAATGCAGTCTCAGACGATGTCTCACATATTTAATTTGTAGTTGTTTTATTTTTCACTTTCTGGACTTGCAATGACCTACATGTACATGCATATCAACCAAACATTGCCATTGTTACTATGGAAGAAATCACAACCTGTAATAGTAAATTAATAACAATCAATTGCACAACAGTTAGCGTCCGAACTCGAGTAAAATGAGTTTGTGTGCAATATTTAATTTGTTTAACGATACTGTCACATGGTAGTATGTAAGCTTAATGCATATTCATGTTATTGTCACCTTTTCATCGACAGCCGGGCGATAATGCATGGACGCAGCGGCCGTGACCGAAACCTCTGGCGAAATGTAAGCAAACGTCACACTTCAAGAAACACTGAGGCCTTGTAGACAAGATTCTACAATGTATACTTCCCTTTAATATCGCATCTCCGAATAGGTGAAATGTTTCTGTGACTGGTGAAATGGGGCGTATGGGTTTTGCGACCAGTGTAGATCCAGATCAGCCTGTGCATCCGCACAGTCTGATCATGATCTGCACTGTTCGCCATTACAATAATAAAACACTCTTCATGCTTCTAACAAGCAATATAGAGCGTTATCAGGCTACAGCAGTGTGCTATTTGATCAGAAGCTACATTGGTTACAAATATTATAAGCTCCAATCATCCAGTCACAGTCACAAATGACAATCGTATCAGAAAAGTGTAATACTATATCTGGTGTATTTAGTAAACTTTTTTAAATAACTGCAAAGCGGTTCAAACGATTTTCGTGAAACACAGAGCAGAATAAAAATAAGTAGAGATGTTTGTCAGGGGAAAACTGGCATTCGGATTTTTCTGAAAAATTATTACCTGGATTTTTGACAGTTTACATAGATTTATAATGACAATTTTAACAAAAGCGCGAAATGAAGAAATGATAGCACTTCGTATGCTAATATATAAGCAACATAATCAGAATATGCATGTATATACAGCTATTATACTGTCAAACTGCTTTAAATAATGCACAGCGTGTGGTAGTCTAAAATAATGACATATACGCCCAGTTACCAGATCGTGATCATATTCTATTTGTCTGACATGTTAACACTATTTTTTCAGGTGTATTAACATCAGTAACACGGTTACGACGCTGGATATAGGATGGCAAACATCAGACGCTGATCAGTCACGTGACTTCAATACACACGTGCACATATACAGGATAAAACGGACGAATGCACACGTATTATGCTTATAGAATAATTGCTAAGCGCTTTCTCCAAATTCGTACACCAACTCAGGCAGTTTGATTGGTGGAGACTGAGCACAGCTCAGCCTCGACCAATCAAACTTCCGGCTTTCGAGCAAGATAATTTAAGGACATATCCTGCGCTCAGATATTATGAGTATATACGTAATTCGTTCTCATGCTTGAAATTGGGAAGGTTGACTGGCCGAGACTGAGCAAAGGGTAAGTTTGATTGGTCGAAAATATGCACAGCTCAGCATCAACCAATCTGACAGTCTGATTTCGAGCATGGCTGAACGGAGTGCATACATACTGTTCAGAAAGTTGTATAAGACCGAGTCCAGTAGCCTATTTCACCAACATTGCAAAGTATACTTATCTAGCAAAGTATACTTTGAGGGAGAAATATTTTCAATTTAAGGATAAATTTATTAATTTTTATTATACTGAAGTTATTACATTATCACAGCCAGTTGGCTGTGATAATGTAATACATTCAGTATAATAGGTCTGCATACTTTTAATCATCAAATATATGCAGTGCTTAGTTCTATATGAAATAATGCATTTTGGGAAAAATCATTGATTACTCCCTCAAAGTATACTTTGCTAGATAAGTATACATTGCAATTTTGATGAAATCGGCTACAGAGCTACAAACTTAGACGATCTTCTGTGCGTGAACTTATAAAACTGTCTGAGTACCTACTCATGCTCAGGGCCAGACCTACCCCTGGCAGCCACTTTCCGGTTGGTTAGTTTGGAATGGACGTTAGTAAATCATCAAACGTCTATTTAATAGCAAATAAATGAGTATATTAGTTATGCGCCTTGACATAAATTTTCTCCATTTGCCTCTGAATGTTTCGCTGGTTGTTCCCCATGTATTAATGTATCTCCGTTTGTTTAAAATTGCAAAACAACCCGAGTTGTGACGATAAATAATCCTTTTCGGGTTATGACCAGTCTTGCTCAAGATTTGCTATTGCGCTCCTACAACATAATAAATATCTATACATGACAATTGTTACACTCACTGTATCTCCTATGCCGACCAGTGCAGACGCTGACATTCGCTGACATTCGGCGTGTTTCGGCTTTCGTCGGTACTGCTACATATGCACGGCGCGGTAATTACAATGCTTGCTTCCTTGAGACGTTAACATGACGTCATTTGCTAATGTTGATAAAAAAAGTATTACCGAAGAAAGCCGAAACACGCCGAATGCCTGTCAGTCTGATCAACGTCTATGAGGATACGTAGTTGCAGCCTGTAACCATGGTAACTCTGTGACCAAGGGCGGATTCAGGGAGGGGGACGGCCCCGGCGCGCGCCCCACCCCCCCCCCCCCCACTAAAATTCGCCGAGTAAAGATTTTTTACAAGTTACAAGACACGTTTCTACGTGTTCGCGTTGTGAATTTATTGGGGGTTTTTTTTGCTCCAAAATGTGCCAGAACGCAGGAAATGCGATGTAGATTTCAAAAAAAATCAGGGAGGGAATGCCCCCGGACCCCCCTAGCGCGTTCGATAATATAGTCAAGTATTGCAAAATAGTTACGCCCCCCCCCCCCCCCCTAACCCGAAATCCTGGATCCGCGCCTGGTGACCCACCCGTACCGTAAGTACCAGACTGGTACGGGAAGGTCACAGAGTTACAGGCTGCAACTATGAGGATACACAGACCAAAGACATAGTACACACTAAATCCTTGCGCAGATTGATTGATCTGGGTATACACTGGTCGTACAGTAACTCTTATTTCTCTAACAGTCTCCACCAGTTGCATCGACAGATGTAAAACAATTACAATTGTTTTTATAGAAGATGCGTTTATTTCATACATTGTATTTTCATATCAACATTTTAAATGTCCCATTCCATTATGTATCTATAAGACAGGGCTCCAGATAAGGAATTAGTAATTGAGTATTGTCACTCTTTCATTTCTGAAGCAATTGGGTATTTCAAATTTGAATTGGGTAAAATAAAATCACATTACACATTAACAGACAGCAATTATTGAATAGTTTGCTTCGAAATGAAAGCATATCTTGGCATTTCAATACCAGGATGTGTTTTCATGGAAAATAATAAAAATATGCTATATATGTGGTCTGTTTATTGTTTTCTGCAGCATTCTAAAGGTACATGTACCACAAAATTGTTATTGCTTTTTGATACTCGCTACGTCTGATTGCAGTTGGGTTTTTGGCAATTGTATTGGGTATTTAAGCAAATGCGCAGCTTATCTGGAGCTCTGGTAAGAGGATGTGTAAATGATTCATATAATATACATGTATTGGAATTGTAATAACATTATACACATATCATCAGCCATGACAATTCCTTTATTTTATACTTCCAATTTCCCTTATTATCATATTTATATGCAATGCTCCAGATAAGTTTTGTATATAAAGCGTAGTATACCCCCATATTTCAAATTCAATGCGTATTTTACTTTTGCAAATGTATTATTGATTGTCTTCCTTATTAAGTAGGGAACAAATGATACAAATAAAACAAATGTAAAAAATCACTTATTTGAGCTGCAAAAAGCAAACACCGTTTGCTTTTTGCAGCTCAACTAAGTAAATTTTCAACTTTATACATTATTTTCACTACTCAATTTAAAAATCAATGCGTAGTTTCACATTACTGTGAGTATTTTGTACTCCCACTTTTGATAATTAATTCGTATTCTGCTAAATTAAGTGCGTAAAATACGCCAATACGCACCTCATCTGGAGCTCTGAATTTTAATATGTACGAGGATAGATTCAAATGGTGTCAGAATATCGCTATGAAATGGTGAACACACAAGAGATAGAGTAAGAATTTTACTTGATTTGTGCAATAGTATGTTGAATACATACATATCAAGCAAAATATCTAATCATTGTATATGTCTATCATTGTATATGGCTATCATTTTATATTGAACGTTTAACGGTTATTATATGTATATACGTGTAAAAGCACAGTTAATATGTTTTATTTTAGTAGTCACTCATTTTATTAAAGTTTCGACCACATAGTATCAAAATATTTAGAAACTGTACTGGCAGTCCTATGGATATGTATGGTATTTTCCCAGCTCGTCTGGTTTCAGCCAGCCAAAACCAGTATTACTTACCACACACGTCTATTAAAATAATAATAAAAAATAAATATTTTGTCACATGTGGCCTGTCTCGACAAAACTGTGTCTCTCGCGCAGCTCCATCATCAAATAAAACACAATTTAGTTATGTATGTAATAGTGTTTAACGGCCTATCTACAGCTAATGTAATTTTATGCTGGTCGAATCCCATATTCACCTGTATGGATGGATGGGGGAAGAGGAATCCCCAAAATCAGAACTGAGTACAGTGGAGCACCAGTATCTCGACTATATGGACAATCTCCCTTCGACTTCGAGATACTGGTGCTAGACTGTATGTACAATAAAAATGTAGATTCAGCCCTGAAATAAGAATAACCTGACCTGGTGCCATGTCCTCACCACATCCGAATCACTTGACTCCATTCCCTGAAAGTAATATTATTAGTACTAATCGTATTGCTTTAATAATGGGTATATCCAGATTTAACTCTCAGGTAACAAAGCCAAAACCGTATCTGAGGGCCAAACCAGTAGCCGATTTCATAAAAATTGCATAGTATATTTATCTAGCTAAGTATACTTTGAAGGAGTAATCATTTATTTTTCCCAAAATGCATTATTTTATATAGAACCAACCACTGCATATGTTTGATGATTCAAAGTATGCAGAATTATTATACTGAATTTATTACATTATCACAGCCAAAATGGCTGTGATAATGTAATAAATTCAGTATAATAAAAATTAATAAATGTATCCTTAAATTGAACATTTCTCCCTCAAAGTATACTTTGCTAGATACGTATACTTTGCAATGTTTGTGAAATAGGCTACAGAGATACTGGGATTCCGTTAAGGATGAAAACCATCGTAAAAGTTACCCTTCGCACGCTCCCAACCAACCACCCACATTGATCGATTGATTGGGAATGAGGATAGACCTATATCGTTAAATTACCACCTGCATGCTCACAACCTCTTCGAGCACAGATACAATAATGTCTCACCAACGGGATAGATAGAATGCCCTGATGAGACTGCACGGCTGATCTAAGCAAAGAGCCTATTTTTCGCGTGGTGCCCAGTCACAATTGTAACGCATACGTGTATTAACAAAAGCTGACGTGTACCTTAACAGTACTAAGTGCATGTACATGTATGGGGTATAATCATAAATGGTCTGTTTTTGGTTTTGAAAAACGACAGTTAGTTTACGGTCAGTGTAGTAACTGACCAAACTAGCTATACATAATAATTACATTGAAACTGTACAATATACAGTATCAAGTTTAACACCACACTGGATGAAACTCATCCTATGTAGACCCTGATCAGACTGCGCGGATGCGCAGGCTGATCTGGGACTACATTGGTCATAAGTCAGAATTAACTAGTCATGTTTAAAGCACAGGCGACGATGATGAAATTATCCCGCACGTTGTGCTACTGCTGGCTATATTTAGCTTAGCGGAAATTCTTGTTCTATAAATAGACCAAATGCTTTGCGTTTGTAAACATACCTATACACGACGTGTACATATCCGCCAATCAGCGAGCAACACGCCGTGTTAAGCGGTCTGAATCAGCTGACAGCGGGCGATATAAACGAAGAAAATTTACGGGTATTTCATCTTATATTCATTCTACGCCACAAACCAGATACAGCCATTCTTTGACAGTTTTGACAAATAATCACCAAAATTTCTGCTTTTATACAGTGTTCCATAATAATTAATTAAGATATTTTCACGCCAGATTGGGAATTTTGCGCGATATATTCAACAATAATCAACAAAAGGTAAGTCTCGTACTACATATTCATGTTTATACGTAGATAACAGTCTTTTATAATACTTATTCAGAATGAAAATGTACTGTGTTTAAAGTGTTTTACAACTGTAACGTATGTGTTAGTATCACGGAAATATATTAAATAAATATAGATGTCTATGTTTGAATGTTCATCCGCATATATTTCTATGTATGTGGCTGTGACTGGAGAAATGGCGCTTATAAATATGAGATTTATCTCCCGATCAAATTGCACACTCCTTTAGTTTGATAACGATCTACATTGCTTGTTAGAAGCATGACGCGTGTTTCATTGACAGAATGGCGAACAGTGCAGATCCTGAGCAGACTGTGCGGATGCACAGTCTGCTCAGGATCTACACTGGTCGTAAAATCCATAAACCCCATTTCTCCAGTCACGGCCACATATCTGCTATTATTAATTAAACAAAACCTATACAAACTACAGTATTAGGTCAAATATCCTGAATTGGGCAACCTAATTCATTACTCGCGCCAATTTTTCAAAACATTTAATTTCATATCGTCTAATATTGCAGGTGTTACCAAGACAATGAAGTTGTTGGTAGTTACGTTGTTAGTGGTTGCCTTGGCAACAATATCGGCGGCGTATGTCAAGGACGCCGATGATGTTGGCACGGTGATTGGTATTGACCTAGGAACAACATATTCCTGGTAAGTTCTGTTTCACTACGTTTCCATGATAACCATTAGATTTTTTTTAATCATTTTCCAAACGCTACATAGCTTGCCACTTCGAAAAAAATCGCCACTTCAAAATTGCGAAAGTAGCGATCGCCAGCGGAATCCCTGGCTTGGCGCTGATGTGGAGTCTGATCGTGGCATACGCTGGTTGCCTAAAACAGTGTTGTTATTAAACTGAGTATATACAAACATATAGCCTTCATGTGCAGTCTGTGCGGTCATAATAATGTATTTACATAGAGGATATGCCATCGTACATTTTGAATAGCGGGAAATAATACACGAGTGTGCGTCGGCTTCCGCGTAAGCAACGAGTGAGCGTAGCGAACGAGTTGCTTGCACGGACACCGACGGACACGAGTGTATTATTTCCGCTATTCAAACATGTACGATGTAATATCCTATTTATTACACTTCCACGGCGGATATATATGCACATTTAGTCTATTTTTGAGATTGAAATCAATGAATTGTGATGTGCGCATGAATAGCTACACAATGACGTGTTTTCCCCGCGTTTTGACGTTACATTGTGTGACGTCAAATGTGACGTCATGTAATCTTTTTGAAATCCAAATTACGCAGCTGTTTCTATGAACCAGATATATTTGACTGCATGTTTGGAATGTGTTCAATCACATTAAAATTCTAGATTAGTCGAAACCCTTTCCAAGTTTTCCCAACAACTTTATTTTGACTGTAATAAAAATTAAACATTTTGCATGGTAGCTCGTGGTTTCCAAGAAAACAGGCTTGCAATTACTGGTGTTCTCTTCACGGTGTATTATTTGTAAGGAGTTGATTACGGGTTTTCTCTCACAGTGAAACACATGCAAATAACTCGCAAGAGTGTAATACATAAGTATACTTAACCCCGTGACAATTAAGCGCATACTAGTTTTTGGGTTATGAATGTTTGATTTAGCGAGGTTCTCCTATATATATTTTCACAGACGATTTAATCATATACGTTATGAAGATGCAGAGCTCCAGATAAGCCGCGTATTTGCTTAAATACCCAATTAAAATTGCCAAAAACCCAAATGAAATTAAAAGTAGTGAGTATCAAAAAGCAATAAAGATGTTGTGGTACTTTTATCATGCTGCAGAAAACAATAAACAGACCACAAATATAGCATATTGTTCTTATTTTCCATGAAAACACAATTCTTATGAAATGTCAAGACATGTTTTCATTTCGAAGCTATTCAATAATTGCTGTCTGTTGATGTGTAAACAGTAGTGTGGTTTTATTTTACCCAATTAAATGTTTTAAATACCCAATTGCTTCAGAAATGATGGAGTGACAATACTAAATTACTAATTCCTTATCTGGAGCCCCGAGGATATATCTACACTATTTTAATGATGGATAATTGTAAATATTGTCTTCGTTTTTCATCGAAAGTTTTCATTGTAACCACCATTTGAACCATTATAGGAATGAATGGCCTTTTTGTGGAATTTATCGGGGTATAAACTTGGAAAAGTCGCGGGAATACTGGACGAAGGCCGGTTTATATCCCCGATAAATTCCACAAAAAGGCCATTCATTCCTTATAATTCCAGCATTTGAAATAAATTCATCAATAAAATGTGTTTATTTTCCGTTTTCTTAAGAATTATTTTAACTGCGCCTCACGGTTACGGAAAGTAGTTCGGCGTGGGAGTTTACTGGGATATAAATTTTGGACAGACACTTGCTACGGGCCAATCAAATGTTAGGGAATTGTGTAAATATTTTTGTGCTGGAATTATTCAAATGTATTCACAGTGTGGGCGTGTACAAGAATGGCCGTGTGGAGATCTTGACCAACGACCAGGGGAACAGAATAACGCCCTCTTACGTCGCCTTTACCGAGGACAGAGAACGCTTGATAGGCGACGCTGCCAAAAACCAACTGACGTCAAATCCCAGCAACACGATATTTGACGTCAAACGTCTAATAGGTCGTACGTGGGATGACGAATTTGTTCAGAAAGATTTGAAATTCTACCCGTTTAAGATAGTTAACAAGCACAACGTGCCGCATATTGAGGTGAAGGTCGGGTCAGAGGTCAAATTGTTTACGCCAGAAGAGGTCTCCGCAATGGTGCTTGGGAACATGAAGAAAATTGCCGAGTCATACCTGGGGGAAAACGTGACGAACGCAGTGGTGACGGTACCAGCGTATTTTAACGACGCTCAACGACAGGCGACCAAAGACGCGGGAACCATCGCCGGATTGAACGTCATGCGGATCTTGAACGAGCCGTAAGCTTTTTTTTGATGGCACGAATGAGTTGTTGTCTGGGGTTATAGCATTGGGCGTCAATACCGGAGGTTGTGGGTTCAATCATCACCCTAGGCATGAACACATATTCATAGTACATGTATTACAATGGTGTCGGCTAATTTTATATCAATATATGTCATTAACATCCCCATAATCAGACAAAATTTCCTGAATATTCAACGCAGTTCAAAGACGTCTGTGCAGGTAAAATATCATAACGTTCTGAACAGTAAGTGACGTAAATTGTGTGATGTATGACATCACATGCGTGTTTGCAACGTCACATTTGTTTCTGCTAATGCTGCGCATCTGGTAGCTTAAACAAACTGGCAAACAGCATACTGGATCAGCATAGCAACTTGAAGCAGAACTATCCAGTGGCATCATGACAGGTTAGTTTCTTAGATGAACAAGTTAATTTAGTAAATAAGACTATTCCATCAGCAGCAAGGTGCATGACCACGTGGTTACAACAACAACGACGTCGCCCACTCCAAAGTAAGTATTCTTTGATATTTTCCTTAATATGCAACGGATTTTGATGAAATATGGCGCAGCAAACGCGTCTTCGTGAGCTGCATTTGGTGGTCTAGTAAGTTTGGCACAAACTTACACTTATGTCGTTTTTGTGAAGAATCGATTTCCGTGTCGGAGACACGGAAATCGATTCTTCGCAAAAACGACAGAAGTTCTGGCGAAAATACAGAGACCACCAAATGCAGCTTAACAAGACTCGTTTGATGCGCCATATTCCATCAAAATCCGTTACGTAATAAGGACACTATAAAAGAATACGTACTTTGAATTGGTACTTGTTGTTGTTGTTAGTACCACGTGATCATACACCTTGAGCAGGGTCTGAGGATTTGACACATTTTGACTATATTTGGAATATCTTTTTACCAAACTAACGGAATGCGATAACATTGTACCACAGTGTAGTAGCTTGTTTATTCCGAAATCCACATATTTTATTATGACGTAGCACGGCTAAATTTGACGTGAATTGCGCATTAGCCGATGCGCAGAATTAGCCGAATTGACAGTAGTATTTCCATCCCATGAGACTTAAATTGAGGTCCCATCTGTATATGTGGCTGTGATTGCAGACATCGGGCTTATGGGTTTTACGACCAGTGTAGTCAGATCAGCCCACAGTTACCAGAAAAAAATCAACCGGTTACCTAGTTTCTGTATACTATAAACGATACGGACACCTGTGGGTCAGCCTGTACGTTCGCACAGTCTGATCATGCTATCTGCTCTGTTCGCCATTCCATCGGTGAATCACCGTCATGCTTATAACAAGCAATACCTGGCTCAGGCTACAGAAGTGTGCTATTTGATCAGACATTTAGAAAATGTTAAAAGCTGCTTCATATCTTAACCCTTACAACACCACATGCCTGTATAGTGGTATTGGCATATAGTGCAGATCCAGATGAGCCGGCTCGTGACGAGCCGTCTCATCAGGATCTGCACATTTTGCAAGTACATGTAATTTTCATATTTTTGAGAACAAAAACACCCCCTTTTGATAAATGGACTAGTCTGAAAATAATTTTGTGACGATTGGATTGGTCCGAAAATTAACATATAAAAATCCCTTCCAGGGGTGAAAGGGTTAATGGCCGTTTTAAATGTTGTTCCAGAACTGCGGCCGCCATTGCGTACGGAATGGACAAGAAAGCCAACGAGAAGAACGTGCTGGTGTTCGATCTGGGAGGCGGCACCTTTGATGTATCGCTACTAACCATTGACGACGGCTTCTTTGAAGTCATAGCAACCAACGGTAACACTCACCTCGGCGGAGAGGACTTCGACCAGAGGGTTATCGAACATTTTGTCAAGGTACTTACCCACTTGTCGGCCGTGCTCTACGAGCACCAAGTATCAGGGAAAATAATAACATCACTAGAAAATACGGTAGTATCATGGTAAGTACCTCGGAATTATGGACATCGCGTAATGTCAAGGTCATTACCGTGTTATCGTAGTTTCCCGTGTGGTTACTATTTTCCCTCACCCATGATGGTTGTTGTGCACCGCTGATAATTCATTGTTGGGGGCTCGATGTTAATACGATAGTTGTGCACATTCGAGACAGCCATATAATTTGATGAAATACGTTTACAAAATGTACAATATTTCCAATGAAATTACGCAGATTCCCGAAGGTACACACTCACATGGTGCGTCTCATTTGAGGGTATTGCAGTTAATGATAACACCCACTTCGGCGGAGACGACTTCGATCATTTAAAGAAGAGCTTTTTCTATTACATTTGCTTTTAAAACGTCTCAGCGACAAGGGATCACAACGTAGCAGTGATAATTTTCGATAGTTTTAAAATCTTTAAAATTACAATTTATACATGCTCATTATATTTTGCTTCTCACTTTTAAGGTATTTCGAAAGAAAACAGGAAATGATGCCAGAAAAGACCCTCGAGCCATACAGAAGCTGCGACGAGAGGTAGAGAAGGCGAAGCGCGCTCTGTCGTCCCAACATCAGGCCGTCATTGACATAGAATCACTGTATGACGGCCTCGATTTCAAGGAGACACTTACCAGAGCCAAGTTTGAGGAACTGAATATGGTACGAACATCGTATGTCCTTCATAATAATAGACGAGGAGTTGTGGTCTAGGGCTAGACATGCACTAGTAGCCCAGTAAATAAAAGGTTGAGGTTGAATATTTAGTTGCTCAACTGTTTTCAAGTCTTTGATATTAGTTGGTGAAGAAAACAATTGTTTACCAAAATCAACCTTGAGGAAACACCTGAAACTAGGTGAATCCAATGTGTCCAACCTCTGTGTATTCTGAGGGTTTATATTTCAGACTATAGCGCCTACCATAATCTTGCCAATGCTTGATCAATCAAATTTGATCACATTCCACGAATGCTCTGTTATATTCTACTATCGTGAACATCATAAACAGGGGAGATAACTTGCCTATCTTTTTCAGTACAAAATCACATGCCTTGTATCCTATTTTGGTAGGATTTGTTCCGATCCACGTTGGCGCCAGTACGCCAGCTGTTGAAGGACGCGAACATGAAGACGTCGGACGTCGACGAGGTCGTCATGGTGGGTGGGTCGACACGGATACCGAAAGTTCAGCAGCTCCTAAAAGAGTTTTTCAATGGAAAGGTGGGTTGGTGGTGGTGACGTGAGGCGGGGGTGGGGTGTTTGAGGAGGCAGGGGAGATCTGGGGTTTGCTATTTTCATATGCAACTGATGGATATTTTTTACTTATTTATACTAGTAATTAAATGCGTCACTTGAAAAAATTATATAATAATATTTTCGATAGATTAAAATGTATGATCATTGCATATTACAAAATACAGAGAATACATAATATTAAATGGCCATTAACATTTTAAGGAAAATTATATGTGGAAATTTATATCTGATATAAAATGTATAATACTGCCAATCAATATGTGGGGTAATGGTGTATGAATGTTTATTTTGCCAGAAAATGTTGCAGATGATGTTTCTAATATAAATAATATATTTTGTGCCTACTGACTGGGCATGTACCTTTAATGCATTTCCTTTAACCCTTTCAACACCAAGTAACTTAATGGGCTGTTCCATGCCACTGTTTCATGCTATTTCATTGGTCCATTCAAATTTTCAGGCTATTCCATTCTTCACAAATGGTAATTTTTTCAAATTTGATAACTATTAACAAACAGTGGAGATCCTGATGAGACGGCTCGTTACGAGCCGGCTCATCTGGATCTGCACTGTTTGCAAACATTGTCTCTATAGAGGTATGTGGTGTTGAAAGGGTTAAGAAAGTAATGGGGACGAGTGAACTTTATAAAATCACCATCATGTTTTACAGGAACCGAATCGAGGAATAAACCCCGACGAAGCCGTCGCCTACGGTGCTGCCGTGCAGGCTGGTATCCTTGGCAACGAACGTGGTTCCATAGACAAAATGATCGTGACCAACGTCAACCCACTGACGTTGGGGATAGAGACGGTGGGTGGGGTAATGACGACGCTGATCGAGCGAAATAAACTGGTCCCGAACAGGAAGTCGCAGATTTTCTCAACGGCCGTTGATAACCAACCTACTGTCACCATTCAGGTGTTTGAAGGTACAGTAATTACTACATTTGCTATGAATATTTTATCAACTTTCGACGTCATTTACCGAAAATATGGTAAATATTTTTCACGAGATATCGTACATGTGGCGTCAAAAGTTGACAAAGTTGTCAGATTACATGCGGAAATATTGTCAACTTCTGACTTTATTTATGAAAAATATTGTATATTGTGTAAACGTATTTAATGAAATTATGCAGATGTCAGAAGGGACAAAATCGCATGGCGTGTCATGCACCTGATATTAAAATTTATCAGGTAACCTGCCCTGTATTGACCAATTACGTACTGACTGATAACATAGTGTTGTACCGGGCACTGACCTGATACAAACATCCTGGTTACAGTGAAGTGAAAACGGATGTTACATAGGTTGGATGACATCACGTGACGTTACCAAATGACGTCAGTGTAATGACGCAACATAAACAAGTACACATTCTGTCCATAGATAACGACTGCATCTGAGGTCTTTTTCGAGTGAGTGAGTGAGTGAGTGAATAGGGTTTAACGTCCGCTTTTCTGACATAGAGGTACAAGCCTCAGGGAGTCTACACGCAGACGGGTCAACGGGGTCGAGTCCCATATCCACCTGTCCAAGGGGGGTAAATCCCAACTTCAGAACTCAATATTTACAATCAAAATATATATTCAGTCCTGAAATTAGAACAACCTGATCTGGTGCCAGGCCCTCGCCACACCAGCATCATTTATCCCATCCCCTAAAAGTAATAGGATTAGCGCTAATCTTACTTTTATATATGGGGCATAGCCCGACTCAACTCTCACATACAAGAAAGCCAAAAATGTACATGAGGGCCAAATCCGGTATAGTGGGTTCCGGAAAGTATGAACCCAATCGTTAAGCCAGGTTTAGTCGCCTTTTACGACAAGCAATGGCTACTGCAGCAGTATTCTCAGGATCAGTTGATCCCGCCCCGGTGCCTGCACGGAGGTCTTTTTCGAGCATAACATGTTACCTGATAAATAGAATACCAGGCTGTCTTTTGATATCAAGTTTATCAGGCTCGGCTCGGAAACGGTAGGAATTCCTCGGCAAGCCTCGGAATTCCTACGCGTTTCCTAGCCTTGCCTGATAAACTTGATATCAAAAGACAGCCTGGTATTCTCTATACATTTCTCAATAATTCAGGTGAGCACAACCACAGGCCTGTACAGTGGTATTGGCAAAATGTGTAGATCCAGACAAGCCGTCTCATCAGGATCTACACTTTTTGCAAATAATTTTCACCACCATGTTTTACAGGAACCGAATCGAGGAATAAACAAAAACATCCCCTTATAAATGGACTAGTCTGAAAATCATTTTGTGACTATTGGATTGGTTGCAAAATTAACATATGAAAATCCATTCCAGATACTTAGGGGTGAAGGGTTAAAATACATTTCTCTATACTTCAGGTGAGCGAACTATGACCAAAGACAACAACCTTCTGGGATCATTCGATTTGACCGGCATACCGCCAGCTGCAAGAGGAGTACCCAAGGTCGAGGTCACATTCGAAATCGACGTTGACGGAATATTAACCGTTTCCGCCGAAGACAAGGGAACAGGAAAGAAGCGTGACATTGTGATCGAAAACAACGACAGACCGTCGAAGGATGATATTGAAAGAATGATTAGAGATGCGGAGAAATTTGCAGAGGAAGATAAAACGGTCAAAGAGAGAACAGAAGCACGGAATTCGCTGGAAAATTCAGTGTATTCGCTAAGGAATCAAATTAACGATAGTGAAAAGTTGGCAAATAAACTAACAGAGGGAGATAAGGATACTTTAAGATCAGTGATAAAGGAGAAATCTGATTGGTTGGAAAGACACACGGAAGCGGAGTTAGATGAACTCACGGAACAGAAGCGAGAGTTTGACAGCGTTGTCCAGCCAGTTATAAGTAAATTATATGAAAATGGTGGTGGAGACTCTAGTCATGAGGAACTGTAAGCGTATGTTGCAAAAATAGTGGAGAAATGTGGAGTCTGGAGAAATATGGCTTATATCAATTTTGACCAGTGTGACTCTTGATCAAACAGCACTCCTGTAGCCTGATAGCGATCTATATTGCTTATTAGAAGCATGACGGGCGTTTCATTGATGGAATGGAGAACTGTGCAGATCCTGATCAGTTTGTTTGTTTGTTAGGGTTTAACGGCCTAATAACAGCTAAGGTATTTAAAGCCGGGTCAATGGATTTAGTACTAAATCCCATATATTACCTGTACAAGTGTACATGTACATTTTGCAAGTACATGTACAACTGGTGGGGTGGGGGGGGGATCCCAAAATCAGAACTGAATAATTACAATAAAAAATCTATATATTCAGCCTTGAAATCAGAATAATCCTGATCTGATGCCAGGTTCTCGCCACACCAGAATCACTTGGGCCCCTCCCAAAAGCAATAGGATCAGTAATAATGTTACACTTTTATAATGGGAAATAACCCAATTAAACTCCCAGGTAACAAAAGAGCCAAAGATAAAAACGTACCTGAGGGCCAAACCAGGGAAATTGCGATTCCTATACGGAGGAACCCCTACCGTTAATTTACGCCGTCTCGTTCACCCAACCACCACCCACAGATCCTGATCAGACTGTGCTGATACACATGCTGATCTGGGTCTGCACTGGTCCCAAACACAAATGGACATAGCACATTATAAAACAGGTTTTAGTAGTGTTACACCAAAGTGTATTAATATAGAATGTGTGGAAAGTCTAGCCCTGTTTGCTAGCAAATCTAGCGCAACCGTAATAAGATCTATACCGCTTGTTAGAAACAAAGCCAGTGTTTCACCGACTGAATGGCGATCAGTGCAGACCCTGATCAGACAGCGCGGAGGCGCAGACTGATCTGGGTCTACATGCCATAAACTCCCTTTCTCCAGCACAACAACATACATATTTTTATATTCTCTCACCTGTTGTGTGGTTAGATTTACAAAATGAAATCCTGCATGTTTTTCTGTATTACATTCATAATTCATCTGTACAAATTCATTGTTCACATTTGCAACATGTCGTGTGTGAATAAAAAAGTAAACCCAAGTTGCGTTCCTCACCATTAATTAACCCTTTTCATCCTGAGGATACACCATTTTGTTTGTGGAAAATCCTAAATATTTTATTTATATGAGCTCAGAAATATATGTTGTGACCACCATTTGAACCGTCTCATCGACACGGTTCAAATGAGTGGTCACAACATATATTTTCATTGAGAAATAACAACAAGAGCTGTAGGAGAACAGCATAGCTCGACTACGAGGGTTGTCGATGTACACATAGCTTGACAAACAAGGTGGCCGCGGCCTGCATAAAAACCTTAACCAAGGTTGACTAAAAACCTTAACCAAGGGAAATTAAGTAAGTAATTCAAGGTTAAATGTAGGTCAATGTGGCCGCGGCCTGCATAAAAACTTTAACCAAGGTTGACTAAAAACCTTAACCAAGGGAAATTAAGTAAGTAATTCAAGGTTAAATGTAGGTCAATGTGGCCGCGGCCTGCATAAAAACCTGAACAAAGGTTGACTAAAAACCAAACGAAGGGAAATTAAGTAAGTAATTGAAGGTTAAATGTAGGTCAATGTCAGATATAGGTCAGGGGTTATTGATGTACATCACTAGGAGATGAAGTTTTCCAAGTATGGTTGCTGTAGGCCCAGGAATATTCCATATACAAGCTTGACTAAAAACCTTAACCAAGGGGAAATAAGAAAATAATCCAAGGATAAAAGTAGGTCAAGGTCAAATATAGGTCAGGGATTATTGATGTACATCACTAGGAGATGAAGTTGTCCAAGTATGGTTGGTGTAGGGCCAGGAGTATTGCACCTACAAGCTTGACTAAAAACCTTAACCAAGGAGAATTAAGTAAGTAATTCAAGAGGAAATGTAGGTCAAGGTCAAATATAGATCAGGGGTTATTGATGTACATCGCTATGAGAAAAGGTTGTCCAAGTATGGTGTTAGTATGCACAATAGTATTCCATCTACAAGCTTGACTAAAAACCTTAACCAAGGGGAATTAACTAAGTAATTCAAAGTTAAATGTAGGTCAAGGTCAAATATAGGTCAGTGGTTGTTGATGTACATCACTAGGAGATGAAGTTGTCCAAGTATGGTGGATGTAGGGCCAGGAATATTCTATATACAAGCTAGACTAAAAACTTTAAACAAGGGGAATTAACTAAGTAATTGAAGAGGAAATGTAGGTCAATGTCAAATATAGATCAGGGGTTATTGATGTACATCCCTATGAGAAAAGGTTGTCCAAGTATGGTGTCTGTATGCACACTAGTATTCCATGTACAAGCTTGACTAAAAACCTTAACCAAGGTTGAATAAAAACCTTAACCAAGGGGAATTAACTATGTAATTCAAGGTTAAATGTAGGTCAAGGTCAAATATAGGTCAGGGGTTGTTGATGTACATCACTAGGAGATGAAGTTGTCCAAGTATGGTGGGTGTAGGGCCAGGAGTATTCCATATAGAAGCTTGACTAAAAACCTTAACCAAGGGGAATTAACTAAGTAATTCAAGAGGAAATATAGGTCAAGGTCAAATATAGATCAGGGGTTATTGATGTACATCCCTATGAGAAAAGGTTGTCAAGTATGGTGTCTGTATGCACACTAGTATTCCATGTACAAGCTTGACTAAAAACCTTAACCAAGGTTGACTAAAAACCTTAACCAAGGGGAATTAACTATGTAATTCAAGGTTAAATGTAGGTCAAGGTCAAATATAGGTCAGGGGTTGTTGATGTATATCACTAGGAGATGAAGTTGTTCAAGTATGGTGGGTGTAGGGCCAGGAGTATTCCATATAGAAGCTTGACTAAAAACCTTAACCAAGGGGAATTAACTAAGTAATTCAAGAGGAAATATAGGTCAAGGTCAAATATAGATCAGGGGTTATTGATGTACATCCCTATGAGATGAAGTTGTCCGGTTGTTGACGGTTGTTGTATATCACTACGAGATGAAGTTGTTCAAGTATGGTGGGTGTAGGGCCAGTAGTATTCCATATACAAGCTCGACTAAAAACCTTAACCAAGGGGAATTAAATAAGTAATTCAAGAGGAAATGTAGGTCAAGGTCAAATATAGATGAGGGGTTATTGATGTGCATCACTAGGAGATGAAGTTGTCCAAGTATGGTGTCTGTATGCACAATAGTATTCCATGTACAAGCTTGACTAAAAACCTTAACCAAGGTTGACTAAAAACCTTAACCAAGGGGAATTAACTAAGTAATTCAAGAGGAAATGTAGGTCAAGGTCAAATATAGATCAGGGGTTATTGATGTACATCACTAGGAGATGAAGTTGTGCAAGTATGGTGGGTTTAGGGCTAGTAGTATTCCATATACAAGGTTGACTAAAAACCTTAACCAAGGCGTGACGTGACGGTGACGCCGACGCCGACGCCGACGCCAGGGTGACAACATAAGCTCTACTTATTCTTCGAATAGCCGAGCTAAAAATAAAAATAAATTTTAAAAATTTCATACCCATAAAGGTCTATTCCGAATGTAATGGGTTAATGTTGGTGTAAATATCCAACGCTGGTAAAGATCCAACTAACATATCGGGATATATGCAACGTTTGGACATACATTGTACATCCAATTTGTAGTGGACGTGTTCAATATTTCGAGTGAGAAAGTAGGTCAATGTCACCCGAATCACACAGGACGGTCAGCCATCAATGTGAGGATGATACGGATGAATTTTGGTAATGTTCCGATTGAACACAACACAAAATACACAAAATTTGGATATTTGGATGTACATGTACACTAAAAATTATTGATGCTAACTGCTACGTTTCACTTTCCAATAAAGTGTGAGCGACAGAAAGTAGGTCAAAGTCACCTGTATGATACAGGGTGGTTAGGAGCTACTGATGATATTTGGCAAAGATCCGACGAACGTATCTGGATGCCGATGTTATTCACAGTAGGCTTGAAAGAAATAATGGCCGGTCGTTTGAGTAGAATCAGACTGCAGAGCTCCAGATAAGGTGCGTATTGGCGTATTTTACGCACTTATGTTAGCAGAATACACACCGATTATTAAAAGTGGGAGTACAAAATACTCACACCAACGTGAAAATACAGTTGAACACTTTTTGCAGCTCAAATAAGTGAATTTTCAAAGGTGTTATATTTGTATGTGTTATATTGTGCCCTATTTAATAAGGAAGAAAATCAATAATACATGTGTGAAAGTAAAATATGCATTGCATTTGAAATCTGAGGGTATAAATACTCTTTTGATACGAAACTTATCTGGAGCTCTGATCACATACTGACAGTGAGAGTGAAAGTTTCTAACATCCCAGCAACAGTTAACCCTTACAGAGCGGAATTAAAATTTGACGTCTGCTGTTTATTTTTTATTTTCCATTTTTCTCATCTAAACATGGTTTGACAGCAGTTTAGAATCATTTCCAATGGAAATGATTCTAAACTGCTGCCAAACCATGTTTTTATTTAGAGAAAATATAAAATAAGAAACATCAGCAGACGACAATATTTGGTTCCCACTTTCTAAGGGTTCAAGTCATATAAGTTTGTTTGTTTATTGGTGTTTAACGGCCTATCAACAGCTAAGTCAAGTCATATATATATAGACGAAACATCTTCCTGAATGTTATTTGCATTTATAAGTGCATTATCACATACTGACAGTGAGAGTGAAATGTTCTAACATCCCAGCAACAGTTAACCCTTACAGAGCGGAATTAAAATTTGACGTCTGCTGTTTATTTTTTATTTTCCATTTTTCTCATCTAAACATGGTCTGACAGCAGTTTAGAATCATTTCCAATGGAAATGATTCTAAACTGCTGCCAAACCATGTCTTTATTTAGAGAAAATAAGAAACAACAGCAGACGACAATTTCTAAGAGACGGCACTTGAGAATTGTTTCCATTTATGTAGAGAAAATAAGAAACATCAGCAGATGTAAGTACATTTTCAACTTTATTACAGTATTTTCACTACTCAATTTGAAAATCAATGCGTATTTTCACATTGTTGTGAGTATTTTGTACTCCCACTGTTGATAATCAATGCGTATTCAACTAAAATAAGTGCGTAAAATACGCCAATACACACCTTATCTGGAGCACTGTAACCTATTTATATGACAGGCTTATACATGTTGGCGTGTGAACATTTATGATACAGATAGATTTTCGATTTAATTTTGATGCACCATGGCTCCAGATAAGCTGCGTATTTGCTTAAATACCCAATTAAAATTGCCAAAAACCCAATTGAAATCAGAAGTAGCGAGTATCAAAAGCAATAAAAAAAGTTGTGGTATCTTTATCATGCTGCAGAAAACAATAAACAGACCACAAATATAGCATCATTTGCTTATTTTCCATGAAAACACATCTTGGTATTTCATTAGAATTCAAGAGACAATTCTAATGAAATGCCAATACATGTTTTCATTTTCATTCATTCAATAGTTGCTGTCTGTTGATGTATAAACAGTAGTGTGATTTTATTTTATCCAATTAAAATTTTGCTTCAGAAATGCCATCATTTCAATGCCCTCTACAAAACTCAATTACTAATTCCTTATCTGGAGCTCTATGCACAATACATTCGAACCTCTCTAAACCGGACACGGAGAAATGTTGGTTCTGCCTAATTTTGATTGGGTTCATTGCCACTCGACTCCAATGATAACTGTTGGTGATCGCAAAACATCCACACGTGTCTTGAAGTAGTCATATGTCTGTTTTACAGTGGAACCTCTCTAAAACGGACACCCACCCAGGGTGTCCGGTTTAGAGAGGTTCCATTGTACAAACATTTTAGAAACGGCGGACAAAATGTTTTCTAACAGACAAAACAAAATATAAAACATAATTTCTAGAAGATATATTTAATAAGTAATGAAATGACACCACCTGAGTATGTTGTGAAATAATTCCAGCACAAAAATATTTACACAATTCCCTAACATTTGATTGGCCCGTAGCAAGTCTCTGTCCAAAATTTACATCCAAGTAAACTCCCACGCCGAACTATTTTCCATAACCGTGAAGCGCAGTTAAAATAATTCTTAAGAAAACGGAAAATAAACACATTTTCTTATAATATAAACTTGGAAAAGTCGCGGGAATACTGGACGAGGCCTTCTGGCCTTCGTCCAGTATTCCCGCGACTTTTCCAAGTTTATACCCCGATAAATTACACAAAAAGTCCATTCATTCCTATAATACAGTACACAAGATGACCGTAGTCGGCATATCGCGCCCGCCGAGGTTTCCCAGCCGGGAAAGTATGTGATTAGTGATCGGGTTGTTTGTTTATTGGTTTGTTTGTTGGTTTGTTGGGGTTTAACGGCCTATCAACAGCTACGGTCATTTAAGGCCGGGTCGATGGGTTTAGTACTAAATCCCATATAATACCTGTACAAGTACATGTTCAAGTACATATACAAATGGGGGGAAAATCCCAAAATCAGAACTGTATATTTACAATAAAATAACTATATTCAGCCCTGAAATCAAAATAATCCTGATCTGATGCCAGGTCCTCGCCACACCAGAATCGCTTGGCTCCGTCCAAAAAGCAGTAGGATCAGTAATAATCTTACTACTTTTATAATGGGAAATAACCCAATTCAACTCCCAGGTAACAAAAGAGCCAAAGATAAAAACGTACCTGAGGGCCAAACCAGGCAAAACGTGATTCCTATAAGGAGGAATCCCTACCGTTAATTTACGCCGTCGCGTTCGCCTGACCAACCACCCACGTTTGTTTATTGGGGTCTAACAGCCTATCAACAGCTAGGGTCATTTAAGACCGGGCCAACACATTCGACCATGTATTCAACCTGCTGATATGGGGGAAAATCCCAAAATCAGAACAGAATATTTACATCGGAAAAAAAATACATTCATCCCTGAAATTAGAATCACCGGACCTGTAGCCTATTTCATCAACATTGCAAAGTATACTTTAGTAGCAAAGTATACTTTGAGGGAGAAATTTTCATTTTTTTTTTAAATTTATTAATTTTTATTATACTGAATTTATTACATTATCACAGCCATTTAATGGCTGTGATAATGTAATAAATTCAGTATAATAATTCTGCATACTTTTAATCATGAAATACATGCATTTGTTAGTTCTATATGAAATAATGCATTTCAGGAAAAATAAATGATTACTCCCTCAAAGTATACTTTGCTAGTAAAGTATACTTTGCAATGTTGATGAAATGGGCTACTGGTGTGGGTATGTATGTGATTACTGTCTGTTTCACGAAAGCTGCCCAAATTTTACGGCTATATAAACAATTCAATTTGATAATATTAAATTAAAGCAAAATTTAAGAACGAGCCTTCTTTTTATTTCGTGAAATTTGGTCAAATATTTGGTCAAATATTGATTTTATTGCGAAAACAAAATTTCCCCATGTTAAATCTCCATAGACATCTTCACGGAGTGAAGATGTCTATGGGGATTTAACATGGGGAAATTTTTCAGAATTTCAGAAATACTGGACCGATTTTTAAAATTTAACTTGTTTTCTTAGTTATATCATTTCCAAGCTATCTAGCTAGGTTTCGGAGTCAATTTAGTGATCGGGTTGTGGCGATATTGGGTGCTCAAAAACATTAACGCACACAAAAACTATTTGACCTTGTGCATGGTGGTTACATTGGTGGGTCATATAATCAGGAATGAGTGCAATCTTCAGCAAAAAAGTCTGAAATCATCTGAAAACAAAGCTGATGCCCCCTACCACCTTGCAAATGCATACTATTTGAGCAGATCAGATAAAACGTGAAACATTTTGAAATTTCACATGAAAATCTGGAATCAGCAAAAAAGAGGACAATTATCATGCCTGTATAATGAAAATATGGATGGTGAAGTTTCAAGGCAATCAAACATGAGGTTGTGGAGATACACGTATTTGGTACTTAGAAACTTTAATGTAAATGCTGGACGCACACATGTAATACAAAATGATGACGTGTTGATTAAAATGAGCATATGGTTGATAAAAAAGGTCATATTGACACGTGCTGGTAATTATGGATATAAACACGATTTAACCCTTTCAACACACAGACCTGTACAGTGGTATTGGCAAACAGTGTAGATCCAGATGAGCTGGCTCGTGACGAGCTGACCCATCAGGATCTACACTTTTTGCAAGTAATTTCATATTTTTGAGACCAAAAACACCCCCTTTTCATAAATGGACTAGTTTGAAGATCATTTTGTCCTGATTGGTTGTAAAATTAACACATCAAAATCCATTCCAGTTATTTTGGGGTCAAAGGGTGAAGTACCATTCTTCTCATTTTCAGGTATTTATAACAAATCTAAACACTGAGCATTGGATCCAGAAATGTCTTTATAAACTGTGGCTATTTGTCCGAAAATGAAGAACGTCATCTTCACATCTTGCACACGCCATTATGGGCAAGTGCCTACATGTGGCTGTGACTGGAGAAATGGAGCTTATAGGCTTTGTGACCAGTGTAGCTCCTGATCAAGTAGTAATAGCGAACTTCGGAACAGTATAGCTCCTGATCAAATAGCACACTCCTGTAACTTGATATTGATCGATATTGTTTGCTAGCAGCAATGATGGTGTTTCATTGTAGTAATAGCGAACTTCGGAACAGTATAGATCCTAATCAAATAGCACACTCCTGTAGTGTGACAATAATCTATATTGACAGGTGTTTCATTCATGGAATGGTTAACAGTGCAGATAGCTCATAATCACCGTTTCTCCAGTCATAGCCAATTGTAAAGCACTCGCCCAGAAGCAATCAGCGCTCGACATGGCGAGCTAAGCAAGAGATTTTCAAGCCCTACATCTATTCATGTGAGAGCGATAACATCTCATGTTCACACTACATGTACACCCACGTGCCATAAACATGGAATAATTATTCAACTCCCATAGATTTCAATGTAAAACGGACATTAGTTAACCCTTTCAACACCACAGGCATGTAGACCTGTATAGTGGTATTGGCAAACGGTGTAGATCCAGATGAGACGGCTCGTGACGAGCCGTCTCATCAGGATCTGCACTTTTTGCAAGTAATTTTCATATTTTTGAGAGCAAAAACACACCCAGTTACTTAGGGATGAAAGGGTTAAAAGCAAATAACAATTAAATCTTTTGTCAGATCAATTTTCAAGAAATGTTGTGTCAGATGTAAATGGCAATACAGTTTCCAGTCGGTTTATTCTGTCAATCAGAGCGCCAGTTAAGGTGCGTAATTTTACCAACTTGGGGTGAAATTTTGTTATTTCTTCATCAAAAATGGCAAGTTGGGAGTCCTTTAGAATCGTCTCATCGAGACGATTCTAAAGCACTCCCAACTTGCCATTTTTGTTGGAGAAATAAGAAATTTACCTCCAAATTACGCACCTTAACTAGAGCTCTGCTGTCAGTCGGACAGTGAAATGTCACAATTTGAAATTTACATCAATTTGAAAAATCAACAGTCGCCACAGAGGACAATGACGACAGTACTGAAATTGACATCTTGAAATGTCAGTTTTGCAATTGACGAGTGTCATCTTGTAAGTTTAGCAGAGCTGTATCTCCATTAACAACAATAACACCATCAGTGGAACTCATTTCTACATGATCTCCAACAAAAATGATTTGTTTGTGTCGAGTAATTCAATTATAATTGGATTGAAACAAAACACATGTTTTGCATGTATTAAAGTCTATGGGAAGCAGAAATTTTATTCCATATTCACGGCATGTGGGGTACATCACATGAAATCCCTCTCGTTATCTTCAATCCTCGCTTGTGTCGGAAATCTCGACAATTTCAGCGTCACCGTTAGTCACGTGACCTGTCGTCATGGCAACAGGCTCTCCCTCGTCCATTTCCTCCTCTACATCCGGTTTAGACTGGTTCGCTGCTTCTTTCTCCTTTTCTTTCTTTTTCTGATCTTTCTTTCCCTGCTGTTCTTTTCTGTAGGCTGAAATATGACATGTTTGTTTGTTTATTGGTGTTTAACGGCCTATCAACAGCAAAGGTCATGTAAGGCCGGGCAAACGGGTTCAATCCCATTTTAACCTGCTGCATTTGGGGGGGAAATCCTAAAATCAGAATGGAATATTTACATCGAGATAAAATATATTCAGCCCTGAAATTAGAATATCCTGACCTGGTGCCAGGTCCATGCCACACCAAAGTCACTTGGCCCCTTCCCCTAAAATAGGATTACGAATAATCGTAATACTCAAATAAGGGGTATAACCAGATTCAACTGTCACATACAAAATGCCAAAGACGTATGTGAGGGCCAAACCAGGTCTCCAGTCGGAATTCTGGTAAGGATGAACCCCGATCGTTAAATTACCCATCGCATACGCCCACCTGTCACCCACTGAAATATGACTTAGGGCCCCCACATCGTAAATAGAGAATATGTTCATATTGGTGTATTTTACGCAGCTATGTTGGCAGAATACGCACTGGTTATCAAAAGTGGGAGTACAAAATACTCACAGCAATGTGAAAATACGCATTGATTTTCAAAGTTGAAATTTACTTAGTTGAGCTGCTTTTTGCAGCTCAAGTAAGTGAATTTTTAAATGTGTTTTATTTGTTTTTAGCATTTCAAATGTTCCCTATTTTATAAAGAAGAAAATACATTTGTAAAAGTAAAATACACATTGAATTTGAAATCTGGGGGTATAATACTGTTTAGATGCAAAATTTATCTGCATCTCTGGATATTTATTAAACACAGTTTACTGATTTCATAAGAAACGAGGCTATGCCGAGTTTCTGAGAAATTATTCAACAAGTTTTAAATCATCACAAATGTTAGATTCTATGTATTGCATAAGCACATTGTCATACCTTGAAGCTGTACTTGCCAACAAACTTGTTTTCTGTAACGAGCTAATTTGCATATTTATCACACTGGTGTAATATGATTTTTATTGCACTGTATTGCACTACCAGTGCCCCTTTTATGCAATACATATAGAATATGTTCATACTGTTTGGATGAGTGTATATAAAAGATTTTTTACAATAGTAAACAAGGCAAAACAAAAATATATACTCACCAGTTTGAATTATAGTTCGCCCTACTTTATAAGACAATCACTGGCGAGTATCGAGCTACACTTATTTCACATATTGCGAGATCTAACCCCAACGAGTTACATATTACCAGATTTAATCATTAATTGTTCGACTGTAAATGGAAAATCAATACTGGGATGGGAGATACATAGTTCAATTTGGCTGAACTATAAATATGTTTTTGTTCACATATTGGACTTTTAAGGAACTAAATGCTGCGGTCGCTAGCGCTCCCCCGCATTTAATTCCTTAAAAATCCAATATGTTAACAATACCTTATAACATAACATAACTCAGCGCACAGACCAGAAATATAGCATATTTTTCTCATTTTCCATGAAAACACATCTTGGTATTTCATTAGAATTGTCTCCAAGTTAGAATTGTCTCCAAGGAGACAATTCTAATGAAATGCCCAGACATGTTTTCATTTTGAAACAAACTATTCAATAATTGTTGTCTGTTGATGTGTAAACAGTAGTGTGATATTTGATTTACCCAATTAAAATTTTGAAATACCTAATAATTGCTTCAGAAATGATGGAGTGACAATACTCAATTACTATATACTTATCTGGAGCACTGATAAATGCTTGCTGCTGCAATAGCAAATGTTGCCATTTCTGACAGGACTGCCTGGATGGTCGCAATCGTTGTATAAAACCATCCTTTGACATTTTATGGTCAAATATGTTTTTTGTAAGTACGTTTTTTTTACGCAATTTTTTTTCAAATGAATTGTGCTATATTAATACACATACATATAACATGAAGCTCAGAGCACGCTCTCCACATTCATATCTAAATCAAGCAATCTGATTGGCCAAGACTGATCACAGCTCAGCATCAATCAAACTTCTGATTTTGAGGATGAGACTATGTACATGCTCTAACAAGCTCAGAACTAAAGAATAAGCAGTTTTGATAGACTACACTAGCCGCAAAACCCATAAGCCCCATTTCTCCAGTCACAAACAACGAACTGACAGTATTTTCTCAATTGTTACCAAAACAAAGATGTTTGGACAGCTGTGTCTATGCACAGCTTAACCAATGAAACTGCTTGATCTGTTAAACGAAACTCCAATCATCTACTCACCCTGGAGACATTCGTTGAGTGGCTCGACAAACTGATCAAACTCCATATCTTCCAGGGCCGCCAGAACGTCCTGGGCTCCAATCGTCTTCCGCTTACCCTTCATCGCAAAGTTGTTTGAACTACAATTGATTGACCGACTGATTAATTGATTGTTTGAATGTCGATATCAGTTTTTGGGACGTTAGAATTGCCCGAATTTGTCAGTTTGACATCATGTTGCTTTGTTAAATAAGGACATTGTTTTGACAAAACTAATCCTTACACTTACCAAGATGTTGCGTACAGCACGAATACACTGGCGGCCTTCGATATGGCCAATCGCGCTTCTTTGGACACATTCACGCCATCGGGGATCTACAAAACAGAATACGACAGCAATTAATATGCATTGAATCATATACAGGGATTCCTCTGGCGATCGCCACTTTCGCAATTGGCGATAAAAATAAACAATTGGCGATACAAAATTACAATTTTCGAAAAAAAAAAAATATATATATTTTTTCGAAAATTGTAATTTTTTATCGCCAATTGTTTATTTTATCCTATTGGTTATTCCGTTGTTTTTCTTTTTTTGAAGTGGCAAGTTTTTTATTTTCCCCAGCGGAATCCCTGCATATATGTGGCTGTGACTGGAGAAATGGGTCTTATGGGATTTGTGATCAGTGTAGTTCCTGATGTGTTTTATTGACGGAATGGCGAACAAGGCATATCTGGATCTACACTGGTTGCAAAACCGATAAGTCCATTTCTCAAGTCACGGCCGCATATACTGATTAAAGTTTGATTCAATAGGATTTAAATCCATTTAGCAACTAGATTGGTCAGTAAGCGAGGCTTACGGAATACCCCCCGCGCCCAGGTACCCCTAAATATGTAAAATTTTCCAAGTGTGTGGGCTTGTGACATTGACTCTGGGCTTAGCGGGGGCGGCACGAACGTGAAATTGTCACAGGGTGGTAGAGGTCCATTGGAGCAATGCGTGTGTGAAATGTGAAGCAGATCCGAGCAAGGAAATAGAAGTTATAATCGATTTCTCTGATGTTAAGTTTTGTAAAGATACTAAGTATGTGACCTTGACCTTGAGATCAGCGGGGATATGTCACAGCATGATAATAGACTTAGAAGAATGCATGCACGAAATATTAAGAATTTGCAATGAAGGAAATAGAAGTTATAACATATTTCTCTGATGTTAAGTTTTGTAAAGAGACCAAGTATTTGACCTTGACCTTGGGATCAGCGGGGGTTGGACGGTCGTGGATTTGGCACAGCATGGTAGTAGAACCTTACAGGGATGCATGTGTGAAATATTAAGCATTTTAGATGAAGGAATTAGAAGTTATAACAATATTTCTCTGATGTTAAGTTTACGGACGCACGGACAACCTGACTCCAGTATACCCCCCACCACTAGTTGCGGCGGGTATAATTATTGGGAACAATATACACAAAACAGTCCAGCTGTCTGAAATAATTTTCGGGTTTGGTTCTTTTATGCATTTGATCGAGTATATGAACCATTGAAAATGTATTTAGCGAACGAACTACCGTACTAGTATCGCAAGGTGTATAATATCATGAGCCAAGTACCACGTTATGTATTGTTAGGTATTCGTATCGTTCAACCCCCAACACTAACCGCGTCCTTTATAATCCTTGTGATAACAGCGTTGGGAAGATTCAGATCCTCCGGTCTCTCAGCCATCCTCCTTGTCCACCTAAAAATGTGGCAGTGACTGGAGAAATTGGGCTTATGGGATTTGTGACCAGTGTAGCGCCTGATTAAATGGCACCTTCCTCTAGCCCGATAGCGATCGATATTGCATGTTAGAAGCATGACGGGTGTTTCATTGTTGGAATGACGAACGGTTCAGATCCTGATCAGACTGTGCAGATGCACAGGCTGGTCTGGATCTATCCGCACAGTCTGATCAGGATCTACACTGGTTACGAAACCCATAAGCCTCATTTCTCCTTGTCCACCTAAACAGAGAGAATACCAGGTTAGTACCTTCATATCAATGAGCTTAAGAAACACGACGGAATTACGAGGCCTGTCGAGAATTTCTACTGTTTCTGAGCTGAGCCTGATAAACCGTTCATATCAACAAATAGTAGTCAGACAGAGAATACCAGGCTCGTGTCTTGATATAAAGTGTATCAGACAAGATAATATGGAAGACGAGGTGGATAAGTCGGTGGCTAGACAGTCCTGCAGTATGTTGACCGTGCAGTTATAATCCAGCAGCAGATCCTGGGAATAGTCTGTGGCAGAAAAGACCAGAAAATAAGTAAGAATTCCTATTTTCACCGAGGAATTCCAAGTTTCCAAGACATGTCTGATAATATCTATATATATATATAGAGAACACAATACTAGTCTGCTTCTATCAAGTTTATCAGGCAATGTTAGGAATTCCTTGGCTTGTGACCTCATCCCAGTCCTACGTAACGTACGTCATACATGTAAATATATGATTATAACAGAACAACCCATGGGTGCCTCTTGGAAGGAAATGTTCTTGGATTTGAATTCCATCCTTTCAAGATGTGCCAATGCTCTGCAATATATGTTGTCAACTGTCGAGACCATTGAAACATGGTAGTGTAGAGAGAAATGTTCATGGTCATTTCCTTCCAACTCTGTTGTTCAACAGTGTTGACATTAGTTGCGAAAGGTAACTTGCAATTTACTACCGTACCGTCCGTAGCCAGAGTTACGATTCCATATATTTATAGGATTCCTCTGTAGAATAGCGAATCAGATCTGATTCTCACTTAGCAGTTATTAAATTGTGACATATTTGAGATACTTTCCATCTGAAAAAAATATTAGTATTATAAAATTAATAGAAACTAATAATTCTGAAAAAAATTACCATTGTACATGACTTGAAACTAACGCTCGCCCGTGGCTAGAAGATTTTAGTAAGGGCTGGTTCTTTTTTACGTCTGACCAGCCCGCGTGGCGAGTAAAAAAATCCAGCTGATATGCCTTTACTAGTTTAGAACATGAAGTAAAAGTCATCGAGCTGTGTTTGTTTACAAAAATGTCATTATGTGTCGGTGAAAATGGTTGTAAGCTGCTTCCCTATTGGTGAATAGCAATCCTAAAGTCAAATATCATTGGTCTGCATGCCAATAGCCAATCAAATATCGCGTTTTGAAACTACACGCGTTCCGAATTGTGAATCGATAACGTTCGTTTGTTTCCGTAATGACCGCCCCTCAATATAATGTGTAGCAGTTTTCCCACGCTAGCGACACCTGTCGGGAAGTTTTCATTGGATACTTCAGAAATTTATAATTAATTTATTCACAACGGTTACTACACTTTCATAATATTTTAAGGAAATAGAGTCACTTTGTTTCTAAGAATAGAACCAAACTTGATTTCGCTGAAAGGAGTATGCGTATGTGTTTTTTGAAAATGCAACTTCCAAGTTATTGTTTTGCATATTTAGTGTCAAAACAATTACATTGATTTACGATTGAAAGTGAGTTTTAAGGTGAAAGAATAATGGTCTTATCGATTGACACCCGAGCAAGTCGGCCCCACACAGTTGCGGACATAAAAATGAATTTGTGAGAAATGATAATTTCATTGTTTTATATCATTGTTTTATATCATTTTACATATATTAATTGGTTAATACAAATTACTTATAATAGGGGATAATGTCTCTTGACGGTCCTGAGCAATAAAATATACTGTTTTCAACAGTTTCATGAATTTATATAGTGTATATTAATTCCATTTCAAGGCATTTGCTGGAAAGAAATGTACAGCTTGTACAGTAATTCAAATGACACAGAACCTTATAATGGGAATACAAATAAAATAGTGCTTACTGTCAAGATAGTAAAATAAAAAGTATGACATACTTGTTATTTATATTTGCAACAGAAGACTTCACCGAAAACACAGGGCCCAACATTCCAGACAGATTTAATGTAACAACAGTAACACTACTGGATTCTTGTTGGCTTTTGTACAAGCCAGAGATCATATGTTTACTGCCATGACGAGACATATGAACAACTACGCTAAGAGTTCTTTTCATCTACAGCAAGCAATGTAAATTGGTCCAGAGACATAATTAATATTACAATTAAATAGGTATTGTTTGCACAACTGAATTGCTACTTATGGTACAGATATTATTTTTTTTTACAGATGAAGACAGTGCGACATAAGGGCTGGTAGAAACTTGTAAGGGCTGGTAAATTTCAAATCTTAATAGCCCGGCTGGCTAGTACATATTTTTGCTAAGTTTCAAGCCCTGTTGTAGATGGTTAAGAAAATGACGTTTTGCCTGTACAGAAAATGTAGAATGAATAGTCATACTTCCGCTCTCGCTACCGCTACGCATATTGTAGCTACAGAAAATGGACACATCTAAACTTCTACATGTTGAATTTGGCTGCCACTGACTGGATCACCTGTTGATTGTAGCTTAAATTTACTTATCAGATCATCTACATGTGTAAATTTATGTCATAATTACTTGAATATGTTATTTTTATAAAACACAGAGAACTCTATGACGAGTACTGGTTTTTGACGAATATTGGCATACGCAACGTATCACATACCTGTTCCGTCAGAGTGAAGAGAGTAGCGGATTAATGTATTTTCTATTTCGGTATGTCTTGTGTTTTGTACGTTTCCAATGGTTATTTAATCTGATCTTACTAAAATTACTTAAAATACGATAATAATCATTTTCTTTGTGAAAAAAGTTTCACCCGCGCCAGTTGTTGTTGTTGTTGTTGTTGTATGTCGTGAATGTCAGCCACTGACTTTTCGTTTACACACAAGTCTCGCCTAATATATTCTTTCAGTGATGCAGGGACCATACATACGGTACATTCAGTTTCGTCCCAGAGTGATGTCATTATTTTCCCGATACTACATGGTGGTCGTCAAACATGATTGTCATTTTGACATTGGGCAGTGCGCACAATGTAAATTAGTACAAAGAAATGGTGTAGCAAAGTGCAATTCTCTCATGTCTCCGGTATGTGTCTTCTGTAGCCTAGACAGTGGAACCTCTTTAAACTGGACACCCTGGGATGTCCCCAGTGTGTCCGATTTAGAGAGGTTCCTCTGTAAATCAGACATATGACTATACCAAGGCATGCGGATGTGCTTTGCGAACCTGAACATGCCTTATCATAGGTGGCAATGAAACCCATGAAACTACGGATACATAGACTGCCTGTGTGTATGCTTAAACGCAGAATATTGTCCATACAACTGATATCAATTGCTCGCCATGGCCAACTTTGATTCAATTAATTAATTATTTATTAAATATGATCACCGCTGAGTTAGAATGGATGAGTACCCGCCACCCGAATCGGGTGAAATAGCAGTATGAGTTTTTTTTAGTTATATAGGAATATAGTATCGTGATATTTATGTGCAACATTTTATAACTAACATCAGTGTTTTTATAAAGAATGAAAAAATAAACCACCATGAAAAAAGAATACATTGCAAGTGAGGTTTAATTGCACATGTATAGCTGTGTAAAACAAATGCAAGACAAGACAAAGGATCCCTGAAAATGGACGAACACGACTACCCGAAAAAAAATGCAAGTGCGGTTTTACTGCAATTGTCCATTTCGATCGTAAACAGTGCGTATAATGTGACAGTTCACAAACGCCTCATATCATCAGATTAGACAAAACTTAATGTCCCTAAATGGGACAGTTAATACAAAAAATAGGCATAATGTGCACAACTGTCAACTGACAGGGAGGTTTTCTTTACAGCGGTTGAACAGAGTAAAAAAAATGGTATGCCAAAAGGAGGCCGAAACCCCAGTCAAACTAAATTGTAGTCATGTAAGTCCATATTGAAAGCTGAGCTGAATAAAATGTAGCCATTGAATACCATGCAAAACATTACGGGAGTAATTACGACTAAGGTAGACCAAGGTAGGTAGACAAAAAGCGAGAAAGTGTAGTGGTAACTGTGTAAGACCATATACAACTATCACGTGTTCAGCGGTAATCACGTATCAGTGCAGGAAAAATTCTAGTTAATGTCAAAGGGATTATGGCTGATATTTTGTTTGTGTTATGTATTGTTTCCATCATTGTCCGGATCCAACCGTGAAGCTAATACAACGTTGATTAATTGTAGCAGTATATTCGTTGAATATGACAAAGAAGGTGTGAATTGAGAGGTGAGCCAAAAAATCAGCGGCTGGATTTTCGCGCATGCCTAAATAGTAATGTTCTACTTCCGGTATGAATATAACCAGAAAATCATAAATAAAGTATCATTTTGGCAGATTTTAAGTCAGTTTTTAAGTTTATTTTTAAATGTGTTCGTTCAATTGTACCCTGTTTTATCTCAATTTCTATTTTTGTATCTGAGAAAGTGTCGTGTATTTGTCTGACTCGACCAATCCCGCCGCAACTTGTTTAAAACCGATTCGTTCCTAGACCAAATCGGTCTCTTGTTGGTGATGTCAGTGATGTCAGTTAACCGACATCATATTTAGCATAATTTAATTTAGCATGCTTTATAAGTTACCATACCTGCATAGATTCTCCTATATTTGGCGCACATTTTTGAAGCCTGAATGCAACATTTATCAAAATTCAGAAATATAAACCAGACCGACGACCACCGGCCTGCTTCTTTACTGGGCTATATATCTCGGGTTTGGAAGGTGTCTGAGCCAATTCCCACCCTTAAATATATCTGCATCGAATCGAAAAAGCATGTTTTATTTTAACAGACCTCGTAGTAAATGTGTGTGAAATATAAATTAAACACTTTATTTTTAGCATTTTCGCAAAGATCTGTCATTAACCAGTTTGCACCATCACCTTGTGTTTTCATTGCCTTAATGCCAAGTTGTACATACCTGTGTATTTGATCTTATAGTCCATCTACAAAAGATCGAGTGAACTGCCGAATCGGGGGGGGGAATTTTTCTGGGGCTGGGGCAATATGTAGGAAGATTAGGTTTGGTTCCTAGTTTGCGTACCGTTTTTTAGTGGTTTAGTGTTAATTGTAGATGGTTAATTGGGGGATCTTTGCGGATTTTTCCACCTTGCAAGTTATATTTAACCAGCCATTTTGAACCCATTGAGCAATGTGGTTTACAACCATGCTGATGGAGTGTGTAGGCTGATTAGGATTTAAAATTGTAAAGAATTACGCCTGCCTAGTAGTGACAATTATGCAGGTTTAATTCTTTACAAGCGTAAATACTTGGTTGTTCAGCAGAGCTTCTGTTTTCTACAGGTGAATCCAGCCTTCCAAGATGAGTAGCTCCGAAGAAGTTTCATGGATATCATGGTTCTGCGGTCTTCGCGGGAATGAATTCTTCTGCGAGGTAACAAAAAACTAACATGTGATACTATCTGAAAAATCATTGATATGTTTCCTACCTGCATTTTCAAATAGTATATATTTTGTGCGACAGCATCGTTTGGTTCCATAGGGCATTTGTAAAACAATGTAGGGATAGGTTGTGGTGTAGGGAATAGAGCATTGGACTTCAATATTGGCGGTATTCAATTCCGTCTTAGGCATGAAATGTGAATAAGAAACATGATTTTCAAACAAAATTCTGAAAAACAAACTTTAATTTAATCAAATTATTTCTTAAAAATACAAAATACAAAACTGCTAAAAATAAGAATGATTAACCCTTTCAACATTACACTGTATAGTGGTATTGGTAAAAAGTGTAGGTCCAGATGAGTAATTTTAATATTTTTTTAGAACAGGAACACCCCCTTTTCATAAATGGACTAGTCTGAAAATCATTTTATGACGATTGGATCAGTTGCAAAATTAACATATCAAAATTCATTCCATTTATTTGGCGGTGAAACGGTTAAGAAAACAATCTGAAAACATAACTTTGTCCGAAGCTTTTTGTTTGTTTGTGAGAGGGATTTTACTGTTATATAATAATAAATATGGGCCGCGCCATACGAAAACCGGGCTTAATGACAACGTCATGAAAAGCGGTAAACGATGTCGGAAAAACGACATTTCAAATTGTCTAGCGTCGCCGTAAAAGTTCACAGTTTGCCCTTCCATTTACGTTTACCGGTACTGGTGTCAGTTAACATTAAGTGTGAACAGAAAACGGAAAATGATAACTTACTGAAACTTTCGCTAATATGAGACGCGATACCTTGTACCTCGGTACACATATTATGACGTCATGACTTGACGTTACGTACTTGTGACGTCATTGAACGTGAATACATGTTTGACGTTATGGCCATGGTGTCGTGACAAAATATTATAGCAAGGATACTTGCACGAGTTCCTCGCAGCATCAATGACTTAGAAATGCTTCAGGCGCTGTACATTGTCGCCTAACTCGTTCTTTGACATTTTTACTCTTTTTCGTCGGTTGTCCTTATGAATTCAAAATGGTGAACGCATAATTTAACTGGCTACATATCATCGAAGTCTTCGCTTGCACTGCAGTTCGATTCCTAAATAATCTTAAATATGAACAATCTAGTGTATGCAACGATATTATCATCTATTATCTTGCTAAATTGACACTTTTGAACAATTATATCCAGTACTTAGCGAATGATATGCCATTTAATGCCACTCATTTTATCATAAATGGAGGTAGACACGCAGCTATATAACGACATAAATATCCGGGGTTTGTATTGAATTTTGAAATAAATGCATCAACATATTAATTGGAAATGTACTGGTCATAAACTTGCTTTTGTAGTCGAAAGTGCTTGTGTAGTATCAAATCATCAGTTTATCACTTGACTGCATAATAATGTAGATCAGGCGATGGTAATGCGATCCTAAAGAAAGACACACGGCGACAATTATAAGGTATCACGCTACCAAATCTGCCCGGTATCGTGTTTTGTCACAAAGTTAATGTTATAAGCGGCCTACTGTCTACTTTTAAATATGTCGTCGCATACGAAATGTTAAATGATGTCGCTATTATTCCCCAAAATTATTTCAGACAGCAGCAAACAACAGGGAAACGCATCACTCTGCCTTATTTGAAAAATTATTCATACGAAATTACGTTACTTGGGCCGCAATCCAAAACAAAACGTTACATTAGCAACTGCAACACGAGCCATAAACATTATTTTCATACTTTGTCTTGGCTTAATGGGAGACACTTGGCCAGGCTACGAGATATCCAAATTTGGTTGACATGCGATCAAAGATGACAAATGGACTTGTCCGGATCAACACCCCTTGTATACGCCGTTGATAAAAACGTCGTAATTTCGACGTCATTGATCTAAAACGTCATATAAGGTTTTACCACGCGTCATAAAACTACTTCTAAAATGAAACATAATTGGGATACATTGATAATTTTGACGGCATATGGCTTTTAAAAGATGTACAATTCAGAATACGCGAAAAAGTAAAAACTGAAAATGTTGTCATTAAGCCCGGTTTTCGCACGGCGCGGCTCATATATACAAATACCAGTGACCGTCTAGCACAGTCTCCGCGAAAGTCGTCGGACATGTTCGTTAAAAGTGCTGCCGATCTGGTAGTCGCCGGACCGAATTAATTTTGTTTATTCTAAGCTTCAATAAAAACACCTTCCTTTGGTATGCGCTTCCAGGCTTTGACAAATTTTTATTTTCCGACTCGTCCCACTGGACGAGAGAACCTAAAAATCTACTCGTCCAGACTGGACATCTACTCGTCCAAACTTTTAGTCAAATAACAAAACATACATTTTTCAGATATTTTCGAGTTTTAGATATAATTCGCCAGATACCCTTGATACCCGTGATTTCGCCTTTTCGAGTTGTTCATTGGATCTATCAATATCTCCGCCGCCCTGCAAAAACGGGCGTATGTCTGACATATTGTTTTGTTTTGTTTGTAAACACAGAGCAGACGACAGTTAAACAGGATACTGAGTCACGGTGACTGTTTGTAGAATGCACGTATTAAATTCAGTAGTCGCAGCCATGAATGGGAATAAGTCGGACACAGTCTACATTGTATATGTGTATCTTGGCAACGCAGAAAGGCGAGTGTAGTAGGTAGTCTCCCTTTACCACGCTCGGTAATCAGTTCAATATTTTATTGGAATTTAGTATTTCGCTTCGCAAAAAATCGCATTTGCATTTTCTCAGTGGTGATCTTCAAATTTCCACTCGCCCGACTGGATGAGCGGCTTTCCATTTTCACTCGCCCAGACTGAAAAATTACTCGTAAATACGAGCGGACGAGTGGATTTGTCGAGGCCTGGCTTCTGTTGCTAGCTAGCTTTTCTTATATGACTGATATACTTAAAAAGCTAAAAAGCTCTTACATATCACACAAAATCAATTTAATTTTTTATAAAAAAATTTGGTCTTGTAAATTTTTGGTCTTTGGTCTGGTAAAAATTTCAAGCTTACCAGACCGAATGTCCTGTAACATTTTGGCAGTTTCGCGGAGACTGATAGCAGGTGGCCATTGTTGTTACAGGTGGACGAGGATTACATACAAGACAAGTTCAACCTGACCGGTCTCAATGAACAAGTTCCCCACTACAGACAGGCCCTTGATATGATCCTTGACCTAGAACCAGGTACCGGCTATTCTATTCCATGAATACGTCAATACACACCTTAGGCCACAAAAAGTTAATATATAGATTCTCATCCAAATTTTGGAAAATAATGGGGCGGGTGGGCGACTTTTATTTTTTATTTTCAGGCAATACCATTTTTGACGGGTACCGAGACTGTCGGACTACCGTCCAAACTTCCATTCACAATCTCATGATAAAGGTCGGCGAAATTGAAGTCATCGCCAGCTGTGACACCAATCCAGTCCTTGTGGCCTTTAAATTGTACTACCACAAACATATTATACCACTCGATCTGTTGATACACCAGTTTCTAAATCATTTAAAAACATAAAATGAAATCGTCTACAAGCGTAAGTCGGGCAGTCACACAGAGGCTTGACTGCGAATTATAATGCATACATAAAGCGTCTATGTGATAGACCTTTGGAGCGGTGTAATTCACGGACGAACATTATTTTACAAAATATACCGGATTTTTTTTTTTTTTTTTTTTTTAACAAAATAAAAGTTATCGGGGCGGCCCATATTTTTAGGGGCGGGCGGGGATGAGAATCTGTTAATTAACTTTTTGTGGCCTTATCTGGAGCTATGGGTCTTTTGGATGAGATTTTGAACCGTCTATTTGACCTTGTCTGTTGCTGGGACATTAAATGCCTTTAACCTATTCAGGGAAAATTGATTTTGAAAAATTTCCGATGACTTGCTTGGCAGCCATTTTTATACGCCCGTTTAAAAAAGCGGGACGTATTATGTATTCATCTTGTACGGGCGGGCTGGCGGACATAGCTTGTCCACGCAATAACTAGTGTATTTGACAGATTTTAACCAAATTCAGTATACATGTTTATCATAGCAAGATTAAGAAGCCTATTGATTTTGAAAAATTTCCGATCACTTATCTCCCCTTGGTGGCCATTTTTAGCTCGACTATTCGAAGAATAAGTAGAGCTTATGTTGTCACCCCGGCGTCGGCGTCACCGTCACGCCTTGGTTAAGGTTTTTAGTCAACCTTGTATATGGAATACTACTGGCCCTACACCCACCATACTTGCACAACATCAATAACCTCTGATCTATATTTGACCTTGACCTACATTTCCTCTTGAATTACTTAGTTAATTCCCATTGGTTAAGGTTTTTAGTCAACCTTGGTTAAGGTTTTTAGTCAAGCTTGTACATGGAATACTATTGTGCATACAGACACCATACTTGGACAACCTTTTCTCATAGGGATGGACATCAATAACCCCTGGTCTATATTTGACCTTGACCTACATTTCCTCTTCAATTACTTAGTTAATTTCCCTTGGTTAAGGTTTTTAGTCAAGCTTGTATATGGAATACTCCTGGCCCTACAGTACACCCACCATACTTGGACAACTTCATCTCCTAGGGATGTACATCAGTAACCCCTGATCTATATTTGACCTTGACCTACATTTCCGCTTGAATTACTTAGTTAATTCTCTTTGGTTACGGTTTTTAGTCAACCTTGTAGATGGAATACTCCTGGCCCTACACCAACCATACTTGGACAACTTTATCTCCTAGTGATGTACATCAACAACCCCTGACCTATATTTGACCTTGACCTACATTTAACCTTGAATTACCTAGTTAATATCCCCTTTGTTACGGTTTTTAGTCAACCTTGTTTAAGGTTTTTAGTCAAGCTTGTACATGGAATACTATTGTGCATACAGACACCATACTTGGACAACCTTTTCTCATATGGATATACATCAATAACCCCTGATCTATATTTGACCTTGACCTACATTTCCTCTTCAATTACTTAGTTAATTCTCCTTGGTTAAGGTTTTTAGTCAAGCTTGTATATGGAATACTCCTGGCCCTACACCCACCATACTTGGACAACTTCATCTCCTAGGGATGTACATCAATAACCCTTGATCTATTTTTGACCTTGACCTACATTTGACCTTGACCTACATTTCCTCTTGAATTACACCAACCATACTTGGACAACTTTATCTCCTAGTGATGTACATCAACAACCCCTGACCTATATTTGACTTTGACCTACATTTAACCTTCAATTACTTAGTTAATTCCCATTGGTTAAGGTTTTTAGTCAAACTTGTACATGGAATACTATTGTGCATACAGACACCATACTTGGACAACCTTTTCTCATTTTAGGTTTTTAGTCAACCTTGTAGATGGAATACTCCTGGCCCTACACCAACCATACTTGGACAACTTCATCTCCTAGTGATGTACATCAACAACCCCTGACCTTTATTTCACCTTGACCTACATTTAACCTTGAATTAATTAGTTAATCCCCCTTCGTTAAGGTTTTTAGTCAACCTTGGTTAAGGTTTTTAGTCAAGCTTGTATGTAAAATACTATTGTGCATACAGACACCATACTTGGATAACTTTTTCTCATAGGGATGTACATCAATAACCCCTGACCTATATTTTACCTTCACCTACATTTAACCTTGAATTACTTGGTTAATGTTTATAGTCAAGCTTGTATATGGAATACTCCTGGGCCTACATCAACCATACTTGGACAACTTCATCTCCTAGTGATGTACATCAATAATCCCTGACCTATATTTGACCTTGACCTACTTTTATCCTTGTATTACTTAGTTATTTCCCCTTGGTTAAGGTTTTTAGTCAAGCTTGTATATGGAATACTCCTGGGCCTACAGCAACCAAACTTGGAAAACTTCATCTCCTAATGATGTACATCAATAACCCCTGACCTATATCTGTCATTGACCTACATTTAACCTTGAATTACTTACTTAATTTCCCTTGGTTAAGTTTTTTAGTCAACCTTGGTTAAGGTTTTTATGCAGGCCGCAGCCACCTTGTTTGTCAAGCTATGTGTATAAGTATACCAGCCTGACATGGCGTTGTTTACATGCTTTGTTTATATAAACATTGGTGTATAAATAAACATGGAATTCCTGTAGGTATTTCCCTGTTTATTATGGCGCGTCGATATAGTCATGATCGATATATTGCGATTGATAAAACATTTCTCATACTGGAGCAGTGGGTAAACTGGCGGCCAACGGTGGTACTTGATTTTAATTTTGCACTGCATGCGTTCGATCCTCACTTTGGCCATTATATATATTTATATATTTTTTTTGTGTTTTCTTTTTCTTTTTAATGCATCTTTATTACATGTAACAACAATTGACATGGTAATTATGAACCACATGCATCCACGCTTATTTATTTATTTGTTTATTATCTGAAGTGAGAGGTTTATTTTTCGATATGGTGTTCTCCGTAACATATTTGCATTTGTAGTGAGTCGAGGTGGACTTTCACAATAACACACGAATGTGCAGAATGCATTTCACAATGATTAGGTTCAAAGTGAAGTGTTTTATAATGTTGTGTAAAAGTAAATGCACGACTGTTTCGGGATGTGTGCGTTACCTCTGGCGCCAAAATAGTAAAAGCGAGAGAAAAATGTATGCCTTTGGCAGGATTCGAACTCACGACTGTGCGATCACCAAATAGCAGATCTACCCACTAGAGCACTAAACGATGTTAGTATTATTAGCAATCATATCGAATGTTAATGCGTTTGCGCTTGTATACAAATATCATGTCTACAACATATGACGTAAACTATTTAAAAATAGCATGTGTTTACAATAATATTTACAATAATAACGCGCCAGCTCAAAGCGGTACACCTCTACATCGACAACCCTCGTAGTCGAGCTATGCTGTTCTCCTACAGCTCTTGTTATTTTTTGTACTCTGTATCCTTGTCCACGCAATAACTCAAGTTCTATTTTATCGCTCATAACCAAATTTGGTATACATGTTTATCACGGCAAGACGAAGAAGTCTATTGATTTTGAAAAATTTCTGATGACTTATCTACCCTTGGTAGCCATTTTTAATTTTCGCACTCTGTATCCTTGTCCACGCAATAACTCCACCGATTGTAAACTAATTCGGTATACATGTTTATCACGTTAAGACGAAGAAGCCTATTTATTTTGACAGATTGTGACCAAATTCAATATACATGTTTATCACGGCAAGAACCCTATTAATTGTCAGTGAGTTATCTCCCCTTGTTAACTGGCCTTGCCTCGACGAGCGTATATTGTGACCTTCAGCAGTCTTGTTTATTTTCGAATTCTGAATCCTTTTCCATACAATAACTCAAATTCTACTTGAACGATCATAACCAAATTCGGTATACATGTTTATCAAGGCAAGATGAAGAACCCTATTGGCTTTTCGTGACTTAATTTCCCCTTGCTGACTGGCCCTGCCACGACGGGCGTATATTGTTGTTTAACGATGCCAGTTCTTGTTTTTCAATGTATCTGTTGCTACATTATATATATCTTTCCCTGAGATCACCAGATGCCTCGGCGGGCTCGACATGCAGGCCACGGCCATCTGGTTCTAATTTCAGGGCTGAATATATATTTTTATGCCACCAGGTTTCGAAGAAACGGGTGGCATATAGTGTTTGGACCGTCTGTCCGTCCGTCCGTCCGTCCGTCCGTCCGTCACACTTTTCGGTTAACCACTTTGTCACAGTTTCTCAAACTGGCCATAGCATCTACATAAGTTGCGTAATCGCTTCAATACTTCAACACTTCATTCATTGGTATGTGTGCCACACCTGCCTTTTCATAATTTATATGACCTTCGCCTTTTGACCTTCACCAGGTTACTTAAATGACTTTTAACAATTTTGGTTAACCAGTTCGTCACAGTTTCTCAAACTGGCCATATCATCTACATAGGTTGCTTAATCGCTTCAATACTTCAACACTTCATTCATTGGTATGTGTGCCACACCTTCCTTTTCATAATTTATATCACCTTCGCCTTTTGACCTTCACCGAGTTACTTAAATGACTTAACAATTTTGGTTAACCAGTTCGTCACAGTTTCTCAAACTGGCCATATCATCTACATAAGTTGCTTAATCGCTTCAATACTTCAACACTTCATTCATTGGTATGTGTGCCGCACCTGCCTTTTCATAATTTATATGACCTTCGCCTTTTGACCTTCACCAGGTTACTTAAATCACATAACAATTTTGGTTAACCAGTTCGTCACAGTTTCTCAAACTGGCCATATCATCTACATAAGTTGCTTAATCGCTTCAATACTTCAACACTTCATTCATTGGTATGTGTGCCACACCTGCCTTTTCATAATTTATATGACCTTCGCCTTTTGACCTTCACCAGGTTACTTAAATGACTTAACAATTTTGGTTAACCAGTTCGTCACAGTTTCTCAAACTGGCCATATCATCTACATAAGTTGCTTAATCGCTTCAATACTTCAACACTTCATTCATTGGTATGTGTGCCACACCTGCCTTTTCATAATTTATATGACCTAAATTACCATAGCTGTTCATAGGTCGTTAAACAAATCTATCCTTTACACAAGTGGTGGTTGTTGTGTTTCAGATGACGAACTGGAGGACAATCCAAACCAGAGTGATCTGATAGAGCAGGCGGCCGAGATGTTGTACGGTCTGATACACGCCCGATACATCATGACAAATAGGGGCATCGCACAGATGGTATGTTTTATGTTTCTTATTCCACAACACAGCGATTGGCCGTGGCCTAGGGGATATGGCATTGGGCTTCAATACCGGAGGTTGTGAGTTCAATCCTCACCCTAGAAGCGAAAAATACTTACGTAGTATTTCCATCCTACTGGTCTGTAGGACGAGACCCATTTTTTCATGTATATGACTTTAGTAGTTGCTGGAACGTTCACTTTCAATTTATTCCACAACATATAATGTTATTGAGAAATAGGAAAAAATATTTGTATGGTGCAGATATTGTATGATCTGATATGCACATGCTGTAATCTGACAATTGATATTTCACAAATGGAGTGAGGTTTTCTATTTTTATAAGTTTGTTGTTTGAAAAGGTGGGGCGTATTATATAGTTACCTTGCAGAGCTCCAGATAAGGTGCTTTTACGCATTTATTTTAGCTGAATACGCATTGATTATCAGCAGTGGGTGTACAAAATACACAGGGCAATGTGAAAATATGCATTGAGTTTTTAAAATGAGTAGTGGAAATACTGTAACGAAGAAAGTTGAATATTTAATAATGACATTTGTAAAACTAAAATACATATTTAATTTGAAATCAGGTGGTGCAATACTCTTTAGACACAAAGCTTATCTGGAGCTCTGACCTTACGGATGGCGATCTTGGCTTGTCCACACAATCACTCGAGTTCCACTCGACAAATCTTAACCGAATTCGCTACGCTTGTTTATCATGACTAGAACTGGAACTGTATTGCAGGGATCAGTTTACAGGGTGAAATTCTCTCTTACTTATTCGTAATCCTGTTTTAGAGGAAGGGGTCAAGTGACTTTGGTGTGGTATGGACCTGGCACCAGGGACCTATTTCATCAACATTGCAAAGTATACTTTACTAGCAAAGTATACTTTGAGGGAGTAATCATTTATTTTTCCTGAAATGCATTATTTCATATAGAACTAACAAATGCATATAGTTCATGAGTAAAAATATGCAGAATTATTATACTGAATTTATTACATTATCACAGCCATTAAATGGCTGTGATAATGTAATAAATTCAGTATAATAAAAATTAATAAATTTAAAAAAAAAATGAAAATTTCTCCCTCAAAGTATACTTTGCTACTAAAGTATACTTTGCAATGTTGATGAAATAGGCTACAGGTCAGGTTATTCTAATTTCAGGGCTGAATATATTTTTTCTCGATGTAAATATTCCGTTCTGATTTTGGGATTTTCCCCCCGATGCAGCAGGTTAAAATGGGATTGAACCCGTTTGCCCGGCCTTACATGACTTTAATAGCTGTTGATAGGCCGTTAAACACCAATAAACAAACAAACTCTCTCTGACTTCTGCCTATTTTGAGTTGAGGGAGAAGTTTTTCGCTATATAAAACAGAATTTTGGAAAAAATGGTCTATTTTCTCATTGTTTTAGTGAAAACTTCTCCCTATTTTGAAGGGCTAGCTTGCACCCTGTTATTGACGTTCAACATTTTCCAATGAGTTACTTCCCTTTGGTGGCTGCTTTCAATTTTCGCATTCTGTATCCTTGTCCATACAATAAGTGAAGTTTTACTTGATGGATTGTAACCAAATGTGCCATACATATAGTAATTCCAGTGCTGTATACATGTATACTAAATACATATTTCTGTTACAGATAGAGAAGTGGCAACAGGGTGACTTTGGTTACTGTCCGCGAGTGTACTGTGAAAATCAGCCGATGTTACCGATAGGTTTGTTGGACTTTCAATTTTATGTTGCCCTGGTGGAAGACTTTGTCTGACCTTAGCTGTTGACAGACCGTTAAACACCATTAAATAAATAGTCTTTGTCCGACTATCTGTCACATTTGTGAGGTTAGAATTTTTGTCACGAATAAGTGATCACAGTAGCAGAGCTCCAGATAAGCTAAGTATTTGCTTAAAAATTCAATTACAATTGCCAAAAACCCAATTGAAATCATAAGTAGCAAGTATCAAAGCAATACAAAATTTGTGGTACCTTTATCATGCTGTAGAAAACAATAAACAGACCACAAATATAGCATATTTTTCTTATTTTCCATGAAAACACATCTTGGTATTTCATTAGAATTGTCTCCAAGGAGACTATTCTAATGAAATGCCAAGACATGTTTTCATTTCGAAGCAAACTATTTAATAATTGCTGTCTGTTGATGTGTAAACAGTTGTGTGATTTTATTTTACCCAATTAAAATATTGAAATGCCCAATTGCTTCAGAAATGATGGAGTGACAATACTCAATTACCTTATCTGGAGCTATGAATTTCTTACCTTCTTGTCTGTATTTGTGGCTGTCACTGGAAAAATGGGGAAATATCGAATTTGTCCCCACTGTCATCTGATCAAGTGGGTGGTTGGTCGGGAGAACTCGACGGCGTAAATTAACGGTGGGGTTCCTCCTTATAGGAATCACGATTTTCCTGGATGGACCCTCAGGTACGTTTTTATCTTTGGCTCTTTTGTTACCTGGGAGTTGAATTGGGTTATTGCCCATTATTAAAGTAGTAAGATTATCACTGATGCTTCTGCTTTTGGGAGGGGGCCAAGTGATTATGGTGTGGCGAGGACCTGGCATCAGATCATAAGTATTCTGATTTCGGGGCTGAATATATATATTTTTTTTATGATACCCTGCAACGAGTTGTGGGGGTGGGATATACTGGAGTCAGGTTGTCCGTCAGTCACTAAACTTAACATCAGAGAAATATGTTCTTCTATTTCCTTCATCTAAAATGCTTAATATTTCACACATGCATTCCTGTAAGGTTCTACTACCATGCTGTGTCAAATCCACGACGTCCAACCCCCGCTGATCCCAAGGTCGAGGTCAAATACTTGGTCTCTTTACAAAACTTAACATCAGAGAAATAAGTTATAACTTATATTTTCTTCATTGAAAATTGTTAATATTTTACTTGTGCATTCCTCTAAGGTTCTACTATCATGCTGTCTAATAAATCTACGACCGTCCAGCCCTCACTGATCCCAAGGTCAAGGTCACATACTTAGTATCTTTACAAAACATAACATCAGAGAAATATGTTTTACTTCTATTTCTTTCTTTCATCTTAAATTCTTAATATTTCATGCATGCATTCCTCTAAGGCTCTACTATCATGCTGTGACAAATCCCCGCTGATCTCGAAGTCAAGGTCACATACTTAGTCTCTTTACAAAACTTAACATCAGAGAAATCAAATCGGTTATAACTTTTATTTCCTTGCTCGGATCTACTTCACATTTCACACACACATTATTCTAATGAACCTCTACCACCCTGTGACAAATTCACGATCGTGCCTTCCCCGATAAGCCCAGAGTCAAGGTCACAAGCCCACACATTTTTTTTTACATATTTAGGGGTACCTGGGCCCACGCGGTAGGTATTTGGTAAGCCTCGCTTACTGACCAATCTAGTTAATTTATGCATTATGTATCCTCCTTATCCACACAATAATTATAATTCTACTTGACGGATCATAACCAAATTTTGTACACATGTTTATCATGGCAAGAGTTAGTACCCTATTGGTTTCAATGAGTTGACTGGCCATGCCTCGATGTGCGTATTTTGTGACCTTCGGCACTCTTGTTGATGTTGACCCAGAGCTCCAGATAAGCTTTGTGTCTGAAACGTACTATACCCCCTGATTTCAAATCATTGCGTACCAGTATGTTACTTTCACAAATGGATTATTGATTTTCATCATTATTAAATAGGGAACAAATGATAAAAACAATATATTAAACAAATTTAAACATTCACTCATTTGAGCTGCAAAAAGCAAAGTTTGCTTTTTTTTTTAGCTCAACTATGTGAATTTTCAACTTTATGACAGTATTTTCACTACTCAATTTGAAAATCAATGCATCATATTTTCACATTGCTGGTCGTATTTTGTACTCCCACTTTTGATAAAGTAAAATACGCCAATACCCACCTTATCTGGAGCTCTGTGTTGACCTGACAGAAAAACCCAATTAATCAATCCACAGGTTTGTCCGACGTTCCTGGTGAGGCGATGGTGAAACTATATTGTCCAAAATGCCAGGATGTCTACACGCCAAAATCTTCACGACACCACCACACAGACGGGGCGTACTTTGGCACGGGTTTCCCACACATGCTATTTATGGTGCACCCGGAATACCGACCTAAACGACCAGCCAACCAGTTTGTCCCCAGGTATGTTGTGTATTCAGAATGGCTTCATAGTGTGTTTTGAGTATTGACTGATTTTCGGGTAATCCCCTGTTGGTTAAATCTCGGAGATACATTGTCTAGCGCAGGGCTTCTGAAATGTTCAGTTTGTCGGTTGTGGGCAGAATTTTGAAACCTTGGACCAATTGAGATTTGAAAATTAGTCTTAAAAATCGGTCCGAGAAAAAATGCCAATCGGCTGCTATTTCTGTATCAACCGTGTAAATTTACTGATTTTGACACCAAGTAATGTCCATTTTATGACATTTCCGGGGCATATCCGTGTTAAAACGTCTGGTAATAAATCGTTGTGTATTCAGTCAACATGTTTCTCCTAGTATTGATTTTTCCTAGCATGCGCGTGGTAATTGGGACAGGTGTATGTCTTGATAGCAGCTTAGTGACTAAATAGAATAGCTTCAGCGTAAAGATTTTCTTGACTCGCCATTTCTGATGATGTTAAAATAAAATAAAGAAACCATGCACTGTGTTTATCTGTGTTCGTAATATTTAACAAGCAGTGAGGTTATGACAGTTAGCGTGTGCTAACTGTCATAACCTCACTGATTATATTGATTTTTAACACCCTGTTGAAATAGTTATAAATGTCAAAAGTGACATGCGCATGCGCAAATCTCAATAATCGATTTAAGTGGTGCGTATTCATAAATCCGTCATGCCTGTAACACGTGACTGGGCTTGTCCTAGATTTTCGCCATTTCGGATCGATACCCTGAATACAAAGTTTCATGGCACTATACGTTACAAAAATGCTACTAGTGTAGTGAAACTGCCAAGTACAGTTCGTGGAATGATATAATACATGGTCCACTGTGTCCATTACTATAGGAATGAATGACCTTTTTGTGGAATTTATCGGGGTATAAACTTGGAAAAGTCGTGGGAATACTGGACGAAGGCCGGAAGGCCGGAAGGCCTCGTCCAGTAGTCCCGCGACTTTTCCAAGTTTATATCCCTGATAAATTCCACAAAAAGGCCATTCCTTCCTTATAATTCCAGCATTTGAAATAAATTCATCAAGAAAATGTGTTTATTTTCCGTTTTCTTAAGAATTATTTTAACTGCGCCTCACGGTTACGGAAAGTAGTTCGGCATGGGAGTTTACTGGGATATACATTTTGGACAGAGACTTGCTACGGGCCAATCAAATGTTAGGGAATTGTGTAAATATTTTTGTGCTGGAATTATTGGACGGTGTAGATCCCGATAGGCATTGGCAGATTGCCACCTGCCAATAATGATCAGGGTTTTCATGATATACACGGCATAAACTTACCGAGTGGCGAGTACGTACCCCGTTCTCATGCCCAAAATCAGAAAATTTGTTTGGTTGATGCTGAGTTGTGCTCAGTCTCGGTAAATCTAACCGCTGAATTTTGAAAATGCGCCCATAAAGTTTAATAAACACGGTGATGTACCTCGAAGACCGTAGTCACTGATCAAACAGCGCAGGCTGGGTTGGTTATACACTGATTGCAAACGTACTGATCCAGCCTCGGTAAAATTGTGAACCAGATAACAGACACCTGGTATGTTGTTTTCGGCGTATCCGTGCCATAAATTAGTTAGATAATGTCTTTTCGTTGAATATAGTTAGTTAACAGCGCGTTTGGGGAATTTAAGGCAGCCGAAATACGTCTCGCCACAGCTTGGCTATTTCCGGTCCCTAAATTTCACCTATGTGCTGTTAATCAAATCAATCTTTGTTGTGAAAAACCATATACAGTGGAACCCCTCCAAACCGGACCCCCTCTATACCGGAATTCACGCTATACCGAACATACGACCACGTCCCGAATATTCTGCTATATAAACACATTAGTTCTACCCCTCTACTCCGGAACCCCTCTACTCCGTAATCCGGACGCCATTTCAAGTCCCAAAACCATATTTCAGCGTTAAAATAACCCCGGAAAACCGGAAACACGGTCACCTGTCAGGATGTCATCCAAGAAATACACGGCGCCCAATTTAAATGTTGTTGTTTCAAGCGGGTGTCAAAATCACAGTGTTTACAATAGACTGGTTCCCGGTAGTATTGTTCAGCTCTGGTTCCCAAAATGCGGAGCCACGAGAATGAGACGATTCTAACGGACTCCCAACTTGACATTTGTGTGGAAGAACTAACAAAATTGATCAAATTACGCACATTAACTATCCATGCGTGTAATGCGCTAAGCGGCGTGTTTTTTTAACGTCATAAGCGGCATTACAAAGTTAAGAATCTATTTAATACATGCGACCTAAATACGAGACATGTTTGCTGTTTTACAAGCTCATTACAATAGCATGGTTCACAATTTAATTATACGCGTACGTAACAATTACGGAAATAAAATAATCGGGACATTATTTGTGAACCCACCGACCGATTAATTGAGATAATCTGATAATTACTTAACGAGGCTGTAAACTTGTGACTGTAGCCTGTGGGCTATTGTAGCAGCTCGCTGTAACTACACAGCACACGCGAAATGTGTCCTATGCTCTTTGCGACCAGTGTAGACCGTAGACTCGGATTACATTGCGAATCTGCACCATAATCAATATGGTAATAATGGTATATACTATACAAATCCAAGAGTTAATGATGGAAAACATACATTTCCTTAACTGGAAATAGAAAACCCCTATAAACCGAACTTTTCAGTCTGTCCCCAGGGTGTTCGGTTTAGAGGGGTTCCACTGTATATATATGTTGTCCAGAGCTCCAGATAAACCGCGTATTTGCATAAATGCCCAATTAAAATTGCCAAAAACCAAATTGAAATCAGAAGTAGTGAGTATCAAAAAGCAATGAAAAATTTGTGGTATCTTTATCATGCTACAGAAAACAATAAACAGACCACAAATATAGCATATTTTCTTATTTTTCCATGAAAACACATCTTGGTATTTTATTAGAATTGTCTCCAAGGAGACAATTCTAATGAAATACCAAGATGTATTTTCATTTAGAAGCAAACTATTCAATAAGTGTGGTCTGCTGATGTGTAAACAGTAGTGTGATTCTATTTTACACAATTAAAATTTTTAACTACCCAATTGCTTCAGAAATGATGGAGTGACAATACTCAATTACTGATTCCTTATCTGGAGCCCTGTATATATATATATATGTTTACCAGAATAAATGGTGTCCGAATATATAGGGTTATTACAGTCTTGTTGGACACAAAGCTTATCTGGAGCTCTGATACAATCATACATCAGATGCTGTGGCTTCACAAATGGGAGGTCGAAGGTTCAAGCCTCTGCTTGGACTGATGTGGCCGGTTGGTGAGCCGCCAGCTAGTTAAAACTTAATTGTACCGATTGCCTACAATCAGTACTTCCCAATTCCTATCCTTTGTGCACAAAGGATAGGAATTGAGAAGTACTGATTGTTCGAAAGAGTTTCTCATAATTCAGATATGGCTGGCCCTTTCAATAGGGGTAACACTAAACAAACTTTACTTTTACTTTACTTACATATACAAATAGATCGCCATCTCTATTTGTCCTTAGCTGTTGTTGGGTTACGTTAAACCCATATTTTTATACGATCTATCATGAATTTGTTACTATTTTCAGACTGTATGGTTTCAAGATTCACCCACTTGCCTATCAGCTACAGTACCAGGCAGCGGCCAACTTTAAAATGCCCATGCGGGGCCTCGCACACAATAATGCTAAACGATGAACGGTTTCTGACATTTTATCTGGGGGAAAACACCTGTGGAATATTGTAGCCAGTTACTTCCCTTGACTTGATATTTAATTTCTGTGACCCGCCATCTTGAAATTGTATTTACCTCTTACATAGCCGAATTCGAATTTTGTCGTCTGCTGGTTTTTTTGTTTTTGTAGAAAAAATGGGAATCAGAACATGTTTTCAGGGAGTAAAATGGAAAACAGCAGAGAACTAAATTAATTCAGTGTTGTATGGGTTAACTAATATGAACATGATAAAATATGGCTTACCCTTACAATTCTGAATTTGAATTTTGTCGTCTGCTGCTTCGTACTCTCGAAATTTCTCGGCAAAACCATGGTTTGGCAGCACATAAGAATCGTCTCCAGTGGAGACGATTCTCATGTCAGGAGACAATATTCAGTGGACAATCATTTGTTGCTGCATGATTGTTGCTGCATTGTACTGTCAATGTACATTTGGATGGAGTATATCTATATTTAGAAACATTTATATTCCAAAGAGAAAGAAACTAGAAATATTCAATTTATATAACGTCTCTTTGAAGAGCGATGTATTTTAATGTTTCTATATTTAGTATGACGGTAACTGGCTATTATCGTGAAATCGGGGGCGTAGCTGGTCGGGTGATTTATTCCAATAATTTAATTTCCACTTTATAAAAACAGGCATGAGAATCTTCAGCTGATTTCATTATAATTTGAGTTTTCAAAATGATTCAGAATCGATCTGGTATGCTCAAATTTGATAGTTTTGCAAGTGGGGTGAGGGCGTTTCAGTGGATTTTCAGATCTTTTCAGCGAAAGTCATTCTCATATAAATCACCCAACGGAACTTGGTACGAGGGATAATTAGTGCCAACTAGTCAATTATCATTTCGCGGATTAATGTTAAATGTCGCGCGTCTTTTTACGTCACGCCAACATTGACGTCATTTGGCATGACATCGCATATGTTCGGCTGACGTTAATCCGCAAAATGATTATTGACTAGTTGCACTAATTGGAGCTGGTTACTGCATACAAGTGATGATATAGTTGACCAAAATGTGTCAGTGTGCATCAGAGCTCCAGATAAGCTGCGTATTTGCTTAAATACCCAATTAAAATTGCCAAAAACCCAACTGAAGTCAGAAGTAGCGAGTAGCAAAAAGGATAACAAATTTGTGGTACCGTTATCATGCTGCAGAATAGCATATTTTCTTATTTTTCCATGAAAACACATCTTCGTATTTCGTTAGAATTGTCTCCAAGGAGACAATTCTAATGAAATGCCAAGACATGTTTTCATTTTGAAGCACACTATTCAATAATTGCTGTCTGTTGATGTGTAAACAGTAGTGTGATTATATTTTACCCAATTAAAATATTGAAATACCCAATTGCTTCAGATATGATGGAGTGAAAATACTCAATTACTAATTCCTTATCTGGAGCCCTGTAGTAGAATAATTTGGGTCCTCCGTTACAATCGTACTTGTCCGCAGTCTACTGTGTGTTCCACGTTTTTGTGCCGACAAACTTTTGGCAATTAAACATATTAAATCTAAAAGATATTTAAATATAAGTAGTTGTTCATCAATAACAAAAAAGTCACCCTCCCCAATTTTTTTTATTTGATGAAATTCCATCAAATATTGATTTTATTGCCAAAAAATGATTTTTCTATGGGAATTTAAAGGTACATGCCCACTCAATAGGCACAAAATGTTCATATATCAGAGACATCATCTGAGACATGTTCTGGCAAAATAAATATTCATTCACGATTACCTCGCGTATTGATAGGCATTATTATACATTTTATATCGGATGTAAATTTCCACACTGATATCAGGGGCGATAACCGTGTTTCGTTAAAATGTTAACGGACACTACTATTTATTCTCTGTATTTATTTTTTGATGTGCAATGATCATACTATCATCTGTCAAAAAATATTAATTTTTCATCTCGGCATGGTCGGTCTCGTCCAATGAAACTTCCTGTTTTCTGGTATGATTTTCAAGTACACGATCAGAATATTTTATAATAAGGACCTTGGTAATACAAGAACAAATAGTATATGTTTACCATACGTCATATGCAGTGATGATGGTAGTGTGGTGATATTTTATAATAATAACAAAAAATGTGAATTCTGTCGATACTTTCTGTAAATGTTGTATTAGGTTGTAATAATTTCGCAGAAGACGTGAATATATTTCTGCAATGACGGGTAATGTCATGTACAGCATTTTCTCCCTGTTTCTGATATAAGGTTTGATCATGTCCAGCCGTGTGCAAACGTTTGCTGTGGCCCGAGGGAACTGTTTGAATCCCAAGGCCGCAGGCCGCGGGTTCAAACAGTTCCCGAGAGCCACAGCAAACGTTTGCACACGGCTGGACATGATCAAACGTTATTGTTACATTTCCAACAAAAAACTGATGTAATTTGAGCATTATATTCAGTATTTTCAGTACATTTATAAAATCGTCCCATTCACGTACATAATTTTCGGTATGCATATTCCGGGGCCGCGTCATGAACGTCATGAACGTCATGAACGTCATGAAGTAGTGACGTCATGAAGGCACTTCCGCGTAGTGACGTCATGAAGGCACTTCCATTACGCGCGGCCCCGGAATGAGCATTGCCTAAAGCCATGTGCAAACAGCACGCGCTATTTGTTTGCACATATGTGCAAACAACGGAAACCATGTAACAATATTGTTTAGCATATCTATCAAGGTGTATGATCACGTGGTACTAACAACAAGTACTGAAACTTCCAGAATACATCTGATTCAAAGTGTGGGTGGCAGGTGGGAGCACGCAATGGGTAATTTAATGATCGGGGTTCATCCTTAACGGAATCCCGACTGGAGACCTGGTTTGGCCCTCACATATGTCTTTGGCATTTTGTATGTAACAGTTGAATCTGGTTATACCCCTTATGTGAGTATTACGATATTCGTAATCCTATTTTAGGGGAAGGGGCCAAGTGACTGATGCGGTATGGACCTGGCACCAGTTCAGGTTATTCTACTTTCAGGGCTGAATATATTTGTTCTCGATGTAAATATTCCGTTCTGATTTTGGGATTTTCCCCCCAATGCAGCAGGTTAAACCCGTTTGCCCGACATTACATGACCTTAGCTGTTGATAGGCCGTTAAACACTAATAAACAAACAAACAAAACTGATTCAAAGTACGTATTCTTTTATATTGTCCTTATTACGTAACGGATTTTGATGAAATATGGTGCATCAAACACGTCTTGTTAAGCTGCATTTGATGGTCTGTATTTTCGCCCAAACTTCTGTCATTTTTGCGAAGAATCGATTTCCGTTCCTATCGCAAAAACGACATAAGTTTGTGCCGAACTCCCTGGAACACCAAATGCAGCTCATGAAGACGCGTTTGCTGTGCCATATTTCATCAAAATCCGTTGCATATTAAGGAAAATATCAACTAATACTTACTTTGGAGTGGGCGACGTTGTTGTTGTTGTTATAACCACGTGATCATGCACCTTGTCTAATGTCTATTACACATAAATATGGGTGGCTTGTTTGGCCCTCACATACGTCTTTGGCATTTTGTGTGTGACAGTTGAATCTGGTTATACCCCTTATTTAAGTATTACGATTATTCGTAATCCTATTTTAGGGGAAGGGGCCAAGTGACTTTGATGTGGTATGGACCTGGCACCAGGTCAGGTTATTCTAATTTCAGGGCTGAATATATTATTCTTTTTCTGATTTTGTGATTTCCAAATTAGTCGAATAAATATAACTAACCGCTACGGCAGATAGGCAAGAGGGAATATAGTGTTAGTCCATGTCTGAATAGTTATGATTAGTATGATTGTAATCGTTTATCACAAGAACAATGTATTTGGATACCATGTGTGCCCTCGGGTACGTTTTTATCTTTGGCTCTTTATTTACCTGGGAGTTGAATTGGGTTATTGCCCATTATAAAAGTAGTAAGATTATTACTGATCCTACTGCTTTTGGGAGGGGCCAAGTGATTTTGGTGTGGCGAGGACCTGGCATCAGATCAGGATTATTCTGATTTCAGGGCTGAATATATAGTTTTGTTATTGTAAATATTCAGTTCTGATTTTGGGATTTTCCCCCATTTGTACATGTACTTGAACATGTACTTGGAACATGTACATGTACTTGTACAGGTAATATATGGGATTTAGTACTAAACCCATTCACCCGGCCTTAAATGACCTTAGCTGTTGATAGGCCGTTAAACCCCAACAAACAAAAAATTTGTCGGGCAAATGGGACGGCGTAAATTAATGTAAGGGTTCCTTATAGAAATCACGATATGCCTGCTTTGGCCCTCGGGTACGTTTTTTTATCTTTGGCTCTTTTGTTTCCTGGGAGTTGAATTGGGTTATTGCCCATTATAAAAGTAGTAAGAATATTACTGATCCTAATGCTTTGGGAGGGGGCCAAGTGATTCGGGTGTGGTGAGGACCTGGATTATTCTGATATTCAGGGCTGTATATATATATTTTTAGCTCACCTGAGCGAAGCTCATGTGAGCTATTGTTACCGCAATGTGTCCGTCCGTCTTCTCCTCGGTAACCATTGGGCCTATAGTCACCAAACTTCATGGTCATGGTCCTTAGGTAGGGGGATTACAAAATTGTTAAAATGACGTCATTACGTATTCCAAGATGGCCGCCATCTAAAAATAGCACAAATTCTTCAAAAATCTTCTTCTCAAGAACCGCCAACCAGATTTCGACAAAACTTGGTAGGAATGATCGATGTACAATGCTCTTTCAAAGTTGTTAAAATGGTGACCCCGGGGTCAAAAATGGTCGTGGCCCGTGTGGTCATATATAAAATTGAAGGTATCAACGAGGTGATTTTTTGTCGAAATCGGATGGTTATGTCATCCAAGATGGCCAAAGGTCAAAAGGTCATTCTTTTATTAGAGATTTCAAAATTCTTCTTCACATGAACCGCTTGGCCCATGGTAGCCAAACTTAAAAATTATGGTCCATCGGTGAGCCTTTTCAGATTTAATCCAAGATGACCGCCATCTAAAAATAGCTCAATTTTTTTAAAACATGAACTCAATTTCACATTCTCCTGGTGTTCATGGAGTCAGGTGAGCGAATTAGGGCCATCTTGTTTTTTGTAAATATTCAGTTCTGATTTTGGGATTTTCCCCCAATTTGTACATGTAATATGTGGGATTTAGTACTAAACCCATTGCCCTCGCCTTAAATGATCTTAGCTGTTGATAGGCCGTTAAACCGCAACAAACTAACGTGCGTGCGTACGTTAGTAACTCCTTTCATTTTTCAATAACTTGTGAACCGCTTCACCGATTTTGATAATATTTGGCTATTGTGCGTGCTAGGTGTGGTGCTTTGTTTTGTATACGACCCACATCCGACCGCCCAAGGTCAAGGTCACTGAGGACTTGTGTTCACCTTGTTTATATTAAGGCAAACAAGGTGAAAGCTTTTTGTATTATCAACGCTGCCAGTGAGGTGGTTAGCTTATAACCATGCCCTTGTTTCACTAATAGATACAGGGAGCGACTGAAACCGTGGACTAGCCTGCTATGCCATGTAGCTCCAAATTGTCTGGTCATATTTTGTGTTAGAGATTATGTTTTCAAAATATGTGTAGCCCAGGGGCAACTGTAGGATTCACTGAGTTTGGTTCATCCATATCTGTACATTTCTAGCAGAAATAAATTATGAACTTAATTGTGCAGTCTTGATTTGATTCATTGGTCTCCTACATCAATATGTCGAACATATTACATGCGTGATGATTGTATCTCCGCCGGACGAAAGTCGGCGTATACTATGGATTGACACCGAACATCATTCTTGTCCGGAGCATAACTCGAATACTTGGCAGTACTTTAATGAAACGTCACACATGCGTAGACCATGCCCCATGGTCGTGTCGCGTGCAATAATGACAACTCTTGCCTCACTAATTTTCAAGTTAACTCTTTGTTGTTTTTTGCACTCTGATTTCTTGTCCGTAGCGTAACTTGAATACCCTTTGGAATTTTTTCGTGAAACTTCACACATGCATAGACCCAAAGGTGTGTCGTGTGCAAAAAGTACAACACACACCTTACTAACATATTTCTCCCTCCAAGGGCAGATTCGGGGGGCGGACCCGGCACGCGCCCCCCCTAAAATTCGCCGAGTAAAGATTTTTTACAAGTTACAAGGCACGTTTCTACGTTCGCTTTGTGAATTTATTGTTTATTGGTGTGTTTTTTTCTCCAAAATGCGCCAGAACGCAGGAAATGCGATGTAGATTTCAAAAAATTTCCGGGGGGAATGCCCCGGACCCCCCTAGCACGTTCGATAATATAGTCACGTATTGCAAAATAGTTACGCCCCCCCCCTCCCCCCCCCCCTCCTCGCTCCTGCCCTCTATCATCTTGTTGACTGCGTGTAGGCGTGTAGGGTGATGCTCCTGTGGACAAGCATCACTTTCGAGTTTAACCCTTAGACCGCTACATGCAACAATTGTCGTCTGCTGTTGCTTTTATATCTTGCCTTATTTCTCAATAAAAACATGGTTTGACAGCAATTCAGAATTTGCTTTGATTCTGAAGTGCTGTCGAAGCATGTTGTAAATTATTCTAAAGTGCTGTCAAAGCATGTATTTGATGATAAAAATTGAAAATAAAAAATAAACAGCAGACGAAAAAAAAAAAAATATATATCGGTCTAAGGGTTAATATGATATTTATTAACCCTCGCTACGCTGGAGACGGAAAATGTCGTCTGCTGTTTTTCATGTTTGCCTTAATTCTTAACAAAACCCCTGTTTTGACAGCACATGAGAATCGTCTCCAGTGGAGACAATTCTCATGCGCTGTCAAAACGGGCTTTTGTCGAGAAATATTGAAAATAAAACATGTCCAGCAGACGACAAAATTTAATTCAGCATAGTAAGTGCAGCCTATGCTCAATAAATGTAAATCCAATAATTGTTTACAAGAACACATTGTTAATGTGGAATTTACAGACGATCATAATTTTGCACTTACGAACATTTTAGTCGTACAAACTTTAGTGAAACGGCCCGGCCCCCTGACTCCTGTTTCATTCAACTAAGAAGTTGATTGTTGCATTGGGGAACCATGTTTGTGTGAAGCAAATTTAAAAAAAAAATTGTACAAAATTGCACGAAATAACGATTTGTTCCCTCCATTTAACAATTCGTTCTCTCGAATTGACAAAATTATATTCTGCATGTACATGTACTCTGAACATTTTGTAGGTACAAAATCACATGACGAGTATCATATGTCACTGTGACTGGAGAAATGGGGCATATGGGATTTGTAGCCAGTGTAGCTCCTGTAGCCGATTTCATCAAAATTGCAAAGTATACTTATGTAGCAAAGTATACTTTCAGGGAGTAATCATTGATTTTTCCGAAATGCATTATTTCATATAGAACTAATGATTGCATATATTTGATGATTAAAGCTTGCAGAATTATTATACTGAATGTATTGCATAAATGGCTGTGATAATGTAATAAATTCAGTATAATAAAAATTAATACAATTGTCTTAAAATTGAAAATTTCTCCCTCAAAGTATACTTTGCAATGTTGGTGAAATAGGCTACTGATCAAATAGTAGGCACAAAACAGACCCGTAGCCAGACCTGTTTGAAGAGGGGTCGTTTCGAAGGCCCAAGGGGCCTGAGGTATATAGGGGAGTCTAAAAAAGTGGACCTCGAGGCTAAAAAAATGGACATCGAGGCTGGGCGGTGGGGTCGTCCGACCGCTCCGACCCCCCTGGCTACAGGCCTGCAAAATGTTCTTTATGGGAATTAAATAAATGTATAATTGTGTCGCTATAAAATGTATAATAATGCCAATTAATACGTGGGGTAATGGTGAATGAATGTTTATTTTGCCAGAAAATGTCTCAGATGATGTCTCTGATATAAAGAACATTTTGTGCGTACTGAGTGGGCACCTTTAATATTTACTGACTTCTATTAGTGTACATGTAGATAATTTTGTCCCAGAATCGCGCCTCACTGGCAACGGTTTAATCCGATCCGTTGCTGAACCGGAAGTGATTAAAAACTATTTGTGTGTGAGGGCGTTTTTGTTTTAAAATATTTATAGTTACAAAAGCCATTTTGTGGATGCATATGTTACCAAATACTTGTTTATTTAAAGTATTTAATTCGGTAAGTGGAGAATTGTTTATTATTGACAAGAAAATAACTTTCTGTTGAATGAAATAATTTACGTTTCTAATGCCATTGGAATGTTGGTGGGTGGGGTAGCAACATCTGTCAAATTTAGTTTTGTGTTATCTCTACAGTTATAGGTCATGTTTAATACTTTTCAATTTTCATGAAGAGGTATTAGTGTCTTTAAGTTAACGGATACCCAAAGTAGTAACACAAATTCTTCATAAATCGTAAACAAAATAAATAAAATATAGCCCCAATTCTCAGGGATTCGTGCCTTCTCATTGATTCGTGCCCCTAGAAAACAAGTGAATAAGTATATTCTAAGAATAGTTTTAATTGAAAATTATTTTAAAAAGGTATTTTAAGTTGTATCCCACGGTTTTCTAGTTACAGTTACATACAATTGAATTGTGATTTACCACCTATTTTGTGATTTTTCTACATATTTCCTTAATCTGAAGAGGGTCTGTTCGCAAATGATGCATAACATGTGATATATGTTGATTTCTAAGTGAATCTGGACTTCACCATATTTAAATTTGATTCATCTAGGCAGCAACACTTCTTTATTGTATGAGTGATCAAGGAATGTCACACAAATGTGAAAAAGGTTGTAGGGCACGAACTAGAATGAATAGTCATACTTCCACTCTCGCTACAGCCGTAATAGCCGATTACCGCTACGCATATTGTAGCTAGGCACGAACCTGATGAGAAATGCCAAGATCAAGAAAAAGGTGACTTGTGTGGGTTATTTCTAGGGACTCTAAGACTTGCATAAACAATAATTTTGGTGAATTCCTTATGAGCACTCATAGTCAAGTGTTTGAACTTTATGTTCATGTATACATTTTCAAGAATTAATCAGAATATAACATACAATATGAATTTATGTGCTTAGGGGCACGGATCCATGAGAATAGGGACTATTTTTTTTTAATTTTAGCTCCAGATTTTATTTCATTTCATGGTCATTTCGGCTAATTCTGCGCATCAGTTAATGCACAATGCACGTCAGATTTAACCATGCTTACGTCATAATAAAATATGTGGATTTTGGAATTAGCAAGCTTAATTAATTGCTACACAGTGGCACAATTTTATCACATTCCGATAGTTTGGTAAAAAGTTATTCCGAAAGTTAGTCAATGAAGATACGACTCAGACCTCGGATATATGATCAGTTACGAATTCTCAATTATCCAATTATCAGAATATAGTCAAAATGTGTAAAATCTTCAGACACTGCTGATGGAATAGCTGTTTTATTTACTAAATTAACTGTTCAATTAAGAAACTAAGTCATAATGTCACAGGATAATTCTGCTTCAAGTTTAATACCAAGTTTGCTATGCTGATCCAGTATGCTGTTTGCCATTTTGTTTACACTACCAGATGATTAGCAGAAACAAATGTGACATTGCAAACACGCATGTGATGTTATACATCACACAATTTACGTCACTTACTGACGTTCAGAACTTTATGATATTTTACCTTCACTGACGTCTTTGAACTGCGTTGAATATTCAGGAAATTTTGACAGATTATGGGGACATATAATGACATATAAATTTTTGTTTCAAGAAATTAAAATAAGTGACAGTGATGTTGAGGTGGTGGTGTCCAAATCTCGTTGTTCCTCTAAGTTCTATGAGGGTATAAATTGATGAACCTAAATGTACCCAATCAAGCATTCTGCCAATTTCTGGCGGCTGAAAGCTGTTAAAAACAGTAAGATTTCATCTAGTGCTCCTCGGCAGGGGAGGTACATAATTCTAACTTGAAAGTGCACAAAATGGACTTCCAGAATTGGTTCCTTTTGATATGAAAAGTTTCCAAGAGACGCCCACATGTGTAGGCCCGTAATTTACACCACCACCCCATAGCGAGTGATTTATATTATAGTGAAGTACATGTAAGTTTTGCTTTCCGTGATTATTTGCAGGATTAATATTTTATATACATGTATGCACCTATTCAGGGTTTCCACTGAAGAAAATAAAACATTTGCCACTTTTTTTTTGTAAAGCGCACGCGAAAATTATTCAAATTTGAATATATTTTCGCGCGCGCTTTGACAAAAAAAATATACATACATGTACAGTGTATCTACTAAGAACAATAAAACATGGTATCATTATGTTTATTTTGTTGTTTTTTCACACATCATTCATGATAAGATTTGACACATTGTGATAAATGAGAAATAAAATTACATACATGTCATTTGACATAATACATGTACAGCATTATTTTCAACTTTCATTCAACATGTTTCACTACAACTTCACTTCCATACATTCAAGATTCACCTCTACTTCTTCTCTGCCCACTTTGGTCCGGTAATTAAAGCAGGAAAAATGGTTGAGGTTGGACAAAATTGTTGAAAAAGGTTTCTCAACTGATATCACCTCCTTGGTAACTATACGTTAAGAAAAAAAATAGTTTACCAAAATTTTCTCTGGGCAACTGTTTGAAAGTAGCTCAAATCCAAGATGGCCACCATCAAAATAGCAGAAAATACACATGAAGCAAACTAGACATATGATATGTCAATTTACATTGGCTCAAAGAGACGAATTCAATCGACTACTATTTTGACCACATAAGGTCACCAAAAATTCAAAATGGCTGCCAAAAGCCAAAATGGCTGCCAAGGTATGAACAAAATTGTCATATTTATTAACGAATTACAATGAAAAGCTTGTCAGATGTCATTTTCACAAAATAGTTAAACACTTGTGGTTTACTAAACACATATAACACACATGCACACAAATGGTGGACACAACTATACCGTTTTAATATGAACTATACGAAAGTAATAATTACACTTGAATATAATGAGATACCACTGAACTCAGTTTGTGGTGCAATTTACATATGTTTGTTTTTCAAAATCAGCCCATAACATAATTTGTCCACTCCATCAGGGGCTATGTTTATATATTCCCTATTCTAGTCATCACTCATTCTGCTTGTTGTGATTTGGAAGCTGAATCTAGTAGGTACTTTCCCTGCAGTGGCTTCTATTTTTAAATAGACTCTACCTGTCAGCACTACATAGCTGGAATTATGCCTGTGTAATCATATCAGTGATACTCACTTGTGTAGGCTCTGTGGGGAGTTTGTGTACATTTTTCTTTTAGAGCAAAACTTTGCATTTTCATGTTCTGTATGCCAAGACCTTCAACAAAGTTTGGGTAGGATTGCCAAATCAAGTACGTTTTCTCGGCAGAGGCCATTTTGGATATTAGCCTGGGTGCCAAATGGCTAAATTTACGATATTGTAGTTTCACAGTGTAAACTATTATTAGGTACCCATATATTGTTAATTTGGATTTGCTATGATTATTTAGATGTTACTGATATTCTTTTAGCATGATTTAATACTTTAATCATTGATTTAATGTTCAATATGGACATTTGTTACTGAAATTTAGCTGAAAATTCCACTCATTTGGAAATCATCCCTATGTCTGTTGGCGTATCACTCACCAAATATCGTATGTAGACTATTTGTTTTCCGCCGTAGTGATAATTATTGGACAGGAATATTTAGTGACCTGTACATTGAACAAGTCCTGATGAGCAGTTTGAAGTCGGTTGGTGGGCTAACTAGAGGTAGTGGTTTTGATGCGTCAAACAGTCTGGTCTGGCTACTATCAATGCCTGTATGCAGTGAAGTACACAAGGCTATGCAGGAAGTGGCGGGCCTCTCGACCACCAGTGCAATGGAGACACATAAAGATCTGAAACAGGCAAAATGCAAACGTGACGCCAAAGATCTTCAGTCTGTCATGGATTATCTCGAAGAGAGAAATCCGTTCACAAAGGAATCCAACGAACTGCACAGCCTGTCATCAGGAGTCATATCTGAAGGTTCGGTAAATGTGGATTCGGCTGAAACTGTCGGTACTGCAATCCTGACATCAATGGAAGGAATGTCGGTTTCGAAACATAAATTTTCCAAAACCAAACAGGTAAATACTCTAGCATCATCAGTGTATGTGTCAGTGGATGGCGATACAATTGAGATCGATCCTCAGCAATTATACCAGCACCTACTTGTCGCCGGCATCGGCAGCATTATACCAGCGCCTACTTGTCGCCGGCATCGGCAGCATTGCTACGAAGACGCTGTTCCAGTATGAACTGTGCTCAGATCCGACATCATTATTCGATAAGAAGCTCCTTATGGACTTGCGGACAAGGCCGATCTCCTGAATGGGTTAGTCAAACAGGTCACATTGTGTGTTATCAGTGAGTGTCCTATTGGCGTTGCCTACGTCATTGATGGAGGTGCGATGTTAAAGCGCCTTCCATGGTCAAAGTCCAAATCATATTTAAACATTTGTCAACTTTATATACAGTTTGTACGCTGTCACTTCCGCAATGCTCTTGTTGTGTTTGATGGCTATGAGTCTGGTCCTTCTACGAAAGATGAAACCCATCAGAGGCGTACTGGCAATGATACGGGCGTGAATGTGGATTTCACACCAGATATGCTGCTAAAGATGAAGAAACAACCGTTCCTGGCAAATACAAGAAACAAGCAGAAGTTCATTGATTTGCTGGGATCTGAGATGGAGAAGGAGGGAATTCAAGTCAACAACTCACCTGGTGATGCTGACTATGACATTGCAATGTCTGCCTGTGAGCTCGCTCGGACAAAACCGGTGGTTGTTGTAGGGGATGATACAGACCTTCTGATTCTGTTGCAACATCACTTCAAGCCAACTGTACACGAACCAATCTATCTTCAGACTAGCACAAAACTAATTGATGTGCCCGTCTTGCAAGATACTTTAGATCATGAACTTAGCCACTCCCTACTCTTTATCCATGCATTGTCGGGATGTGACACTACATCAAGACCCTATGGCATAGGAAATCTCTCGGCTATGGGCAGATACCGTGGTCTGCAAAAATTCACAAAATCATTCTCGGTGGCAGCAGTTAGTCACAAAGACATTGAGAGAGCTGGGAATCAGGACCTTCTGACACTCTATGGCAGTAAGCCTGATTCGGACTTGAATCATGAACGTGTATCTAAATTCTTGGAGAAGGTTGTTTCAAGTGCCAGCTATTTGCCCCCTGAACGACTTCCACCGACCTCAGATGCTGCTAGGTTCCACAGCCAGCGGGTTTATCACCAGGTACAGGTCTGGCAGGGTAACACCATGGAGGCAACCGAATGGGGTTGGGACCTCCGTACAACACCACATGGGCCAAGTTTGAAGCCACATAGAATGGACCAAGTTGCCGCTCCTACATCTCTACTTCAGATTATTAGATGTAATTGTAGTGGAAAGTGTGACAAAAACACATGTTCGTGTAGGAAAAATGGACTTTTGTGTTCTTTGGCTTGTGGCCACTGTAAGGGAATAGCGTGTACAAATGGAGAAAGTCATGATTCAAATGACTCAAAACAGATATGTTGTCACAGTCAATCTTGTTACAAACAGACAAAAATCTGACAGATTGATGGTCTACTTTGACAAAACGTTTTCAGGTCAACTTGGTTCCAATCTTGGTTTCGTGAAACCGTTTGATCAAACTAAGATTGACCGTGACATATATCGTGATTTGTATGTGCACTATCAGTTAAGCATAGTAAGAGCATACATAACATGTGCTTAATTGTTAAGTTTTGAAACACAGCCGCCATTTGTATACCTGCATTAAGTTCTTACATGTCACTATATTCCTATAAAATAGTAGTTAGAGACAGACTAAGTGTATTACTGATGCTTAGTATATGACATCTGCCAGCCCATTGTCATTATACAATCATTCAGCAATATTTATTTTCATTAGTGACCTTAATGGGACATAAATGTCATAATTTTGTTCATTTTAGCTCTTTTTGGTGGCCATTTTGAATTTTAGGTGACACTATTTGGTTGTATTTGTAGTCTATTGAATTCCGCTCTTTGAGCTAATATAAATCGACATATTATATGTGTAATTTCCATCATGTGTTCCATACGTACAACAATTTCCTATATTCGGCAATTTTGACGGCGGCCATCTTGGATTTGACCTACTTTCAGACAGTTGCCCAGAGAAAATTATGGTAAACTATTTTTTTTCTTAACCTATGGTTATCAATGATGTGATATCAGTTGAGAAACCTTTTTCAACAATTTTGTCCAACCTCAACTGTTTAATGCCTGAACTACTTATCAAATGCCCCAAGTGTCACCAATCGGTAATTACCCATCATGGCTTATTGGCGAAAAGAGTCTTATTTTTTTGGCAATTTACTTTTGTTTGTCAATACGTTTTATTTTAATATTTGCCAATGCAGCAAATCATAATTAATGTGTGTCTATAGTCTGTTTCACGAAAGCTGCCCAAATTTTACGGCCATATAAACAATTCAAAAACAATATTTATTTTGATAATATTAAATTAAAGGAAAATTTAAGAATGAGCCTTCTTTTTATTTCGTGAAATTTGGTCAAATATTGATTTTATTACGAAAAATTGATTTATCTATGAAAAATTGATTTATCTATGGGAATTTAACATGGGGGAAAAAGGTAGAGGAGTTGTGGGAGGAGTCAAAAAAAGATTTTTTTTGGAAATTGACTCCGAAACCTAACTAGATAGCTTGGAAATTATCTAACTAAGAAAACAAAAGTTAAATTTTAAAAATCGGTCCAGTATTTCTGAAATTCTAAAAAATTTCCCCATGTTAAATCCCCATAGACATCTTCACTCTGTGAAGATGTCTATGGGGATTTAACATGGGGAAATTTTGTTTTCGCAATAAAATCAATATTTGACCAAATTTCACGAAATAAAAAGAAGGCTCATTCTTAAATTTTCCTTTAATTTAATATTATCAAAAAAAATATGTTTTTTGAATTGTTTATATGGCCGTAAAATTTGGGCAGCTTTCGTGAAACAGACTATAGGCATAGTGCTTTGTTGTACATTTTCACCATATGTTAAAATTCCCAAAGTTATAAAGTTTTCTTTGGACTTACATTTGTGTTTTGCGCTTATCATTTACATTTACACAAATCTTTGCTGCCAGTCATTTCCCAAAGCACAAGGTCACCGAAGGATGAACATGTTTCGTGTTTAGTATTAATTTTGTGTTTAATGGTTTCTTAGATTATGATAATAAATTGCTTCAATGTGTTTTAATATCCACATGTTTCATGGGCGAGACATTTAATTCCGCTGAAGTCCTGGGGTCCGTTTCACTAAAATACATACTAAAGTGTTCGTACATGTAAGTAAAAATTTAGGATCGTTTGTAAATTTCAATTGATGGATTTACATTTATTGAGAATAGGCTGCATATGCATTTCTCAAAATATGTGTACTTCATTTCTCTCATTACCATGATTAGATCAAGATGCTTAATACAACAAAATATGAATACATGTATCATCATTTGCAATGCATACCACCTTTAACTTATAGCAGATACACTGTCACATTTTTGCCATGCTTACATCATGCTTACATGTATGTACTCATATACCGCATATTGCGGTCAGTAGCCTATTTCATCAACATTGCAAAGTATACTTTAGTAGCAAAGTATACTTTGAGGGAGAAATTTTCAATTTTTTTTTAAATTTATTAATTTTTATTATACTGAATTTATTACATTATCACAGCCATTTTATGGCTGTGATAATGTAATAAATTCAGTATAATAATTCTGCATACTTTTAATCATGAAATATATGCATTTGTTAGTTCTATATGAAATAATGCATTTCAGGAAAAATAAATGATTACTCCCTCAAAGTATACTTTGCTAGTAAAGTATACTTTGCAATGTTGGTGAAATAGGCTACTGAGCTCTTGAAAAAATAAAGATATGTTCTGTTCTGTTCTGCAGCCTATGCTCAATAAATGTAAATCCAATAATTGTTTACAAGAAAACACTGTTAATGTGAAATGCACAGACTATCACAATACGCACTTACGAACATTTTAGTCATAATAAGTTTAGTGAAATGGACCACAGTTCTGCTTCAATGACCATGCCTCCACACATTTATATTTTATTGTGACCTCCACCACTCTTGTTTCATCACTAAATGTCATGGATGATGAGTAGGTTGATGAGCAATAATGATTTTGGGCCTACACTAACCAGTCAGTTCAGGATTGCACTCGTTTTCTCAAGGTGCATCCGATTTAATCATTTATTGGACAGGTGTAAAACAAACACATTGATACAATGTACACGCGAGTGTAGGTAAATATTGTGTTGTTACTTAATTGTTATTGTGCAGTAATACATCAATTAATTGTCTAGTGCAGCTATAAACGGATGACAGATGGAATTAATCTGATCACACAAGGTGAATTGTTCTACCAGTTACATGTATGTATGTGATAGACGTAAGTAATCTTTATTTTCTAGTTTCCTCTTACATGTACATGTACCAACAATTCAGACAAGCCATTTGATTTTGTACCTAAGAACATAATATCATAGTCTGGTTCATTAACCCTTACACCTCTATCTTAATTTTTTGTTGTCTGCTGTTTATTTTCTATTTTCCATTTTTAGCTCGCCTGCACGAAGTGCAGAAGAGCTTATGGCATACCCCCGGCGCCGTCGTCGTCGCCGTCGGCGTCCACAAACTTAACGTTGGGGTAAATGTCTTATAACTTCTGTTTCCTTTGATGGAACACCTTGTTATTTCATACATGCATTCCTCAGATGACCCTCTATCATGCTGTAGCAAATCCATGACCCACCACCCAACCCTTACCCCAAGGTAAAGGTCACAAACTTAGCACATTCATAAACTTAACGGTGGGGTAAATTTCTTATAACATCTGTTTCCTTTCATGGAACACCTTGATATTTCATACATGCATTCCTCAGATGACCCTCTATCATGCTGTAGCAAATACACGACCCACTACCCAACCCTTATCCCAAGGTCAAGGTCACAAACTTAGCATGTTCATAAACTTAACGTTGGGGTAAATGTTGTGTAACTTCTGTTTCGTTACAGGGAACGCTTTGATATTTCATACATGCATTCATCTGATGATCCTCTATTGTGCTACAGCAAATGCATGACCCACCCCCCACCCCTTTCCCCAAGGTCAAGGTCACAAACTTAGCACATTCATACATGCATTCCTCATGTGAATATAGCTATCATGCTGTAGAAAATCACCAACTTAGTGCGTTCATAAACTTAACGTTGGGTTAAATTTTGTTTTACTTCTGTTTTCAGGGAGCGCATTGATATTTCATACATGCATTCATCTTAATATGCTATATTATGCTATATCAAACCCACAACCCGCCTTGCACCACTGACCCCAATGTCAAGGTCCACTGCACGCCCCTTAACCCAAGGTCAAGTTATATAATATTCAAAACATGTTTTTATTGAGGCAAGATATAATAGAAACAGCAGACGACAATTGTTGTGTGTAGCGGTCTAAGGGTTAACATGTTAAATAGTTAAAAAATAGCAGACACAAATAATTATACCCCTCCCGCAACGAAGTTGTGGGGGGGTATACTGGAGTCAGCTTGTCCGTCCGTCCGAGTTTCCGTGTTTCCACATTCCCAACCCCCGTGTTTGGGAAAAAAAACGAAAACTTAACAATTGTACATTTCCTTTTAACTTCTCTTTCCCTTTGCGGAAATCTTTCATATTTTAACCACCCCTTCTTTGACACTCATACATCATTCTGCAACAAACCTACAAACCCCATTTATGCCAGGGCTCAAGTTCACGGACTTATAAACTTAGAAAAAAACTAAAACTTAACAAATGTAAATTTCCTTATAACTTCTCTTTCCCTTTGCGGAATGCAGTGATAGTTGACCCGTCTGCGTGTAGACTCCCTGAGGCTTGTACCTCTATGTCAGAAAAGCGGACGTTAAACCCTATTCACTCACTCACTCACTCACTGACACTCATACATCATTCTGCAACAAACCTACGACCCCCATTTATGCCAGGGGTCAAGGTCACAGACTTAGAATGTCTAGTTTGCTTTTTTCAACTGGAACCACCATCGCACTCTCCATATGTGCTGACATAGTCTTTTATCTGAAAATGATAGTATGCGAGCTGGAATTCATTCTAGGTCAGGGTTGACGCGGGGGGGTATTCCATAAGCCCCCGCTTACTGACAAATCTAGTTTATTTCCCCCTGTGAATATCATCAATACATGTATGTCTTGGCATTAGAATAGAAACCGGAATATGTGATTTTTTTGGAGCCTTTGAAAGTCAATGTACATGTATATTGAAATAATTGTGAGTATTTTTTCTCTCATTTTGGGAAATAAATTCAAAGTTACATTCCAAAATACATTGTACATCAATACACGTCTTATCTGGTCTACTGACCATCTGTGTGACCCTAGGGCAGCATGTGTTGGCCATGTCGACATTGATGGATCATCTTACATGGACGGTGATTCACGTGACTTTTTATCCTCCGTCATGAAGTGTGATTATTATTGGTGGGAAAGACTTTGTTTTTGTGACATCTAACAGCTGTTGTATGAGCTAGGTCACAGCAACCCGTATTGCAATATTGTACAGGGCTCCAGATAAGGAATTAGTAATTGAGTATTGTCACTCCATCATTTCTGAAGCAATTGGGTATTTCAAAATTTTAATTGGGTAAAATAAAATCACACTACTGTTTACACATCAACAGACAGCAATTATTGAATAATTTGCTTCGAAATGAAAACATGTCTTGGTATTTTATTATGCCAAGACATGTTTTCATTTCGAAGTAAACTACCGTATTCAATAATTGCTGTCTGATTTTATTTTACCCAATTAAAATTTGAAATACCCAATTGCTTCAGAAATGATGGAGTGACAATACTCAATTACTAATTCCTTATCTGGAGCCCTGAAACACCAATCTGGTCCCTCTTAGTAGGGCGCGATTGAATGTACAACATTGAAGTGTAGTGCCACCACCCATCCCTGGGCACTAATGTCTATATATCACGTTGCTGTTGAACAGTCGTAAAACCTCAATCAATCAATCAATCAAGTATTGAAAAATAACATTTCTCTGCATGAAGCAACATGTATACGACCCTTGGTATCATATAACACCATTTCACTCAAATTCTGACACGGATCAGCTGTGCTGGTATTATCCCATCAACACAGTGCGTATGTGCCGTGAAACACGGTGCCGTGAAACATTTTTGATATCCTGTCAATACGACCTAATCACTGCGTATGAATATGTGCGGTGGCTGGGGTTATTTTTATTGCATTTTAAAGCTATTTGTAGGTGTTGACAGGATAAATAGAATAGTAGGTTAGTGCCGTGAATGGGAAAAATATCTGGCGCGGCACGGAAACGGGATGTGCTCGGCAGAGCCTCGCCCATCCCGTTTCCTAAGCCTTGCCAGATATTTTTTCCCATTCACGACACTAACCTACTATTCTCTATTTATTCACCACTGGCGGTTTGATTGATGTTGCACACACTAACCCCAGCCAGCTGTCAATCAACGGTGGGATTACTGGTTACTGGTTACATGTACATGCCTGCATTATGCTTGCCAAGATGGAAACATTTCTAAAAATCTGGTGGCAATATCAACGCACAAGCAAGCAGTTTGATTGGCTGAGCTGTAGCACAGTTCAGGCTCAGCCAGTCAAGCTGCTTGTCTTCAAGGAGATGTATTGTGTAATAAAGAAATTGACAAATATTGGCAAGATTATCGCCGACGGTGGTGTACATGTACGTAGGTGCCCAATTTACAACAGGTACCAGTATTTTACGTTTGCTTCCAGTGTCACAGAGGGGTGCATACTGCAGAACGTTACATAGTACGCGTACATATAAATGCATGTGCTGTACTTCGTTTGTTGCCTTTCTGGATATTTTTTTCGCCAGATGTTGTTGAAAATTAATTATTTTCTTAAGACATGAAACAAAGTCAGACATGTTGTACTACATATGAGACAAGCAATGTGATTGTGTATATGTACCTAAGATCATGTGCGATATCTCGTGAAAATTATTTACAAAATTTATGATATTTTGCGTAAATGATGTCAAATGTTGATGAAATTTTCATACCAAATGCAAATTAATTTCGCAATTTGCCATGAAACTGAGACCCCTTCTCTGTATGACCTTATCTAACCTTAGCTGAGACTTGAAAGCCAGGCCCCTTCTCTACTGTATATGACCTTAGCTGTTGCTGGGACGTTAAACCTTATCTCCTTTCTTTTTCATGACCTGCCTAATGGGCCTGCGGGGAAAACTCTGAATACAGTACATAATTGCATACCGTGCTTGTCGGATGTTTTCCCACGTTTTGATGCAAGTATGTTGTCAGTTGATCGGTAATTTTGTACAAGGTACATTGTACATACAGGAAATAGTTAACGATATTGATGATTCGTTTATACCCATCATGAAAAAAGATTGATCCTTGCTTTTAGGTTAACCAGTGTAAATGTAGCTCCAGATCTGTTAGCTAGCCAGTAAAGAGTTAACATTCATTAATAGCAACAGTGGGAAGTTTAGAAAAAGTGAGAAGTGGTCAGTGTATTCCCTGATCAGACTGACAGTGTGTACTAATGGTCGAAAAGGATATGACTGGTTTTTCCCCAGGTGAGTTTCGTTTAATGGAATGGAATTACATTGAATGCACTTGTGACCTGACATTTTGATGAGGCATGTTCTGATTAAAGGGACTTTATGATACATATTTGAGATTTTTGGACTGTACCATGAATGAGAAAATTGGGATTTCTTTCTATAATTGAACAATACTTACAAATACTGCAGATCCTGATGAGACGGCACGTTACGAGCCGGCTCATCTGGATCTGCAGTGTTTGCACATGTTGGCTTCATGGTCTGTGGGTTGAAAGGGTTAACCCTCGTTACAATCCGGCTCATCTGGATCTACAGTGTTTGTAAATGTTGGCTTTATGGTCTGTGGGTTGAAAGGGTTAACCCTCGTTACAATCCGGCTCATCTGGATCTACAGTGTTTACAAATGTTGGCTTTATGGTCTGTGGGTTGAAAGGGTTAACCCTGTTACAATCCGGCTCATCTGGATCTACAGTGTTTACAAATGTTGGCTTCATGGTCTGTGGGTTGAAAGGGTTAACCCTTGTTACAATCCGGCTCATCTGGATCTGCAGTGTTTGCACATGTTGGCTTCATGGTCTGTGGGTTGAAAGGGTTAACCCTCGTTACAATCCGGCTCATCTGGATCTACAGTGTTTGTAAATGTTGGCTTTATGGTCTGTGGGTTGAAAGGGTTAACCCTTGTTACAATCCGGCTCATCTGGATCTAGTGTTTACAAATGTTGGCTTTATGGTCTGTGGGTTGAAAGTGTTAACCCTTGTTACAATCCGGCTCATCTGGATCTACAGTGTTTACAAATGTTGGCTTCATGGTCTGTGGGTTGAAAGGGTTAACCCTTGTTACAATCCGGCTCATCTGGATCTACAGTGTTTACAAATGTTGGCTTCATGGTCTGTGGGTTGAAAGGGTTAACCCTTGTTACAATCCGACTCATCTGGATCTACAGTGTTTACAAATGTTGGCTTTATGATCTGTGGGTTGAAAGGGTTAACCCTTGTTACAATCCGGCTCATCTGGATCTACAGTGTTTACAAATGTTGGCTTCATGGTCTGTGGGTTGAAAGGGTTAACCCTTGAACCCTACAATCGGCTCATCTGGATATAACAGTGTTTACAAATGTTGGCTTTATGGTCTGTGGTTGAAAGGGAGGGTTAACCCTTGATTACAATCCGGCTCATCTGGATCTACAGTGTTTGTAAATGTTGGCTTTATGGTCTGTGGGTTGAAAGGGTTAACCCTTGTTACAATCCGGCTCATCTGGATCTACAGTATTTAATCAAAGGACTGAAAGTCCAGAAATTCTGCGCAGTACGTGTGTGTGGATAAGCAATATGCTAAAAATTGGTTTGCATTCATTTTGATTGGGTCATAGAAGGGATCCAATCAATCAATCTAGCCTTCTGCTGAGTAGGACATCCTTACCATATGGTCGACCTACATGGTTCGGCCCTCTTGTACCATTTTGGCAAATGCAATGCTCGCCGATGAGAAAGCATACTCCTGAGGATAGGAACATAATCCTTGCATATACAGAAATTCTTAATGGGGCATAACAGGATTTAACTCTCAAGTACCAGGGGGCCGAAATGGTTGGTACATGAGGGCCAAACCATGTAAGTGGGCATTCCGACAAGATGAATACCGATCGCTAAATTACCCTTCGCTACTCCCTCCTACCTCCCCCTCAAAAATAAGAGAACAAATGTTTATTGCTGGTAACAAAGGCATATATTCAAATATGGTTTATATAATAGTGTAAATAGTCATTTTAGGTGTTGGAGTATCTATCCTGTTGTAACATGTTGCGCATATTAGCTCGCAAGTACCAGGGGGCTGAAATGGTTGGTACATGAGGGCCAAACCATGTAAGTCACATTCCATTAAGGATGATGGATTGATTATTGGTGTTTAACGGCCTATCAACAGCCAGGTCATGTAAGGCCGGGCCAACAGGATGGAGTGTCCTGAATTCAACCTGTAAAAAAAGTAAGGGAAATTCCCAAAATCAGAGCTCAATATTTACATAAACTATATATTCTGCCCTGAAATTAGAGTGCTGTGGATTGATTGATTGATTGATTATTGGTGTTTAACGGCCTATCAACAGCCAGGGTCATGTAAGGCCGGGCCAACAGGATGGACTATCCTGTATTCAACCTGTATAAAATGAGGGAAATTCCCAAAATCACAGCTCAATATTCACATAAACTATATATATTCAGCCCTGAAATTAGAATCTCCTGGCCTGGTGCCAGATCCATGCTGCACCAGAATCACTTAAGTCTTAGCTCACCCCAAAAGCATATGATTAGCTTTTAATGCTATTACTTTACTTATGGGGCATAACAGGATTTAGCTCTCAAGTACCAGGGGGCCAAAGTTAGTACATGATGGCCAAACTATGTACGTTGGCACTCCATAAGGATGAACACCAATCGTTAAATTACCCTTCGCTACTCCCTCCTACATGTACCTCCCATGCAGTCTTGTTGAATGCACAGGAATTGGGGGGGGGGGGGTTGGGGGGGGGGGGGGGGGGGGGGGGGGGGGGGGGGGGGGGGGGGGTGGGGTGGTGGGGGGGGGGGAATGAATTATTTTCACATACATGTACCATCAATCACTTCTTCTCCAAAACCAGATCTCGCAATATCACTTCTTCTCTGAAACCAGATCTGCAGTGGAAAAAAAAGAGTAAATAATATCAATAATTGGACAATATTCACGCAAACCATGGAAATGAATTGTTAATTATTTAAATAATATGTGACCATGTTAACCACAGGTGCCAGACAATTTTATTAATGTACGTATATGTTTATAGTAGTATATGAATAAGGTAGACAGCGAGAATCCATTCACTAAGCACGACAGAACAAAAAACAACAACACGCAGAGTGATTTCTCTTGGAAGAGTCGTCTAGGGGAAATCACTCTGCGTGTTGTATATGGGATTACCCCCCTTGCCTATTTCCTTTGATTTCACTGAACAGTTTCACTTTTACACTAGTCTGTGTAGTATAATATCTGTGCCACAAATTTCTTGTTACGATATGCACCGCGATTGTAGTTCCCAATCAAACTCGCGATGTATCCTGTAGATGAAACTCAGTAGCTGTGTTTTTCATTTATATCATACTTTCAGTTTCGATTCCAGGCAGGCTACCAGATAATGTTTTCTTGGTATGAATTAAATAAAATAGCGCTTCCACCACGCTGATTATTAAAAAAATATTGTGCAATAGATGAGATAACTTATTTATAATATAACAATAAATGTGGATATATTATCACAATAGAACCGATACAAATCTTACATATTCTTTGTGTTTATGGAATGGGTCGGCATAAAATGGCGGTCGGAAAATACTATACGGAGACATGCGGTTGTATCATTGCGCGTGAAAAAAAAAATTCTTCAAATGAATACATGCCAGTTTATATTATATTATATCAGATAAACATTTTCTAATATAAATGTCGTGCAGAAAAAATAACAACACATGTATTACACGACACAATACAAATTATGTTAGCTCATATCAGAACTATTTTTCATGGCGTATATAGCGACGTATGTGTATCGGTCAGCATAACCCGCGAAAAGATATTATTATGCAACACGACAGTTAATATTTGATAAAAATAAGAAAGTTTTTTGAGAAATTATATAACTGTAGCGAAAAAAAAAATGTAGCTGGCGAAAAATATGAGTGAAACGTTCATAATGCACCGTTCACATTCGCATTCTTTAACATGGCGTAGGTAAAATTATGAACGTGCGTTGGCTGCTAAAAAAATCACTACGCGATCCTGCGAGACCTGGAAAATCCATTAAACAAACCTAAATTCAACCCACAGGGGCTTGAATAAAAATGTTGGCTTCATGGTCTGTGGGTTGAAAGGGTTAACCCTTGTTACAAGCCGGCTCATGTGGATCTACAGTGTTTGTAAATGTTGGCTTTATGGTCTGTAGGTTGAAAGGGTTAACCCTCATTACAATCCGGCTCATCTTGATCTACAGTGTTTGCAAATATTGGCTTTATGGTCTGTAGGGTTGAAAGGGTTAACCCTCGTTACTAGCCAGCTCATCTGGATCTATGGTCTGTGGGGTTGAAACGGTTAACCCTCATTACTAGCCAGCTCATCTGGATCTATGGTCTGTAGGGTTGAAAGGGTTAACCCTTATTACGAGCCGGCTCATCTGGATCTTGTGTTTCCAATTGTTGGCTTTATGGTCTGTTTGGTTGAAAGGGTTAAGAACGTTGGCGACTAAGCTTTCTATGAATGATATTATTTGTCATGAGCGACTTTAGCGATTCTTTCAATATACATGTAGTTTGTTTGGATATGTGTACCTTTATTCACGTATTACAATTTCAATACATATTTCCTTCAGCTTTTAGAAATTGCACAGTCACTCGTACATATATTCAATTAATTTCCCTTGGAATGATTTGACATTTTCCTCCCGGCAAATTGTGTTTTTCTCCCGGTAAACTGTGACTTGATCACTTAACCCATTACAAGTATATGCGGGATACACCTTTACGGGTATGAACTTTTTTAAATATTTTATTTTTGTTATTTCTCAATGAAAGTATATGTTGTGACCACTCATTTGAACCGTCTCGACGAGACGGTTCAAATGGTGGTCGCAACATATACTTCTGAGCACATATAAAGAAAATATTTAGGATTTTCCACACAAAAAAAAAAGGCGTATCCTCAGCATGAAATGGGTTAAATGTTCATTATGTGGCTGTAGTTACTTGCTTGTTTTGCTATCGATATAATTGGGTGTAATGAATAAATTTGCATGTCAAAATAAACAGTTCCTGGTTTGATGCAGAGAATAACCAGCTTGTAATTACATTAAAGTGACAGTATGGCAGATGATGTCTCCGATACTAGTATACAATATCTGGTTTTTCGCTTCATGCATAATAAATGACATATGAGAAACGCCATGCGATTTTGTATCGAAGAATATGTGCGATTTTTCATGAAATATCATGAGCAAATGCAGAAAATTTTGTCCTCTTTCGACGTCATTTACGGAAAATATCGCAGATTTTGTAAATATTTTTCATGAGAATCCGCACATGTTCTTAGGTACAAAATCGCATGGCGTGTCTCATATACATATATGATCAATCTCATTATTTCATTTGATCACATTCTCAAAAGCATGTGCCGTCTTAGGGGCGTCGAAACAGGTCCGGCAGGTCCGGACTGCCTGATCGATAATTTTGACATATTTTTTTCTGCTATTTTTCTCGTTTCTCATCAGAAATGTATGTTGTTACCACTCAGTTGAACCGTCTCGGCGAGACGGTTCAACTGAGTGGTAACAACATACACTTTGGGTGGGTAGCGGGTGCACCCATTAGATTCACCGGACAAACAGGTCCGGACTGCCGGATCGATAATTTTGACCTATTTCGGAATTCACATACATAAAACAAGTATTTTTTATGCTATTTTTCTTGTTTTTTCATCAGAAATGTATGTTGTTGCTACTCATGTTTTTGATGTTTTCGTCACTTTATCGGCTTAAGTGAGCCTTTAAACACTTAACCCTTAGACCGCTATCTTATTTTTTCTTATTCTCCAAAAACATGCTTTGACAGCACTTTGGAATAGTTTACAACATGCTTTGACAGCACGTCAGAATCATTTCCATTCCATTGGAAATGATTCTCAAGTGCCGTCAAACCGTGTTTTTATTGAGAAATAAGGCAAGATATAAAAGCAACAGCAGACAACAATTGTTGTGAGTAGCGGTCTAAGGGTTAATTACGTTGCTGTATATGGTATTCGCTTGTTTTTTCTGTTGATGTAACGTAATTGGATATGAATATATTTGCATCTAAAAAGAATCATTTCCTTGTTTGGTGCAGGAAATAACTTGTTACTACATGTAGCTGGCCGCAGTGTAGTTTTGTTGGAAGAATCTGAGCATAACTCATCTTCAGCCAGTCAAACTGCTGGATTTTGAGCATGAGAATTGAGCTGAGCACAGCTCATACTCGACTTGTGATTTCAAGATTAGCGAATATGCTTGAAAACAGTTTTTGTCACGCCTGTTTTAGCAGAAGTCGCGACTCGTCGTCCGAAATGTCAAAGTTTGTACAAGCTTCGTCATCATGGTATAACTTTAAATACTACTGGATTGCTTCAATATTTGGACACTTGATAAATATGAGCATTGGGAACACACTCGTGCTGCCATTAACATGACCTTGACCTTTTTTACCTTCACATTTTTGCGGACACACTTAGTCATTTTTTTTACGTCAAAAAGTTTATACAAGCTTCTTCATCATGGTATAACTTTAATATTACTTGACGGATTGCTTCAATATTTGTTCTTGAAATCAAACAATTTGATTGACTGAGATCTAATCATACATGTATTACGTTACTTTTAGGGGAAGGGGCCAAATGACTTTGGTGTGGTATGGACATGGCACCATATCGGGTTATTCTAATTTCAGGGCTGAATATATATTTGTTCGATGGAAATGATTCTGAAGTCAAAGCATGTTGTAAATTGTTCTAAAGTGCTGTCAAAGCATGTTTTTGATGACAAAAATGGAAAATAGAAAATAAACAGCAGACGAAAAAAATTAAGAGTTGAAATCAAATCTGGACGAGTGGAAAATTAAGAATTTGTCGAAGCTTGTCTGACTGTCTCATGATCATGGAAACAAGCGCGATTCGTCGCCATTTCTCACCGTGCGTCATATTCCAGCATGAAAACTCAGCTGAGAATGTATTATGATAATGAAAACAAATGCCACACTTCGCCATTCCAGGGATTCCGCTGGGGAAAATAAAAATATCGCCACTTCAAAAAAAGTAAAACAATTGGCGATAAAAAATTACAATTTTCGAAAATTGTAATTTTTTATTGCCAATTGTTTATTTTTCGCCAGCGGAGTCCCTGACATTCTCACTGTGCATCATATTCCAACTTACAGAGTAATGGCCGGAGAAACAACGATGGATCCCTAGTTTAACAATGTCCAGTGTGTCCAGGGAGGTATCTGTTGACTCGACAGATTCCGAGGATACGACGTCCGGTTCCCTGCCGTGTGACAGCGACCGGGTACCATCCACTCCCAGCACACAGGAACCGTCGTTGCTGGACCCCAGCTCGGTGGATCAACTCACGACGTCAATCAGCAGTCAGGACCTACAGCTCCTGACGAAACTGGAAGAGGCAAACAGGTAAGAGTTGTCTTGTGTCAATCAATCAATCAGTCAATCATTGCCGAATATTATACATACTTTGTATTTTTATCACAAAGAATATGGAGAACTTAACCCTGACAATGCTCAATTATTCTTTTGTCGTCTGCTGTTTATTTTCCATTTTTCAGATGAGACTTACATGTAAACCCGAAGTACCGTCCCTATATGACCTTAGCTGTTGCGGGGAAATTAAACCCATTCACCTTCACTTTTTAATTTCCATTTTTCTCATCAAAATAAAGCTTTGACAACAATTTCCAATGATTCTAAAGTTTTGTCAAACCATTTTCTTATTGAGAAAGAAGACAATATATATAACAACAGCAGACGACAATTTTTCTTTCTCCACATTCTAAGGGTTATGTGTTATCACCCAGCGATTTGCGTTGATGTTCACGTTACACCCAGGTTAATCTTTTTGGTCAACCAACTGTCGGTCTTATTATAAATTATAGTTCTTTTAAAGCTTTTATTTGCAAACAGACTTCGACTATTGAACAATTCTGTACTATAATTTCGTGTTTGCAAAAGAAAAGTATCGACATATGATCGTATGGTTTTGTCTGTTATGTCCCCCTTCTCCAGGGTTGTCGGAACGGGTGGCAGGGATCAATAATTTTAACATATTTGTAATTCATGTATAAAAAAAACCTAGAATTTAAATATTTTTCTGCAATTTTTCTTATTTCTCATCAAAAGCGAGACGGTTCAACTGAGTGGTAACAACATACACTTTGGGTGGGCAATAAGGAAATAATCAGATCTTTCCTCGTAAAAAATGGTCGATTCGCCGGACCAGTCTTATGATTATTCCAGCGCCCCTGTTCTCCGGCTCTATATCACAAGTCAGACGCTGAAACAAACCATGTGACCTTGACATAAATGTACGTGTACTTACATTTGTATTCTTCGGCAGATTTCTAACAATCTGTTAGCTGTTGAACCCTTACAATTCAATGGAAATGATTCTGAAGTGCTGTCAAACCATGTTTTTATTGCTGAAAAAGACAAAATATGAAACAACAGCAGATGACAATTTTCGTTTCCCGCATTCTAAGGGTTAACCATATCGCAACATGTATCTTGTGACCATACACTCCTGTTAAAGGTACATGCCCACTCAGTAGGCACAAACTGTTCTTTACAGGAATTAAATAAGTGTATAATTGTGTCACTATTCCAACAGTTCTAAGAGTTACGAGTACCCACTATATAGATATACTCATTTAGTAATGTTTATTTTACTGATAGTGACGCGCGGTGGTATCAGGCTATTTTCATATGCAAATGAGACATGCTCTGTTTTAGTTATTTATACTAATTAAATACGTCACCTGCAAAAATAATATTTTCGACATTATAAAGTATGATAATTGCACATCAAACAATAAATACAGAGAATTAATAGTAATGCCAGTTAACATTTTAAGGAAACACGGTTGTCGCGCATGATATCAGTGTGGACATTTACATCTGATATAAACTGTATAATAATGCCAATCAATACGTGGGGTAATTGTGAAAAATTCCAGCACAAAAATATTTACACAATTCCCTAACATTTGATTGGCCCGTAGCAAGTCTCTGTCCAAAATTTATATCCCAGTAAACTCCCACGCCGAACTACTTTCCGTAACCGTGAGGCGCAGTTAAAATAATTCTTAAGAAAACGGAAAATAAACACATTTTCTTGATGAATTTATTTCAAATACTGGAATTATAAGGAATGAATGGCCTTTTTGTGGAATGTATCGGGATATAAACTTGGAAAAGTCGCGGTAATACTGGACAAGGCCTTCCGGCCTTCGTCCAGTATTCCCGTGACTTTTCCAAGTTTATACCCCGATAAATTCCACAAAAAGGTCATTCATTCCTATAATGGATGTTTATTTTTCCAGAAAATGTCTATGTTGATGTCTCTGATAAAAAGAACATTTGTGTCTACTGAGTGGACATGTACCTTTAACAAAAACATAGTATACTATTAATGTTTCAATCAATTATTAGGGCCCGCCGGGAATCGGTGGTGCCCTATACATTTAGGTTTTTAAAGTTTTTGTAAGAGTTTCTCAAATCACCTATAATTTCTGTTTGCCTTCAGCTAATATCTTCATATTGCACACATGCATTACTAAGTAACTATATAACATTCCACATTAATACAATTACCCTCACTACTGATCGTACGCCCGTCTGTCTGTCTGTTTATTTATTTGAAAGTTTTTGTAACAGTTTCTCAAATCACCTATAATTATACCCCCCCGCAACGAGTTATGGGGGGTATACTGGAGTCAGGTTATCCGTCCGTCCGTCCGTCCGTCCGTCCGTCCGTCTGTCCGTGCGTGCGTCCGTAAACTTAACATTAGAGAAATATTGTTATAACTTCTATTTCCTTCATCTAAAATGCTTGATATTTCACACATGCATTCCTGTAAGGCTCTACTACCATGCTGTGCCAAATCCACGACCGTCCAACCCCCGCAGATCCCAAGGTCAAGGTCAAATACTTAGTCCTTAAACTTAACATCAGAGAAATGTTGTTATAACTTCTATTTCCTTCACGGACACTGATACCAAGGTCAAGGTCAAATACTTAGTCTCTTTACAAAACTTAACATCAGAGAAATATTGTTCTAACTTCTATTTCCTTCATCTAAAATGCTTAATATTTCACACATGCATTCCTG